>JARQOC010000011.1:62689467-63889467 GCA_033576535.1 Allobates femoralis | reverse complement strand
CAGCACGCATCGCAGCGTGTGACAGCGAGAAACCAGCGATCTGTGACCTCACTGGCTAGTAACCATGGTAAACACCGGGTATCTAGGCAGCGCGCGCTGCCTAGATACCCGGTGTTTACCATGGTTACCAGTGTTCTCCCTGCTTAGCCCTGCCTGTAAGCAGGAGAACGCTGGTAACTATGATAAACAGCAGGTATCCAGGCAGCGAAAGAAGATTACTCCTATACGTTTAAACAGAGAAACTCGTCCAAACTGCACGGTCCTTAAACCGAACCTGTCGCTCCCCGTTTGGGCATTCTAAACTATGCCCACCATCTGTAACATGCTGTAATTGGGGTTCCTGTAACCCCTCTGTGCCCAGAGGTCCCCCTGAATATACAGTACCTGAAGTCTCGCGAGACTTCGGGCACTGTGTATCTTCAATGGATCACAGTGACCCGCTCCACTGCACAAGCGCGAAATATGCCTGCCATTCAACAGCCATACACAGGAGAGGGGGGAATGTCAAAACAGCGGGGCAGCTATTCAAGGCAGGGGGCGGCGCGGACCACGTAGAGCTGACCCTCCCGGACCTTTTCGGCCTTAATTATCATACAGCGTGGGACAGAATAAAAGTGCATTTCTGAGGTATGAAGGGGGACGTCTGGGCACATAGAGGGGTAACAGGAACCCCATTTACAGCATGTTAGAGATGTTGGGCACAGTTTAGAATGCCCAAAGAGGATGAAGGTTCCCTTTAAGAAGGACTCTTCTTCATGAGACCAAGAACTAGTAGTTGAGAAGCCTGTACTAGACACGAAGATGAGCGCTGTAAGCAGCAGATAGGATAGAACCAGAAATGGGATGATACAATGAGTACCGTGCAAGAATTGAAGTGCCAAAGATTTATTTCAGGGAACTGAAAAGAGAAGGAACATGCCCTACCTTGGTCAGAGACAAAGAACACTGGGAGACTGAAGGTTCTCAGGACAGAGTAAAATCAGAAAGGAAAAAACTGAAATGAAGGTTTTCACCCAACACTGAGTGGAGAAGAGTAACTTCACCGATGCTAAAGGCTTCCCCTGAGGAATGCAAAGATGTAATCCTTCCGGAATATGAAAATAGTAGGGAAAGAGAGGAAAAGGATAGCACAGGAATAACCCTGAGCATAGTGGAGTCAAGAGGACAGACCAAGGGAACATGAAGGAGCCTCTTAGATTCCAATTGCTGAACAGGCTACCCACCAAACCAATATAATCGAAGTCTCTTCGATAAAATAATCCCCTGTCTTGGGGCCAGGTGGGCCTGAAGTCCCAAACCTCCTTCAAAAAGGTGAATTGCTGGAAGTACCTGCGAGCATTGCCTAGTCCATGACAGAGGGGTAATGATTCTACCCGAGAAAAAAAAAGGCAAACAAGCGAATAGCTCTATGTTTCCGGGAGGAATGGAGATGAGGGTAATTGAACGTCTCAATAAGTCTGGGAGATTAGAGTAACTGAACTCAATAAGTCTGAAAGTGAAAACAGGTGGAACGTACCAGTCCGAATGGACTAGGAAACCTGGTCCCAAGAAGATTGAAAAATTACGCTCCCTGAGCTGATCTAAACCCCAGAGAAGAGTCTGTAAGGAACCTGGTGACTCATATTGTGCTGAAAAAGGAGGGTCCTGGAATCAAACAGAACCATTTAAGGAAAAAATCTGAGGAGACATCGGATGATTCTATTGAATAATCTAAACCCTGCAGTAACCATGGAAAGATAACAAACTCTTAACAAATGTTCATGTCTGTGCGCAGGGGCGTGCTAATACTCTCTATATTGTTCTAGAATTATAATATGTGCTGTTTTGATAGCTCCTAAGCTATCAAAACATGTCCCTACAGCATCCCATCACTAATCTCACACTTCTTTTGTCTCCTAAAAGCATCCTGTGAAAGTGGAGATAAACATTTAAATACTTACTCATTAGTGATTATAATTAGCAGGGGCCATATTCTTTATTCACCAGGGGGTGTTGTTTTGCAGCTCCAGGATCCAGCCCTCTCTCTGTCTGTGCTGCTGTGAAACTGAAGGCAGGACTAATGATTTGCATTCTGTGAGTGATAGGGAGAGGGGAGGGTAAAGCCTGCACAAGCAGAGCAAACACACAGAGACAGGGTGGATCCTGGAGCCTGCAAAACAGCCCGCCTTGGTGACTAAAGAATATGGCCCCTGCTAATTATAATCACTAATGAGTAAGTATTAAAACGTTTTTATCCACTTTCACAGGATGCTTTTAGGAGACAAAAGAAGTGTGAGATTAGTGATGGGATGCTGCAGGGACATGTTTTGCTAGTTTAGGAGGCATTTTGGAGGTGACAGGATCCCTTTAATACTCACCGCTGAGCTTCCTATGCTGCTGTGCCAGCCATGTTGGATTGAAGAGGACTAAATTGAATGGAAGTCAGAAGGGAAAGTGACTACATGCAAAAATGTTCACTCCCTTTTTAAGGATACTGTTGTAGCGACCGGTGGTAAGGCCGCGGGTGTGTGTGTATGATCTTTCTCAACAGAATCCCCATACTCAGATTTAACCGGTAGTAACATTTCTTTACTGTAAAACATCTTTATATCACAGTCAACCAAACTATATGCGCACTTGTATATATTAGAGTCTCTGGATCTTCACTTCTTCCGGGTACGCGGCAAGAAAAGAAAACACAACAATGAAGGTATCTTTCCCTAACTTTCCCTAAAATCACGTACCAGTCTTATCACAGAAGAAGATGTCGCTCCCACGTGGCAGGCCTGGGGATCTCCTCAGTCTTCTTCTTTAGTCTCCTTCCGCAGGTAACAGAATTTTTCTTTTAATGTCTCTCCCAGTCTCAGGGCACACAGAGCAGCAGCAGAAGGGAGATCACAGCAGCACAGAAGTCTCTCTCATGTCGGTCACGGCCCCTGCACATGCACCCTGGGTGCTCGGCGGGCAAGGTTTTGCAGAGCGGCCAGAGTCACAGCACCAAAGTCCAGTGGCCCAGGATCAGTCCCAGGGGCTTCTGCGGGGTGATTTTTCCGGCAAGGTGTAGCAAAGTAGTCCACTTTCAACAGACATCCACAGGCAGATCTTCTCTTACTCAGCTCTGTGTCTGTAATAATCTCCCGCCCTCTCACTTCCTGGGTAAACAACAGAGATGGTGGGGGCTTTCCACCCTCTGTGATTGTACAGTCCACTGATGCCCCCTGGTGGACAAGTGCGGACTGTGCACAGTTCATTTCCATATCCATTTCTATGATACAGTCTGAATTGTACACCTCATTACATACCCCCCCACTTAAAGGTTGACAGTCCCTGTCAACAACCATCGGCTTCAAGGCAGTGATGGCCGTTGATATCACAGGGATTGATCTCCGGCGGAGTAGGGACCTCTGTTGGGGGAAACCGTCATCCCCCCGTTCACCTTCGCTCCCTTGTTCAGGGCTCACAATATCTCCAATAAACTCAGTCACGTTTTCTACCCGGGGAGAGTAGGATCGCCGGCGGTAGCGGCGCCGGATGGGGGCAAATCTGCTTCCTTTAACGGGAACACCCCCAGGACCGGTGACGTCGGCGGCCTCTGTACCCCTCTCTCCCTTCACAACATCAAACTGTAACACCTCCCCATCACCAACGCTGCGGAGGCACTTACGAGGATTGTTAAGCTTTATGGCAGTCTGATGTACAAACACGTCATCCTTTGTGTCATTCCTGTTGATGAAGCCATACCCATCGCGGACATTAAACCACTTCACCGTCCCCTGGACCCGAGTGGCTAGCACTTGCTTATCGGTCTGGCTCTGTCTCTTCACAACCTTTTCCCTGATCTCCCCTGCCGAGTGAACCGCTTTGGCTGGGGCGTCTAGTTTAAAGGTGGCTGCTGTTGTGGGGCATGACTTGCTGGTTCTGGTATATCGGACCACGGGTGGAGGATGCGGACAACGGTTTGCCCTATGGCGGGGGTCGCCGCATGTCCAGCTACCTTCCCATAGGCCGACTGGGTTGCTGTCTCGCTTGCCTGTCCGCCTGTTGGTCTAGCATGAGCTGTAGCTGTAGTATCTGTTTCTGCAACTCTGCTACTATCTGCTTCAATTCCTCCGTGTCACTGTTCGGAGTGCTGGCACCGGATATGGACCTGCAGGCTGTAGTATAAGTCTGGTTATAATCTACTACCGGGAGGAGATTCTGTTGATCACACATCCTGCCGACTACGCCAGATGTAGCGACCGGTAGTAAGGCCGCGGGTGTGTGTGTATGATCTTTCTAAACAGAATCCCCATACTCAGATTTAACCGGTAGTAACATTTCTTTACTGTAAAACATCTTTATATCACAGTCAACCAAACTATATGCGCACTTGTATATATTAGAGTCTCTGGATCTTCACTTCTTCCGGGTACGCGGCAAGAAAGAAAACACAACAATGAAGGTATCTTTCCCTAACTTTCACTAAAATCACGTACCAGTCTTATCACAGAAGAAGATGTCGCTCCCACGTGGCAGGCCTGGGGATCTCCTCAGTCTTCTTCTTTAGTCTCCTTCCGCAGGTAACAGAATTTTTCTTTTAATGTCTCTCCCAGTCTCAGGGCACACAGAGCAGCAGCAGAAGGGAGATCACAGCAGCACAGAAGTCTCTCTCATGTCGGTCACGGCCCCTGCACATGCACCCTGGGTGCTCGGCGGGCAAGGTTTTGCAGAGCGGCCAGAGTCACAGCACCAAAGTCCAGTGGCCCAGGATCAGTCCCAGGGGCTTCTGCGGGGTGATTTTTCCGGCAAGGTGTAGCAAAGTAGTCCACTTTCAACAGACATCCACAGGCAGATCTTCTCTTACTCAGCTCTGTGTCTGTAATAATCTCCCGCCTCTCACTTCCTGGGTAAACAACAGAGATGGTGGGGGCTTTCCACCCTCTCTGATTGTACAGTCCACTGATGCCCCCTGGTGGACAAGTGCGGACTGTGCACAGTTCATTTCCATATCCATTTCTATGATACAGTCTGAATTGTACACCTCATTACACTGTGTTGGGTCCTTTAATAAGTGAAGGTGTCCCACTGACCATCTCTCAACATCCAGAAAAGCAAAGTTCTGCTACCTAATACAATTTACAGGCAAGGTTAGACTATGTTCTCACTGGAATCCTGCGCTTCTAAAAAGTACTTTTTACAATTCCCCATAAAATCCTATAGGGAAAAAACCCGCAAGTTTCGGAGTTCCTTAAAAGACCCATGCGTTTTGGTCTTGAAGCCACGTCAGCGTCCTAGATCACCCGTGAGTCTCGCTGCCATATTTTTCGGACTATAAGACACACTTTTTCCCCAAAAAATTGGGGGAAATGGGAGTGCATCCTATAGTCCGGATGTAGTATACCATACAGCTAGGTCACAGGAGACAGGGTCGCCGCTGCAGGAAGTTGGCAGTGGCATGAGTGGGGTGATGCTGGCCCTGGGCTGGGAGGACAGGGTGCACCAGTGCGCAATGCAGACACCATTGATCCCCTGGCAATGGACTTCAGGAAAATGGTTGTGGAGGCAGTACATGCACAGATTTAGATCTCTACTCTTCTAGATCTCAACCTAAATATTTACTGCTTCCACGGCCATTTTCCTGAAGTCCATTGCTGCAGCTCATCTGTATCTCTCAGAATTGCGGACCTGTTGTGGTTGGCAGCGCCTGCCAACCACAACACGGAACACCTCAGTGACCGCATCCGGGGTCCAGCCAGGACCCGGGTTGTCACGTGAGTGCCAGAGATCCCGCGATACTATTGCAGGATCTACGGAGCAGGTGGGGAACAGCGCATTCCCTGCCGCGGCCGCCATGGATCCCGCTGTCAGTGATTGACAGCGGGATCCAAGGGGTTAACAGCGCCAATCGAATCCAGGATCCGATCGTGCTGTTACCCTGACATCTCAGCTGATGAGATCAGCTGAGATGTTGGGGCTTTGATGTGAGCCCCGCGCCAGAGCTCACATCAAACCACCATTACCGGCCCATGACATTGTATAACGTCATAGGTCGGGAAGGGGTTAAGCCCATCTGTAAGACATGAGGGTTTCAAAACTACAAGGCCTCTGATTATACTGTCTAGAACTTATTGATGTGTACAGCACCATGACAGCCAGAAAGTGAGCAAAAATATGGAGAAGGATCATAAGGCCTAAATAGAACTGCCGAGAAAGGCAGCAGTCTCAAGCAGGACCTAAGGAATCAGGATGATAAACTCTGAGGGACGTACTAAAAAGAATGAAGAAAAGTAATAAATAAATAAAAAGAATGAAGGTAACTTATTACAGAAAGATTATGTAGATGTATAAAAGGTTTCTTGGGAAACTTAAGACATGGAATGAACACATATCCCATATAACCAGGTGTATATTATGTTACCTGAGCATTTTAGGTGTGGAATGAAGATGAAATATCTGTAGATCATTCTCCTATTTAGGCGGCCGTCACACGCTACGATATCTTGAAAGATATCGCTTGAACGCGCCAGATTAAACATCGCTTGAACGATGTCTGTGCGTGTGACGGCAAGATACGACGAACGAGAACTGATAAAATCGCAAAATCGAGATCTGAGCTCCGGAGCTCAGATCTAGCGATCAACGATTTTACGATCTGCTTCATCGTGGTGTATGACACCACGATCAACGATCTCCCAGCGGCAGCGCCTATGCTGGGAGATGGTAACTATGGAACACGTCGGGTTCTAAGTGCCGCGCGGCGCCTAGTAACCCGATGTGTACCATAGTTACCAGCGATTTCGCTGCTCCACATCGCTGGTGAGTCTGTCTGTGTGACATCTCACCAGCGATGTGAGCGATATTGTTAGCGATTGCGCGTGCACGTGATCGCTAACAATATCGCTAGCGATATGGTAGCGTGTGACGGCCGCTTAACACACATCCCATATAACCAGGTGTATATTATGTTACCTGAGCATTATAGGTGTGGAATGAAGATGAAATATCTGTAGATAATAGGAGAATGAACACATATCCCATATAACCAGGTGTATATTATGTTACCTGAGCATTATAGGTGTGGAATGAAGATGAAATATCTGTAGATAATAGGAGAATGAACACATATCCCATATAACCAGGTGTATATTATGTTACCTGAGCATTATAGGTGTGGAATGAAGATGAAATATCTGTAGATAATAGGAGAATGAACACATACACCTGGTTATATGGGATATATTATGTTACCTGAGCATTTTAGGTGTGAAATGAACGTGAAATATCTGTAGATAATAGGAAAATGTGGAATGAACATGAAAGGTAACATAATATACGCCTGGTTATATGGGATATGTGTTCATTTTCCTATTATCTACAGATATTTCATCTTCATTCCACACCTAAAATGCTCAGGTAACATAATGTACACCTGGTTATATGGGATGTGTCCATTCCATGGCTAAGATGCCCAAGAAACTTTATATACATCTATATAATCTTTCTGTAATAAGTTATTATCTTCATTCTTTTTATTTATTCCTTTTCTTCAGTCTTTTTAGTACGTCCCAAACTCTGAGACTGGGTTATATGTGCTTTATACAGTCTTCCTGACTAATCATTTACATTTCTATAAAGCACCAGTAGATCTCTGCAGAGGTTGCAGCAGAACTTCCTAAACGCCTCTGAATCATATAGGATTTTTTTTCTTTTTAAATCCATTATATTTCACCATGGATAGTAAATGTAACAATTTTCTGCACATGTACACTGGTGAATGTGTGCGTGTTGGCAGCGGATTATTCTTGATACTGTCCCAAGCGTGTGACATCAGAGCTTATTTATTCAGCAACAGGAACAAATAAGCTTAATAGATCAGGAATAAAACATATCTTATGTGTCTCTGTACTGCTTCTACAGCTGCTTCTCTCTCACATACAAAGCCGTTGTCTTTGACAGCGTTACACAGAGCAGCCTATGAGCGCACATTTGTTACCGAGTAGTAAGTTATTCGCCCGACTCGTTACTGTGTGAGTATCCAGGAGATTACTCGCACAGTAACGAGTAGCATCATCCCTCCGCCCCCCGCAGCCTCCCCACCCGATCCTAACTTAGGACCGGGCGGGGGGAGCAAGAGCAGGGACACATAACGGGGAAGCAGTCAGTGAAATTTTCTCACCGCCGGCTTTGTTCTCTGAGTCCTGACCAGGGGCGGGCTGGGAGCCTAATTCTGAGGATGGGGTAAGGGGGGGAGGGTTATAACACCAGACCGACAGAGAGGGGGTGGAATGCTGGCTGCTTACCGCTGCCTCCGCCACCAGGGGCGGACCGTCACCCCCGGGGGCCCTGGTGCAGGAGAGGAGCGGGGGGCGGGGCTACTGGCCGTCGGCGCGGCCTGGGGGGGAGGGGTGCCGCTGGCCGTCGGCGCGGCCCGGGAAGGGGGGGGGGTGGGTGCTGCTGGGAGCCGCAGGCGCGAT
Source organism: Allobates femoralis (assembly GCA_033576535.1). Lineage (NCBI taxonomy): Eukaryota > Metazoa > Chordata > Amphibia > Anura > Aromobatidae > Allobates > Allobates femoralis. The sequence continues at coordinate 63,881,035 of JARQOC010000011.1, read as the reverse complement.
GCTCTCCTACCTGGGAGCCGCGCCGGATGTATGCTAGGGGCCGGAGGAGCCGAGGAGAGGAGGGGTGGGATCAGGCAGGGGAAGCAGGAAGCTCTCTGCTTCCCTTGCCTGACCCTCCTCTACTTTGACGGCGGCTTGCGGGGGTCGGCTGGGGGCCCCCCTCCAGGCCTGAAGGGGCCCCCAGCCGGTCGGGGCCCTGGTGCAGCTGCACCAGCTGCACCAGTGTAGTTCCGCCCCTGTCCGCCACTGCCACAGAGACGCTCCACCGACTGCTGCTGGCCGCCAGAGATTCCTGAGGGCCGGTAGAGCAGTGAATAAATTAACTTCCAGAAGTCATTAACTTCCGAGTTATTCACTGCTCTGCCAGCACTCGGGAATCTCCGGCGGCCAGCAGTAGCAGCAGTCGCCTTAGCTATGACCTGAGCTGAACCCTGACTCTTTTAGTCAGTTCTCAGCCTGTTCTGCCTCTGCATAGACATGTGTGTCTATGCAGAGGGATGTAGCAGATCTTACACCGCGTTTTGGGACTACGTCGGACAGAAGAGGATTTTTTTAATTAAAGATGGAGTCCCTAATGGCTTTTTTGTTTTATTTATAATAAAAAAAATTTTTCTCTGTGTTGTGTTTTATTTTTACACACTTTACTGGAAATTCATGGCGGTCATGTCTAATGTTGGCGTGACCGCCATAAATTTCGGGCTTAGGGCCAGCTGATAATACAAAGCTGGCCCTAACCCCTTTATTACCCAGTGAGCCACCCGGCACCAGGGCCACTGGAAGAGCAGGGTTAAGCGCCAGAAGATGGCGCTTCAATGAACGTGCCATCTTCTGGGGCGGCTGCGGGCTGCAATTCGCAGCAGGGGGTGCCCAGAAAGCTTGGGCCTCCCTGCGCTGCGGATTCCAGCCCCCAGCTGCTTAGCTGTACCTGGCTGGACATAGAAATTGTGTGGAGCCCCACGCATTTTTTTTTATTATGTCATGAAATTCATGAAATAATACAAAAAAAGGGGCTCCTCTATATTCTTGTGTCCGGCCAGGTACAAATAGGCACCTGGGGGTTGGGGGCAGCCCGTCGCTGCCTGCTGAATCCGGCTGGTACAAAAATACGGCGAAGCCCACGTCAAATTTTTTTCAGAAAAATCAATAAAACAATATAAATAAAAGGGACAGCATCTTTATTAACCCTTGGACCATGGTGGAGGGGTTAGTAATGATGCAGTCCCTTTTTTAGGGTTAGGGCTAGGAGGGTTAGAGTTAGGGTTAGCTGACCTGAGTCGGCAAAACCGGATTGGCCCGGTTTAAAAACCGTCCAGTTCAATTTAACATGGCTGTCTCTGCTACCGGATTGAACAGGTCCGGTTCAATCGGTTTTCTTTTTAATCTTCTTTAGGCCATGTGCACACGCTGAGTATGTTATGAGTTTTTTACCTCAGGATTTGTAGCCAAAACCAGGAGTGGGTGATAAATACCGAGGTGGTGCAGGTGTTTGTATTAGACTTTTCCTCTGATTGTTCCAGTCCTGGTTTTGTCTACAAATCCTGAGGTAAAAAACTCATCAAATACTCAGCGTGTGCACATGGCCTTAAAAGCCGGCAGCTTTTTGCCGCTGGCTTTTAAAGAATAAAAGGTGTAATTGCCAGTTTTTCCTCTGCTGCCAGACCCCTTTATGGGGTCCAGCAGCAGAGGAATCGCTGCAATATTCGCTTCCCCATTCATTTACATTGGACTTGCTAGACTCGTAAAGAGTAGCGAGTATCGGGATCCTACGCGTTAGAGTCTAGCGAGTCCGAGTAATTTAGTATTCGCCCATCCCTACACACCAACATAAAATAGACTCTTCATGGATAAAACACACATTTTTTCGCAAACATCAAATAGATATGGAGATGTGAACAATGCCTGAATATGAATAGTCTGTTTAGAGAGCCGTGGTGAGGACACACACTTGCTGGAACATATTATTTTCCAAAAGATCCCCATTGCACCTCTAAATATGCTGCATTTTTAACAATTGCAAAATAAGATGATGTACAAATGTTTTCTCTTTACAATTAAAATAGTAGTATTCCCTGATCTTATATGTAGGACTAATGTGTAATGTGAACAAGCAAGCGCTGAGAATACTGCGTAGACTACTGGAGCAGTTTGTAGCCAATTATACAGTGATACATGGTAGGTGATACATGAAATCTAGTATTGATAGATAGCTTTTGTTTACCAAGGGCTTTTTCCACTTACATAGTTAACTTTAAAGTTAATTTTAATCAACAGATATTTGAATAAAAATAATTTCCACAGTTGGATATTATATCAAGTGTTACTATGCTGAGATCTCATATATGTGTGTCCCTGGTGTTATGTACTGTGTAATGGATGTGTCTGACCGTACAGGGACATGGTCTGATCATACCACATCTCCTCGGCTGAGATAATCATATATATGTATCCCTGCTACGTACTGTGTAATGGATGTGTCTGACCGTACAGGGACATGGTCTAATCATACCACATCTCCTCGGCTGAGATAATCATCTATATGTATCCCTGCTATGCACTGTGTAATGGATGTGTCTGACCGTACAGGGACATGGTCTGATCATACCACATCTCCTGTGCTGAGATAATCTTATATATGTGTCCCTGCTATGTACTGTGTAATGGAGGTGTCTGACCATACAGGGACATGGTCTGATCATACCACATCTCCTCGGCTGAGATAATCATATATATGTATCCCTGCTACGTACTGTGTAATGGATGTGTCTGACCGTACAGGGACATGGTCTAATCATACCACATCTCCTCGGCTGAGATAATCATCTATATGTATCCCTGCTATGCACTGTGTAATGGATGTGTCTGACCGTACAGGGACATGGTCTGATCATACCACATCTCCTGTGCTGAGATAATCTTATATATGTGTCCCTGCTATGTACTGTGTAATGGAGGTGTCTGACCATACAGGGACATGGTCTGATCATACCACATCTCCTCGGCTGAGATAATCATATACAGTATATGTATCCCTGCTATGTACTGTGTAATGGATGTGTCTGACCGTACAGGGACATGGTCTGATCATACCACATCTCCTCGGCTGAGATAATCATATATATGTATCCCTGCTATGTACTGTGTAATGGATGTGTTTGACCGTACAGGGACATGGTCTGATCATACCACATCTCCTCGGCTGAGATAATCATATATATGTATCCCTGCTATGTACTGTGTAATGGATGTGTTTGACCGTACAGGGACATGGTCTGATCATACCACATCTCCTGGGCATGGGAGGAAGCAAAATAGTACACAGTTATGAAAGCCTCTGATAAAAGGCCTAGGTTTGAATGTTGCCGACGGGCATAACTATATTTCATATACACATCTGTACACGAATTTCCTGTATCTGTTGACCGTTGTCTTGTGTAATATTGAATAAAAAACTATTGTTCAAAAAACAAAAAAACAAAATAGTACACAGATATTACAGCACGTGATCATAGATCATTCTTTTTTCAAAGAATGATTTGCAATCTTGTGCTATAATGGCTGTATACTCATTTGCATTCTCGCCTGCCCAGGTTCAAACCATGCTCCATGCATGATAACACACATCTAATACAGAGTACATAGCAGGGAGGGACACATATATAACATTATCTCAGCAAAGGAACTTTTGATAGAAAATGCAATTGTAGAAATTATTATTATTCCAAGATATATTCGAAAAATGAACTTGAAAATTACCTTAGTTCATCGTAAAACGCCTGTAGGCTGGGTTCACAGTTGCGGATCCCTCCGCAGCGTTCAGCAGAGGGGATCCGCAAGTGTCTGCAAAGCAGACCGCAGCCCTATCCTTATAACGGGACACACGGTGTCTGCAGAGGTTTGCAGACACCTGTGCGCTCCCACAGCCCGCCATGAGTGATCTGTGCGCATGCGCGGGCATGCGCACAGATAACACGCTCTCGTCCCCACCCGTCGCCTTCCCAGTGCGGACAATACCCTCTGCTGAGTGCTGCGGAGGGATCCGCAACTGTGAACCCAGCCTAAAGGCGTTTTACCATGAACTAAGGTAATTTTCAAGTTCAGTTTTTGAATATATCTTGGAATAATAATAATTTCCACAATTGCATTTTCTATCAAAAGTTCCTTTGCTGAGATAATGTTATATATGTGTCCCTCCCTGCTATGTACTCTGTATTAGATGTGTGTTATCATGCATGGAGCATGGTTTGAACCTGGGCAGGGGAGAATGCAAATGAGTATACAGCCATTATAGCACAAGATTGCAAATCATTCTTTGAAAAAAAAATGAGCTATGATCTCGTGCTGTAATATCTGTGTACTATTTTGCTTCCTCCCATGCCCAGGAGATGTGGTATGATCAGACCATGTCCCTGTACGGTCAGACTTTACGGGTGCTTTACCTATGACAAAGAATGTGTGAGAAAAACTGCTACTGATTGTAAATAACAGATTCCGTAATCAACTACAATAAATAAGTAGATTAACAAGAAACAATTGGATAAAGTGCAGGGCACAATATAGTTCTCTTTTGCACACTGTATACTTTGCTAAAAGGCACACATTTTAGTGCGAGAGGACAGAAAATTAATAATAAAAATATCTATGGCCGTTATAGAGTGGGCCCCTTAAGTCAATTTCACTGGTGGGCCCTAGGCAGCCCAGTCCGACCCTGTATATACACCACACTGTGCATAGCTGTATACATATATACTCCGCACTGTGTGTAGAGCTGTATACATATAAACTCCGCACTGTGTGTAGAGCTGTATACATATATACTCCGTACTGTGTGTAGAGCTGTATACATATATACTCCGCACTGTGTGTAGAGCTGTATACATATATACTCCGCACTGTGTGTAGAGCTGTATACATATATACTCCGCACTGTGCATAGCTGTATACATATATACTCCGCACTGTGTAGAGCTGTATACATATATACTCCACACTGTGCATAGCTGTATACATATATACTCCGCACTGTGTGTAGAGCTGTATACATATATACTCCGCACTGTGTGTAGAGCTGTATACATATATACTCCGTACTGTGTGTAGAGCTGTATACATATATACTCCGCACTGTGTGTAGAGCTGTATACATATATACTCCGCACTGTGTGTAGAGCTGTATACATATATACTCCGCACTGTGTGTAGAGCTGTATACATATATACTCCGCACTGTGTGTAGAGCTGTATACATATATACTCCGCACTGTGTGTAGAGCTGTATACATATATACTCCGCACTGTGTGTAGAGCTGTATACATATAAACTCCGCACTGTGTGTAGAGCTGTATACATATATACTCCGTACTGTGTGTAGAGCTGTATACATATATACTCCGCACTGTGTGCAGAGCTGTATACATATATACTCCGTACTGTGTGTAGAGCTGTATACATATATACTCCGCACTGTGTGTAGAGCTGTATACATATATACTCCGCACTGTGTGTAGAGCTGTATACATATATACTCCGCACTGTGCAGAGCTGTATATATATATACTCCGCACTGTGTGTAGAGCTGTATACATATATACTCCGCACTGTGCAGAGCTGTATACATATATACTCCGCACTGTGTGTAGAGCTGTATACATATATACTCCGTACTGTGTGTAGAGCTGTATAAATATATACTCCGCACTGTGTGTAGAGCTGTATACATATATACTCCGCACTGTGTGTAGAGCTGTATACATATATACTCCGCACTGTGTGTAGAGCTGTATACATATATACTCCGCACTGTGTGTAGAGCTGTATACATATATACTCCGCACTGTGTGTAGAGCTGTATACATATATACTCCGCACTGTGTGTAGAGCTGTATACATATATACTCCGCACTGTGTGTAGAGCTGTATATATATACTCCGACTGTGTGTAGAGCTGTATACATATATACTCCGCACTGTGAGTAGCTGTATACATATATACTCCGACTGTGTGTAGAGCTGTATACATATATACTCCGCACTGTGTGTAGAGCTGTATACATATATACCCGCACTGTGTTAAGCTGTATACATATATACTCCGCACTGTGTGTAGAGCTGTATACATATATACTCCTACTGTTGTAGAGCTGTATACATATATACTCGACTGTGTGTAGAGCTGTATACATATATACTACTGTTGTAGACTGTATACATATATCTCGACGTTGTAGAGCTGTATACATATATACTCCGCACTGTGTAGCTGAACATATATACTCCGACTGTGTGTAGAGCTTATACATAATACTCCGACTGTGTGTAGAGCTGTATACATATAACTCCGACTTGTGTAGCTGTATACTTATATCACTGTTGCGTTCTATATATCACTTGTGTAACTTATACTAACTCCGACGTGTAGAGCTGTATACATATATACTCCCACTGTGTGTAGAGCTGTATAATATATACTCCACTGTGTGTAAGCTATCATAAACATTATATATATTACCGATGTGTAGAGCTGTATACATATATACTCCATGTGTAAGCTGTATACATATATACTCCGCACTGTGTGAGACTGTATACATATATACTCCGCACTGTGTAGAGCTGTATAAATAACTCCGACTGTGTGTAGAGCGTATACATATATATCCGCACTGTGTAGACTGTATACATATATACTCCGCACTGTGTGTAGAGCTGTATCATATATCCGACTGTTGTAGAGCTGTATACATATATACTCCGCACTGTGTGTAAGCTGTATACAAATACCCACTGTGTGTAAGCTGTATACATATATACTCCGCACTGTGTTAGAGCTTATACATATAACCGCACTGTGTGTAGAGCTGTATACATATATACTCCACTGTGTGTAGAGCTGTATACATATATACTCCACTGTTGAAGCTTATACTAACTCCACTGTGTGTAGAGCTGTATAATATATACTCCGCACTGTGTGTAGAGCTGTATACATATATACTCGCACTGTGTGTAGAGCTGTATACATATATACCGCACTGTGTAGAGCTGTATATATATACTCCGCACTGTGTGTAGAGCTGTATACATATATACTCGCACTGTGAGAGCTGTATATATATACTCGACTGTGTAGTGATCAATACTCACTGTTACTATAATATTACTCCACTTGTGTGAGCTGTATACTATTACTCGCACTGTGTGTAGAGTGTATACATATATACTCCGCACTGTGTAGAGCTGTATACATATATACTCCGCACTGTTGTAGAGCTGTATACATATATACTCCGATGTGTGTAGAGCTGTATACATATAACTCCACTGTGTGTAGAGCTGTATACATAAACTCGCACTGTGTAGAGTGTATACATATATACTCCACTTGTGTAAGCTGTAACATATATACTCGACGTGTAGAGCTGTATACATATATACCGACTGTGTAGAGCTTATACATATATACGACTGTGTGTAGCTGTATACATAATCTCCGCACTGTGTTAAGCTGTATACATATAACCGCACTGTTGAGAGCTGTATACATTTACTCCGACTGTGTAAGCTGTAACATATACTCGCACGTGTAACTTATACATATATCCTGTTAGCGTATCTATACTCGAGGTAAGCTGTATATATACCCACTGTTTGGCTGTATATATAACTCGCACTGTAAGCTGAATTACTCCGCACTGGTGATGATACATATTCTCACGGGTGTATTATATACGACTGTGAAGGTATACATAAACCCATGTGTGAGCTATCATATATCCTGTGTACTTAACATAATATCCGCATTTAGAGCTATACATAATACATGTGTACTTAAATATACTCGACTGTTAGTGTATAATATAATCCATGTGTAAGCGAATAATACTCCGCTGTGTAGACTGTATACATAATACACTGTGAGAGCTATACAAATCGCATGTAAGTGTATACATATATCGAGTGTGAAGCTGTAACTATATACTCCACTGTTAGAGCTATATATACCAGTTGATAACATAATCTCGACTGTGTAGAGCTGTATACATATATACTCCGCACTGTGTGTAGAGCTGTATACATATATACTCCCACTGTGTGTAGAGCTTATACATATATACTCCGCACTGTGTGTAGAGCTGTATACAAATACTCCGCACTGTGTTAGAGTGTATACATATATACTCCGACTGTGTAGAGCTGTATACATATATACTCCGCACTGTGTGTAGAGCTGTATACATATATACTCCAACTGTTGTAGAGCTGTATACATATATACTCCGCACTGTGTGTAGAGCTGTATACATATATACTCCGACTGTGTGAGACTGTATACATATATACTCGCACTGTGTGTAGAGCTGTATACATATATACTCCGCACTGTGTGTAGAGCTGTATACATATATACTCCGCACGTGTGTAGAGCTGTATATATATACTCCGACTGTGTGAGAGCTGTATACAATATACTCCCACTGTGTAGCTGTATAATATATACTCCACTGTGTAGAGCTGTATACATATATACTCCGCACTGTGTTAGAGCTTATACATTATACTCCGCACTGTGTGTAGAGCTGTATACATATATACTCCGCACTGTGTTAGAGCTGTATACATATATACTCCTACTGTGTGTAGAGCTGTATACATATATACTCCCACTGTGTGTAGACTGTATACATATATACTCTGCACTGTGGTAGAGCTGTATACATATATACTCCGCACTGTTGTAAGCTGTATACATATATACTCCGACTGTGTGTGACTGTATACATATATACTCCGCACTGGTGTAGAGCTGTATACATATATACTCCGACTGTGTGTAGAGCTGTATACATATAACTCCGACTGTGTGTAGAGCTGTATACATAATACTCCGCACGTGTGAGAGCTGTATACATATATACTCCGCACTGTGTAGAGCTGTATACATTATAACTCCGCACTTGTGTAGAGCTGTATACATATAACCCGCACTGTGTGAGCTTATACAATATACTCCGCACTGTGTGTAGAGCTGTATACATATATACGCACTGTGTAGACTTTATAAACTCCGCATGTGTGAGAGCTGTATATAATACTCGCGTGTGTAGTATAATATAATCCGCACTGTGTGTAGAGCTGTATACATATATACTCGCACTGTGTGTAGAGCTGTATACATATATACTCCGCACTGTGTGTAGAGCTGTATACATATATACTCCGCACTGTGTGTAGAGCTGTATACATATATACTCCGACTGTGTGTAGAGCTGTATACATATATACTCCGCACTGTGTGTAGAGCTGTATACATATATACTCCGCACTGTGTGTAGAGCTGTATAATATATACTCCGCACTGTGTGTAGAGCTGTATACATATATACTCCGCTGTGCAGAGCTGTATACATATATACTCCGCACTGTGTGTAGAGCTGTATACATATATACTCCGCACTGTGTGTAGAGCTGTATACATATATACTCCGCACTGTGTGTAGAGCTGTATACATATATACTCCGCACTGTGTAGAGCTGTATACATATATACTCCGCACTGTGTGTAGAGCTGTATACATATATACTCCGCACTGTGTAGAGCTGCATACATATATACTCCGCACTGTGTGTAGAGCTGTATACATATATACTCCGCACTGTGTGTAGACCCCTGTGTGTGTTGTGTTTCCGGCTCTCTCACGTCCTTTATGGGCAGGGGACGGAGGCAGCACGTGACTGCCTCTCGCGGACCTGCCGGCTTTCTGGCCCCTCCCACACATGTGACTGGTCACATGGTCATGACGTCACCAAAGGTCCTGTAGCTTCCTTGGATTTCGCTTTTACCGAAAGAAGATGGCGTCCTTGGTGCAGAAGTGAGGAGCGGCGGCGTCACAAACACAGTGCAGCCGCTGGTGGATCCCCGGAGCAGAGGCGGCTGAGGGCAGGTGACACACTGAGCTCAGGCCGGGGGTGAGGTGTCCTGTCTGTGCCCGGACTGGGCTGGATGGTGCTGGGTGCAGGGATACATGGTGCTCGCTCCTCAGTGTGATCAGCCACAGAGCGGCGCTGTCCTGGCTGCTGTAACCTGTCCCCTCAGTGATGAGGCCGGGCAGACTGTCCCTTCCTCTGGGGTCAGTGTCCCCCGCCTCCAGACCTCAGCTGAGCTGTCAGGCAGTCTACATAGGACCCGGTCACATTGTGAACACTGATTGTCAGGGGTGGTTACAAACACTTGGAGTTTTTGGTAACAAACCAGGACACAAGAGCCTGAGCTGCGGACCCCCAACTGAGGAGCCCGCTGTAAGATGTGGCTCCTCGACTATAGAGCCAGCTGTGAGCTGCGAACCCCCATCTGTAGAGCCGGCTGTGAGCTGTGAACCCCCATCTGTAGAGCCGGCCGTGAGCTGCGAACCCCCATCTGTAGAGCCGGCCGTGAGCTGCGAACCCCAATCTGTAGAGCCGGCTGTGAGCTGCGAACCCCCATCTGTAGAGCCGGCTGTGAGCTGCGAACCCCCATCCGTAGAGCCGGCTGTGAGCTGCGAACCCCCATCTGTAGAGCCGGCCGTGAGCTGCGAATCCCCATCTGTAGAGCCGGCCGTGAGCTGCGAACCCCCATCTGTAGAGCCGGCCGTGAGCTGCGAACCCCCATCTGTAGAGCCTGCTGTGAGCTGCGAACCCCCATCTGTAGAGCCGGCCGTGAGCTGCGAACCCCCATCTGTAGAGCCGGCCGTGAGCTGCGAACCCCCATCTGTAGAGCCGGCCGTGAGCTGCGAACCCCCATCTGTAGAGCCGGCCGTGAGCTGCGAACCCCCATCTGTAGAGCCGGCCGTGAGCTGCGAACCCCCATCTGTAGAGCCGGCTGTGAGCTGCGAACCCCCATCTGTAGAGCCGGCTGTGAGCTGTGAACCCCCATCTGTAGAGCCGGCTGTGAGCTGCGAACCCCCATCTGTAGAGCCGGCTGTGAGCTGTGAACCCCCATCTGTAGAGCCGGCTGTGAGCTGTGAACCCCCAACTGAGGAGCCCGCTGTAAGATGTGACTCCCCGACTATAGAGCCAGCCGTGAGCTGCGAACCCCCAACTGTAGAGCCCGCTGTAAGATGTGACTCCCCGACTATAGAGCCGGCCGTGAGCTGCGGACCCCCAACTGGAGAGCCCGCTGAAAGATGTGGCTCCCCGACTATAGAGCCGGCCGTGAGCTGCAGACCCCCAACTGTAGAGCCCGCTGAAGGATGTGGCTCCCCTACTATAGAGCCGGCCGTGAGCTGCGGACCCCCAACTGGAGAGCCCGCTGAAAGATGTGGCTCCCCGACTATAGAGCCGGCCGTGAGCTGCGGACCCCCAACTGTAGAGCCCGCTGAAAAATGTGGCTCCCCGACTATAGAGCCGGCTGTGAGCTGCGGACCCCCAACTGTAGAGCCCGCTGTAAGATGTGGCTCCCCGACTATAGAACTGGCTGTGAGCTGCGGACCCCCAACTGAGGAGCCCGCTGTAAGATGTGGCTCCCTGCCTATAGAGCCAGCCGTGAGCTGCGGACCCCCAACTGTACAGCCAGCTGTGAGCCGCGGACCCCCAACTGTAGAGTCGGCCATAAGCCCGCGTACCCCCGACTGTAGAGCCAGCCGTGAGCCACGGACCGTCGACTGTAGAGCCCACTGTAAGATGTGGTTCCTCGACTATAGAGGCGGCAGTGAGCCGCAGACCCCCAACTGTAGAGCACACTGTAAGATGTGGTTCCTCGACTATAGAGCCGGCCATGAGCTGCGGACCCCCAACTGTAGAGTCGGCCGTGAGCTGCGGACCCCCAACTGTAGAGCCCACTGTAAGATGTGGTTCCTTGACTGTAGTGTTGGCCATGAGCCGCAGACCCCTAGCTTTAGAGCCCACTGTAAGATGTGGTTCCTCAACTATAGAGCCGGCCGTGAGCTGCGGACCCCTTACTTTAGAGCCCACTGTAAGATGTGGCTCCCCGACTATAGAGCCAGCTGTGATCTGCGAACCCCCATCTGTAGAGCCCGCTGTAAGATGTGGCTCCTCGACTATATAGCCGGCTGTGAGCTGCGAACCCCCATCTGTAGAGCCTGCTGTAAGATGTAGCTCCCCGACTATAGAGCCGTCCATGAGCTGCGGACCCCAACTGTAGATCCCACTGTAAGATGTGGCTCCCCGACTATAGAGCCGTCCATGAGCTGCGGACTCCTGACTGTAGAGCCCGCTGTAAGATGTGGCTCCCCGACTATAGAGCCAGCTGTGAGCTGCGAACCCCCATCTGTAGAGCTGTCTGTAAGATGTGGCTCCCCGACTATGGAGCCAGCCGTGAGCTGCGGACCCCCAACTGTAGAGCCGGCCATGAGCTGTGGACCCCCAACTGTAGAGGCCGCTGTAAGATGTGGCTCCCTGCCTATAGAGCCAGCCGTGAGCTGCGGACCCCCAACTGTACAGCCAGCTGTGAGCCGCGGACCCCCAACTGTAGAGTCGGCCATGAGCCACGGACCGTCGACTGTAGAGCCCACTGTAAGATGTGGTTCCTTGACTATAGAGTTGGCCAGGAGCTGCAGACCCCCAACTGTAGAGCCAGCCGTGAGCTGCGGACCCCTGACTGTCGAGCCTACTGTAAAATGTGGTTCCTCGACTATAGAGCCGGCCGTGAGCTGCGGATCCTGAACTGTAGAACCAGCCGTGAGCTGCGGACCCCCAACTGTAGAGCCCACTGTAAAATGTGGTTCCCCGACTATAGAGCCGGCCGTGAGCTGCGGTTCCCCGACTATAGAGCCGGCCGTGAGCTGCGGTTCCCCGACTATAGAGCCGGCCGTGAGCTGCGGTTCCCCGACTATAGAGCCGGCCGTGAGCTGCGGTTCCCCGACTATAGAGCCGGCCGTGAGCTGCGGTTCCCCGACTATAGAGCCGGCCGTGAGCTGCGGTTCCCCGACTATAGAGCCGGCCGTGAGCTGCGGTTCCCCGACTATAGAGCCGGCCGTGAGCTGCGGTTCCCCGACTATAGAGCCGGCCGTGAGCTGCGGTTCCCCGACTATAGAGCCGGCCGTGAGCTGCGGTTCCCCGACTATAGAGCCGGCCGTGAGCTGCGGTTCCCCGACTATAGAGCCGGCCGTGAGCTGCGGTTCCCCGACTATAGAGCCGGCCGTGAGCTGCGGTTCCCCGACTATAGAGCCGGCCGTGAGCTGCGGTTCCCCGACTATAGAGCCGGCCGTGAGCTGCGGTTCCCCGACTATAGAGCCGGCCGTGAGCTGCGGTTCCCCGACTATAGAGCCGGCCGTGAGCTGCGGTTCCCCGACTATAGAGCCGGCCGTGAGCTGCGGTTCCCCGACTATAGAGCCGGCCGTGAGCTGCGGTTCCCCGACTATAGAGCCGGCCGTGAGCTGCGGACCCCCATCTGTAGAGCTGTCTGTAAGATGTGGCTCCTCAACTATGGAGCCAGCTGTGAGCTGCGGACCCCCAACTGTAGAGCCGGCCATGAGCTTCGGACCCCCAACTGTAGAGGCCGCTGTAAGATGTGGGTCCCCGACTATAGAGCCGGCTGTGAGCTGCGGATCCCCAACTGTACAGCCAGCTGTGAGCCGCGGACCCCCAACTGTAGATCCAGCCGTGAGCCCCGGACCCCCGACTGTAGAGCCAGCCATGAGGCCCGGACCGTCGACTGTAGAGCCCACTGTAAGATGTGGTTCCTTGACTATAGAGCCGGCCATGAGCTGCGGACCCCCAACTGTAGAGCCAGCCATGAGCTGCGGACCCCTGCCTATCAAGCCCACTGTAAGATGTGATTCCTCGACTGTAGAGCCGGCCATGAGCTGCGGACCTCCAACTGTAGAGCCCACTGTAAGATGTGGTTCCTCTACTATAGAGCCGACTGTGAGCTGCGGACCCCCAACTGTAGAGCCCACTGTAAGATGTGGTTCCTCGACTATAGAGCCGGCCATGAGCTGTGGATCCCCGACTATAGAGCCAGCCGTGAGCTGCGAACCCCCATCTGTAGAGCCCGCTGTAAGATGTGGTTCCTCGACTATAGAGCCGGCTGTGAGCTGCGGACCCCCATCTGTAGAGCCCGCTGTAAGATGTGGCTCCCCGACTATACAACCAGCTGTGAGCTGCAAACCCCCATCTGTAGAGCCCGCTGTAAGATGTGGATCCCCGACTATAGAGCCGTCCATGAGCTGCGGACCCCTGACTGTAGAGCCCACTGTAAGATGTGGCTCCCCGACTATATAGCCGGCTGTGAGCTGCGAACCCCCATCTGTAGAGCTGTCTGTAAGATGTGGCTCCCCGACTATGGAGCCAGCCGTGAGCTGCGGACCCCCAACTGTAGAGCCGGTCATGAGCTGCGGACCCCCAACTGTAGAGGCCGCTGTAAGATGTGGCTCCCCGACTGTAGAACCGGCTCTTAGCTGCGGACCCCCAACTGTAGAGGCCGCTGTAAGATGTGGCTCCCCGACTATAGAGCGGGCTCTGAGCTGCGGACCCCCAACTGAGGAACCCGCTGTAAGATGTGGCTCCCTGACTATAGAGCCAGCCGTGAGCTGCAGACCCCCGACTGTAGAGTCGGCCGTAAGCCCGTGTACCCCCGACTGTAGAGCCAGCCGTGAGCCACGGACCGTCGACTGTAGAGCCCACTGTAAGATGTGGTTCCTCAACTATAGAGCTGGCAGTGAGCCGCGGACCCCCAACTGTAGAGCCGGCCGTGAGCTGCGGACCCCTGACTGTAGAGCCTACTGTAAGATGTGGTTCCTGAACTATAGAGCCGGCCGTGAGCTGCGGGCCCCAACTCTAGAGCCCACTGTAAGATGTGGTTCCTTGACTTTAGAGCCGGCCGTGAGCTGCGCACCCCCAACTATATAGTTGGCCGTGAGCTGCGGATCCCCGACTATAGAGCCAGCCATGAGCTGTGGACCCCCGACTGTAGTGCCCACTGTAATATGTGATTCTTCGACTGTAGAGCCGGCCATGAGCTGCGGACCCCCAACTGTAGAGTTGGCCGTGAGCTGCGGATCCCTGACTATAGAGCCAGCCGTGAGCTGCGGACCCCCCACTGTAGAGCCCAGTGTAGGATGTGGACCCCCGACTGTAGAGCCCAGTGTAAGATGCGGACCCCCGACTGTAGAGTCGGCCGTGAGCTGCGGACCCCCGACTGTAGAGTCGGCCGTGAGCTGCGGACCGCCATGAGAATTTATTATGATCGCACTTATGATTTTTTGGTAATTGGGAATTGTTGTATTGTACAGCCCCATACAATGTGTCTTTGAAAGAAAAGCTCGGGCTGTTAGTACAAGTGTTGCCGTCTTCCCTGATTTTTGCATCGCTCCTTTCTCCATCTGACCTGCGTAACTTAATTTCTGACTCTCTGGATCAGACTTAAGGTACTTTTACACGCCGCTACCGTGGCGAGGAATCTGGCCGGCGATATGTCGCCCCAGCGCCATTGCCGTCAAATTGCCTCACAATTCCGGCGTGTAATTGGGGAATTTGGCGGCAATAAAAAAGGTGGCGCCCGGTTCCGATTTCACAGCACTGCTCCAAAATCAGAGGCAATCATGTAGGCAACATTCCCGGCTTTTGGCGTGTGAACGGGCGATAGTGATGGAATCTGCGTCGCCTATTGATTTCCCGTAGGCGTGCCACAGCGTGCTGGAGTCCGCGCCCCGTCAGCGATGATTGGTGGTGGCTACTGTGTTTCCATTGGCTGTCACTTCACAGGGCGCCATATTTGAAGAGCTGTCCGTTCACCACCACACAATGGCAATGGTGTTATGTATTAGCCAACCTTCCAGCGCAGGCTGACCAATCATAACGCTATTGCGTTGTCTAATCAGCGTGCTTGGGGTGCGGTATACTCCAGTCTGCGAGGCCTATGTTCTTGCGCCACTGAACATGTATGCCCACACTTTTTTGGGGATTGCGGTGTGTGAAGCGGCGAGGGAGTCTACCGGATGTTTCCCGCTGTTGGTGTCGTGATTTCCGGGGCGACACATCACCTTAGGTTGAGGGCGAAATTGCGGCGTGTAAAAGCGCCTTCGGCGATCTGAGGCGGCCATTAAAAACGTGCTCGCGCACGTTAGAATGCCTCCTATCGCCTCAATTATTGGCGTGTAAAGGTACCTTAAGGTTGAGGAGGCGCCTCTGTAGATTTATACTGTAAAAGTGACTGGATCACAATCCAACCCCTGTGCGATTCGGTGAGTCAGAAGAGGACTGGAGCGAGCACCGCTGGAACCCAGGGAAGAGTGGTAAGTATAGGGATACAACTACACAACATTACAGCTGTATAGAGAAAGGTTTAGGTAACAAAAGTTTTTTGTGTGTGTGCACTTCATTAAAATGGATGCAGTACAGACAACATCCATATTTTATCCGTTTTTTTTTTTTTACTCCCATTAAAATGTACAGGCCAATAAGACTAGGGCATGCCGTGATTTTTATTTTCCCCCCCCACACTCCACACATAGTGAGGAGAGACTTAAGGCCACGTCACACGCTTCAATATAGTGAACTATGTCGCTTAAGTGATCCGGAATTTTGATCGCTTTAGCGATATCGTTTGTGCATCGTTGCGTGTAACCGAGCGATCTTTCAGTGAAAAATCTCTTGATTGTTTGGTTGAAGATTTGTGAGCAGGACCTCAAATTCGTTGTTCATTGTTCAATTAACCTGCTGCATCGTGCTGTGTGACACCTCTCAAACTATTTCATTCTCGACTTCACCTATTCCTGATGCTAGATGGTATCGATCGCTGAGTCGTGTGCACGATCGCTGGCGCTTTGCCAAATTTAACATCGTTCAAGAGATCTATGCTTGTGACACCGCACAAACGATATCAATAAATTGTTCTAGCGATCTCGATCACGTGACTTTTCAGGCGATATCGGTCACAAGATTGAAGCGTGTGACGTGGCCTTTAAGGTACCGTCACACCTTTCAACCTCGTTTCCGACGTCGTCAGGAACGATGTTGAAACAACATCGTTGTTGCGTGTAAACGCACGATTCAACAATGATAGTTGTTCAAGTCGGAGTTGACAGGTTTTCCTGCATGCAGGAAAACCTTTCCACTTCAACAACCGGCGGGATCGTTCAGTGTGACACCGCAATAGCGATGTCACAGCCGATCTCGCCTATTCGCTGCATTGCAGCGGATCATTCGCTGGGTTGATCTCAGCCCAGCGAGCAATCGTGCCGGCAACATCTTTCTGTGCGACAGCTAAGCTGTGATGTCGGTAGCGAGCGCGCACCTGCGGCATCGTATCAGACATCGCAGCAGATGTTGGATGGTGTGACGGGGCCTTTACATGGGAACGATCACATTGTGTAACATTGGTCTGTGCACTGTTTTCCACATGAGTGGAAACTCCAAATCTTCCACTAAACCTCCTCAGTCTACTGCCCTCTCCCCCCCGGAAACTCAGCAAGATAATGGTGATCACATAGCTGTGCCTGGGGAAAATTTGATGGTTGCTTCAGGTAAATGACTGGCGACGTAGCTCTGCTGGAAGGTTTTGCCGTTGTTGTGGCGGCTCTGCGAAATGGACTGAGCTTGATGTTTCTTTTAATCGCTGCAAGATTTCCAAACCTGTTATCTGTTAGTAGACACGTAGGAGGCTTCCACACTACTGGTAGCACAAACGCACTGGAGGGGTCTATTCACACAATGTATATTTTTCTACGTGTGGGAACATTGTAGCATGTCAATTCTTGCTGCGGCTTTTCCCGCACTAAATACACCAATTCCCTGTCTATCTCACCCAGGGCAATACCAACGCCTCAGAAACAGGGCTTGTGCCCTATGTAAAGGTGTATATATGTGATACAAATTTATTGGGAGCATGTATATAATATGTGGGGACCTGGTGAGGGGCTACATGATTGTTTTAAAACTACTACTTTACTATAAATGCTGTTTGAAGTCCCATCGGCTTTTGCAGCCAGAGCAGTGACTTCTCTGTCTCTTCTACGCAATTTGCAAGCTATGCCTATTCTGAAAGTTCTCTACACACTGAACGGTCAAATGTGGCGTAGATCGCCCTCCTACACAAATTTCGGCACTCTGTGTCAGTGCAGGAGGGACGACTGCATGTGTGTGCGCTCTATGCAGGGGAGCTGAGGTCCACAGCCCGGGTCTCTGTGCTGTGGAGCCCCATGCTTCTCTCCATACTTCCCGTACCATAGAGCCAGTGGCTGCGGTATAGAGAGGACCGCTCCACCGGCTCTGTGCCTGCCTGCTCTATGGTGCAGGAGGTATGGAGAGAAGCATCAGGCTTCACAGCACAGAGACCCAGACTGCGGACCTCGGCTCCCCTGCACAGAGCGCACACAGCCGTCCCCACTGCACTGACACAGTGTGCCGAATCACCTTAACAGCAGCGGATTCGGCACAGGTATCAGTGGAGCAGGGGACCGCTGTGTACAATGGGTGGGTGATGACATTAGGGGCCTTTAGGATATATAAATGTATTTGCATTTTGCAGAGAGAAACAAGTATTTGATCCCTCTGGCAAACAAGACAATACTTATGGGGACGTCACACGCGTCAATATCGCTTACAATCGTATGAGCGATGTAATTTTAGCATATCGCTTGATCGCAGCCCAGTTATCGCAACGGAATTGTCAGACGGGAAAATTTTTTCCAAGCGCCTGTCCGATCAGACGATGGGACGAACGCAAGTGCGATCCAGCGACCGATTATTTCAGTTGTCTGTATAGCGTCACACTGCAGCTTTTGCAACGATCTGTTGAGTCAATATGGGCGTAAACAATCAGACCCATGGAAAATAGGCGTTCCATAGTTGTGTGGGTGACACCTCCTCACACTATGATTGGTGTTCGTTAATGCGTTGCTATTGGTTCTCCCTGCGCTCCATACCATAATATACATATTCCGCACGGTCACTCATTGCGCTGAACTAATTTGTTGCACCATGTCCCTTGTGCGATAGAAAAGTGTCACACTGTAGCATCTTTTTGTGTGCATCTGTGCTCATTAGTATGTCGGCCTGTGTGTATGTTGTAAAGAAGGCTGTAATGCGAAGCCACACACTATATGGCAGAAGCCATATTAAATTCACAATATTGAGCACTGCACCAATAGGAACGCAGATGAAACCTCCAATCGGTTTTACGATGTGTGCACAGGCAAACCCCTCGCCACACCTATTAAAAGATTAGCTGCATCGCACGCAATCATGAAACCGGTCATTACACAGTTGTCACACGCGACGATGTGCAAAACACTGGACGATCGTCACTAGGTTTTTGGTCTGGTTCAAAAACCTGCGATCAGGCGACTGACGCTGGTCGGATCGCGCTGTCACACGTACGATGTGGATTGAGCGTCGCTTGTGCGATGAAAAATCTTGGTCGCATCAGCAATATTGACGCGTGTGACGTCCACATTAGTGGCAAAACCCTTATTAGCAAGCACAGCAGTTAGATGTTTCTTATAGTTGATAATGAGGTTTGCGTACATGTCAGGAGGAATTTTGGTCCACTCCTCTTTGTAGATCATCTCTAAATCATTAAGATTTTGTGAGTGTCACTTGGCTTCTTGGAGCTTCAGCTCACTCCATAAGCTTTCTACGGCTAGGCCACTCCTTGACCTTAATGTGCTTCTATTTGAGCCACTCCTTTGTTACCTTGGTTGTATGTTTTGAATCCTTGTCATGCTGGAATACTCAGCCACGACCTATTTTTAATGTTCTGTCGGAGAGAAGGAGGTTGTCACTCAGGATTTTACATTACATGGCTCCATCCATTGTCTCATTGATACGGTGAAGTAGTTCTGTGCCCTTAGCAGAGAAATACCCCCAAAACATAATTTTTCCTCTGCCATTCTTGACTGGGAGGACGGTTTTCTTTGGGTCATAGGCAGCAATTCTTTTCCTCCAAACACAGCAAGTTGAGTTAATACCAAAGAGTTCCGTTCTTTTCTCATCTGACGACAGCACCTTCTCCCAATCACTGTTAAGGTACCGTTACACGGTACGACGTTGGAACGATGTCCGCAACGATCTCGTGGGCACGCGGTCGTTTTTGACATCATTTCAACATTGCTTGTGAGATGTCACACGTGTAGATATCATGAACAACTCGCCAACGATGTGAACAGGTATGGTTCGCCAACCCCGTGAACGATCCCTGCTCATTGATGAGAATGGGCGAAGTCGTCCATGACATCGTTATCACAAGAATGATAGAAATGAATAACAAGCTGCAACTCACTGGTCAGTGCAGGTCCTTTATTGTGCAAATCACGGGTGCATTCGAGCAGGTAGGGGGTGATGAATCCACAGACTACAGTGCTGTTTCTCGCTATTGCGCTTCTACTGGTCCTAGAGAGGCTGCTGGCGTCAGTTCCTTATTACGCAGCCCTACAGGTGCAACCTGCCACTGCCTTCAAACTATATGTTCATTAAAAACACTCAAAACATGACATATAAACACAGAATAATTTTTACAACAGGATCAAACTTGGCATAACTAAATAAATACAAATTACATATATACAAATGGGAATGTTTTAGACCACACTATATGTAAGATAGAGCTGACAAACTAATTACCCCAGAAAGGCTGACAGATCATTATGATCATTTAACCCTCCGTTCCCATAGCATCTGTTTTTGCTCCGCCCCCTTTTCTTTCTTGTTTTTACTTATGGTTTGGTAGCCCATTCCAGCCTTGTGCAGGTCTAGGATCTTTTCCCTGACATCCTTAGAAAGCTCTTTCGTCTTGCCCATGTTGTAAGGCTGGCTTCACACCATGGCAAGATCAGGTCCAGGGCTGTCCCGGACCCGATTTTATGGTAATGCAGCCCTATGGGGTCGGATGGCAGCTATTTGCCATCCGGTTTCCATCTGTCCAGGAGGAGAATTCGGGTTTTTCTCCCGGACACAAAAATGTTGCTTGCAGTGTTTTTGTGTCTGGGCAAAAATTGGACAAAATCGGATCTCGCGCGATCCAGCGCCATAGGCTCCCATGTTAGGGGACAAAAAATCGGATCCGGGAGCTGGACGCCGGCTGCTGGTGTTTAGCAGCGAGCGCTGCTCAACTTCAGCACCTGAAGCTGTCCTCTATTGTGATTTCCCCGCTAGCCGCGATCCTGACATTTCACAGCAGGGACAGCCCCTGCTGCTGTGAAATGCCGAATCCAGTGGCAAACCAGACCGGAGGGCATATTTACCCTCTGGTTCTCTTTCAAAATCGGGTCCGGGACTGTCCGGTTCACACCAGACAGCCCCGGACCTGATCTTCTTGTGGTGGGAAGCCAACCTAAAGGTACCGTCACACATAACGATATCATTCAAAAGTCATGTGTTTAGTGACGCTTGAACGTTGTCGAAATTACATTGTTGCGTGTGACACTATCAACGATCAGTTGACTGATCGTTGATAGATTTGAGGTCCTGTTCTCAGATCAAACAATCGTTGGTTGGCTAGTGGACACACAGCATCGCTGCGCATGACACCGGCAGACCAACGATGAACGAGCTCCCAGCACTTCACAGCCTATGCTGGGAGCTCCTATCCATGGTAAACATCGGGTGGCTAAGCGCCACGTGACGCTTAGTAACCTGATGTTTACCATGGTTACCTCCGATCTCGCTGGTCAACATCGCTGGTAAGTCTGCCTCACCAGCGATGTGAATGATGTTGTTGGTGATCTCGCTTGCATGAGATCGCTAACAACAATTGAAGTGTGTGACGGCACCTTAAGGATGGCTTCACACTACGGCTGGGATCCGATCCGGGGCTGTCCGCTTGAGGCAGACAGCCCCGGACCGGATCAGCACATAGAACTCGAGGGCTAATTTGCCCTCCAGTCCGGTGTGCAGCTGCCGCCACTGATAGGTCGGGACCGTGGCTCGCGGTAAGCTAGCTGCGGTCCTGAACTGTCATGAGGGGCCGGCGTTGAGCTTCAGCACCATGGAGCGTTCCCCTCTGACAGATCAGGAACGTGGCTTGCATATATGTATCGCACACACATATATTACAAGTATGATATACCTTTTTTTCTTTTTTGAGAAAGACTGTTTGAATTTTCAAATTAGATACGAGACTTTCTGAAGGTTTGAACCATCGTAATGACGCCATATTACGACACTGGATACTACACGATTGTGGAGTTTTAAGGCTATGTTCACTCAGGGTGTTTTTTGCTGCAGCAAAAAAGGAGCAAAACCTGTACAGCTTTCTAGTATCTTCAGATTTCTTGGCATGAGATTTGCTGCGTTTTTACCACTTTTTTTGTGCGTTTTGCCAATTGACTGCAGCAAAAAACGTAGAAAACAATTGACATGCTCTGTTCAAAGCGATACAAAACCTGTACTAATTTCAGTTTCTGCAAAGAAACTAGACCAATGCGTGTGGACAGCTTTTCCCTGAATCACATAGGGTTTTGCTGGAAAATAAAAACGCATGATAAGATTAGCATAAAACCATGGTAAAAATGCAGCACAAAAACGGACTGTGTGTACATACCCTAAATATTCACTTGGGCACACAGATGGACATCATCTAACTCTGACCAACCACACTTATAGTACAGACTGCGGCTCCCACCCTCCTTATAAGTTACCATCCCTGGACCCTATAGCTTCTCAGTGATTCTGTGACCAAGACTACGGTGGGATTGAAACATCCGCCTCTTTATAAGGCACATTTTGTACAGTCACCTTGTATTCAATAATAAAAATTCACTTTGTGCAAAGAAAAAGACATTTGACTGCAGGGATTCATAACATTGACAGTGACGTGTTTCACAACAGAAAATCTCACACTACTCATGCAATCAAAAAACATTTGAGCCACTTATGATTGTGATTTCTATTAAAGCATATTTCATGTGAATCAACCGAAGATAAAGAAAAATCACCTTTGAAGGCTTAGGTGATTCTGTGCTGCAGTCATGGTAGATGCAGGTTACAATGCAAAACAATAGGAAATCATCAGATGTGAAGTGACAATGATACTCGACATGTCGCCTCTGAGCTGCCGATACTTTTACACCATACAGGAGCCTTTATTAGGCCCAAGTTGTATTTAAGAAAATCTAATTGTAAGCAGAGTATGTGAAAGTGATTCTTTTCAATGATAAATGTAACATGATTCTCTTACACTGTAGGTAAAAATATAGCGGGATGTTGACGCTGGCAAGCAAGCTAAAGAGGGACGATGGTATGAAAGGGAGCAGGCCATCCAGCACAGCCTCGGACTCCACGCGCAGGGTATCCGTCCGGGACAGATTACTGGTTAAAGGTAATGCCTTCTCTTACTATACTATTACATTGCTATTAAAATAAAAAACCTAAATGATTCAGCAGGCGTGAATGTTTATTGAACATTGTGGAGTCAAAAACTAGGACTAGAAATATCAACACTGGTGTAAAATAGATCTACAAGTGGACGTTATCCGCGCTGCCACAAGGAAAGAAGAACCGTGAAGATGTTTCTAACATCCGCGGGTAACGTCCACTTGTAGATCCTTTGTGCTCGATTATTGCTGCGTTGTGCACATGGCTTATGGATTCTGCAGCAACCATATAAGCCACTAAGGCTACGTTCACACATTGCGTATTTTGCCGCGTTTCTTTACGCGCGCTTTTCAAAATACGCAATTTGTCTGCCTGCAAAGTGAATGGGAAATTCACTTTGCAGTGCAGACATTGCGTAAAAATACGCAGTGCGTTTTCCGGGAGAAAGCGCAGCTCCGTAAACAATTGATATGTCAATTGTTTACGCAGCTACTTCTGCGTATTCTCCCAGAGGGGAGGAAGAATCCTGCTTCCTCCTCCCCTCTTTGACAGCTGTGGCCGCCCATTAGATTTCCCAGTGTATTAATATACACTGTGAAATCTAAATTAAACAGAGGCAAATGTATGTAAAATAAAAAAGAATGAATACTTCACCTGTCCGACACCTTTTCCTGCTGTCTGGTCTCCGATTCCAAGTGAGAGGTTTACTGACAGGACCTGTGGTGATGTCAGAGGGGCGTTCCCGGGCACTCGCGGTCATGTGATACATATCACATGACCGCGAACAGCCGATCAGCGCTGGGAACGCCCCCCCTCTGACGTCACCACAGGTCTTCTCAGTACACCTCTCACTTGGAACCGGAGAGCGGCAGAAGGCACCAGACAGCGGGAGAAGGCACCGGACAGGTGAAGTATTAATTCTTTTTTATTTTACATACATTTGCAGGATTCTTCCTCCCCTCTGTGACATCACTGCGCTTTCTGGAGTAAAAAAAAGCGCAGTGTGTGAAAGCCCCTGCGTATTTTGTTGCGCTTTTTTGCGCGGGCCGAAAAACGCGGCAAAAAGCGCGCGCAAAAAAGCGCAGCAAAATACGCAAATGTGTGAACGCAGCCTTAAACTGGTTTTATGTCACACAACCTGACCAGATGAGTGAACCCAGTAAATGATGTCCTTTTTTTTATTAAGATAAAACCCTATGTGCGCTCCTTTCTATCCACACTTTCATTGCAACACTGGTGCAAAAAAATAGTGGAATAATTGCTCTTAGCGTCCATATCCTTCCTTCATTTTCCATAGATCCTGAGAAATAAGTTGTTTCAGGCTCTTAACCCCTTCATGACCTGGGAATTTTTCGTTTTTCGTTTTTTTGCTCCCCTGCTTCCAAAAGCCAGAATTTTTTTATTTTTCCATCAATATAGACATGACGGCTTGTTTTTTGCGGGACGAGTTGTCCTTTCTGGTGCAATCATTTATTTTATCATATAGTGTACAGGGAAATGGCAAAAAAATTCTAAGTGCAGTGAAATTGCCAACAAAGTGCAATTACACATTTATCTTTTGGGTATTTTAGTCGCCATGTTCACTATATAGTAAAACCGACATGATGATGTGATGCCTCAGGTCAGTACGAGTTCATAGATACCAAACATGTATACCTTTTACTGGTATCTAAGTGATGAAAATAAATTCAGAATTTGGAAAACAAACAAAAAAACAATCACACATTTTGTGCCATGTTCTGCGACCCGTAGCGTCCTCATTTTTCAGGATCTGGGGGTGTGTGACAACTTATGTTTTGCGTCTTGAGCTGATGTTTCTAATGATACCATTTTTGGGTGGATGCGCTGTTTTCATCGCCCATTATTGCATTTTATAGCAATGTTACAGCGACCAAAAAGACGTAACTTTGGCGTTTGGACCTTTTCCATTACGCAGTTTATGGCTTTCATTAATTGATTTTATAATTTAATATCTTGATAGATTGGGCAATTATGAACACGACGATACCAAACGTGTGGTTTTTTTAAAAATTTGTTTAATACTTTTATTGTGAATGGGGGAAAAGGGGGTTGATTTGAACCTTTTTTTTTTTTTTTTTTACATGTTTGTAATAACTTTATTTATTAATTAATTCTTACTTCTGCACGCCCCCATAGGGAGGCACAGGGATCCATAGTCCGATCGCTTCTGACAGATACCAATGAGCTGCAGCACATCGGTATCTGTCAGAATTGCGCACGGCGAGTGGTTGGCAGCGCTTGCCAACCACTCACTGGAAGTGCTCTGTGGTCAAGCCAGGACACCAGGCTGTCATGTGAGCGCCGGAGATCTCGCGATACTATCACAGGATCTCCAGTGCAGGCCGGGAACAGCACTTGGGGTCCGGGGAAAGGGAGTGCAGGGTCACTCACCTCTCCCCACGGTGATCAGCCCATGTAATTGTGATGTGCCGATCACCATGGTAACCAGAGGTTGCCATGGCAACATCTGGTGACCTGACCCAAGCCTCAGAGATCGTGTGATCTCTGGGACGTGGATTTGCAGCAGTGACAGCTGCACTGTATGGCAGATAACTGCCATACAGTGCAGCATCAGTGTGACTATCCCCCCAGAAACTGCAGCAAAAGGACCTTTGATCCTTTGCTGCAGTCTCTGGAGGCGACTGACCGTCGTGGCACCATTGTTATGGACTATGTCAGAGGGCATGTGAGGGTAATGTGTCTTTATTTATCATTGATTTAGAGGTTTCTAATGGCTGGGTCTAACATTGGCCCAACATTATGAACCTCGAGCTTAGTGCCAGCTGCCAATACAGCTGCCAGCTGGTATTAACCTCGTTATTACCCAGTTTGCCACCGGCACCAGGGCAACTGGAAGAGCCAGGGTACAGCGCCAGGAAATGGCGCTTCAATGAATGCTCCATTTCCTGGAGAGGCTGCAATTTGCAGCGTGTGGGTCCAGAACAATTGGGTCTCTCCATACTGGGGATTCCAGCTCCCAGCTGCCTAGTTGTACCTGTCTGGAAACTAAAAATACGGCAAAGCCCATGTTTTTTTTTTTTTTTTTTTTTTTTATTATTTCAAGAAATTATTAAAAAGGGCTCCGCTGTATTTTGGTTACCAGCTAGGTACAACTAAGCAGCAGCAGCTGGGGGTGGGTGGCAGCCCGTAGCTGCCTAGTTGTATCTTGCTGGAAACTAAAGATACGGCAAAGCCCACGTCTTTTTTTTTTTTTTTTTTTTTTTTTTTTTTTAAATTATTTCAAGAATTTAAAAAAAAAAAAAACCAAAATACAGCGGAGCTCTTTTTATTTCAAGTACCTGCCTGCTTTACCTGTGCTGGTGACCAAAAATGCAGCAGTGCCCGTTATAAGTGCAAAATCTCCGCTAAATACACAAATACTGTGTGAACAGTGCTATGTGTTTGCAGAGTATTTAGGAGCGGTCATTGAGTTTTATGGGTGAAAATTGTGGCAAAATACACTAAAAGAACTGACATGCTGCAGATTTCTCCACAGTAAAATAAGTGCCATTTCTGCTGCAGATAAATCCACAGCATGGGCACAGCACTTCTGATTCCCCATACACTGTGCAGGGAAAGTGCTGTACTGCGGAATTGTCAAAACTATGTAGAAAAAAAAAAACGTGGGGAAATCCGCAGCGTCCGCACATTACCTGAAATTCGCATACCATGTCCCCACTCAATAACGTCACTCCTTCCTGTGTGCCCAAAATTGTTTTCCCACCACATATGGAGTATCGGCATACTCAGGACTAATTGCCCAACATATTTTGGAGTCCATTATTATCATGTTGACTGTGTGAAAAAGAAAAAATCCTTTTTTTTTGTCCACAAAAATGTTGTTTTAGTCTCCATATTTCCGTTTTCACAGCTCAATTTTACAGAAATCTGTGACGCACCTGGGAATTCAAGGTGCTCATCACACATACAAATAAATTCCTTATGGGTCTAGTTTTTAAAATGTGGTCACTTGTGGGTTTTTTCACTGTTTCAGCACAGTGGGCCTCTCCAAATGTGAGATGACACCCACTGACCATTGCATCAAAATCTGCATTCCAAAATGTCACTCCCTCCCTTCAGGTCCCTGCCGAGCATCCAAACAGTAGTTTTTAGGTATTGGTGTACTTAGGACAAATTGCCCAACAAATTGTGGGATCTATTTTATCCTCTCGCCTTGTTAGAATTAAAAAATTGAGGCTAAAAGAACATTCTTGTGAAAAAAAAAAAAAAAAAAGTTGTTTTATTTTCATAGCTCAACTTTTTAAATTTCTATGAAGCACCTGGGGGCTCAAGGTGCTGGCCACCCATCTGGATAGGTTACCTGGGGTGGTCTAGTTTCCAAAATGAGATCACTTGTGGGGGAGCTCCAATGTTTAGGCACACAGGGGCTCTCCAAATGTGACATGGTGTTCGCTAACGATTTCAGCTAATTTTCCGCTTGAAGGGTCAAATGGCACTCCTTCCCTTCCGAGCCCTGCCGTGCGCCCAAACAGTGGTTTATGATCACATATGAGGTATCTGTGTACTCAGGAGAAATTGCCCAACAAATTTTCATATTCATTTTATCCTGTTGCCCGTGTGAAAATGGAAAAATTGAGGCTAAAAGAAAACTTTTGTGAAAAAAAGTACTTTTTCATGTTTACGGATCAATTTTTGAAGCACCTGGGGTTCAAAGTGCTCACTATGCTTCTAGATAAGTTCCTTGGAGGGTCTGGTTTCCAAAATGGAGTCACTTGTGGGGAAGCTCCAATGTTTAGGCACACAGGGGCTCTCCATACACGACATGGTGTCTACCAACGATTGGAGTTAATTTTCCATTCAAAAAGTCAAATTGCGCTTCTTCCATTCCGAACCCTGCCGTTCTCCCAAACAGTGGTTCATGACCACATATGAGGTACCAATGTACTCAGGAAAAATTGCCCAACAAATTTTAGGGTCCATCTGCTCCAGTTACCCTTGTGAAAATGCTAAATTTGAGGACAAAGCAACATTTTTGTTGGAAAAAGCCATATATCATTACATAGGGGTAGAGGGGGAGCATCGGACCCTTTGCCCTGGGCGCTCCAGGGTATGTACGGACACCTTGTGCCACCAACTACCACTCCTGAGGAACCCACTACTACATCTATGGTGGGGGAAACGCGTTGAGTGAAGACTAAGTGCGAGAACATCAGGATAAGCTAAGTTATACCCTGATCTTTTCTGTCGGGCATCGTTAGCCCTGCCTGTGAGTGACCCTAGCGGACTTGATATATCTGGCTTTCTCAGGGCTATAGCTGTATATCACTAAGGTGACATGTTACTATGTGTTTGATGTGTGAGATATAAGGTGAAGGTGAGGTAATGCTGTTTTCTATTTATTTTGTACCTAACAATTGCTAGGTTTATTGCTAATACAGCGTATTGGTATGGGAATTGAGGAATTTAATAACAGCACTATATGACACCTGACACCCCCACAATCTTTAGATAAGAAGGAATTATCTCTCCAAACAGCTGTTTTTTCATGTCCTTTAGGTGACTGTTTTTCTGAGGCCACTAAGTTAAAGGGATAGACCCTTAACTCTGAGGATAGCCTTTATTTGTGATACCTTCCAGCATAGATGTATGACATTATACCTTTGCTGTAAGGAGGTATAGTGTACCAATGGGCCTGCACCTTTAACACAGCAAGGTCATAGACAGCTGCCGAGGAACGGGGACACCATCTAGGGGGTTTTGTACGTGTATAAAACTTGTTGTCAGGTAGGGTGAGTGAGGGAGAGGATAGGGTTGGGCGCAAGTGCGCACCAATACCCCCAGCCCCCCCCCTTGATTAGTCAGCTGCACACCCGATGAATCAAGTTCCTTTAAGATCTAAAGTTATATTTTGTAGTAACCTTGAGTAATATATAGAGTAGATAGATAGATAGATAATAATATAATAGATATATTAATAGCAAAATAACAGTGGCACTCCCATGATGATCTTATCACTTATTGCGGTATCCAGGAACACATTCCAAAACCAGGCGTGGACCCTGCGGCCACGAGCTGCAACGTCCGCGTCCTCGCTCCGCACCTTCCCTCCCCCACCGCCTGTTTCCGGAATGTGTCCTGGATACCGCATAAGTGAAAGATCATCATGTAGTCCACGCTATTTTTCCTCTATTAAACTTGGCACTACATATAGTGTCACCTCCATCGATCTATACCTTTATATATTATAATATGATAATATATATAAATAATTTACCGTATTTTCGCTTAGACGCATCTGATAGACCACCCCCAATCTGGAGAAAGAAAAAACATTTAATGTACATGGGTCATCTTATAGCCATGTCCATCTACAATCAAACCAATTCCCCCATTCTGGTAAATTAACCCCCCATCCTGGATTATTACCCCTGCTGTTACACATAGCCCCTTGCTGGCACACTGCCCCCCTCTGCTGGCACACTGCCCCCCTTTGTCTGGCACACTGCCCCCCTTTGCTGGCACACTGCCCCCCTTGCTGGCACACTGCCCCCTTCCGCTGGCACACTGTCCCCCTCTTGCTGGCACCTATCCCCCTTTTTTGCTGGCACCTGTCCCCCTTTTTTGGCTGGCACACTGTCCCCCTTTTTGGCTGGCACACTGTCCCCTTTTTGGCTGGCACACTGTCCCCTTTTGTGGCTGGCACACTGTCCCCCTTTTGTGGCTGGCACACGAGCCCCCACAGAGTTGCACAGCTACAAAAATAATAAACAATATCCTATTCACCTTTCTTCATCTTCCCTGCTGCCCGCGCTATCCCCGATGACTCTGTGCGGTCCCAGCATTCGGGTCCTGTGAGCAGCGCGCGGTATGACGTCACTCTGCAGCGACGTTCACATGATCCGGATGCTGGGACCGCACAGAGTCATCGGGGATAGCGCGGGCAGCAGGGAAGATGAAGAGAGGCGAGTATGATCCTCTATCGCCGGGATAGTCGGGCTTTCCACTCGAGGAAGTGTGGAAAGCACTGGCTGTTCAACATGGGCTGGCGGACGCTCCATTCACCCCTGTAATACTGCGCTGCTCCCGCTGTGAATTAACAGCGGAATGCAGTGAATATTACAGGAGATAATGAGCGGCCCCACGTGACCACGGGGCCGCAGCTGCAGCCTCCTCCATCCACCTGACAGCCCCCGGATACGCTCACTGAGCTGGCCTAGCACCCCCCTCCCCATACAGCACACATTGTACTTTCACATTATAAGACGCACCCCCTATTTCCCAAATTTGGATGCATAAAGTGTCTTTGCGAATACACTATCATTTTCGTGAGTTTCAAAATAATATGCAAATTTTTTTTCTTTCACATTTCCTTCGTTCCTGTCAAGCACCTGAAGGGTTAATACACTTCATGAATGTGGCTTTAAGTAGTCTGAGGGGTGCAGTTTTTGGAATGGTGTCACTTTTGGGTGTTTTCTGTCACATAGACCACTCAAAGTGCCTTCAAATGTGATGTTGGCACGAAAAAAGTGGTTTTGTAAATTTTGCACCCTTATAACTTCCTAACAAAGAATATTTTGTTTCCAAAATTGTGCTAATGTAAAGTAGACTGTGGGAAATGTTAGTTATTAACAACTATTTTGTGTGACAAACCCTCTAGTTATAATAAAAATTAGCATCTTGAAAATTGCAAAGTTTTCAAAATTTTTGCCAAATTTACATTTTTTTCCACAAATGAACACAAAAAAAATCGTCTTAAATTTACTACTAACATGAAGCCCAATATGTCACGTAAAAACATGATCAGAATCGCTAAGATCCATTGAAGCGTTCCACAGTTATTACCTCATAAAGGGATACTGGTCAGAATTGTACAAAATGGTCTGGTCATTAAGCTGCAAAGTGACACTGTCCTTAAAGGGTTAAACATAGGAACATCCCCCTGCAGTGTAATACATTGACATCAATCACTGAAGGTCCTTTGATGATGAAGTCTATATTAAAGATGGCTGGCACACCTCTGTGATGGGTGCTAGCTGGAAAATTACATAACATTACTTAAATGAGATCCGCTGCACACCAACACTAAAAATTCTAACAAGAAAAAAAGCATACTGGCTAACATGTATTAATGCACAATGTGAACCGGAGCAAAAGGCATAGTAGAAAACTACTTGAAGCTATATATAAGGAATAACATGACAACTTAGCTGATGTAATAGCCATGACATCCGAGCCCGGTAACCGCGTCAAGGTCTCTCATTCTACCGGGTCCTACTCAATCGCCTTATGTCTGCAGTGTGAACTTGCATGTATGGGTATATGCCACTGAATGCAATTTAAAACCTGCCTATGGAGGGCTTGTCCAGGACCAAAGCTACAAATAAAATCTAGTCTCATTGCGGTTACAAGGTGGGGGGAGGGTGCACAGTCCAAAAAATAACAATATGTATGTATTAAAGATGGCTGGCACACCTCTGTGAATGGTGCTAGCTGGAAAATTACATAACATTACTTAAATGAGATCCGCTGCACACCAACACTAAAAAGTCTAACAAGAAAAAAAGCATACTGGCTAACATGCATTAATGCACAATGTGAACGTAGTTTTCTACCATGCCTCTTGCTCTGGTTCACATTGTGCATTAATACATGTTAGCCAGTATGCTTTTTTTCTTGTTAGAATTTTTAGTGTTGGTGTGCAGCGGATCTCATTTAAGTAATCTTTGGTGACGAAGGACCTGTGGTGATGTCATGACCATGAGACCGTAATAGGCTTCGCTAATCAGGCCAGAAGTAAGACACTTTGGGCTTAGTCCCATCTATTACGGTCACATGGTCGTGACATCACAAGTCCTGCAGTGATGTTAATCAATTACAATGCAAGACGGCCTGATGAAATTCCTAAAAGATCATGAATGAACCTTGAGTGACAGGAAGCAAAAGCGCCTCCCTTATGACTGAAGCCAGGTATGTTTGTACTTTCATGTTAGTGATACACATTGTATCATGTAAAACACATTGGGGCAGTTTTAATATCATAGAACAACATGACAGGTTCCCTTTGAATAGGTAAAATGCCAAAGTGCTGGTAAAAATAAGCAAGTTTGCAGCTTACTATCTATTAAAAATCCATACAGTCCTCCAAAAATGGCAGAATGTTTAATTCTGTAGTGTACAGATCGTTGCAGAAGTTACTGACCAGTCCGTGGTTTCAGAATGACTGGTTACTTAGGTAATGAGTGCAGACTGCTTGTAGGCTCTATGCTTTAGATCTTGTTTATACCTCTCTGAAGCAGACCAGATCACTTTATTAGCCTTAAGACCAGGTTACAGGCAGCGACATCGCTACCAATGTCGCTGCAACGTCACAGGTTTTGTGACGTTGCAGTGACCGCGCCAGCGACGTCGCTGCGTGTGACATGCCGCAACTACCAGCGATCAGATTGCTGATCGTTGCAGAATGGCTGGGACCATTTTTCAATCACTGGTCTGCCACTGTCACGCATGCATCGACATGTGTGACAGGGGCAACGACCAGCGACACCCAGTGTGCGCCCGACACCCTGACTGATCCCAGCGACCGTCAGGTGTCGGCGCATCGCTGGGTGATCGCTGGTGAGATCTGCCTGTCTGGCATTTCACCAGCGATCACATAGCGATGTTCCAGCTATCCCAGTCGTTGGTCGGGTTGCTGGAACATCGATACGTGTAACCCGGCCTTTAGTCCCCTGCACTTCTTACATGCTACAAAGGCAAAGATAACCAGCTCATCTATCCAACCGAGTGCAAAAGATTCCAAATCCACAGCAAAACAAGAGCAAATCTGTAAAACTGCAAACTTTGTTTTCTTCTATTAAAAAAAAAGGCAATCCAAGTATGGTGTATGCAAAAGTCAGAAAACAAAAGTCCAAAAGGAGAACACACTATACGTGGTTGATTCACTTCGAAGTGCAAAGCTTTTAGTCATAACCCGAATAGTCGTGAGCAAAAGCGCTCAGTTTGGCCCAGTAGTGCGACCGCTGCTGCCCCGAACTGTGAATTTTCAGAACGACTCCAGAGGCAGAGAGTGGTGAGCTTCTAGAGATAGAATACGAGAAAACCCCTCTAACTCTAATTGGTTGCTATGTTCAACTACTACATATTTTTTTGCACCAGTTTTAAATGGCACTAAGTCATAAACCACTGTCTCCATACCTGTACATACAATGCGGCTATTCTTGAACCGCTGTGTCCTTTTGCCATGTCCATTGGGAGGATACATCCAGCGTTCGGGCTGCCATTCCCCCTTCAGAGGCATAACCATTTGCTTTTGTTCATCTGACATAAAAACAACTGATGTGTGAATAAGGCTTTTAGATGTTTCTAAGGTGGCCAGATATTACTATCCCTCAAAATGTGGGCTTTGTAGACCCCACATAGGTGGATAGGGTTGATCCTGTACACCTCTGCTCCAGCATTCTGTTTTCCCAGCTTTCCCATAGATAATGAATGGAGCTTAAGTGCACAGGCTCGACCTTCGCTCCATGTAGATGGGGTTCATCATATCCCCCTTCTTGAGAACTGGTGGTCGAGCCCCAAGGACTCAGTAGGTAATCCAATATCCTTTTGGGCAAACTCCTTGTAAATGTGATTTTTACCTTCAATAAAATTCACTTTTGTGGTTTATGTGCAGCTTGTTTTGTACAAATCCCCCTGTAAAGTTATAAAGAGACCCTATCCCATTCACCATCCCTGTGATTCACAGCTGGCATATGACCATCCATGTATCTGTGAACTACTGCTGTGGAGATGTTTGATGATCAGAAACGATTGAATGGCACTAGAAGCGCTACCCACCAATACTAGTACTTTTGGGGTCTTTCTTATTTTAAAGTGAACTTATCAGCAGTTTTTTTTTTTCTTTTTTTGCGTATTAGCTGCAGCCACCCTCAATAAGCCATAATATACAGCATTCTGGAGTGCTTATACAACTTCTGGCAAAAATTCTGGAATCACCTGGCTCAGGATGTTCATTCAGTTGTTTCATTTTGTAGAATAAAAGCAGATCACAGACATGGCACAAAACTAAAGTCATTTCAAATGGCAACTCTGCCTTGAAGAAACACTAAAAGAAATCTTGAAAAAATAAAAAATGTGCTAGTTAGTAACTGTTACTTTTGTAGACCAAGCAGAGGGAAAAATTATGGAATCATGACAAACAAACAAAACAACACTCAAATACATTACTAGTATTTTGTTGCACCACCTCTGGCTTTTACAACAGCTTGCAGTCTCTGAGGCATGGATTTAATGAGTGACGAACGGTACTCTTCATCATTCTGGCTACAACTTTCTCTGATTGCTGTTGCCAGATCAGCTTTGCAGGTTGGAGCCTTGTCATGGACCATTTTCTTCAACTTCCACCAAAGATTTTCAATTGGATTGAGATCCGGACTATTTGCAGGCCATGACATTGACCTTATATGTCTTCTTTCAAGGAATGTTTTTACACTATGGCAGGATTCATAATCATCTTGAAAAATGATTTCATCATCCTCAATCATCCTTTCAATTGATGGGATACCAAAACTGTCCAATATATCAATGTAAACTTGGGCTTTTATTGAAGATGTAATGACAGCCATCTCCCCAGTGCCTTTACCTGACATGCAGCCTCATATCATAAATGACCGTGGAAATTTTGCATGTTCTCTTCAGGAAGTCATCTTTATAAATCTCATTGGAACAACACCAAGCAAAAGCTCCAGCATCATCACCTTCCCGATGCAAATTCGCGATTCATCACTGAATATGACTTTCATCCAGTCATCCACAGTCCACGATTGCTTTTCCTTAGCCCATTGTAACCTTGTTTTCTTCTGTTTAGGTGTTAATGATGGCTTTTGTTTAGCTTTTCTCTATGTAAATCCCATTTCCTTTAGGCGGTTTCTTCCAGTTTGGTCACAGACATTGACTCCAGTTTCCTCCCACTCGTTCCTCATTTGTTTTGTTGTGCATTTTCTGTTTTGGAGACATATTGCTTTAAGTTTCCGGTCTTGACGCTTTGATGTCTTCCTTGGTCTACAAGTATGTTTCCCTTTAACAAACTTTCCATGTTGTTTGTATTGTTTGTATTTGCACCAGATTTTAGACACCGCTGACTGTGAACAACCAACATCTTTTGCAATATTGCATGTTGATTTACCCTCTTTTAAGAGTTTGATAATCCTCTCCTTTGTTTCAGTTGACATCTCTGGTGTTGGAGCCATGATTAATGTCTACTTGGTGTAACAGCTCCAAGGTGTGATCACTCCTTTTTAGATGCAGACTAATGAGCAGATCTAATTTGATTCAAGTGCTAGTTTTGGGAATAGAAATTTACAGGGTGACTCCATAATTTTTCCCCCTGCTTGGTCTACAAAAGTAACAGTTACTGGCTAGCACATTTTTTTTTTTTTTTCAAGATTTATTTTAGTGTTTCTTCTAGGCAGAGAATTGCCATTTGAAATGACTTTAGCTTTGTGCCATGTGTGTGATCTGCGTTTTTTTTTCTACACAATTAAACAACTGAGTGTACATCATCCGTGCCAGGTGATTCCATAATTTTTGCCATTCCGGTCCAATGGGTATCGCAGGTCTCGGTCTGGCACTGTCACGCTGGGAGCGGGAGAGACACCCAGCGTAGGACAACGACGGGGGGGGATAAGGAGTCCCTAAAGCTATGGGCACAAGAGGGAGAGGGTGACCCCTAGTCTTCCTGGGGCTGACCCTGTCTGCCCTGACGTCCCTATACAGTTTCCTCAACTGTCGCCGACCACGAACCTCGTCCCTCTCTGATCCTAGCACTACCTTATCTAAGGATCAGATGGGGAGGTTCACTAGACCCCTCCACTAACAACTAAAGACAACACAAGGAAAACAGACAATGGGGAAAGAAAACACTTATCTTGCAGCAGAGCACAGCAACCTCCACAATCTCAGCTTCTGCTTGGAGCAAGGATAATGAGTCCACAAGGAAATATCACCTGCACCGAGGGAGGGCAATGAAACTCCTTATAAAGGAGGGAAGAACCTGCTGGGTCCTAGAGACCCAGAATACTGGTGTAGAAACCAGACCGAGCACAAGACCTTCCCAGCCGTCCTCCCATGATAGGGAGATCTTATCATACCTTCTCTTTATCTACACAGAAGGTAAATGCCCCTGAAAGACGGACCGTCCTCAAACCTTATGGCTGATTGGCCAAACGCTGGGACCGTCTGCGCGTGGCCTCTACCCTGTCATCCGTGCCACCCGTGACAGTACCCCCCCGTCCACGAGTGGCCCCCGGACACTCAGGACCAGGCTTATCCGGATGGGAACGGTGAAAAGCGCGGACCAGCCTAGCGGCGGAGACTTCCGACGCCGGCACCCACATCCGTTCCTCCGGACCGTATCCCCTCCAGTGCACCAAATACTGAAGAGAACGGCGCACCCTGCGAGAATCAACCACCTTTGAGATCTCAAATTCCAAATTCCCCGCTACGCAGATGGGCTCCGGGGGCAAAGGAGACGGGTTAGACGACGGCACATACGGTTTGAGGAGCGACCTATGAAATACATTGTGGATCTTAAGAGCGGGAGGCAACGCAAGACGAAACGCCACGGGATTGATAACGGCGGTTATCTGATAAGGGCCAATAAACCTGGGCCCCAACTTCCAAGAGGGCACCTTCAACTTCACATTCTTGGTAGACAACCACACGTAGTCATTCACACACAGGTCCGGACCTGGCGCACGCTTCCTGTCAGCCATACGTTTGTACCTGTCGCCTAAGAGCTTCAAGCTACTCTGTACCCTCCGCCAAACCGAGGAGAGGGATGAGGTAAATCGGTCCTCCTCAGGAACTCCGGAAGGACTAGTACCACTAAAAGTACCAAACTGAGGATGAAACCCATATGCACCGAAGAACGGTGACTTGCCAGTGGACTCCTGAAGACGATTATTAAGGGCAAACTCGGCCAAGGGCAAATAACTCGCCCAAGTCTCCTGATTGTCAGAGACAAAACACCTCAGATAAGTCTCCAAATTCTGATTCATACGTTCGGTCTGCCCATTAGACTGAGGATGAAAAGCAGAAGAGAAGGACAAGGCAATTCCTAAACGTGCACAAAAAGCCTTCCAAAACTTGGAGCAAGGATAATGAGTCCACAAGGAAATATCACCTGCACCGAGGGAGGGCAATGAAACTCCTTATAAAGGAGGGAAGAACCTGCTGGGTCCTAGAGACCCAGAATACTGGTGTAGAAACCAGACCGAGCACAAGACCTTCCCAGCCGTCCTCCCATGATAGGGAGATCTTATCATACCTTCTCTTTATCTACACAGAAGGTAAATGCCCCTGAAAGACGGACCGTCCTCAAACCTTATGGCTGATTGGCCAAACGCTGGGACCGTCTGCGCGTGGCCTCTACCCTGTCATCCGTGCCACCCGTGACAGGCACCTCTTTTCTTCCAATGAATGCTGACCTCTTCTCTATTTTATGCGGTTGACAAGTCCTCTGTAGGCCACACAGTCTCCTCCATTGTGCTCCTGTGCAGGCGGACTTCTCTTTCCTTTGCTGAGGGTAGAGCAAAGTACCGTTGGTTGCAGGCGCAGTATAAGGGTCAAGAAACACCCATGTAGTGTGCGGGGCAGAGCAAAGTGCGGCTGCGCAGGAGGACAATAAAGGCCAATGGATGGATAAGGTAGGATGCGTCATCCACAAGAAGCAGGGAAGGAGGGCGGAAATCGCAAGAAGAAAGAAGTCGGACTGAGACCTGCGACACTCATCAGATCAGACCGCCCCCCCCAGTGGAGTATAATAAGTTGTTTGGTTTTTTGTTTTTTTTTTACATCATACAGATCAGCCTGGGGACTTAAATACAGCATTCTAGAATGCTGTACACAAGGCCTTACTGGGGTTGGCAGCAGCTTATATGGGGAAACACTGTTGACAGGGTGGGGGGAGGGTTTGGCTTAGAGCCCACAGGGGAGTAATAAAAATAACCCAACCCCTCATAGTGATGATGTGCTGCATCTATGCTAATTTGCTGCACTGTTTTTTCGGTGTTTGATAACACTTTTCTCTGCAATCATACATGTAATCATTGAAGAAAAAGTATGAATGCACTCAGCATCCCAGTGTCTGTATAGCACTGGCTTCACTTTATAGCCCTTGATCCTGCTGGTTGGTTCTCTTTAATATACTTTCAAATATACTTTATACGAAAAATCTGGTGGAAAACCATTCATAAACCTTCCACAAGATGTCCCCACTAGACTCTGTCTGAAGCTCATTCTCAGTGAGATCCGTCTTCACTTCTCACACAGACTGAATACGGCCATATGACCATATAAGGTTGGGGGGCGGGACCTACACAACATCCACACTACTGACTGCAGCTGATGACGTGACTGTGTATCAGATTACCTCAGGCTACAGCACAATGCTGTGCAATGTCAGAATTGGTGCAAACTCCTCTCCCCTTTCCTTTAGTACAAGCTTCTCTCATCTGTTATCTGGCTCCACACAGCTCAGTCACGATCTCTGTTAACTTCTTGTCTGTTGGCTCCCCACATAGCTCACAATTTCTGATCTTGTCCCTTCTCTGCTGTCACATTGCACTGCTCTAGATCAGCTGCTGGCCACGCTTATACAGCCCTGAAATGCAGTTTTTAAAAGCACACAAAAAAGTTAAGAAAATAAGTCATAGTGGCACAAAAAAAAATCATCTTAGATGCTATGTGACCCTTCATTAACAACCAATGCAGTATTGTTTTTGTTCTTCAATGAAATGACATTTACCCTTTAAGTCCACCTTCTTTTTGAAGCTACTACTCATTTGTTTATGTAAAAGTGGTTAAGAGAGTTCTATGTGTTGCCCATCTTCACCTGTGGTGGCGCTGCAGTATGATTGAACACTTGCTTCTGAGTATGACTTCAGATTATGGTTTTCCAGGGTGCAGGACACTTGTGATCGGTCTTTTGTAGACACATGCTTCAGCGTTTTCGTTCAGTGCTGTATCGCGCCACGATTGTTTTTTTTTTTTCCCTTACATGTCTTGACTTATAATAGTGTGATCATAGCTTGTGTTACTCTTCTTATTTGAGCCCTATTTCTCTGAAACCTCTAAATGAGTTATTAGTCTTCAGACTACATGCTTTAAGCTTTTGCTTGTGCGCACAAAGTTGAATTATTAAAGTTAAAAGGCGGCCATATAGAGTTTCCTCCTATGAGCGGGATGACCTCGTTCAGGAGTATCCACTTTACATCTCTGCAATAAATAATATACACAAGTCTGCAGAACGCCGAGCCTCACAATGCGCCAGCTCAGTCCCCTGCGTTCACCTCCTTTAATATTGCATGCTGAAATTCTCCGTCCTCCGTCCACATTTTTCTGTATTCACCTTGAATTTATAGTGCATATTAAAAAGCACAAGTAAGTCCAGGAGATGTAATAAATCCAAAGCCCCGGTGCATTTCTCTAGGTTTTAATATTATGGTGGAACAGAAACAAATCTCCCTTGAATGGTGAAAGCTCATAAAAATGTTAATGTCAGAAAATGTATTCTACTGATATGTGCACTTATTAAAAGGTTACCTAAAGGGATATTCCTATGTCCTAAAGATAAACATTCAATCCCTAAGATTTGCCATCACTTTGTGATCCGAACCATCGGTTAGGTATCCCTACTGAGCGTAAGAATAAAGGGCCCAGAATGCTATTGTGTATGGGAGGCTGTGGCCTTCTCATTGCGTTGAGGTGCTCAGTCTGTACTAATGATACTGTTCTACATATTTTCAGAAGTTCTCAGTTATTTTAATGAGCCATTTCTTGAAGGGGTTATCTGGGATTTTTAATTAAAAGAAAAGTTCCCAAGCACTAATGGGGAGGTAACTGCCACCTACATGGCTGTTCTGCCCAGCCCCTGTCATCACTGTTCACTCGCGGCACAGAGCAGTCACAGACCTCTCCTGCCGGGGACAGCATGACGGTGTGAATAGAGCAGAGGCGGCTTTTCCACACTGCTCTGCGGAAGTGGGGTGACACGTCCACTGATCCAACCGCTCTCGCTTCCTGATTGCAGCCGCTTCTCGCTCTGATGCCACGCTTCTCGCTTCCTGATGCAGCCGGCTTCTCGCTTCCTGATTGCCAGCCGGCTTCTCGCTTCCGTTTGCACCGCTTCTCGCTTCCTGATACGACAGCCGGCTGCCAATCAGCATTACATCGGCTCTGCGTCCGTCTACAGATGGGAGAAGCCGTAGCTGTGATGTGACCGAAGCTGCAAAATCAATGACTGGAGCGGTGTCAGCGGAGAACGGTGCCTGGTACAACAGGTAGATAGGTGGCAGTTGCCTGCCTGTTAGTGCTTAGGCACAGTTTGTTTTTTGTTTTTTTTGTTTTTCTTTTGAATCCTGGATAACCCCTTTTAATGATTTTGACCTCCTTGATTTAAATTTGACGATTGCATTCCAGTCCCCTCACACTTCTGTATGGAGAGGGGGCGTGGCTGCCGACCCCATGCTTATACTATAATCCAGCCCCTGATATGCTATCCTGTATTGTGACATGGGGGTCCAGGCTTGAAATAGCAATCATGTCACCAAGCAGATACAAATACACGCTGTGATCCTCTGTTGTATGATGATTCATAATGT
Organism: Allobates femoralis; assembly: GCA_033576535.1. Classification (NCBI taxonomy): domain Eukaryota; kingdom Metazoa; phylum Chordata; class Amphibia; order Anura; family Aromobatidae; genus Allobates; species Allobates femoralis. Next base: position 63,840,148 of record JARQOC010000011.1, on the reverse strand, counting down.
GTACTGTTATTGTTGGTTGGGGAGCTCGCATACGGGACCAGGAATTACAGGGGGGTTGGGATCTGGTCCAATCCCAGATGTCCTCAAATCACAGAGAGTTATGGGCAATAAAGAAGGCTATAGAGGGTTTTCTTCCCTCCTAAGGAGGCATAATTTGCGGATTCTGTCTGAAAACAGGGTTTCTGTTTCCTACCTAAATCATCAGGAGGGTACAAGATCCCCTGCTCTGTCACTCACCTGGGACATTTTTCAGATAGAGTACAGACTCATTACATCTCCCTATCTGCTCACCACATGAAGGGGGATCTCCACTACAGGGGAGACTTCCTGAGTTGGACACAGCTGAGACAAGTGGAGTGGGCTCTGGACCCCAGTAGTCCTCTCTCAAATATCACAAGATGGGGTTTTCCAGTGTGGATCTTTTCTCCACTCAAAGGAACAGGCAGGTAGTTCGAAATTTTGCTCTTTAGAGCCCAGGGACAGTCCCTATGCGGTAGATACGCACCTGATATCCTGGAGCTCCGGCCTGCTCTATGCCTTCCTTCCACTTGTGATCATTCCTGCTGTCCTGCGGAGGATTCGGGAAGATCGTGCCAGGGTCATTCTTATAGCCCCTTTCTGGCCGAAGAAGGCTTGGTTCTTTTTGGTCCAAATGTCGGTGATGGATGCCTAGATTCTTCCGGACTTATTGAGCTTCTCTACAAGGCCCGAATTACAATCCTCAATGTTGAATCTTCAGCTGATGGCCTGTAATTTGAGTGTGAGCTCCTAAGGAGGCGAAGGTTCTCAGAGAATCATGAAAAGTCAGTAAATCTGTTACACCAGGCTATATGGCAAGGTGTGGCAAAAGTTTTTCTTGTTCGGGAGCACATCCAGTGGGGGAGGCCCCTATTGTAACCATTTTCAAATTCTTAAAGAAGGGTTGGGACATGGGGCAGGAATTCAGTACACTAAAAGTCCAAATTTTTTCCCTGGTAGCCCTGTACAATTGTAACCTGGCCTAAAATTCTTGGATTACAAAATCATGTCATAGGGCTACCCCTGTTCGTTGTCCTACACTTCCTCCCTGGGACCTTTGTTTAGTCTTAGATGCCCTGACCAAGCCTCCATTTGAACCCTTATCTGAAGCTTCTGTGAAGGTTTTGACCCTTAAAGTTACCCTTTTGGTAGCCTTCTCATCAGCCAGGAGGATAAGTGACTTGCAAGCCCTGTCAGTAACCTCTCCATACACTCAAGTGTTAGACGATAGTCATTCTTCGGTTAATCCCTGCCTACCTACCAAAGGTGGCGAGACTTTTTCATGAGACTCTGTCCTTCCCTCATTTTGTGATAAACCTGCTAATCAGAAGGAGGCTGTACTATATACTCTAGATGTCAGGCGTGACCTACTTCAGTACTTAGAGCACAGTTTAAGAGACCCAAGGCTCTAATTGTTTCTTTCCAGGGGGTTTCCAAAAGTAGTGGTGTTACCAAGGGCACCATAGCAAGGTGTCTTAGGGATGCCGCCATAGCTTTAGCCTATTCTAGTGGGGTCCCAGTTCCTGTGGGGATCAGCACCCATTTACTAGGGCGGTCGCCACATCCTGGGCTGAACGAGCAAATGCGCCACTAGAGCTTATTTGTAGAGCTGCTACCTGGTCTTCTGACACTTTTTTTTCAACCATTATCGGCTTGACTTGTCTTCCACTTCTGAGGTGACCTTCAGTAGACGGGTCTGTGAAGCAGTGATCCTTCCTTAAGTTATTCCTTGTCTCTGGAATCTCTCAGGTGGTGCTGTCATGGCGTGATGGAAAAATCTAAATTACTTACTGGTGATGGATTTTTCCAGAGCCATGACAGCACCACCACGTCTGGCCCCTTTTCCTTTTTTCACAATTGTGGTACACGTTTGGGGTGTTTATTTAAATAATTTCTTTTGGTGGTGGTGGCAAATACTAATGATTTCTGGAAGTCCTCTCCATGCTCTGTAGCCAACTGAAGCAGAGCAGAGGTGCCGCCCTTTTTGTTTCAGGGGTTTCCTATCCTGGATGGGTGGACTCTATCTCTCAGGTGGTACTGCCATGGCTCCAGAAAAAAACATTATCGATAAGTACCGTATATACTCGCGTATAAGCCGAGTTTTTCAGCCCAAAATTTGGGCTGAAAAGTCCCCCCTCGGCTTATACGCGAGTATATAAAAAATAAAAAAAATACCGCAGCAGCCCCGGAGGTATACAGGCCCCCCATCAAGTTCCAGGGCCCCCCCCCCTTGCGCGCCAGCCTGTAAAGGAAAATCATACTTGCCAGTGTCCAGTCGCGCCGTCCGCAGCTGCCGACACGCGATCCCGGGCTCCATTCAGTGTCTTCCGCATTTCCTGTAGTCGCGGGCAATGACGTCATTGCCCACGACCACAGGAAGTCGGAAGCCGGAAGACGCTGAATGGAGCCCGGGATCGCGTGTCGGCAGCTGCGGACGGCGCGACTGGACACTGGCAAGTATGATTTTCCTTTACAGGCTGGCGCGCAAGCGGGGGGGGGGCCCTGGAACTTGATGGGGGGCCTGTATACCTCCGGGGCTGCGGCTGTATACAGCCCTGGGGCTGCGGCTGTATACAGCCCTGGGGCTGCGGCTGCTGTATACAGCCCTGGGGCTGCGGCTGCTGTATATACCTCTGGGGCTGCGGCTGCTGTATATACCTCTGGGGCTGCAGCTGCTGTATATACCTCTGGGGCTGCAGCTGCTGTATATACCTCTGGGGCTGCAGCTGCTGTATATACCTCTGGGGCTGCAGCTGCTGTATATACCTCTGGGGCTGCAGCTGCTGTATATACCTCTGGGGCTGCAGCTGCTGTATATACCTCTGGGGCTGCAACTGCTGTATATACCTCTGGGGCTGCATATACCTCTGGGGCTGCATATACCTCTGGGGCTGCATATGGGGCTGCATATACCTCTGGGGCTGCATATGGGGCTGCATATACCTCTGGGGCTGCATATGGGGCTGCATATACCTCTGGGGCTGCATATACCTCTGGGGCTGCATATGGGGCTGCATATACCTCTGGGGCTGCATATGGGGCTGCATATACCTCTGGGGCTGCATATGGGGCTGCATATACCTCTGGGGCTGCTGTATACTACCACTGGGGCTGCTGTATACCTCACTGCTGGGGGTTGTATACCTGTGCTGGAGTCCACCCTCGGCTTATACGCGAGTCAATAAGTTTTCCCAGTTTTTGGGGCAAAAGTAGGGGGGTCGGCTTATACACGGGTCGGCTTATACACGAGTATATACGGTAATTTAGATTTTTGTTGTCTATGGCCACATTCACACACTGCTTTTTTTGTTTTTATTTTTACGCACAAGCTCAAAAAAAAGCCAGGAGTGGAACAATCAAAACTGGGAGTGGCACACTCAAAGGAAAGGTCTAATAGAAACAAGTGCTCCACTTATATGTTTAATCACCCTCTCCTGGTTTATGATGCGCTTGTGCTTAAAAATACGCAGCAAAAAAAGCAGTGTGTGAATGGGGCCTAAGGCTGGCTTCACACTGCAGTTTTTCACTGATCAGTGTCCATCAGTGTTTGGGTGTCAAAACCAGGAGAGGAACCAGGAGAGGAACTTGCAGAGAAAAATTATAATTGAAAGATTGACACCTGTTCTAAGTTTTGGAGACATTCCTGGTTTTGGCACCCAAACACTGATGGACACTGATCAGGGAAAAACTGCAGTGTGAAGCCAGCCTAAGTTTCAGTGGTGCTAATTTTCTGACTTTAATTTATACAATTTGGAAATTTTGGCAATTGAGATGTTGTTTTCATTTTATTTAACATGTGATGACTTGTACAGTTCTCTGCAGGGTCTTGCCATTGATCGGATCACTCCAGGCTCCATACATGCACAACCAACATATTCTGTGACTATATTGTGGGATAAATAACAGGGCTTTGGAGCTGGTAAGCCAAACATCTGACACCGACTCCAACTCTGACTCCACCAAAATGGACACAGACTCCGACTCCACTACCCAGGTAAATAAGGAGATGTGGAGCAGGAGATAATGAACCTCATGGATAAAAGCACTGAGAAGCAATAAAGATGCTGTCCCCAAAAAAAAAAACCTGATTTTTTTTCTTTAAATTTTACGTGCAGCGTTGGAAAAAACAGACTATAATTATTTTATTCTTTGCACGTTATATACCACACCTTTATTATGCTTATACAGTCAGGTCGCTGCTTACTCAAAAGTCAATGACGTGTGCCAAAGACTTGGAATTGCTTGGAGAAAATGTTCATTTTGGTACCTAAAGACTTTATAGTAATCAGCAGCAATACAATTTGAGTGATATTAATGTAACCAGAGCCGTCATTTTATATATGTCCTTGATCTGTCTTTTCCTGTCTCTGAAGGTATTACATTATCTTGTTGCCCCCTTGCTGTTTTCCAATTTATCACACAAAATTGCTTCCACTAAACAAGTGAAGGATGACAACCCACTTTTCCATATTTTATAATTGTATATCTGCCTAGATGCAGAGTTATTCTTCACAGCCTGTAATGGCTGTTTCATATGATGTATAAAAAAAAGTATGCAATACTACACATTTGAAGAGGTCGTGTACTGTATGACCAGGTCAAGATTTATTGAGACCGGCTCCGTACATCCATTCCTGTTTTGGGCCCTTCACATGTACACATAAAAAAATATAATAGATGGTTAACTTGTAGAGCTTTCTATTTAGCGAAATAATTAAATAAAGAACAAAAACCCATGGTGTCCTCACTATTTTTGATAACCAGCAAAGATAAAGCAGACCACTGTGAGCTGATATTATCAGGCTGGGAATGTGCATAGTTATTGAGTCCTACTCAGCCTAAAAATACCAGCCCCCAGCTGCCCCAGAAGTGGAGAATCACAAGATTTTGCTATTTTTGCTCTCTACATCGGCTCCTCCTGATTTGCCCTTTGGCAGTCAGAGTAACTATTTTTGTGAATTGTCCAAAAACTCCGCAGACTTCAAGCCCTTTTGTTGGTAATAGACATGTGTCTATAAGACACTCCCATTACTAACCGTTATAGAAAAAATACACACACACAATACTATATTGAAATGTACACTTCCCAAAACTTTCCGACGCTCCCCACCTTATTAAAAAAAAAACACATGTAAAAAAAACCATGCAGGTCCACAGTGTCTATTGTAGTCCACAAATAGAAACCTGGAAAAAAAATACAAATACGAACCCCCATTCACCACTTTATTAAAAATAATTATTAAAATAAATAATTTCCACGCAGAACTGACGTAGTCTCGCGATTTCATCTAACAAAGCATCGTCCTCTCACTCCATAGACTTTGCTAGCAGGCACTTCCAGGTCACGCTGTGCTGCACAAGACCCGGCATCTTTGAAGAGCGGTGACATCAGTAACATTACTGCTCTTCAGATTCAGTGGGTCATTGACAGCATAGTGTGACCCTCAAAGTCTAAAGAGCAGTAACATTACTGATGTCACCGCTATTCAGTGGCGCAGTGTTTTGTGTAGTGTAGCGTGTCCTGTTAGCAAAGTGTATGGAATGTTAGAACAAATCTTCATAGACTTTGTTTGATGGAATCCCTGGACTATGTCTCATCTGTTTGGTAATTTAGATATTTTTTAATAAATAGTGAACGAGGGTAAGTGTCTTCCTTTATTTCTCTGTGTATGTGTCATTTGTTCAGGTTTCCGTTTGTGGACTGCAATGGATTCAGTGGACTACGGCGGATCTGCGTGTTTTTTTTTTTCTCTCCATTTAGTTATTTTAATAAAGTAATGATCAAAGGAAAATACCGAGCAGTATTTATTTCAATTGATTTTTTATTTTTTTTGGTTATTACTGGGTTAGTAATGGGGGAGTATGAATGACACCTCTCCATTACTATATCCGTGCTTGAAGTCAGCTGTGTTTTTGCACACCTGTGGGGCACGGGCTGGTGTTTTTAGGTTGGGAAGTGCCCAAAAATCATAGGCATGTCCAGCCTGATAATATCAGCTCACATCTGTCTGCTTTACCTTTGCTGGTTATCAAAATTGAAAGGGATATCACATTGTTTTTTGTTTTGTTTTTTATCATTTAATTATTTGGCTAAATAGAAGCTGTACACCTATCTATATATCTATCTATGCATCTATTATCCCATAGACTCTGAGCCCTCGCGGACAGGATCCTATCCCCTCCTGTTCCTGTTTGTAAGGACTACATGAATATATTGTATTTGTCCTCGTCTACCCTCTTATGTAAAGCGCCATGAAATCTCATGGCGCTATATAAATAAATAATCCTTGTACATTTTAACACATAAAAATCATTCATTTCTTCAATATGTATTTTTATTCTGGTATGAATTACACAGATGGTGCAGGGATTCTATCTGTGTTCTGTATGTTGTTTTCTTTTTTTGTTTTTTACGGACCTATAGACGTCTATTAACTCTTCATCCTTGCTTCCGGTAAAAAACAAAAAAACAAAAAAAAAAAACAGCCATGTCCCTCTTGTGTTTCTCAGTTACACGTGTGGTTCACATGGACATATGATCTGTGTGAAAACCGTGACATGGAAAGATCACCATAGATTATAATGGGCACGTGAAGTATCTGTGGGAAAAATTGGATGACACACAAAACGGAAACACTGACGTGCGGTGGACCTTACAGCCATTCACTGCTGCAGCCAGGGCTGTGGAGTCGGTACGTCAAACCACCGACTCCGACTCCTGTATTTCCTGGACTCCGACTCCTTCATATACAGCTCATGATTAAGTGATAAATTTATTGTAGTAACAATGTGAACATCAGGTTTTCATCATTATTTTGATACAATAATCAAGATATTTAGATAGAACTAATAATAATTCATAATAATATTCTGCACATTCTGCATTGAACTACTGTACCCAATATATTACTATATATTTTTGGAGTCAGAGTCAGTATAAAATGAACCAAAATGGCTCCGACTCTGACTCCACAGCCCTGGTTGCAGCCGTCACTGGCTTCAGTGGTGTGTGACTGTCAGCAGTGCTTGGCTGCAGTGGTCATATAGAATAAACCTACATCAGGTACCCAGGCAGTGCTGTAAGAATAGACAAAGGAATTGGTAAGTATAACATTTTTTTTTTTCAGCTTTCTGATCATTAAATCAAGTAAAAACAAAAACAGAGATAAACAAACCCTTTAAGGCCTTGTTCAGATAAGTATGTTGTACCTGGCTGAAGCGGAACCTGGCACTATGTTCTTGCTGTCTGAACCATGGGCAGCATGAATCAGCACTTGGCTGTGTGATTGCAACCAGGTATGCAGTGATTCAGAGAAAACTATTTGAAAAGCCGACGGAACCTTAGGAAGAGACCTGACTAGTCCTGACTAGTCCGGTACAGTCCCGGGACGGCTTCTTCCCGCCTTGCTCCTGGTGATTGGTGGGTCACTCCTGTGTGTGTACACATAGCGAGAAACCTCTTAATCCGGGGCAGATCTGAACTAGTCATGTCTCTCCATGTAGTCCCTGGTCGTCAAACTGTTTTCCATGACATGATGCAGAATACGCTGTAATTCTACGGCGTCTGATTCCATGTTGCCCGTATTTCATAAAGGTTCTTTCTTTTTTGTTTGTATTTTTAAAGGCGTTTCTCAAGATTAAAAGCAATAACTGCGGGGGTAGAGAATAATGTCTTGGTCACCTCTGGTCTGACCACTGCTTCAAGAACTGACGATCTGAAGCGCTCTGGCTGAATGGAGCGGCCTGTGACCATGTACACTGCGACTCCATTCAGTCTAATGGGAGTGTCAAAGATCACCCAATCGCAGCATTCGACAATCTCTGGCGCTACCACTAAGAATGAATGTAGCGCCAGTGTGCAGGCTCGACATCTGCTCTATTCAGCTGGGGCCATTCAGAGCCCCCGTTCTCAGGATCTGGGGTGGCCCAGTGATTTGGGAGTTATTTTGTATCTAAAGAATATGGGAGAACTGTTAAACTTAACAATACCCCTTTAACTGCTGTATTATTGTGTTACTGAAGTGAGCGGGTGTCCATAATTACATTCGGGACATGGGATGCAAAACTTGGTTACTATATGCCTATATGAATGAGGCCTTAAAGTTGACTTCTCCATTCAGTTCCTATTTTCCAAATATACATTACATGTGCGTGTGAAATGTTTGTGGCGTGTTCTGAGACTGAAACTCTTCTTCATCTTAGAGGATTTGTGAATTCTGTGTTGTGTAATTTCCCATGAATGTGTGTGGTTGTGCTCTAGTACACGAGGGTGCTTGGAGTCTGGACTGTATTAAGGCACACATGTATCTGATGTATGTAGAGGATGAGAATGTGGGAAGCCATCACATCGCTGATTCACAAACTAAACGGCTTCCTCATTTATTTCCTTTTAGTACTTTGCATCTCCAGATGTATATTTTGACACGTCCTATCCAGCGATGTTGAGGAGAGATCATGAAACCATGAAGAATAGTGTAACAAACTAATCATTGTTTGGTGAATCTATACTTCTTAAAGTGAATCTGTTAGCAGTTTTTTGCATATTAGCTGCAGCTACCACCAGTAAGACCTTATATACAGCATTCTGGAATACTAAATAGAAGACCCCAGGCCAATCCTTATAATGCAAGAAAGCTTTTATCACTCACCTTGCTTGGGAGGGGAGCAGCGTTTAAGTCCAATGTGTGTCGCAGGTCTTTGTCCGGCGTCTCCTTTCCTTCTTTAAAGGGAACCTGTCAGCTCATTTTAGGTCACTAACCTACCACTACCTGTCCCTGCACCTTGCTAGCTCATCCCTAACCATCCCTCTCTGACCTGAAACTATATTACAAAGCTTCTGAAAAATAATTTAATAACTAACATGCAGTCTACATCCATAGACTGGAATGGGGGTCTCCAGGGCTCCATTCTCCCCCCTCGTTGGCTCTTCTCATGCCCCTCTGGGGGTCATCATTCCGTGTCCTCTGTTGAAATCCTTCATACATTATGACATGCACCTGGATGTTAGGTCCGATCCGGTGCATTGTGTGGTCTTATCAGGCTGTACGGGCCGGCGCAGTGCGCATATTGAAGCCGGGCCGTACACCCATAATACACCGACCGTAACTGACATCCGGGTGCACGTCATAATGTATGGAGGAGGCAGAATTTCAACAGAGGACACAGAATGATGAAGCTCAGGAGGGGGGAGAATGGAGCCCTGGAGACCACCCATTCCAGTCTACAGATGTAGACTGCATGTAAGTTATAAAATAATTTTTCAGAAGCTTTGTAATATAGTTTTAGGTCAGAGAGGGATGGTTAGGAATGAGCTAGCAAGGTGCAGGGACAGGTAGTGGTAGGTTAGTGACCTAAAACGAGCTGACAGGTTTCCTTTGAATGCCGTCCTCTTTTCTGCTTCGTGTGGGTTTCGTGTCCTACGACATCCACACAATCTCCATTGCGCTCCTATAATGCACTCTGTAATGCAATTTTTGTACTTCGTTGCATAACAAAGAAGTGTTGAGTTCAAGTTTATTGCTCATTGCTGCTTCATCACATTGTATTGCTTTTTGGGTTCAAGCATTGAGTGAATACATCTATTAATGCTGCTCTTCTATCAGCTTTTATGTAGCTCGTCCGTGCAACTCTCAGGTTGTGAGGTCACAGTAGTGGAAATTGGAAATCCTCTTGCTGTGCTGCCCTTCCAGCACAACACTTATTAGAAATATCTTGTAGCCGTTTTTCATTGTAGCTGAGAATTGTCTGATATTGTATGACAGTGCTTGACTTTTAGATGTGGTTTGCAGCTTGTATTTGTCTCTTGTTTATCTTTTAAATGCAAACCTGTCTGGGCTCACAGTCTGGTGCAATATCTGAGGGCGGCATGGGATGGATGATATAAAGATGCTGACAAGATCTGTCAGTTGCGGACACCGACATAAAAGGGCACCTGTGCAAGAACAATATATGGGCAATTTTAGTCCAATAATTCATAAAAATGCATAATTCCACCAGTTTTGGATGTAGAAATGGGCCTCCTCACCTCTTGGGCCCCTGTGCGACTGCACAGGTTGCACCAATGATATGTCCGCCCCGATCTATGTCATGTAATAAAACTGACGCATGAATGTCATTCTTATTATAGTTGGCCATAGTCCCTTTTATCAGTTGCTATGGGTCCAGGAGGTGGCCTTCACCACCGCCACATAGTGCCTTTAGGCTGGCTTCACACCATGGCAGCGTCCGATCCAGGGCTGTCCGTTGTAAACCAGACAGCCCCGGACCGGATTTTGGCCCTTAGTATCCTATGGAGCCGGGTAGCAGCTCTCTGCCATCCGGTTTCCATCTCTCTGGAAGAATCCGGGAGAAATCGGATTTTTCTTCCGAACACAAAACTGTTGCTTGCAACGATTTTGTGTCCGAGGAGAAAAATCTCTCCAAATTGGCTTCTCACGGATCCGGTGCAATCCGGCGCTCCCAACATGGGAGTTTATGGGGCCGGATTGCCCCGATCCGGGTGGATCTGGGAACCTGACACCTGCGGCTGCACGCGGCTGTTATTTCAGGCCCGCCGCTAGCTCCCTGTGAGCCGCGGTCCTGATTCATCAGCAGTGGCAGCTACGTCCGGCTGCACACCGGCCCGGAGGGGCCCTCTGGTTCTGTGTGTTGATCCGGTCCGAGGCTGTCAGGTTCATCCCTGACAGCCCCGGATCGGATCTTGCTGTGGTGTAAAGCTGGCCTTTGGCTGATTTCACACTGGTGTTTCTTGCCATTGGGTGGGTGCAGGAAAAACCTGCATCTCCCTGCGTATGCCCGGACCCCACAGATTTGTCAAAACCGATGCAACCAGATGCTCCCACAACGTTTTTACCACAGATCTGTATATACAGTCATGGCCAAAAGTTTTGAGAATGATACAAATATTAATTTTAACAAAGTCTACTGCTTCAGTTTTTATAATGGCAATTTGCATATACTCCAGAATGTCATAAAGAGTGATCAGCTTAACAGCAATTACTTGCTAAGTCAATATATGCCTAGAAAATGAACTTTAACCCCCAAAACACATTTCAACATCATTGCAGTCCTGCCTTAAAAGGAGCAGCTAACATCGTTTTAGTGATTGTTCCATTAACACAGTGTGGTGTTGATGAGACAGGCTGCGAACAATCAGTCATGATTAAGTAAGAATGACACCACTGGACACTTTAAAAGGAGGCTGGTGCTTGGTATCATTGTTTCTCTTCAGTTAACCATGGTTATCTCTAAAGAAACACGTGCAGCCATCATTGCATGGCACAAAAATGGCCTAACAGGGAAGAGTATCGCAGCTAGAAAGATTGCACCTCAGTCAACAATCTATCGCATCATCAAGAACTTCAAGGAGAGAGCTTCCATTGTTGTCAAAAAGGCTCCAGGGCGCCCAAGAAAGACCAGCAAGCACCAGGACCGTATCTTAAAACTGTTTCAGCTGCGGGATCGGACTACTAGCAGTGCCGAGCTTGCTCAGGGAATGGCAGCAGGCTGGTGTGAGTGCTTCTGCACGCACTGTGAGGCGGAGACTTTTTTGAGCAAGGCCTGGTTTCAAGGAGGGCAGCAAAGAAGCCACTTCTCTCCAGAAAAAACATCAGGGACCGACTGATATTCTGCAAAAGGTACAGGGAGTGGACTGCTGAGGACTGGGGTAAAGTAATTTTCTCTGATGAATCCCCTTTTCGATTGTTTGGGACATCTGGAAAACAGCTTATTCGGAGAAGAAGAGGTGAGCGCTACCACCAGTCTTGTCTCATGCCAACTGTAAAGCATCCTGAAACCATTCATTGTGGGGTTGCTTCTCAGCCAAGGGAATCGGCTCACTCAGTCTTGCCTAAAAACACAGCCATGAATAAAGAATGGTACCAGAATGTCCTCCAAGAGCAACTTCTCCCAACCGTCCAAGAGCAGTTTGGCGCCCAACAATGCCTTTTCCAGCATGATGGAGCACCTTGCCATAAAGCAAAGGTGATAACTAAATGGCTCAGGGAACAAAACATAGAGATTTTGGGTCCATGGCCTGGAAACTCCCAAGATCTTAATCCCATTGAGAACTTGTGGTCAATCATCAAGAGACGGGTGGACAAACACAAATCAACAAATTCTGCCAAAATGCAAGCATTGATTATTCAAGAAAGGACTGCTATCAGTCAGGATTTGGTCCAGAAGTTGATTGAGAGCAGCCAGGGAGAATTGCAGAGGTCCTGAAGAAGAAGGGTCAACACTGCAAATATTGACTTGCTGCATTAACTCATTCTAACTGTCAATATAACCTTTTGGTAATCATAAGATGATTGCAATTATATTTCTGTAGTGTGATATAAACATCAGACAAACACAAATAAAAACCAGAGGGCAGCAGATCATGTGAAAATATATTTTGGTGTCATTCTCAAAACTTTTGGCCTTGACTGTAGTCTTCCAGAAACAGTGGGGGGGAGAGATTCTAAACTTTGTTTCCGGGCATGCTCTGTCCCGCAAGCAGAATACGTGCACCCGGAAGCACATTGATTCTCACGTCTCCGGAGTCCATGGAGCTCCATTTTAATAACAGCCAATAGCCACGGATCCGTGTGCTTCGATGTGACTCCGTATTTTACATGCGCTACAAATCTGCAACATTTTGCGTTTTTTGTTGCGGAGAAAATCTGGAGACACACTGATCCGTTGGAACCCAGTGATAACCGGATGCACCCGCAAGTTCATCCATGCCCATTGACACTCAATGGACATGAAAATGTATGCGGGTGCATTCAGTTTCAGCTGAATTCACACATATGACAAGAAACGACAGTGTGAAACCAGGTAACAGCTAGCATTCTTTGGCCAGTTTTACACAACCTCATTTGTTTGTATAGCTTTTAGGATGGATGGCCTCACATTTGCCTCTAGACTACTTTTGGTTGTTCATGATCAAATCAATAACTCAATGGCTGCAAACAAGCCCAAATCCTCACCCTCTACCACAATTCTTGAATATGGAGTTTGTGCTGATATCCACTCTACTTGTTCGCCCAAATGACAATGTTCTAGAAGTCTTGTGGAATGGATCATGCTTTGTTCTGCCATAAACATTTACCACGCTGATGCCTTTAGAGTCTGAGCTATAGCTCTTGGGCTTTTTTTGTATGCTATTTCTTTAAACTTTGCATGATCTGATCTTGGGTGAATTTGCAGAGATTTCCACTTCTGGAAGAGAGTCAAACTGTCTTTAAAACGAGTCCAAAAAGGATAGTATTTATCTGATCCGCGCTGCCATACCATGAAAGGACCAAAAGGATCTGTCAAGTAATGGTGGCTTTATTCGATGTTTTGGAGTGTTATCCCTGCTCCTTCCTCAGGAAACACACCTAAAGTTTTCCACTTCTAAATAATGCTTCTCACTGTATAATGGTGGACTCCACATTTTTTAATAATGGCCTTCTAACACTTCTTAGATTGTTGGTCAACAATATTTGCTCTGCTAAGATCATGATTAATGTCTTTACTTCTAGGCTTTGTGTTGAGTCAGACATACTTGTAGGGTCCAGACCAGCAAATTTCCAAAATGTCTAGTTTTATTAAGAGGGTGACACATGCTGATGAACAATTAATCACACATTTGTAGCTGCAAATCACCCTGTTTATTTCTATACAAATATTAAAAATGTACTTCGTTTTTTTAGTTCATATGAATAAATAATGAAAGCGCCTATGCACATGTTACACGTAGATTTGCAGATTGTGCTGCTAATTTACTTAATTTAATTTAAAGGTAATCTGTCAGCCCACTTGATGTATCTGTCCATGCTATTAATATGGGCGTACAGGCAATGGAGTATGTGAACATAATCATGCCTGTCTGACTCATATCTGATAACTTTTTGTGGAAAAATCTTTATCCCTCTATGTAAATGTGGTCTTCCAGGCTATGGGGTGGACATTGCCTCCTTGCTTCATTAGCACATTTCTCTGTGACATCTAGTTGTGGTCCTGAAATACTGCGCTCAAGAATTGCCGATGATCCACTATAAGTCCCCCCTCCTATGGCCATTTGCTTCATATTTCTTCTTCGCAGGTGGCAAAGAGCCACTGCTGCCTCCACTCCAGTGGTCCAGGCGCTGAAGAAACATGAAGCCAATGGCCATCGAAGGTGGAACATCGGCAATTATGATACCCCTGCGTGGTATTTCAGGACCACAACTAGAGATCACAGGGAGGAGTTATCTTCCAGGCAGCATCCACCCCATAGCCTGGAAGATGTCATTTACATAGAGGGATAAAAGATGTCTCCAAAACAAGACATCTGATATGAGGCATACAGGTATGATTATTTTCACCTCTCTATTACCTTTTATTAATAGGTGAGATACGTCAAATGTGGTGACAGATCCCCTGCAAAAAGCAGTGACCTGTATCACATTAAAAAATCCACATTACAGGTTAATTTGAGCACTGAAAATATTCACTATGTAATTACATTTAAATAATCTCACCTAAATTGCTGTTACTGTATTATGATGCGGATTAACCAATAAAGCCGTATATATGTATGTGTGTGTGTGTGTCTGTGTACATATATATATATATATACATATAATAATATTGCTATTTTTGAAATTTAATTTTGGGGTTAGATGTATTATGTATTACACTTCCATTTAATTTTGGGTTAGATGTATTATGTATTACACTTCCATTTAATTTTGGGGTTAGATGTATTATGTATTACACTTCCATTTAATTTTGGGGTTAGATGTACTATGTATTACACTTCCTGACCTCTTTTATTCTTTTACAGAAGTGGCAGAACTTGAAGCTAACCTGCCTTGTAAGTAAGCCTGTCCATATAATGTTGAGTATTTTTGTCTTTCGGCTCTTGTATTACCATCTGTCTGTATAAAATTAATTTATATTTTCTGACAAAACAATTGGTTCCATAATGGTCACTTTTTGTCATGTTGGTGGAGTTTGAGATGGTCTTTTTTCCATTCACATTTTCTAATGTGTTGGATGTTTCTGCCAAAACTGTTTTATGATTTATCCTACATAGTCCCATAAATGCATGTTCCTGAAATACTTCTTAAGTAATTTGTTTTTATATGTTGGTGTATGTAACGTACGTGATACATTCAGAATGGGATGTACCCCATGTTTACACCAGCTTGGTGCTGAAAAAGTTTTCAATTTATCTATAGGCTCATCACTAGCACTCTAGTTAATATTTTCCATGTAAGGATTTTGGTTAAAGTGGCCTTCCACCCCTAATGTTAAATTTCACTGTACCTCTTCATGTATAGTCACCATCAGGGCTGCTGCCAGGAATTTCAGGGCCCAATACTGGCAACATTTTTGGGCCCCCAGAGACTCCACCCAGGCTCCACCCCCAGCGCTCCTCTATCTCCCCCCCAAACCTTCCACAGTCCCACTGCCACTCTTGGAAAAGCTCTACTTCTGCACTAATTATTGTAATTAGTTGCCCCCATAGTCATCATGTATTATAATAGACACCCCGTAGTCCTCCTATTAGTATAATGTACCCATAATGTCCTTCAATTATTATAATGTACCCCCAGTGTCTTCCAATTATAATAATGGTAATAATATTACAATGCAACCCCCATAGTCCTCCAAATATAATGTACCCCCCCTCCAAATTCCTCTTAATTATAATGCAGCCCCCATAGTCCAACAGACTTGCTTAATCCTTGTAAACGCTTCTATAGAAACAGAAAGTCTCATTTCCCTGCATGAGTCATCACTGTAAAAGTCAATGGCAGGGGAGAGGAGGGAGCAGCTGGGTCAAGAGCTGAAGAGGGGAATTATTCATGTAGGGAAAACATACTTCCTGCTTATACATAGAGCAAATAAAAGGGAACATTTTACTGGGTAGAAAGGCAAAATGGGCAATTGTACTGTAAATACCCAGTCCTATATAATGTGATAACTGCAATGTATTAAGAGGATAAAATCGGAGTGCTTCTATATGTAAAGTCTCTAGGGGTTTGAGCGAGTAGAAGATTCTCTTTTTGATTTCACAGTATACTGGAGTGCCTGTCACATGTCGCTTTTAGATCTTTTCAGTGTCCTGCCTGGCCACCTATCCATGTCTCTAGGAGAGATTCCAAACCTTGCACGCTAGCAGAGTCTATATTGTCTGCCACTTGCACTCATAGGGTACCTTTACACGCGGCTACATTTCTAGGGTGGCTACAGGTAACTTACTGGTTGCAGTGAAATCATGGAGAGATTATTCCATTTGTACACAGCAACAAGATAGAACCTTGTCTCCATGATTTCACTGCAACCAGTAAGTTACCTGTAGCCACCCTAGAAATGTAGCCGCGTGTAAAGGTACCCTTAAAGCGAACCTGACAGCTGGTACATGCTGCCCAATCCACAGACAGCATTTATGTGACACTTGATTGCATGATCTCAGCCATATTTTTAACTTAAAAACCCTGCAGCGTTTCAAAGAGGAACGTGTTTAAATAGCCGCCAGGGACGGAGCCGCAAGGGAGATTAGTTGGAAAGGTAGATCCTGGCGGCTTTTTCCTGCCTGATGTCCTGGAGTGACATATCTGTCCCTATACACGCAAGTAGGAATAGACTTGTCCCTTCTGGGCAGTGGGCGGGTATGAGCTACTGGGGACCCACCTGTGTGACTAGGCTCCTGTGTGGCTTTGTCCTCAGCGGTTTTTAATATGCTTATTTTTTCTGTAAGGCCCCTTTCACATCAGTGTTTTCGCTGATGTGCGGCACATCCGGCAGATTTACCCCATCTTCCGGATCTGCCGCACTTGCGGCCCACATCCAGCAAGCCCTATGCATTGTCTGTGGGGCTTGGGATCCGGTGCGGCAAGCCTATGCATTGTCTGTGGGGCTTGGGATCCGGGGCGGCAAGCCCTATGCATTGTCTGTGGGCTTGGGATCCGGTGCGGCAAGTGCAGTTACGCTGGAAAGGCTAGATCCGGCACTTGCAGACGCAAAAAAAAAAAAAAGTTACAAGCGACATTTTTTTTTTTCGCATCCGGAAGAACCACTCTTGCCTCACCGGACCGCAAGCCCCATAGACAATGCATTGGGCTTGCCGGATGCGACAGAAAACAGTGATGTGAAAGGTCCCTGACTCCGCAGCATTTAAGGCTGGCTTCACACCATGTTTTTCAGGATCTGGGGCTGTCTGGTGTGAACCTGACAGTCCTGGATCCGATTTCGGCCCCATAGTATCCCTATGGGGCCGGATGGAGCCGGATGGCAAATAATTTGCCGTCCAGGTGGATCCGGGAGAATGCGGGTTTTTCTCCCGGGCACAAAATCGCAGCTTGCTGTGATTTTCTGTTCGGGGCAAAAATCTGCACAAATCAGATCCGGCGCGATCTCGGCGCCCCTAACATAGGAATCTATGGCGCTGGATCCGACACAAGATCTGATGCGGCTCCCAGACGCCGGCTGCTGAAGTTTAGCAGTGAGCGCTGCTGAACTTCAGCAGCTAGAGATATTTGCCCTCCGGCTCTGTTTGTCTGGGGCTATCAAGTTCTGTCCGGTGCTTCCTACAAAACACCAGACAGAACCTGATGCACCACAACCGTGGTGTGAAGCCAGCCTAACAAAGAATCATACCAAGCTGAAATCATGAAGCCAATGTCTGATGCATACGGTTCGTGCAGCATATATCTGATGACAGTGCCCTTTAAAAACTATGTAACGTGTAAACGGGTTTATACAATCCAACCTCTCCCTACCCTACACGGCAGAGTTGGTGTGAGGGTCCTAGCTGTATGGGGTTTTATTCATGCATTTGGGCTTGTTATTTAATCAAAGCTAGGCGTGGATCCCTATGGAAAAAGTCCACATGATGCTAATAGCATAGACATTATATCTGCATATGTTTATCTGTTCTTCTCATACATATATCCTTAGTATCTCTGGAAAGAGCATGTCATTACTGCGGATAATTTAATTACACTACTGCATCTCAGCACGTAATCTTTACTGTGAGTATAATAGAATTTTTTACAGGGACTGTAATATGATTATTATTTTTCCCCATTAGGCACCTGCAAAGTGAATTTCTCCGACCCCAACAAGCTCCATTACTTCCAGCTGACTGTGAGCCCAGGTAATCTGCCAGTGGTTTGCGTAGTCTCCTCTATAACACGGGTGATTCTGAGGTTAAATACTTCAGCACTTGATGAATTACAGCCGCCGGGATTATAGGATAAGGAAGCATTTCCCTATGGTGGTGTGTAGTCGTCTTCATGTCAGTATCATCCTATAAATGTACAATGCCAATAATTAAGTAATACGTAAATATTTTTATTTGCTGAAAATTGCCAAAAAATCTAATTTTGCTCAGATTCCTCTCATTTATTGTAGCTAATGGAGATACACAAGTCTCTGTCCTGTGCTATCTATAGGTTGTTGAGCAGAGGTCATCATGGACTTGGAGGGGGGAGTGGAGCGCTCTCATCTTACAGAGAAGCCTGTAGCATGGTCTTACCAAACATTACAAGGGATTGGAGACCTGTCTTAAAGGGAACATGTCATGTCTTTTTTTTTTTTTTTTGTTATTAAACTGCCTCCAATGTTATTTAGATCATGCACTGTGCAATCCCGTGTTTGTTTTTTCCTTAATCGTATTAATCACAAAAAAGCACTTTAGATACTTAGATCTTTTCATTGCTAGCTGGGCAAACAGTCATACAATCATCCAGGCGGTTAGCGGACACGTCACCCATCAACAAACATCCGAAATGTATCTAATGCTCTCTAGAAGGACCTGTATGATGTGACTAATGGGTAAAGCTAAGCAGGCCTTGTGTTACGGACAGTGTAGACTTCACTCTCGTCATGACCATGAGACTATAATGATATCACAGGTCCTACAGCATTAGATGAATTTCAGCATGTCTGCAGTTGATTGACATGTCTGCTAACCACCTGGATGACTATATGACTGTATGACTGTTTGTGCAGCTAGCTAATGAAATCATCTAAGTAATAAAAAAAAAGTTACTAATGATCACCAAGTGATCTAAATAACACTGGGGGCGGTTTAATAACAAAAAAGCACATGACCTGTTTCCTTTAAGGATCCCATGTACTTTGAATGGCCGAACTCTACGATATCCACGGATTTGGCAGTCAGTGTAATGTGTATGGGGGTGCAGGTCAACTGATCGTCAGGGAAGAGTTTCGGTCATTCTTGTCCGATTGCACTGTTCTCCCACAGATAAGTCACCACCCGACGTCAGCCGGCATCTTTCTCATTGAGAACACGGGAGCTCTTCCGAATTGAGCGCTGCTGTGTTTCGTAGTTGGTTGACATAACTGTTGGTCCCAAAATCTGCCGAAGCCTTGTTCAGCCAGCAGCCATCTAATGTGTATGCCGGCTTTAGATACTGGTGTATAGTGATATATATTAGTTGTGTACTTGGTTAACGAGGTTGAAAAAAGACTTAAGTCAATCAAGTTTAAACTATATTCCCCAGGTTTACATTCACTATTGTTAGATTATTTGTAACCTACAATGTTACTGGTTATAAGAAATCATCCAGCCCTCTTGTAACTGCCGATCTCCTACCTGCCATCACCACCTCTTAAGGTACCGTCACACGGGGTGATCTCTGCGGCTATGTTTCCGGCAACGTAGGGGCGTGGCTAAGTTGCCGCAACATCACTTATGAGCTGCCCCAACATTGCTTATGAGTTGCCCCGTGTGACAGGGCGATAATAAAGCGATGAATTGCCTAAGCAACATCGCCAGGTTTCCCAACATGTTGGGAAACCTGGCGATATTGCTCAGGCGATATGCCTGCATCGCCCTGTGTGACGCCGCCACTGCGATTTTGCCGTCATCTTCCCCATAGACTCTTATGTTATGTATCGCTGGTAGAGATAGTTGCCGGCAAGATCGCAGATGCGTTGCCGGCAATAACGCTGCGTGTGACATTGTAACAGCAACCATGGCAGCGCGCCAAAAGAGTACGTGCTCCCGTGAGTTGCCGACGACATCACCGCAGAGATCGCCCCGTGTGACGGTACCATAAGTTATCTCTGTAGGTGATTATTCCAACACCTGTGTAGTACTATGGAAATCCTTAATACGTACCTTGTCCCTGTCCCCTGAGGACTGGAGATGGAGAACTTTAGTCACTAGAAGCCTCAGCAGTATCTACTTGTGTGCTCTGCTTCTCCTCCTACGTAGACGTCTATAGGCAGCATTGAATACAGATGTTTGGGTGTTCATGATCAGTGAAGGAGATGTGTTCTTTCTTTTTTTCTCCCTACTTCAGAGCTTGTTTTCTTCACTTGTACTCTCGTTTTCTGTGAAAAAGTAAATAAATCAGTGTAGTTTTTAAATAATTATCTGAAATCCTTTCCAGCTCCACCCATAGCTTCTGTGCTTGTAATGAAAGCACACAGGGATTACATGCCATCACGCCGCGGTGTCTGTCACCAGGCCGGGGACTGAGCTGCTGTATAAATCGTGTATCTGCAGCAGAAATGTGATCTGAGCCCTGTGCACCGGAGCGCGTCATGGCTATCTATCTAACTGCTGCTTCATTACCTTTTCTGTCCTCTTATTTGTCCTCTAGACTTTTCCTGCTCAACCCTGTAAATATAAAAAATCCTAAAACATCTACTAAATGCTTGGTCCTTCCTATGTAGTGCACAGTCCCTGCAGTAATACTGTGGGGCAGACTTATGGTTTGTCATTCTCTGCTTTTTCTGTAACAAATTGGTTTACATTTATTTTCTGATCATCATAATGGGAGACCCAGACAATGGGGTTTAGGGCGCTGCCCTCCGGAGGTCACACTAGGTACTACAAGTTTGTAGCACCGCCTCCTCCGCTTATAAACCCCCACCGTAGGAGACATCCTCAGTTTTAAACTTAGTGTGCTCGGAGGATCACGCTTTGCTTGCACTTCACTGCATTCTCACAACTTACGTGATGGCGTATGAAGACAAGGTAAAATGGTCCCATTCGGGACCCTCGACAGCCTCCCCGCTCACCCTTGTGGAACACGCTGGTGGAGGTACCGGAGGGTTTTTTAGCCTGGACACTTTAGTGTTCTCCCGGTACGCTGTCGTGCTCCTTTCCTTTCCATCCCTCCATGGAGGCTCTGGATAGGGGGAGCCTGGAGCCTTGCACAGCTCCGCTCCGTCCGAGGCCTCCCTAAATGGTGCTTACAGACCGGACGGAGCCAGCCCAGTCCGAGGCCTCCCTAAATGGTGCTTACACTCCGGACTGGTGCTGTACCCCCGTCCGAGGCCTCCCTAAAGGTGCTTACAGACCGGACCGGCACTGAGGCACCTGGTGTGTCTCCTGTGTGCCTGGGGGTAGTGTCTGTCACTGTGGTGTCATGACACTCAGACCGCGCGGTTACCCTCGGGTCCGCGGTTCTGGCGGTGACCCTGTGCTGGGGTTCCCTGGCTGACCGCCCTGTGTTTCACAGGGGCTGAGGCTGTAGACTGCGGGTGTTTTTATGTGTACATGCAGTCTGAGAGTGTGTGTGGTGATATTCACTCTCGTTTCCCGCGCTGCGGGCTCCGGCACCTCCATTGCTGAGGCAGTCTGGAGGAGGAGGAGGCAGCCCTTATGGTGACATCACCGCTGGGCGTGTTGTGTGTTCTTCCCGCGTGTTCCTGGCTCCGCCCACATCTTCACTGTCGGCGGCCATCTTCTCCCTCACTTCCCGGCTGGGATCTGAACTGCAGCGCGTGTCTGCACTTGCAAGGGAGACCGGAACTCGCGGAGGTCACACACACACACCGCTTCCTCCTACCGCTTTACTGCGGTCGGTAAGCCACCGGGATTCCCGGTTTGTTTGTGAACTTTGGCTTATATTCCCCTCACTGTGGAGATGTCCTCAGCTGGGAAGCATGCTGCTAAGGCGGCGGTGGTCTCCATTGCCTGTGTTACATGCAACGGGACACTGGTGGAGGGGTCCTGCAATAACTGCGGACGCCCAGAGGCCCGGTCTGCTACTATTGAGTCTGCAAATCCGGGATTATACCCTGAGGTTCAGGTGATCCCAGGGCCATGGGAAACGCAGAATAAGATCAATGAATCTCTGCTGTCCCAGATGTCCTCCATGTCGCAAACCCTGGAGGCACTGCATAGGAGACTGGAGAACCCAGCTACTCCTCCTAGTTACCCCCGGGTGTCTCTTACTTCTGCTGTAAGACCCCCTAAGCGAGCCCGTGAGGCTTCTCCTGAGCTCCAGACTCTCTCTGAGGAGGAGCGTTCCTCTGATGGTGAGGAAGATGATGGGGGTTCTACTCTTGGGTCTATGTCTGAACCTCCAGATGGGGTGGAGGATCTGGTGTCCTCCATCAATGAGACATTGCGTCTTGTCACTCCTCCTGAGGAGGTGACTGTACACCCCAAGGAGATATACCAATGGCTGCGGCCAGAGGCTAGACCAAGTGGCTCCTTCATGGACCACACTAATTTCGGAAGGGTGATTAAAGCTCCCAGGTTGCATCCTGGGCGGCGTTATGTCCGTAAAACTAAGGACAATCGCTTTCCCTTTCCCCAGGAGGCGCTCCAGGAATGGTCGCAGTCTCCCAAGGTGGATGCTTCCATGACTAGGATTGCTGCGCGCTCCTTGTTTTCTGCCTCTGATAGCTCCTCGTTGAAGGATGCTACTGATAGACAGGTCGAACAACTCGCCAAGTCTTCCTATGAGGCTGTGGGGTCTTCGTTTGCCCCTAATTTTGCCGCAGTCTGGACCCTACAAGCGATCACTATCTGTTTGGATGGTATCACTGATCTAGCTAGGTCCAGTCCAGAGGTCCTGGCTCTCACTGAGAGAGCAAGGGCCTATGCGGACTATGCCAGGACGGCATCTTTGGAAACTGCCACTCGCTCTGCTGTGGCCTCGGCCAATGCAATTGCGATCCGCAGGCTGTTGTGGCTGCGTCTTTGGGACTCAGATGCCACATCTAAGAAGATTTTACAAAATCTTCCGTTCGCTGGTGACAGGCTTTTTGGCACCGAACTGGACAAATTGATAAAGGATTCTGCTGAGTCTAAGATACCGCAGAATAAGCCTAAGCCACGATACACCGTGAAAAGGAACCCTAAGCAGTGGTCCTTTCGCTCCGGTTCACAGTCATCAACGGCGTCCACTCGCTCAGACCGAGGGGGCAAGCCTGCTACTCAGTGGCGTTCCAAGAGTCGTCAGAAGAAGCCGGCGGGGGCAGCGGCTGCCACCCCCAAGCCCGCTTCGACATGACTCGCTATTTCATCCTGCCTCCCCACAGGTGGGGGGCCGCCTGTCCCGCTTTCAGGACAAGTGGCTTCTTCACATTCAAGATCAGTGGGTTCGAGACGTAGTCTCAAGAGGTTACAGGATAGAGCTGACGTCACAACCAATACACCGATTCCATCGGTCGGTTCCATCTCCAGAAAAGGCTCAGGCTTTTTACCTGGTGTTGGAGGGACTCCGCAGAGACGGAGTGGTGGTCCCTGTGCCCACGGAAGAGAGGTTCAGGGGTTTTTACTCCAACCTCTTTATTGTCCCAAAGAAGGACGGCTCTTTTCGCCCGGTTTTGGACCTCAAGTTGTTCAACCGTCACGTGTTGGTTCGGAAGTTCCGCATGGAATCCCTGCGCTCAGTGATCGCGGCTGTGTCACAGGGAGACTTCCTAGCGTCCATCGATATCAGGGACGCTTACCTTCACGTCCCCATTGCACCAGCTCATCAGCGCTGGTTGAGATTCGCAGTGGGGGAAGAGCACTTCCAATTTGTGGCACTGCCATTCGGGCTAGCCTCAGCACCACGGGTGTTCACAAAGGTGATGGCCTCCATGATGGCTCTCCTGCATGCGCAGGGACACGCCGTCATACCCTATTTGGACGACCTGTTGGTCAGGGCGCCATCGGAAGACCTTTGTCGGGTAAGCCTGGAGGTGACCATGAAGTCCCTGGAACGGTTCGGGTGGCTTATCAACATTCAGAAGTCGACCCTGGTTCCGACCCAGTCATTGACATATCTGGGCATGGACTTCCACACGGACTCGGCCCTGGTGTCCCTACCTCAAGCCAAGCAGCTTGCGATCCAATCAGGAGTGCAGAATGTCCTCCTGTCTCCACAGTCATCCCTACGGGTATTGATGAGACTGGTGGGTCGCATGGTAGCGGCGATAGAGGCGGTGCCGTTCGCACAGTTTCGCCTCCGTCCTCTCCAGCTGGAGATTCTTCGCAGATGGGACAAGAGGACGATCTCTCTGAATCGGCTGGTGACACTGTCACAACCAACCAGGGACTCTCTACAGTGGTGGCTCCAGCCACTTCACCTGTCACGGGGCCGGTCCTTCCTAAAACCGTCATGGTTAGTGGTGACCACCGACGCCAGTCTGAAGGGCTGGGGGGCGGTGTTCTTGCACCACAGGGCTCAAGGCCTCTGGACTCAGTCGGAGTCGGCGTTGCAGATCAACGTTCTGGAGATCAAGGCGGTCTATCTGGCGCTACTGGCGTTTCAGAAATTCCTGTCAGGACAGCCCATTCGGGTACAGTCCGACAATGCGACGGCCGTCGCCTACATAAATCATCAGGGAGGGACCAGAAGTGCTCAGGCCCTCGCCGAAGTCCACCGCATTCTACTCTGGGTGGAGGAAAACGGCTGCCTGATCTCCGCAGTTCACATCCCAGGGGTCGAGAACTGGGAGGCCGACTATCTGAGCCGACAGGGGATGGACGCCGGAGAGTGGTCTCTACATCCAGACGTCTTCCGGGACATCTGCGGCAGGTGGGGCACTCCGGACGTGGATCTGATGGCCTCACGGCTGAATCATCAGGTGCCCCAATACATGGCAAGATCTTGGGATCCCCAGTCTCTGGGGGCGGACGCCCTGATTCTGAGCTGGTCCAGATTCCAGCTGCCATATGTGTTTCCGCCTCTGGCTCTGATTCCCAGGGTCCTGTGGAAGATCAGGACAGAATGCAGAGTGGCCATTCTAGTGGCTCCAGATTGGCCCAGGAGGTCTTGGTACCCGGACCTGTGGCAACTGTCAGGCGGACACAGGTGGGCTCTTCCAGAACGCGCAGATCTACTCGCGCAAGGGCCATTCTTCCACCTCAATTCCAGGGCCCTCAGATTGACTGCATGGCTCTTGAGGCCTGGCTGCTGACATCCAGAGGTTTCTCTCCTACAGTGGTTGCCACTATGAATCGGGCAAGGAAACCTGTTTCCAGGAAGATATACCACAGAACGTGGAAAATCTTTTTTACCTGGTGTGCCTCTGGTGGCCGCTCACCGTGGCCTTTGTCTATCCCGACATTGCTGGCCTTCCTACAGTCGGGGTTGGAGTTGGGATTATCCCTTGGCTCTCTGAAAGGTCAAGTATCAGCACTTTCAGTGTTGTTTGACAGGCGCTTGGCGCTCCTCCCGAAGGTACGTCAATTTCTGCAGGGGGTGTCTCGGGTGGTCCCGCCCTATAGACGACCTCTGGACCCTTGGGACCTAAACATGGTCCTGACGACACTGCAAAACCGCCGTTTGAGCCACTGAGAGACGTCTCTCTCTCTCGTCTGTCCCAGAAGGTGGTCTTTCTGGTGGCGATTACGTCTCTGAGAAGGGTCTCAGAATTGGCTGCACTCTCGTGCAAGTCACCCTTTCTGGTGGTTCACCAGGACAAGGTGGTGTTGCGCCCACGGCCTGAATTTTTGCCGAAGGTGGTTTCAACATTCCACTTGAACCAGGAGATTGTTCTCCCATCATTTTGCCCCGCTCCCGTTCATCAGGTTGAGCGCGACCTCCATACTCTGGATCTCGTGAGAGCTGTACGCATTTATGTGTCCAGGACCGCCTCCTTTAGGAGTTCGGATTCCTTATTTGTCCTCACGATGGGTCGCTGTAAGGGGTCCGCGGCTTCAAAGTCGACCTTGGCCAGATGGATCAAGGCTCCCATTCAGGAGGCTTACCGGTCTTCTGGTTTGCCTCTCCCGGTGGGTTTGAAGGCACACTCTACTAGAGCTGTAGGTGCCTCTTGGGCCTTGCGACATCGAGCTTCTGCTCTACAGGTGTGTCAAGCGGCCACTTGGTCCAGCCTGCACACTTTCTCTAAGCACTATATGGTGCATGCCCATGCCTCTGCGGATGCGAGTTTGGGCAGGCGGGTTCTCCAGGCGGCGGTTGCCCACCTTTAAAAGGGAACCATGTGTTATCCGTCTTGTTGAGGAACTCTTCCCGCCCTGGGGTATTGCTTTAGGACATCCCCATTGTCTGGGTCTCCCATTATGATGATCAGAAAAAAGAGAATTTTGTTTACGTACCGTAAATTCTTTTTTCTTGAATCATCAATGGGAGACCCAGCACCCACCCAGTTGTTCCGTTGCATGTTTGCATTTGATCTGTTCTCTGTTGAGACAGTGTTTCCGGGTTGTTACACCGTCTGTGCACGGCATTCTTCCCGATGTTTCGGGTGTGGTTTTTTTCTCCTCGCAGCTTATGGACTAAACTGAGGATGTCTCCTACGGTGGGGGTTTATAAGCGGAGGAGGCGGTGCTACAAACTTGTAGTACCTAGTGTGACCTCCGGAGGGCAGCGCCCTAAACCCCATTGTCTGGGTCTCCCATTGATGATTCAAGAAAAAAGAATTTACGGTACGTAAACAAAATTCTCTTTTTTCTGTAATTTCGGAACATATCTTGTATGTATTTTACTGTATCTCTGCCCATTTGCATGAGAATTCACCTGGTTTTAGCTTCCTCATCTGAGAGCAACATATAATGTAGGGAAAGAGACCCTGATTCCAACATTGTATCACTTAGTTTACTGGGTGCGGCAGTTGACATCTGATTTTTAGATGGAGCATAGCTCAGAAAGCTAGCCCCACCCACACCAGTTTTCTGTGTACATTGTATATTGACATTGAGCTGCTAATCCATATCTGGGGCGTGGTCGGTCTTGCAGGCAATAATGTCCTGGTGATACCTTCATTCTAAGTAAACAGCAAACAGCCTAGTAAGTGACACATCGCTGAGATCAGTGACTCAGCCCCTATTTTATGCTGTCTTCAATATATAGCAAAAACCTGCTGACAAATTCCCTTTAAACAGTCCGTGTAAGTTTAGAACAAAAATTTGCTGGTATCTTCTGCATCACAAATTTGCCAGACCATAGCCCATACTTCGAGTGAACATTATAGGAGAACTCTGGGGAGATAAAGAATTTTAGTACAGTCCCTGCCCTCCTAGATGATGAAGCAGAGCTGGGCACTATAGTTCTAGGATCTATAGATACCTGGTGAATTAATAAAGTTGTATCTGCTCCTCAGCCGTCCTATATGGGCTTGATGTCTCAGACCAGTGTAAAGCTCCATGCTGCTGCAGAGAACAGCAGGACGTACCAGGGGCATGGCCGCCGGCTCCGTGCTGTTCCTACCCTCCAGCTCCCTGATACCTGATTCTGTCCAGTGTTAGAACAGGGGGCGAGCTGAGATGACATGACTGCTACTGGAAGGGAGCACACTCCTTGTTCATACACTGGATAGAAGCAGTTATCAGGGGGCAGGCTGGTAGGAAGAACATGGATCCGTCTTGTTGCTTAGTACAGCCATTGGTGACCCTAAGTGGTGATGTTATTTTTTTCATAAGAACATTACGCCTCAAAGAAATGCCACATGACATAAGCACTTGTTCTATCGATATGTCACTTACTGGGCTGCTTGCTGTAGTTTTGATAGAATCTGTTTTATCTGCAACAGATCTGCCATTTCTGAGCTATAATCGTTATTTATATAGTGCTATTAATCCCACAGCACTTTATGTACATTTACAACACTGTCCACATTGGGGCTCACAATCTAAACATCCTATCAGTATGTCTTTGTGTGTGGAGGGAAACCGGAGAACCTGGAGGAGACCGACACAAACAAGGGGAGAACCTACAAACTCCTTGCAGATGTTGTTCTTGGTGGGATTTATACCCAGCATCCCAGTGCTGCAAGGCTGCAGTGCTAACCACTGAGCCACTGTGCTGCCTAAGCTCTATAGCATCTCCCACGCCACTGATTGGCAGCGTTCTGTGTACACTGCATAGGCAGAAAGTGGTCAATCGGTGGTGGTGGGCAAACAGGGTTATACAGAGCTCATGAATATGAAGTAGGTATACTAGTCCTAATCTGCTAATATTAGTTATTTTATCAAAAGTAGAGTAAGCAGCGCAGTAAGTGCCACATTGCTGGAATCTGGGTCTCTGCCCCTACGCCATGCTGCTCTCAAATTAGATGGCAAATACTTTCAGAGTGAATTAGAATGATCTTCCTGTGTGAGGATGGGTCTGCTGTGTTGGATCCTCTAGTATATGCTGGTTTCCTCAGTCAGTCGCGGCATCACAGCTGATACTTTTCTGTCCTGTCTTGCAGTCAAGGCTTCTATTTTCCAACGTGACACTTGAGATTACTCGGCCATGAGAAAAAGTGATGAAATTCAATATTAATATTTCAGATCTGATATTTGGTTGAGTAAATTGCATGCAGTTATTTCTTCCCTATGATTATTTGTAGTGCTGCTCGGTGTCCTGTAGGAGGCAGTGTCATCACACTGTTGCTCAATTTTTGCTTTCTTTATTCCATGTAAAAAGCTTTTACAGCAAACTGATGCTGGAGAATTCAGCTTCACACATTGATTTGAATATGAAATACATTTGTTGAATTAAGTGGTTTTGTAAAGCATTTTTTTTTCACTGCCTTTGTTACATTTTCATTAATAGCTCTTCTTTTTTTTTTTGACCAATGTGCCGTCAAGTGCATTGAGCACAGACTTAGTGGAGTTTGGGGTGCTAATAAGATGTATTAATAATAATCAGCCCTTGTATTGTGAGTGTGGAGCGAGCGTCAGACATCTCCATTATTGCCTGGTGCTGGGCTCCCACGAGATCTCCACTTCCCGAGGAGCCGCTTCACATCGCACATCGTTTGCCTGTGGTTCTGTGTAAATGGTCCCCAGCGTGGAGCTTTTTATTTTATTTTTGTAGCTCCGCTCTATTGAAATGAATGGAGCTGGGAGTCCACATCGGCTTAGGGGAAAAGCTGTTTCTTTAACTTTGCATGATCCCTTAATCATTTGTTTTGTCATTAGCAGAAGAGATGTCATTAAAACATAACCTTTAATAGTATAATATCAAGTATGAAATACTGGAGTTGTCAGACACAAAATCATCCCTCCGGACCACAGACTCCAAAACAGACCGCGTGCAGTGTGCCCAATAATGTCCTGGGGGGATTTGTTTAAAGAGGACCTGTCACCAAACCAGGCATGGTGATCTAATTACAGCACTGGATACAGCATGTCTGCAGCATGCAGACAAGGGGTCCATAAGCACTTGAGCAGCCCTGTACCCCGAGATAATACAGTTAGAAAACTTGCATGCTACAGCCACTAAGGAGGTGGCTAGGGGCTGCAGCCAAGGGCAGATTCACACCCCCTGCCTGTGTAATATGTCCACCGCTGCCAATCATTCTCTCCCTCTTCTCCAGCATTTAAACAGAGTTTTTTTTTTTCTCTCTCCCAGAAAGTTGTTAGCCACGCCCCCTGAGGGGCGGGGCTACACAGGAGAGAAAAAAAACTCTGTTTAAATGCTGCAGACAGGGAGAGAATGATTGGCAGCGGTGGGCAGATTACACAGGCAGGGGGTGTGAATCTGCCCTTGGCTGCAGCCCCTAGCCACCTCCTTAGTGGCTGTAGCATGTAAGTTTTCTTACTGTATTATCTCGGGGTACAGGGCTGCTCAAGTGCTGGGTGACCCCTTGACTGCATGCTGGAGACATGCTGCATCCAGTGCTGTAATTAGATCACCATGCCTGGTTTGGTGACAGGTCCTCTTTAATCGTCTATCTGGGGGACACAGTCTAGGACCAAGTCTGGTGCTGTCCCTGTCACAGGAGACACAGTGGTTAAGTGTTCACATCACTGACCTTTGCCCTCCTGGTCATAGACTGGATTCAGTAACTCTGGGAAGTGCTGAGATCCACTTGTTGTTTTTTTTTAAATTGCGCATTCGAGCACATTGTATTTTGTATTTTTTGTTTTGCTATCCGGAGGGATTACTTTGTGTCTGGCAGCCCCTTAATTTTATATTTCATCCTTATTCTATTAAAGGTTATGTTTTATGGCATCTCTTTTGCATATGACTATGTTCACACAGTTTTTTTGTGCTCAGTTTTTACCTTGGTTTTATGCCAATGTAAACCTGCTTTTTTGATTCTTAGCAAAGCCTTTGTTATTCAGGGACAAGCTGTGCACACACGTTGGTTTAATTTCTTAGCAGAAACTCAAACCTGCACTGGTTTTGCTGCAATTTGAACAGAATGAGCATGGCAATTGTTTGCAGAGGTTTTGCTGTGTTTTTTCATACAATGCAATAAGGAACTGCAAAAAATACAGGTTTTGTCCCAGCAGGAAATCTGTTTACAATTAAAACAATCAGGTTATGCTGCAGCAAAAATACACTGTGTGAACACAGCCTAAGAGAATTGGTGTCGATGTTCCACCAACTTGGCCTGCTTTTTATGACCCTTTAATTAAAGGGAAAATGTGAGGTTAAAAATTCAGCTGTAACTATCATTTTCTAATTCCTCTGGTAAAGCTCTTTCTATTCATATATTTCTTTTAGGCTGGAATCACCTGTCTAAGTGACGCGCGAATCACTCGGAAATGTCTCTGTTGACTACCTCGGAATGGCCTCCCCCCCCTCCTCTCTGGATTGGAGTGTCAGCTGCTTGTGTTTCTAACCAGCTCTACACTCCTGTCCTGACAGGGGGGAGGCCATTCCGAGTTAGTCAAAAGACATTTCCGAGTGACTCGCATGTCACTCGGACAGTGTGATTCCAGCCTTATACTTTTCTCCCCTTCCCCATCCTCAACTAACTGCAAAAAAAAGAGATTAAGTCCATCTGTCAATCACAGTGAGTGATGACTTCTCTGCTGTACACTCCCTAGGGAATGAATATTCATGTAGTGACGTCACTGCCACACCCTATTCATTGCCCTCCTCCACAAGCACACATTTAGGCTGGAATCACACTGTCCGTGTGATATTCAAGGCAGTTGGACGAGTCTTGGAACGGCCTCTCGCTGTCAGGACGGGAGTGTCAGCTGCTTGTATTTCTATGCAGCTCCACACTCCCCGTCCAGAAAGGGGGAGGCCGCTCAGGGACACTGATTTGAGTCTCGTCCGAGAGACTCGCATGTAAGGATAGTGTGTTTCCAACCTTAAAGTTCATTGGAAATCATTCAATGGGGGAGCGGGATGGGGGTCTGTATTCTCCTGTCTATGCTCCATAGACTCCAATGTTAAAAAAGCAAAAAAAACAAAAACGGATCCTGCAAAAATCAACGTTTTCAAATCAGACAAAAAAGTTGTAATTGCCCAATGTTTTATGCCAACTGACTGATGCTGGATCCATTGTAACGGATGACTACTGGCCATGTGATCCTCCCCTTACCCAGTGTCTAGGTCTCGTCTCCCTCATGTCACTCAGTTGAAGACTTGCTTGAATTTTTCCATTTTCATTAATGTCTTCTTCCATCATAAAATGTTTGTCTAAATGCGCTGGCGTTCCCAGACTGAGCGTGTCACAGATGAATTTGCCTTTTGTCTGCTCGCAGTTATCTTGCTGGTTTTTTATGGAATATTTTATAGTCATTGGAATTAATCCAGCTGGATCTCTATAGAAAATCATTGTTTTTATCCACTTTTGCAGAAAAGCTGGATGAGATGAAAGGACATTTTTCCACACTTTAATTTTTTATTTATTTATCTTTTTATGGCCGATGTTCATGCTTTTTGTGTATTTTTATTATGCTCAGCTGAGCACATTTTAAGAACATTTTTTTGTCTAAAACAAAATCTAAATGTAATTTTAAATTGTCTCCAAACAGACATTTTTGTACAGTTACCAGACGAGTTACAAAATGAAGCACGTTCCCAGTAGTAATGCAAGTCTGTATAAGGCGCTGTGCACACAGGTCATTTTTATCTTGCTTTTTGATACCTTTTTTGTGCACTTTTGTCACAAAACTACATGCAGATCCTTATGCCAGCGAATTTACTGGGAATCCTGACGTTTTGTTCACATGTTGCTTTTTTCTCCTGCAGCAATTATCCACCCCAAAATGCAGATTAATCAGGGCATGCCGATCTGGTGCAGAAATGTTTGCAACCAAATACTCAACTCACGCACATAGCCTAAATGTAAGCCCCCCTGCCCCCACTCACATACTCACCTTCTGACGCTCCTCCAGTCCCTGGGCGCTATCTTGTGACTGTAATTTCTTAGTGGTTGGAAATCAGAAGTTGCGTCACAAACACTCAATGAATCTCTGAGAGCCAAAAAGAGGCCCCCATAGAGATGTTTTGAAAAGTGACCTCCATTTCACTCCATGAAACACTAGAGCTGCTGACAGGTCACTTTTCACCAGTAAGCGGTAGCTGGTGAAGCCTCTGAAAGGTGAATATCAGACGGGGTCAGGGGCTTACATTTAAAGCACCACTACAGTGGGGTAATAAAAAAAAAAAATAATAAAACACTGGAGTGGTGCTTCTGTCACCAGGTTTTGAGCAGCATGATGTAGGGGCAGAGACCCTGGTTGCAACAATGTCTCTTACTTGCCTGCTTGCTGTAATTTTGATAAAATTACAGTTGTCAGCTACAGATCTACCAGTTCTGTGAATGCTCCCCTCTGTGTAACCCTGGCCACTTATTGTTTGGCTTTCTTTGTGGACTGTGCATAGGCAGAAAGCGAACAATCAGTGGTGGGGTGGGGTTTGACTATATGGTTTACTAGTACTTTGTAGATAATCTAAATATAAAATCATGATTTTATCAAAACTACAGCAAACAGCCCAGTAAGTGACAGATCACTGAGACCAGGGTCTCTTACTCTACCATTATGCTGCTCTCAGATTAGATGACAAAAACCTGATGACAGATTCCCTCTATTCATTGTATGACCCTTTACTTTTAAGGTATGTTGTGTATCAGAATTTGTAGGATCCCTTTAAAAACAATTAGGCTAAATTAGCCGATCTGGATCCACCCACGTTACAGACCGGCCACAAGTCCTTGTAACTTCACACCAGATGGATCCTTTTTCAGAGTAATCACCAGATGCCGGATGCAGATACAAGTGTTGGGGCTTAAGGCACAGGCTGTGTCAGATATGTTTGTCCCGCTTTCTAATTTTATCCACAGTATCGTGTAGCGGATTAAATTTTGTACGTGGAGGACACTTCTTACCAGACGTCCATTACTAGGAGCTGGTGCAGGGGAAATCACTTTCTGCACACAGGCTGGCTTATGTTCTGATTCTTCTGTATGTCTCCAGCACCAGGTCCATTATCATGTATAAGAAGCCTCTGCGGAGCCCCTGACCGGTCACTGACACTTTAGTTATTTTTACGTTATTACGGTATGTGTTATGATGCAAATCTCACAGAGAGCATTCAATAAGTTCATTAAAGTTAAATGAATTATTGGTGCTCGCTGCGTCTCACTTAGGTGCGATAAAATACAATCCATCAAGAATGATTACATATGTAGATGCTTTCCCATTGTATACCTGCGCTATTAGGCTATGCTCACACAGGGCATTTTTGCTGCTTTTTTTTCTTCAGCAGAACCTGATCTCTTGGCAGATAAAGCAGGGTTTTTTGTTGCATTTTTCCTGCATTTTTGCACTTCCTCATTGCTTTTAATGGTGAAAAAAAATGCTGAAAAAATGGACACGCTACTTCTTTCAGAAATGCAGTAAGTTTCCATATCAGTCAGAAAAAAAAAGTGAAAGCAAGTGTGTGCATGAGATTTTTGGAAAAGGTTTTGCTGGTACTGTAAAAAGCTGCTTTCTATTAGATGGCTAAAACCAAAGAAAAGAACGTGCAAACAAAGGCAGCAAAAATCTCATGTGTGAACACGGCTTAACTGCGCACAGACAGGCTATGTGCCCACTGGACATTGGTGCTGCATTTTTGGTGATCCATTTCTGCAGCAAAATCGGATCACTCACAGCGTTTACATTCAAGTCAATGAGATTCTAATAATGCTGCACACACGTGTGCGTTTGTATGTGGTTTGTTTTTGCTGCAGAAATTGGATGTGCTCCAACACTATCATTCCAATTAACATGCCCATCTTTGGGCTGTGTTTTCCTCATTGTCTCCATTCTAACCCCTAAAACCCCATCACAAACTGATTGGTATCACACTGTCTATCAGTGATGGTTTGTTACTGCGATTTCCACAGCAAAAACGGTCCATACCATACTCCCCAGCAATGCCACAGTGAACTCCAATGAATTCTTCCTTCTGTGCACTGGTATGAGCTGCGCAAGGTGACTTCCAGGACCTGCGCCCCATGTGACTCAGGCTGTCACATGGTGAAAGATACTGAACGTGCCATACACGTTCTGCTGGTGCCCAGGAGGAAGACATCACTGGGGGTCTCTGTAGCTCGCCGGGGAGGGTGAGAAAGTGTGTTTGTGACCCCTTATTTGTGCTGCGTTTGTAATATGCAGAAATACAATACATTTGTGCTTTTTTTTTTTTTTTTTGCAGCTTACATACACAACATAATAAAATCAGCACAAAGTCCAGTGGGCACATAGCCTAAAAGAGTGTTGAGTCGTCTATTTACAAATATTTATTCACACCTTCATTTATACTCGATGTCGAAAATAGAGAAAGTAGCCAGCACACCGCCGTCCTCTGGAGCAGCACAGAGACGCCAGGGCTCAGGCGGAAACACCAGTGAAGAAATAAGGGAAAGCTCCAGTGATGGAAAGGAGTTAGTCCCAAAAAATACATGAAACTTACATTGATTTAATGATTACAAACAGCAACATGACATAAAAAATCTGGAAGCCTGTCCACCAGTAAACCTACACATTTCAGCCAAGCCTTAATCATGGTTTAAGCCAGGGCATATAATTATTATTTCTTTATATAGCACCATTAGGTTCCATGGCGCTTTACAAAAGGGTAGACAAGGACAGGTTCAATATATATGGGTAGTCCAGACAAACTGGAACAGGAGGGGAGGGGATCCTGTCCGCTAGGGCTTACAGTCTATGAAACAGGAGCATTTTTGGCTGAGACAGCCATGATCACCACATATTTTAAAATGTAATTCTGTGAGAGCCGTGCAATATGTTTAATACTGAATACAAGTAAATATGTTAATTTTATGTAAGACCAACACTTTTAAAGTACAATTAATCTCTGAATTCTTTTTAATAATGTTATGCTGTTTTTAGCCAATGATGAATCCCATTGCAGCCCGCAATATAGTACCCCATCATTCCCTTGCAGCCCCCAATATGCTACCCCCATCATCACCTTGCAGCTCCAAATATAGTACCCCCATCATTCCCTTGCAGCATCCAATATGGTACCCCCATCATTCCCTTGCAGCACCCAATATGGTACCCTAATCATCCCCTTGCAGCCCCCAATATGCTACCCCCATAATCCCCCTGCAGCCCCCAATATGGTATCCCCTTGCAGCCCCCAATATGGTACCCCCATCATTCCCTTGCAGCACCCAATATGGTACCCCCATCATCCCCCTGCAGTGCCCCCATCATCCCAATTGCAGTACCCTATCATCCACATCCAGCCTTTTGCAGCCCCCACCATGGTGCCGGTACCTGCAAGGAAAGAGGAAAAAAAACAAAACACACTCACCGATCCTCCATGGTCCGCGCTGTACAGTGTTCCGGGTGACGATCTCTCCTTTCTGCTGTACCCATATGTTACCAATCAGAAACCAGGCGGCTGCTGTCCAATCAGAGGCCAGCAGCGGCTGGCTGATCAGAATCCCCAATGTGACTTCATGCGCCGCTGATTGGCCTGCAGCTGCTCTCCTCTGATCGCACTGCAGCCGCCTGGCTTAACCCCCAGGGACAGAGCGCGGCGGGATGCAGATGTTTGCCGGGTAAGGGTGCTTTCACACGAGCGGTTTTTTCAAATCGCGGCAGATGCGGTGAAAAAACCGCGATTAAGCAGTCAGCAGCGGGTTTTTTTCGCGCCCGCACCTGCCGCAAGTGCCGAAACTGCACTTGCCGCACCCTTACCGCAAGCCCCATAGACATTGCACAGGGCTTGCCGCAAGTGTGCCGCAAGTGTCGCGGTTATGCGTTAATCGCGGCAGATGCGGTTTTTTCACAGCATCTGCCGCAATTTGAAAAAAACGCTGATGTGAAAGGGGCCTAAAACAGTTTTATATAGATTTGTCTGCGAGCCAGATGCAGCCATCAAAAGAGCCAAATTTAGCTCGCGAGCCATAGATTACCAACCCCTGGTTTAAGCAAACTCATTTGTTTACACATCTTAGAGTAAAGATGTGCGTAGATGACCGGCTTTCGTGGTTAATTTTTCCAGATATTTTATGTAATTTTGCTGTTTTTAATTCAATAAATGTGAAATTTTATGTATTTTTTGGAATAAGTCTTTTCCATCACTGGAGCTTTCCCTCATTTCTTCACCATTTATTCTCAGCATTTTGACTGCAGCATCACTCTTCTGGGAGTAGATTCAGTATCATTCATCCTGCTCTTCCTAATGAGAATGCCCAGACTACTGTAGTAGTGAATGTAAGGCCGGGGTCACACGAGCACATAGTCTGTCCTCAAGAGAATCGGATCTACTGTGCTAATGACCCTCTGATCCCAATTTCATCCGAGTGTCGGCTTATTGTGATCCGATTCTCTCGTATTAGAGATTCTTATCACCGCTGACGAGAAGATGGAGAACAAAAGTTCTCTGTCCTCCCCATTCTCTGAATCCATGGAAATCGGGCTGCACTCAGTTGTCATCCGAGGGAAGTCTGATGATTTCCATGCACCCATAGGCCTAAATGGGCGCACGTCACCCAATATGTGCTTCCACTTTGCAGCATGCTGTGGTTTATTTTTTTTCCTCATGCCGAATCCACATGAAAAAAAAAAAACGCTGATAGGCACTGCCCCGTAGTATAACAGATGTCCAAATGCTAGCCGATAAACAATCGGATGGCAAACATCCGTTTTATACGGTGGCGTGAGCGAGTCCTTAAACGGGATCTGTAAGCAGACCACAGCATGCCGTATAGGTTAAAAGAAAAAAAAAAACTGTGCTTCTCTTGTCAGGGTCTGTTAAATTGTTTACATAAACTAATGGCTTTATTATTATTATTATTATTATTGAATATGTGCATTTGCACGCTTTTTATTGCAAGCTATCTTCAGGTAGTGCTGGCTTATGTGTTGCTTTTTAATGGCCTTATTACCCTGTGATTACGATTACAGGACTAGATAGCCACGGACATGGCAGTCCAACACACCCCCTGCTAGACTGAAACCTCACAGTCAATGTCCAATGTCTATAGAGAGCAAAATTTGCACCAAAATATCTGGCATACATAGAATAACTCTGGGGGAATAGACTGGAATACATTTGTGACAAATTTACAGGCATTTAAAAAAATATCACTTAAGAATTATTAGCTAGGAAACTTAAACTTTGACCAAAATAGGGACCATAAAAATATAAAACAATGAACGTACACTTGTAATAAACATTAAAAAAGACTGAAATTAAAGTGAACCTGTCACCTGATTTGGGTGTGTGAAACTAAAAGCACCACCTTTAGCAGCACGTATGCTCTTTGCAGTCTGTCCCGCCTCTCCTCGCCGTCTGTCCCGCCTCTCCTCGCCGTCTGTCCCGCCTCTCCTCGCCGTCTGTCCCGCCTCTCCTCGCCGACGTCCGAATCGCGCGCTTGCACATAGGCTTCTCAGGTTCACGTATGTGCACTGTGCTCTGCCCTACTGCAGACAGAGCCTAAAACTGTTCTGCGCATGTGGAAACCACTAAGGTCTCTGCACCAGTTCACAGTGCGCCTGTGCAGCCTGGAGAAGCCTCTATGCAGGGGTGCGATTTGGATGTCATTTAGAAGAAGAGGCGGGACTGACAGGCAGGGGAGGTGGGATGGACCCAGCTACAAACAAGCCCATTGGACCGGAAACAGGTAATTGTAATGCAGGGCAGGAAGTTTTCAAAACTTATGTATTAGGTGTACAGGGTCAGTCAAGGCATAATGGCCACCTTCTTAGAATGCAGCATGGGCGCTGGTGAAGGTGGTGCTTTTAGTTTCACACACCCATATCAAGTGACAGGTTCACTTCAAAAGAAGTAGGTGCACATAAACACGAAAAACTTTGTAAAAAGCAGCGGCAAATTCAGTACTGAATCGGTCCCACAACTAGCTGGACTTGCTTGAGGGATCATCCGATGTCTTCCAGTGTTGCAAAAATCCAGTAAGCAGCTCCATATTGTCAGCATATGTAGGAAAGACCGACAATGTTGGCAGAAGTAACGCTCATGAGTGATGGTTCTCGTCTGTGTACATGTTCTTGTTTCAGAGAATGTTCTACTGAAATATTTTAATGAGAATCATATTAGTTTCCTGTGTCTCTTAATAGTCAGAGCCGAAGTATATTTTATATGGAGCAATACAATTACAACCCAGTGATTAAAGTATTTGACTCACCAGACTTCTTAAAACGACCTTTAATTGTTTAAATGTGTGCCGTAGTAAGAGGCTCCGTATTTCCACTATTGTTAGAGCATTTTGTAACAATCACTAAACTTTGTGGCTTGGCGACACATGAACACAATTTAGTTTTCTTGGCATAGAGATGTTACACTGATGGAGAAAGTTATGTTGGAGTCATGAAGAAATATTTAACTGAAGAGAATTACACCTAATTTGTGTCATTTACAATTAGAGTTCATAATGTGCCGTATAATCTACAATCCATAGCTGTGGGATGGCTTTATTTACTGTGCACGCACAGCTCCATTTTTGTAATGCAAAGACCCAAACCCACATCACAGACCAAGAGTTAAAAGTTGATGATCTGTCTGCCTGCAGCCACAATTAAGGTGAATGCTCATTTACTATAATAAAAGCCTTATCCCATCTGTAAGTAGTCCCTGAAATAGCGCCACCTATAGGATGGGGGTCTCTCATGCAGTCTCGAAAACTGGCCGCAGGGCTGGTAGACCAAGGTGTGTGCTGACCTGCCAGGTTGTAGGGAAAAAACAGTCTTTCCAGGCTCATACGCAATACCTCTGTAAACTAATGTGGCCGCTATAGTGGCACACCCGCTCAAGCGCAGTAGCGCTCCAGGTGTAGAGGTGGCCATATTGGTCCCCCCTCTAATTATAACAATAGGCTGATATCATGGTTGAGCCTGGAATGTATGGGCAGCTTCCAGGTTAGTGGTGTGGACCGCCTTCATTGGTGAGCGTGTCAACATTTACTCCCATCCACTATAATCACCCAAGGAGAGCTTCAATTCACCCTGCAAACACCCCCTCCATCGCCCGCCTAAGATATAATCACACATGTTCTATCATCTTCCAATGCGATAGAATTGGGCACCTGTCTAGTTTCCTGATAATTGTGCAGTGTAAACAGCCTGCCAATCACCAGATTGAAATGATATTTTGGCTGAAATGATCGTCATCTTGTGTAAATAGGATCTGAATTGGTAAGAACAATGGCAGCCTATGTGACGATCTATTACTGATCGTTCTGTCATGGTGGAGCCAAGCCGGCCTGACGTGAAGGATATGTATGCTTAGCTTCACCCGTTATAGTCACATGGTCGTGACATCACCACAGGTCCTTCTACAGCATTAGTGAATTTCTACAGGTCCTTCAGTAATGTGAATATATTACAGTTCGGAGGAGGGGGGTGTGACTACGCATGATTGCAGTGGATTGACGTGACTGACGCCAGCCTGAAGTATCCACCCCATAACTGTTTGTGCAGGTACCTAATGCAAACACCAAGCATCTAAAGCGCTTTTTATGATAAATAACATGGATTTTTTTTAACCCAGCTTAGTGATGCACAATGCATGATCTAAATAACATGGGGGCGGTTTAAAAAGAAAACAAACATGAGAGGTTCCCTTTAAATGACGGCCAAATAAGTTGTATGTTCAGCTTACTGCATACCGTTTTTGAACTTGACAATAGTAAAGTGCTTATTTAGCTCCGATGTGCTGCCAACTTGTAAGCAAGTGTTACCTAACCAGTATCTGTGCGGCAGATATGGGGCTTTGTATCACAAAAGCTGAACTCCCAAAATAATACTTCTAAATATGGCGGTTTAAGACTGCTAAATAGCTGGAAATCAAATGTTGCAGAGTGGCAGTGTGATGTGGACAATGTTGCAGTCTGCAGTGACACTAGTTTGTTGCTCATGCAATGCCATGTGCTTCCTTCTGGATCGGCCCTGTTGGGCTATGTGTGCATCGCTCCCCAGCGCTGCCCCTTGACTTGTCCTTGTGGCTGCTGGGTGCTGAATCCTGAGGGGAGCATTGCTCCTAATCTGCAAAGAGGACATTGGCATGTGAGTATAAGCCGGAGATAAAGCATTTAAGGGAATTAATGCTAAACAGAAATAAATTCAGCCTTTTGGTTACAATCCCAGTTTCTCATGTGGGCTTTTGGGAGTATTAATTACCCAACTGTGCCCTTAGAAAAAGAGCATCGTCCGCTCCATCTAACTTCCTCTGTCGTCTGCTCCGTCTAGCTCTATCCGTCGACTGCTCCGTCTAGCTCTATCCGTCGTCTGCTCCGTCTAGCTCTATCCGTCGTCTGCTCCGTCTAGCTCTATCCCTCGTCTGCTCCGTCTAGCTCTATCCCTCGTCTGCTCCGTCTAGCTCTATCCCTCGTCTGCTCCGTCTAGCTCTATCCCCGTCTGCTCCGTCTAGCTCTATCCCTCGTCTGCTCCGTCTAGCTCTATCCCTCGTCTGCTCCGTCTAGCTCTATCCCTCGTCTGCTCCGTCTAGCTCTATCCCTCGTCTGCTCCGTCTAGCTCTATCCCTCGTCTGCTCCGTCTAGCTCTATCCCTCGTCTGCTCTGTCTAGCTCTATCCCTCGTCAGCTCCGTCTAGCTCTATCCCTCGTCTGCTCCGTCTAGCTCTATCCCTCGTCTGCTCCGTCTAGCTCTATCCCTCGTCTGCTCCGTCTAGCTCTATCCCTCGTCTGCTCCGTCTAGCTCTATCCCTCGTCTGCTCCGTCTAGCTCTATCCCTCGTCTGCTCCGCCTGGCGCCCTCTATCCCTCGTCTGCTCCGCCTGGCGCCCTCTCTCCCTCGTCTGCTCCGCCTGGCGCCCTCTCTCCCTCGTCTGCTCCGCCTGGCGCCCTCTCTCCCTCGTCTGCTCCGCCTGGCGCCCTCTCTCCCTCGTCTGCTCCGCCTGGCGCCCTCTCTCCCTCGTCTGCTCCGCCTGGCGCCCTCTCTCCCTCGTCTGCTCCGCCTGGCGCCCTCTCTCCCTCGTCTGCTCCGCCTGGCGCCCTCTCTCCCTCGTCCGCTCCGCCTGGCGCCCTCTCTCCCTCGTCCGCTCCGCCTGGCGCCCTCTCTCCCTCGTCCGCTCCGCCTGGCGCCCTCTCTCCCTCGTCCGCTCCGCCTGGCGCCCTCTCTCCCTCGTCCGCTCCGCCTGGCGCCCTCTCTCTCCCTCGTCCGCTCCGCCTGGCGCCCTCCTCTCCCTCGTCGGTTCCGCCTGGCGCCCTCTCTCCCTCGTCCGCTCCGCCTGGCGCCCTCTCTCCCTCGTCCGCTCCGCCTGGCGCCCTCTCTCCCTCGTCCGCTCCGCCTGGCGCCCTCTCTCCCTCGTCGGTTCCGCCTGGCGCGCCTCTCTCCCTCGTCCGCTCCGCCTGGCGCCCTCTCTCCCTCGTCCGCTCCGCCTGGCGCCCTCTCTCCCTCGTCCGCCCCGCCTGGCGCCCTCTCTCCCTCGTCCGCTCCGCCTGGCGCCCTCTCTCCCTCGTCCGCTCCGCCTGGCGCCCTCTCTCCCTCGTCCGCCCCGCCTGGCGCCTCTCTCCCTCGTCCGCCCCGCCTGGCGCCCTCTCTCCCTCGTCCGCCCCCGCCTGGCGCCCTCTCTCCCTCGTCCGCCCCGCCTGGCGCCCTCTCTCCCTCGTCCGCCCCGCCTGGCGCCCTCTCTCCCTCGTCCGCCCCGCCTGGCGCCCTCTCTCCCTTGTCCGCTTTTACCTTTCAGCAGATGTAAATGTGTTGTGACCTCTAAATGACATCTTTCTTCCCTCCCAGCTTTCCAGTGCTTGTCACTTGTAATGTGACCAGGTATTGTAAACTGCATGCTGCTTAGAAGTGTTTGTTTGAAAAGCCATTTCTAAGAAGCTGTCTTGCACAGAAATCTGGTTGGGTTTATTGAAGGTTATAAATAGAGATGGC
Organism: Allobates femoralis; assembly: GCA_033576535.1. Lineage (NCBI taxonomy): Eukaryota > Metazoa > Chordata > Amphibia > Anura > Aromobatidae > Allobates > Allobates femoralis. The sequence continues at coordinate 63,797,885 of JARQOC010000011.1, read as the reverse complement.
AAGTGTCATGTCTGCAGCGTTATGTTACAGGGTCGGGTGGGAGATTCACTGGCACATAGAGTCTGTGAATGAGGAGGAATCTGTTGTATGCGGAGTCATCCTGGTTCCCAGAGAGTTGAGCTACATCTGACTGCAGAGCATATTTAGTAATGCCAGGGCTGCAGCCTCTCTGTATCTGGACATTTTTGATCCATGAATTGTCAGATGTCCTGGGAATGAGAACTAAAAATGAATTTATTATAAGCCTGTGTTAAACATAAATGCCATTTTGGTATGAAGCTGAACTTTTACATTTTTTGTTAAATTGGGACCATTGGAATTTGTCATGTATAATCGTTCTCCCTACAGAAACATTTATAGTGTTGGCATAAAACTTCATTTTATTGAGCACATGTAATGTCTGCTTTTTATGTGATTACCGTATATACTCGTGTATAAGCCGAGTTTTTCAGCCCAAAAAATGGGCTGAAAAGTCCCCCCCCTCGGCTTATACACGGGTCAATACGGTAATCCTATGGTGGGTGGGGGGGCGCTGCGCAGTATTTCTTACCTTGTCCCCCATTCTGCAGTGCTTTCCGGTGTCCTCCGTGCTCCGTTCCCGGTCTGCTGGGCCTTGTGGTTCCTCCTGGTTCCTCATCCTTCGGTTCTATCATGGGGGCTGCCATCTTGGTGTCTTCTCTCCGCCCCCGGCCAGTGATGTCAGAGCAGGCCGCGCTGTGATTGGCTAGCACCCGTGACATGTGATCACGGGTGCTAGCCAATCACAGCGCGGCCTGCTCTGACATCACTGGCCGGGGGCGGAGAGAACAAGCAAGATGGCAGCCCCCATGATAGAACCGAAGGATGAGGAACCAGGAGGAACCACAAGGCCCAGCAGACCGGGAACGGAGCACGGAGGACACCGGAAAGCACTGCAGAACGGGGGACAAGGTAGGAAGCTGTGTATGTGTGTGTGTATGTGTATATATGTGTATGTGTGTGTGTATATATGTGTGTATGTATGGGTATGTGTATGTAAGTAGGCTGGCTGCCAATATAAACCATACCTGTGGGGCTGCTGTATATACTTCTGGGGCTGCTGGATACTTCCACTGGGGCTGTATATACCTCTATGGCTACTGTATACTACCACTGGGGCTGTATATACCTCTGGGGCTACTGGATACTACCACTGGGGCTGTATATACCTGTGGGGCTGCTGGATACTACCACTGGGGCTGTATATACCTCTGGGGCTGCTGGATACTACCACTGGGGCTGTATATACCTCTGGGGCTACTGGATACTACCACTGGGGCTGTATATACCTCTATGGCTACTGTATACTACCACTGGGGCTGTATATACTTCTGGGGCTGCTGGATACTACCACTGGGGCTGTATATACCTCTATGGCTACTGTATACTACCACTGGGGCTGTATATACCTCTGGGGCTACTGGATACTACCACTGGGGCTGTATATACCTGTGGGGCTGCTGGATACTACCACTGGGGCTGTATATACCTGTGGGGCTGCTGGATACTACCACTGGGGCTGTATATACCTCTGGGGCTGCTGGATACTACCACTGGGGCTGTATATACCTCTGGGGCTACTGGATACTACCACTGGGGCTGTATATACCTCTATGGCTACTGTATACTACCACTGGGGCTGTATATACCTCTGGGGCTACTGGATACTACCACTGGGGCTGTATATACTTCTGGGGCTGCTGGATACTGCCACTGGGGCTGGATACTACCACTGGGGCTGTATACCTGTGCTGGGGTCCACCCTCGGCTTATACACGAGTCAATAGGTTTTCCCAGATTTTGGGGGCAAAAGTAGGGGGGTCGGCTTATACACGGGTCGGCTTATACACGAGTATATACGGTATTTAGGACTGTAAACCTCTAGGATATAGCTGTATGTGACACTTTTACTAGATCTCAATGGAAATTTTGTCATATTTACCTGTCAGGGAGGTCTAAGAAAACCCACCTGGGACGTGCATCTCAATGAATTAAAATATCATCAAAAAGTTAATTTATTTCAGTAATTCAATACATATGGTATTTTTCGGACCATAAGATGCACTTTTTTTCTCCAAGTTTTGGAGGAAAGTGGGGGATGCGTCTTATAGTCCAAATGTATGCCTGGTCTTGCTTTGGGGAGGGGGCAGCTGTGAACTGTGAGCAGAGGAGGGAGGAAAAGGTACCTGCTGCAGGTATACAGCGGCTAGGGATCCACGTGTTGTCGATGCTTAATCCTACTCTAATATTCACTGCTTTTGGGTGAGTTTCCACGCCCACCTGTCAAGCAGCCAATGAATATTACTTAACTTTAAACATCGATCACACGCGGTCGCCCCAGCCGGATTCCTGCTTCGGCTGGGGAGCTTGAGCAAGTTGTGCCTGGCCTGGAGGGAGTGTCACTGCAGTGACAGGGCAAAACAGGCACAGTGTACCGAAAGAAGGAAGGATCTCTCCTTATAGGACCTGCAGTGATGTAATGAAGAGGGCAGGCTGGAGCATCACGTCAGCACAGGGCCCTCCCTCTCCATTACATCACTGCAGGTCCTATAAGGAGAGATTCTTCCTTCTTTCTACTTCAGTGTCTTGAGGATCTGCAGTGATATAATGAAAAGGGTGGGCTGGAGCATCACATGACAGCACAGAGCCCCCCTTCCCCTGTGCATTACATCACTGAAGGTCCTGCAGACACTGAACTAGAATGAAGGAAGAATCTCCTTCCAGGACCTGCAGTGATGTAATGAAGAGGCAGGGCCCTGTGCTGTCATGTGATGCTCCAGCCCTGCATGTTCATCATGTCACTGATGATCCTGTAGAGATTTCCTGGTGTCCAGAAGTGGTGGATGTGACAGCAATTAATGTGAGTGAGCACACCTTGTCAAAGTCAAGAATGAAATGGTAATAAAGTATTGTATATACAAGCACTCTACCACTGCTGTGGTGAACTATAACTCCCAGCATGCCATAGGATCTGCAGGACATGCTGGGTGTTATAGTACTTCCATGGGACCTTAAAACAGCACTCCCAGTGGGTTTTATTCAGCACTGCAGTGGTGCTTTAAACATAAGCTCAATTCCCCCATTGTTATATTCGCCCTCCATCGTCTTCATATTGTACTTTACAGACACCACTCCGGTCCCGGTGCGGCTTATAGTCCGAAAAATACGGTAAATTGAAATGCATATATTGTATAGACTCATTACAAACAGTGATCTATTTCAAGTGTTTGTGTCTGTAAATGTTGATGATTATGGCTTACAGCTTAAAGCTCGAAAATCATTATTGCAAAGTTAAAGTAGGGAGTATGAAGGGTTAAAAACCGCGATGCCATATTCCATGAGACATCAAATGGTAAATATGTAATATTGATTTATTAATCAACACATTTCAGGGCTCCCTAGCCCCTTCCTCAGGACAAATCCCATGTTTCTGGGCATTTCTGCAAGCCCTAAAACGCGTTGACTAATACAGCAATTGGTGAATATAATATTGATTTATTGTGGAATACGGCAGCACGGATTTTAACCCTTCATCCTCCCTACTTTAATTTTCTGAGATATTGACCTTTGGGTTTTCATGACAGCAGCGATGTGTGAATACATTGCAATAGCGCACGTGTGCGACTATCTCACGTGTGCTGTATGGGTGCGAGTTTTTCTCGCACCCATATACTTTGAATGGGCACTCGCGCGAGGAAATTGTGTTCAATCGCAGCATGATGTGATGTAACTCGCATTTCTCTCGCAATGCGAGTTCAGTGCGTGTAGAACGCACTAATGGGACCAGTATCATTTACTGATACTGGTCCGAGTGCAATGCGAGGCCTTCGGCCTAATGCTCAGCATCCCAAACAAAACAATACAGTTGATTTGGTCACAACAGTTTTTCTGGGAATCCAGACATGATCTTGATAAAGAAAACCAGACCTCAGTATTAATATGGGCTTGAACCACCATTTTGCATTTGAGATCCACAAATGGCTTTCCTCCAGATAACATATTAGGATGTCATAACAACAAAGGCTTCTCCAGTTTTTTCTGTGCCTGCGATAACTTATCTTTGTTGTCCTGAGTTTTGGGATCTCTGGATGGTAGAGAGTAACACTCAGAGCATTTGCTGCTGAGGGTTTAGCGCTGGGGACTGTGCTGTTGTGGATGAAAGGTCCCTCTGTCTGTCTGTCTGTCTCTGTGTTTTTGTTCCCAAAAAAGGACAGTTTGGTTCTGTCAATTTCTTGGCGGAGACTGGAAAATCATCTTTTCTACGGCCCTGAATGAATTTCAGGTTTTTTTCCTCTGTTGTCAGAAGACTAGTTTGGCTAGATAGGCAGAATGAAGCTTTGTATTTTCTGGTCTACTGCTTAAAGGAGAACTCCAGTGAGAGAAAACCTTTTAGTACAGTTCCTGCCCTCTTGCATGATGCAGCAGAGCCGTACACTGCATTTCTAGGATCTATAGATCGCTTATAATTCAATAAAATCATACCTGCTCCTCAGCTCTGGCTCCCACCTCAGGGAGCCCAGAATCTCCAGCCTGGCAGCTTCATGTAAGAGCAAAAAGCAGGAGGTGTGTCAGGGGTGTGGATGGTAGGAGCTGCAAGATCATCCTACATTCACACCCCCTCACATACATATTGCTATATAGGGAGGGGCCGTGCAGAGACGTAGGTGCCCTGAAGTGGGGGTCAGAACAGAGGAGCAGGTATGATTTTTCAAATCCCACCAAGGACAATATCTGCAAGAAGTTTGTATGGTCTCCCAATGTTTGTGTGGGTTTACTCCAGGTTTTCAGTTTTTTTCCCACACTCTAAAGACGTATTGATAGGGAATGTAGATTGTGAGCCCCAATGGGGACAGTGTTGCTGATGTAAGTATGATGCATATTGGGACAAGGTCCCTAAAGGGACATGATCACAAGTGCTGTGGAGCAGTGGTTAAGAGTTTAGGGACGCTTGGTCTTCCACTAGGGCACACTATAGACATGAAGCATTCCCCCTTCAGCACTGAATGTGCGCTCCCAGCCCCAATCATATAGTCACCTTCTGGTGTCTTCACCTCTTACCTACACTTTAGTCCTGCAGTGCCTTCTTGTGCCCGTAATGTTTGACTGTCCGAAGGTCAGAAGCTACGTCACAAGTGCTCAGTGCATTTCTTTGACAGACTGAACGAGGCCTCAAAGAAATGTATTGAAAAGTGACCTTTGGGGCTCTCCATGAAACACTGGCGCGCACTAGCGGGTCACTTTTCAACAGAGCAATGGCGTTAGCTGGTGAAGACGTTGGAAGGTTAGTATCCATCTATCTCTCTCCATCGTCCTCTCCGTCTAGCACTCTTTATTGCTCGCTCCGTCTAGCACTCTCTATTGTTCGCTCCGTCTAGCGCTCTCTATTGTTCGCTCCGTCTAGTGCTCTCTATTGTTCGCTCCGTCTAGTGCTCTCTATTGTTCGCTCCGTCTAGTGCTCTCTATTGTTCGCTCTGTCTAGCGCTCTCTATTGTTTGCTCCGTCTAGCGCTCTCTATTGTTTGCTCCGTCTAGCGCTCTCGTCTTAGCGCTCCTATTTGTCCGTCTAGCGCTCTCTATTGCTCCGTTGCTCCTTGTTGCTCCGTCTAGCGCGCTCTCTATGTCGCTCCGTCTAGCGCTCTCTATTGTTCGCTCCGTCTAGCGCTCTCTATTGTTCGCTCCGTCTAGCGCTCTCTATTGTTCGCTCCGTCTAGCGCTCTCTATTGTTCGCTCGTTCTAGCGCTCTCTATTGTTCGCTCCTCTAGCGCTCTCTATTGTTCGCTCCGTCTAGCGCTCTCTATTGTTCGCTCCGTCTAGCGCTCTCTATTGTTCGCTCCGTCTAGCGCTCTCTATTGTTCGCTCCGTCTAGCGCTCTCTATTGTTCGCTCCGTCTAGCGCTCTCTATTGTTCGCTCCGTCTAGCGCTCTCTATTGTTCGCTCCGTCTAGCGCTCTCTATTGTTCGCTCCGTCTAGCGCTCTCTATGTCGCTCCGCTACGCTCTCTATTGTTCGCTCCGTCTAGCGCTCTCTATTGTTTGCTCTTTCTACCGCTCTCTATTGTTCGCTCCGTCTAGCGCTCTCTATTGTTCGCTCCGTCTAGCGCTCTCTATTGTTCGCTCCGTCTAGCGCTCTCTATTGTTCGCTCCGTCTAGCGCTCTCTATTGTTCGCTCCGTCTAGCGCTCTCTATTGTTTGCTCTTTCTAGCGCTCTCTATTGTTCGCTCCGTCTAGCGCTCTCTATTGTTCGCTCCGTCTAGCGCTCTCTATTGTTCGCTCCGTCTAGCGCTCTCTATTGTTCGCTCCGTCTAGCGCTCTCTATTGTTCGCTCCGTCTAGCGCTCTCTATTGTTCGCTCCGTCTAGCGCTCTCTATTGTTCGCTCCGTCTAGCGCTCTCTTCATCCATGCTTTACATACGCAAGCTGTCCCTTGAGCTGGCGCCATGTAAAGCCTCATTACTGCTGAAGAGGGCACTGCGCCGGGCATCTAAAGCCACAGCTCAGTCTAATATGCTGAATGGGCCTGTGAGTGTTAACAAATGGATATCTGTGCTACTATTAGGAAATCAAATATGGTTTTTGTCGGATTAAAGTCATACCTGAAATATGATGGTGAAGTAAATGGAAAGGCTCGTCGTCTGCTACCTTGTCAGCTGCTATATTTCAGCGATGGTATTGATAGGCTGTCCAGCGATCAATAACTCATCAACCTATCCTTCAGAGATGCTGTATTGTCCTGGGATGAACGTTATTGTACTGGGTCAGCCTTAAGACGGTCACTTTATCATTTTGTGGGCAGATTTTTAGCCGCAGACTGTCACACAGATCGGTTTCTGTCATTTCTACTGGGCATTTGTCTTTACAAGAACACTTGGAATGAATGTCATCTTTATTAATTTGGGATTAATGGATTTTCTGCAAATAAAGATGAAGGAGAATTTGAACCAAATGGACTTTTAAGAATTAATGACTGCGTACCTTCCTTTTCTGCCGTTCCATCTTTACTACCATGTGGTCAAAGTGAGTTGTTGTAAACTCCACTATTATTACAGGAATGAAAAAAACTCTCTACGATATCAAAGACTTTATTGATACGTACTTAACCATTTCTTTGCTGTTCAATCACTTGTTTTGGAGGTAGGTGTGAGGTGGAGAGGGCTATTCAAATGTTTATTTGTTTTACCTCACCCTTCTTCATCTTTCAAGATATATACTTTGTTCATCAAATCCTGTTATATATCTATTATATAATTGCGAATAGCTTTTTTGCCCCCGGCGTGGTCATGTGGATACGCGCGAAGCATTGGCCGCGAAGCGGCCATTGCGAGTCGGCGTGGTCATGTGGATACGCGCCAAGCATTGGCTGCGAAGCGGCCATTGCGAGCAGTTCTAAGTCGACTCGCAATGCGAGCCGGCGTGGTCATGTGGATACGCGCGAAGCATTGGCCGCGAAGCGGCCATTGCGAGCAGTTCTAAGTCGACTCGCAATGCCCGCGCAGCGGGCATTGCGAGTCAGAGACTCGACGTACTAGAATCCCGATGCATGTGCATCGGGCTCCCAGCTAGTATATATATAAGCCCAAAAGGTCAAATGTGGTCATGTTAAGAAGAGAATACCTTTCCCAATAAAAATGGGAGCTGCAAAGAGCTTCTTTCCATGTGTCTGACTTCTCTAACACCTGACGATCTGCGGTTACCACCAGTCATCATACTTGTGGCCGTTGATTGGTATTGCATGGATGGACTAGGTGTGATAGAACAGGGTCAGGATTTGCTCTGAGATTGGGCGAAGGGATTGCGAGCCGCGCACAACCCCAAAGTGTTGGTTGAAACTCTTGCTTAGATTGAGATCTGATGGTGGTACGGTGGATTTGTGGCGGAAGTTGTGACCAATCCAAGTCAATCAGAACGAGTCCTACTTTTACTTCCTATTATGCAGGACAGATTCAGTGTTAAGTTTTTCTACCAAGTCTTTGTTGTAATAAAAGCGTTCAGAAGCTGGAGACCTTCTATGATTTCTTTGGAGACACGGGGGGTTAGTGGGTGCTCTCGTCCGCTGGCCCGGCCGCCTATAGCAAGACTGCATGGAGCAGGGCTCATACCTCTGCACGCCTGAACTCCTTAACCGTGGGCGGAACACTACTCAGACAACACAGGGTGAGGGAAGCACACAATGGTTAGCTGGTTAGACTTTATTGGATCCCCAACAGTCAAAAGCATAGAACACATACTCCGCAAGAACACACAATGTAACAGGCAATATCACCCTTCCGCTGGCTCACTAGGGATTAGAATATTAGTGCCTTGGGGACTTCCAGGGCCAACTATACCAATCCAGTAGCAGCTTGCTTTTGGTGGGCACTGTGATGGGATAGTAGCAAGTTGAGGAAGCTAACTGAGCACAGCAAAATACGTAGCCAGGTGACCTAGGGGTCCCCACCTGGCAGTGAAGCAGCCTATGATCTTCCAGCTGACTCCTTGGACTTTAGACTGCCTAGGTTGTCAGGTTATCTTGCTATGTACAAGAGGGATTTGATCTATCGATTTTTTTTGGATTGTGAGTTAAGGAGACGGGGGAAGAGAAGCCTAACTGGGGGTGAAATAAGCAAGTTTCTCTGATAAGCGATATACCAAAGTTTCTTACCGTATATACTCGTGTATAAGCCGAGTTTTTCAGCCCTAAAATTGGGCTGAAAAGTCACCCCCTCGGCTTATACACGGGTCAATACGGTAATCCTATGGTGTCCGGGTGCTGGGGAGGCTGGAGGAGGCGGGGGGAGGCTGATGGGCGGGGGGGTACAGCCCCCCAGTGTATACAGGCAGCCCCCCAGTGGCACTAGCCCCCCATCATGTTTAGAGCCCCCCACACTTTGCAGAGCCCCCCCCCCCTTCCCCCCCCCGCTTCATTATCTTACCATCCAGGGTCTTCTTCACCGCAGGTCCTACAGTCATCATCGCGCGCTGTGTTCAGGTCTCACGTGACCCGGCGCGATGACGTCATTCCACTGCGACCGCCGGGTCACATGAGACCGGGAACACCGCGCGAGGATGGACTGGAGGACCCGCGGTGAAGAAGACCCTGGATGGTAAGATAATGCAGCGGGGGGGCTCTGCAAAGTGTGGGGGGCTCTTCACATGATGGGGGGGCGAGTGCCATTGGGGCCTGCTGTATTCCCCTGGGGGCCTGCTGTATTCACCTGGGGGCCTGCTGTATTCACCTGGGGGCCTGCTGTATACAACTGCTGGGGCCTGCTGTATACCCCACTGCTGGGGCCTGCTGTATACCCCACTGCTGGGGCCTGCTGTATACCCCACTGCTGGGGCCTGCTGTATACCCCACTGCTGGGGCCTGCTGTATACCCCACTGCTGTATACCCCACTGCTGGGGCCTGCTGTATACCCCACTGCTGGGGCCTGCTGTATACCCCACTGCTGGGGCCTGCTGTATACCCCACTGCTGGGGCCTGCTGTATACCTGTGCTGGAATGCACCCTCGGCTTATACGCGAGTCAATACGTTTTCCCAGTCTTTGGGGGCAAAAGTAGGGGGGTCGGCTTATACACGAGTATATACGGTATATTAATTTGTTTGTTGACACAACAATGACATTTAACTTATCAAATAAAGTGTTAAAATTGTAATGTCCTTGGTATTTTTCAATGAAACCTAAAGTCAGGATTTTGTAAGTTGGCGTGGTTATACTAACATTTTTACAGTATGTATATCGGCTCCCAGAAATTATAACACACAGCAAGAATGTAAATTCCTATAGTGTAAATGTCATAAAATACAGATTTTTCTTTTTTACTTGGTTCTTTGGGTAAGTGAGCTCCTCTATCCCATATACTTAGAGTGGAAAACCTATCACCAATTGTAATGAGGAGCTACGGTATTTCAGTGTATCATGAAGAGCTCAATCAGTGAATAGCTCTTCAATTGAAGTGGTGTCATTTTTCTGCATGTGGATCGCACAAATAACCCGTCCTTAGCTAGTAATTGTCTGTAAAAACTGGATGATGTTTTTATTATGTAATATGGTCCCATTCTTTGTGATTTATCTTTTGCATTAATGCATACTTTTTATGCTTTATAGTTAAAGGGAATTTGTCAGCTGGATCTTATCTCCCCACAACAACGACAACAACAAATATATGCCTTCAGACTTGCAGATGCATCTGCAGCGTTTTGCAGATGCATCTGCAAGCATCTGCATGCAGACCGCGGCCCCTATGTTTATAATGGAGCGCACGGCGGTCTGCAGATGCTTGCAGACCGCCGTGCGCTCTCATTGCCCGCCATTAGTGATCTGTGCGCACGCGGATGCCTGCGCACAAATCACACACTCCCGCTCGCACCAGGGACGCAACATCTCACGTCCATGGTGCGGGCAGGAGTGTGTGATTTGTGCGCAGGCATCCGCGTGCGCACAGATCACTAATGGCGGGCAATGAGAGCGCACGGCGGTCTGCAAGCATCTGCAGACCGCCGTGCGCTCCATTATAAACATAGGGGCCGCGGTCTGCATGCAGATGCTTGCAGATGCATCTGCAAAACGCTGCAGATGCATCTGCAAGTCTGAAGCCAGCCTATGATACAGTACAGACCAAAAGTTTGGACACACCTTCTCATTCAAAGAGTTTTCTTTATTTTGATGACCATGAAAATTGTACATTCACACTGGAGGCATCCAAACTATGAATTAACACATGTGGAATTATATACTGAAAATATGTCTTATATTCTAGGTTCTTCAAAGTAGCCACCTTTTGCTTTGATTACTGCTTTGCACATTCTTGGCATTCTCTTGATGAGCTTCAAGAGGTAGTCATCAGAAATGGTCTTCCAACAGTCTTGAAGGAGTTCCCAGAGATGCTTGGCACTTGTTGGCCCTTTTGCCTTCACTCTGCGGTCCAGCTCACCCCAAACCATCTTGATTGTGGAGGCCAGGTCATCTGGCGTAGTACCCCATCACTCTCCTTCTTGGTCAAATAGCCCTTACACAGCCTGGAAGTGTCTTTGGGGTCATTGTCCTGTTGAAAAATAAATGATGGTCCAACTTAACGCAAGCCAGATAGAATAGCATGCCACTGCAAGATGCTGTGGTAGCCATACTGGTTCAGTATGCCTTCAATTTTGAATAAATCCCCAACAGTGTCACCAGCAAAGCACCCCCACACCATCACACCTCCTCCTCCATGCTTCACGGTTGGAACCAGGCATGTAGAGTCCATCTGTTCACCTTTTCTGCGTCGCACAAAGACACGGTGGTTGGAACCAAAGATCTCAAATTTTGACTCATCAGACCAAAGCACAGATTTCCACTGGTCTAATGTCCATTCCTTGTGTTATTTAGCCCAAACACGTCTCTTCTGCTTGTTGCCTGTCCTTAGCAGTGGTTTCCTAGCAGCTATTTTACCATGAAGGCCTGCTGCACAAAATCTCCTCTTAACAGTTGTTGTAGAGATGTGTCTGCTGCTAGAACTCTGTGACATTGACCTGGTCTCTAATCTGAGCTGCTGTTAACCTGCGATTTCTGAGGCTGGTGACTCGGATGAACTTATCCTCCGCAGCAGAGGTGACTCTTGGTCTTCCTTTCCTGGGGCGGTCCTCATGTGAGCCAGTTTCTTTGTAGCACTTGATGGTTTTTGCAACTGCACTTGGGGACACTTTCAAAGTTTACCTGACCGACCTTCATTTCTTAAAGTAATGATGGGCACTCGTTTTTCTTTACTTAGCTGCTTTTTTCTTGCCATAATACAAATTCTAACAGTCTATTCAGTAGGGCTATCAGCTGTGTATCCACCATACTTCTGCACAACACAACTGATGGTCCCAAGCCCATTTATAAGGCAAGAAATCCCACTTATTAAACGTGACAGGGCACACCTGTGAAGTGAAAACCATTTCCAGTGACTACCTCTTGAAGATCATCAAGAGAATGCCAAGAGTGTGCAAAGCAGTAATCAAAGCAAAAGGTGGCTACTTTGAAGAACCTAGAATATAAGACATATTTTCAGTTGTTTCACACTTTTTTGTTCAGTATATAATTCCACATGTGTTAATACATAGTTTTGATGCCTTCAGTGTGAATCTACAATTTTCATAGTCATGAAAATAAAGAAAACTCTTTGAATGACAAGGTGTGTCCAAACGTTTGGTCTGTTCTGTATATATACACACACTGTACTTGTGTGCATGTATTACTTTCAAAGATGAATCCAGAAATACCTTTACATGACCAGTCTGTTACTGAGAAATCAGCGTTTCCCAGTTTTCCCCATTGCAGTCTCTATCTCTGCTTTTCAGCTGACTCTGATCTAGTGGGTGGAAGCTGCCATAATGTTTCCATACACTTTCTTTGTAGCACATGAGAGAGAAACAGCAGCGGCATGGAAAATAATATTCAATAAATAGCACTGAGCTTGAATAGCACTGGAATAGGCTAAAGCAGGTATCCAAAGCTGCAATTCAGTCTGCCTATGTCAGCTTTTTAGTCACTCTGCGGAATATTCCTTTTTATTCATTCTCTCTCCCCTCTCTTTGGGGTACTTCACATACAACGATATCGCTGCAACGTCACAGGTTTTTTAACGTAACAGCGACCTCGCCAGCGATCTCGCTATGTGTGACGAGTAGCAGCGACCAGGCCCCCGCTGTGAGATCACTGATTGTTACAAATCACTCTGGACCATTTTTTTGGTTGTCGCACTCCCACTGGGCAGTGTACATCGCTGTGTTTGACAGGGACAATGACCAACGATCTTAATACTACGCCCGAGAGTGACAGGTTCCCAACGACCGCCGTATCGTTGCAGCTTCGCTGGTGAGATCTGACTGTATGACATCTCACCAGCAACCATGTAGCGACGCACCAGCAATCCCAGCCAGGTCGGATTGTTGTCGGGATCGCTGGTGCATCGCTACGTGTAACGTGGGCCCTATGGAGTATAATATGTGTAACCTGATAACTCACTCTACTCAGTCTGTCTTGCAGAAAGATATATTTGCGCATATTTCAGAGGAAATGTTAATTAATGGAACAAGAATAAGAAAGAATAAGAAACTTTGTAACATTTTATAAGGTAATCTTAAGTTTCTTATATTCATTATATATGTACTGTTGATTTGTGCAAAGTTTTGATTATATAACACGTGACCATTTAAATGGAATCTGTTAGGCCCCTTTACACCTTTTGTCCTCTATTCAGTTGTCCCGTCGGTGCTTTCATCCGTCCCCCTGGACGTATGCATAGACGGGGCCATTGACTTTAATGGTGCAGACAAAGTCCAGTGTGCTCTGTTGTGCACCACTACGCCTACTGGAAGCGGACATCTGGACGCAGTCTACTACTCCTGGGGATTTTGCCTTCAGTAGACGTTTACGCCTAAAAATGGGCTGAACACACGCAGACTCTGTCTGCACCTTTATAGTCAATGGCATGCAGCGGTCTACATCCGAATATCATTGTATGCGGAGTTGTGATCTAAACCCCAACTTAATCACTGAACATGGAGAAGAATGCAGTGTGAAAGGGGCCTTACAGCTTTTTGCAGTTTTTATTTATTTATTTATTTATTTATTTTTTACTGGTCTGGCCTTGTTTTACCTGTCTGGTTGTCTGTCTTTATAGTAAAAATGGGTGTGTTCACGTTCTTACACCTGCTGTATTGCACTTGAACAGGTGTTCCTAGAAATATGCACAATAAGTGAAATTTAGATGTGACTTAAGGCCGCTTCACACGCCAGGATATCCTGAACGATATCCTTGAAACGTCACAAATTTGTGATGGTTAAAAAGATATCGTTCGGTGTGTCGTTGCGTGTAAACGAACGATGTTGGAAGAAAAAAATCCTTGGATCGTTCATCAAAGATTTGAGATCCGGACCTCAAATCTATCGTTCGCGTCCATTTAACGCTGCTTGAATAAGCCACATCCTTTAGTGTGACACTTTTATGAACGATGTCGTTCAAATATCTCCTATTCCTGCCACTTTAAAAGATCGTTCAGTCCTTGTTCTCCTATTTAAGTGGTGCGTTGCCGAATGGGATATCGTTAACGATATACTTGTGTGTGACAACACAGTAACGATGTCGGAATGATCACTGTCACGTGATCGTTCTAAAGATATCGTTAACGATAGCCTAGCGTGTGAAGCGGCCTTTAGTAATGGCCCATAAATGTCATTTTAAGAGGGTACTTTTACCTATTTTAACTTGGGAGACCAACATCATTAGGGTTGTATTAATTTTGTGCATTAGGCATCTTTACTCAGTAGTTACAATCTTTAAAGAATCACTTCAGCGTTTCATTGTTGTTGTTTTTATTTCCAGCAATGGAGAGGTCCTTTAACGCCAAGTCCCCAGCCCCATCTTATACTTCCCTTCTGGCAGTTTCACCTTTTACCGATGCCACTCCAGTCCTGCAGCGCCATCTTGTGGTTGTAACTTCTGACTGTCCAGAAGTCACACGTTGCGTCACAGGCTCCAAATTCAGCTCTAAGAGAGCCAAAACGAGTTGAGACCTCCATTGCGCTCTATGAAACACTTGCGCAGCCAGCAGGTCAAAAATCACAGGAGTCAGACTGGAGCAGCAGCAATAGAAGACGACACTGGAAGGAGAAGACGAGGCCGGGATTTAGATTTAAAGCACCACTTCAGCGATGCAGTAAAAAAATAAAAAAAAACACTCGAGTGGTGCTTTACACATACTTTAGTTTCATATGGGTCATCCAGAACTTTATTTTATTTTTTTTGTGTGTGGGGCTAAGAATTTACCCACAGGTAGCTGCTATCTACCTGCCTGTTCAGCCCAGTCAGTTTCTCTGCCGACTCTGGTAGTGATTCTCCCTCTTCCTCCTTTACCCTCACGTAAACATGGTAGATCGTTCTGCTTTTGACGGAGTGTCATTGTTGACGTCATGCTGATTGACAGCCCAATTCCCCAGTTAGGCATCGGAGAGACGGCTGTCAATCAGCATGTCATCAGCAGTGACGTCCTGTTGGTAGAGCAGCCTTTTTCTTCACGCCACGACAGCACCCACTGGAGAGAGGGATCCGCCCCCAGGGACAGGAAACCTGCAGATAAAAAGGGGGCGGTCCCCTCGCCTCCTCAGTTGGTTTCCTGTCCCTGATGGGGAACCTGCAGTACTTCTTACCTAGGTCCAATCAGCCCTCTGTGCGGTGTCCTTGAGAACGGCAGGGTCTGGGGCGCTAGAAGCAGCGTCGGGAAGTCCTGCTTGCAGGCTCTCCCCTCGTCTGATGGATGGGCGTTCTGTCAGTGCCGGCGGTGTCCCCCTGACTGACGCTGGGGCATGGGGCTGAGGCGCCTTGCCGCTTGGAGGCGGCTCCTGGCCGGGAGATGCGCGGGCGGGCCGGGGGCGTGGAGGACTGGGGCGCTCCAGCCGGGTGCTCCGGGTGTGCGGGGCATTGTGTGTGTGCGCAGCCAGGGCCTCTCTCTGCCCGCCGGTGGACCGCCGGCGTTCTCTTCCGGTCGGGGCGGGTGCGCATGCGCCGCCATGTCCCCCGGAAGTGACGTCATCTCGCTTCCGCAAGGCCGGAGGTGTGCCGCCTGGAGGGCGGGAAGACTCGCAACCTGCGGTATGGAGCCTGGAGGCCTCGCCTGGACGCCTGGATCATCGGAGGGGCACTCACGGACGGATGCCCGACCCAGCTGGATGAGAGGCCATTTCTACGGGCGGTCCAAGGAGCGTGTTGTTATGCCTGGTCCGTCATCTGACCAGATGGAGTCTTTACCTCTTCATTCCGGTGCCGGCCTTGAGCTTTCATAGGTGAGTGTAATGGGCTCTGCCTATTGAAGCTACCCCCTTCTCACTGTCGCCCCCTCTTCGGATACAACTCCTAGGGGGGTGTTGGTTACGTGTTCTGTGGCCTTTGAGATGTGCTCTTTGTTGCCTGCCACTGCCGGACGCCTATACTTAGCCGGGGTGCTGTGGCTGCGGATTTTAGACGGGGGCTTCATGGGGTCTCCCTCCCTCGGGAGTGGTGCCCATTCCGTCACACCAGAGCGAGGCTGCTGTGGCAGGACCCATGCATCATCTGCACCATGCCCCATACACCCAGCTGTGGCTGTGGGTTCAGATCCTATGCTGTACATGTCATCCGGCCATTATCTATGGATGGCACATGCTGGCCACAGGCTCTCCCCCTGGCAGACCTCGTGCCCTGGCGACCGTGGGCCACTAGCCATTGGGCAAGGAGTGGGCTCTGGTCTCCTCTACGGATGGTATTTTGGGCTCTCGCTCGTTTGTATCCCCTTGTCATCCTCAGGGGAGGTTCTGTTTCCCTTTGTCATTATGGGATATTTGCTTGACTTCTGTTGGTATACAAGGGGGAGGCTACCCGTGCCGATGCTGTGTTGCGGGCCGGGTTGAAAGTGCCTAACGGGGTTCGGCAGTGGCCTTCCCCTCCACGCATTCCTCCTTTCGAGTGGGGGATTCCGGTCCTTTCTGCTCTGTAGGGCTTTGGTGCTCCTGCTCCACAAGAAAGAAAAAAAAAAAAAAAAATAAGTGTGTGACCGGCATAGGGGCCTTTATGCCTGCTGTTTCAGCCACGTGTACGGCTAGCGCTTGGCTGGTGTGGCTTGGCACCTGGAGACTCAACTCCATACGGGGGTGTCCTGTTTCAGCTACGTCTGCGGCTAGCTCTTGGCTGGTGTGGCTTGGCACCTGGAGACTCAAATCCATACGGGGATGTCCCGAGTCACCTTATGGTCCTCGGTCCCATTGTTTCATGGGGGTGCTGCCTCCTGGGGCTGTTTCCCTGCACCTGGCAGCGAGGTCATCAGGCTTCTCCAATTCAGCTAGATGTGCTCTTGGATGTAGCGCTGGAGTGGGGCCACGCAGGCCAGGGCCTGGTTCGGCGCATTGTTGCGAGGGTGAGTCCTTGTTGGCAGGGCTCTAGTTGATGTCCGCTCCAGGGCGGCTGCCGGGGATATGGGATTCCTTCCTCCTCCTCTTGCGTTTTACGGGTGAGCGTTCGGACGCTGACCATTCGACCAGTCGTTTTGCGGTAGAACCCATACAGGGTTCCTCCGGACTATCACTGGAGTGGGCCCATTTTCTTCCTGATTCAGTGTATGGACTTCCCCTCCTATTTCCTTCAGGACTTCAGGCCCTTGGCTCTGAAATCTAGGGTCGGTTGGAGTAGTGGTTCCTTATGGAGATCCCGGGGGCCTGATGGTGGGGGTTTTTTGTTCCCCTTTCTTCCTGGCTTCCAGCCCTGAGTGTTCTTATTGGCCGGTTGTTGCTTTAAGACAGTGTCTGCCTTTTTTTCCGCTGTCGCGGGGTTACTTGGAATCGGTTGGCTCTGCCGGGTATTCGGTAGCCAGGCGGCACCAGTCCCGGGCCACCCGGAGAGGTGTGCCCTGTTCCCTACTCAGGTGGGCACGCTACGCTCCGTGCAGATTTGCTTCTGGGTCCTGGTTGCTTTGGGCCGTTAGGGATTTGATGCCGTCCTATTCCCATCTGGCCGTTCATCCTGCCTTTCCATGGCTTTCAGGGTCATGGTCGTAGTCGGTTTTTGTCATTCCGGTGGTCGCACTTCAGTTGTTCTTCGGAGCCCTCAGGTGTTCACCTCCGTGGAGGAGGTGGTGGTTTTCAGTCGCCCTTGTGCTCCGGCTCTTGTGCGTTTCCTCGTAGGAGGGCACTCTGCAGCTCTGGGGGACCTTGCCTCCGTACTTCGTTCCCCTTGGGGGGGGCGCTTGGCTGCCTGATGTGCTCAGGGGGGTCATGCTTGGCTGGATTGTTTGCTACTGGGCCTCGTAGTCTTGGTCGTGCCATGGTGTGATCTGTGGGGCCTGGTCCAGGTTCCTTCCTCGTGTTCGCCGGTTCTTCCTAGGCTTCTCCTCGGCTCTGTCAGACTGCTGCGCCTTCTCACGATAGCCAGAAAGTTGTTAATTTCTGGGGGGTTCAGGTGGCTTTCGCCGCCCTGGTGGGTCCCTGCAGGAGGTTGTCTCCCGGTGGGGTCCCTGTTGTCCGGTATCCCGGGGTACTGTGGACTCTCTCCCATTACCAGGTTCTCATACGCAGTTCTTCGGGTTGCCTCTCCTCTTCGGAGGCGCCTTCACGGTCGTTCCTTCTGGGCCGGGTTGTGCAGTCCCTGTCCTGGTGGTCGGCCCTGTTGGGCCTTCCAGGGGGTGCCCTGGGGGGTTCTCCGAAGTCTTTTCTGGTCGTGGGTGCTGGCCCCGTGGTTTGGGGGGCCTTTGGTGTCTCTGTTGGCTCGGGGTCGGTGGACCTTTGCTGTTTCGGTGGTTTCTCTTCCCGGTGGGAGTTTTGGCGGCTTGTGTCATGCCTTCCTCCATTTTCTTCTGCAGTTGGCATGGCCTCCGGTGGAGTCCTCTCGTCGTCGGTTGTCTTTGGTTCCTTGGGGCAGGCCTCGGTCCTGGCCTCACGTGTGTCTGGCTGTTGCATTCCTTGCATTGACCGTCCCATCTCTTGCTTGTCTGCCCTGCACTTCGGGGGCGGGGGTGTTCTCAGCGGCTTTTTCTGAGTCAACACGCTTCCATTAGGGGAACTGGACTCTGTGTGGCTTTGTGTTTTCGTCGCATCGTGGCTTTTTTGGGGGTCTCCCGGAGGTAGCCTTGTTTCCGCTTGGGCGTACTGCCGGGTCCGCCTGTTTACCTGCGGCGGTTCTGCTGCATCCTGGCTTCGGGGTCTCCCATAGTGGATTCCCTAGTGCCTCATTCGGGGAGGGACGTTTTTTTCCCCTCTGGGCCTCCTGTCGATTGGGCTGCGCCTCTTTGGTTACGAGACAGTCTTGTTCCTTCTGGCCTTGGCGGCTGTGGTTGGTGGTTCGGTCCCATGTCTGCTGCCATCTGTCCGGTCCTGTTGTGTCTGGGCCCCTTCTGTCCTCCTCTGGTGAGGGGTCTGCCTCCGCTGGCATTGCTCTTGCATGTCAGGGGCGATTACCTTTTTCCAGCCTGGCGGCTGCCTGGTTAGGGCTCCGCTACTCGCGGTCTGGCTACGTGTGTCGGACCTTCTTGGGATTTTCCGACGGTCTGGTTCTCCTGTGTTCCACATTTTGGCCATTTTCGTTTCTTGAGTGGGGCAAGTTCTTCAGGGTTGTTGGTTAGTATGCTTCATCCATAGTACCCTGGTGCATCGTGCTAGTATGCCCCCCTGGGGGGTTCCGGTCTGGTCTTCGTTGCCTCTTCCGGTTGCCTCTTTGAGTCTTTGGAATCTGATTCCAGGTGTGCCTTCCCTCCGGTCGTTCCTGCTTGGGGGCGTTTCTTCTGTTTGGTGGGGTGGTCTGTTCAGGCCCTTTCCCTTAGTTCCGCCTGTCCTTTTCTGGTTTCCCTGATGCCCTGTTTTTTGTTGACTGGTACCTCGTCCCTTCGGTGGGTGGTTCTGCCTTCCCTGGTAGTCGGCTGTGTGTTCTCATTCCTTTTTCCCGTTCCCAGGTTCCTGGGGGGTTCTGTTCCTTGCTTCAGAGGTTCGTCATGGTCTCCTTCCCTATTGGGTGGGCCGCCGACTGGGAGGTAGTGCGGTGTGTTGTGGTTTTCTCATTTCAGGGTCTTCGCAGACGGCTGCTACAAGCATTCGTCCTCTGCCTGGAGTTCGTACCCGTTCCGCTCAGGCTATGGCTTTCTCCTGGGAGGCACGGGATCTGGTGCCTGTTTGGTTCGTATGTTAGGCCGGTTCCTGGTCTTCGACTTGCACCGGTTTTCCGCCGTCATGGGCTGGTCCTCTCCTTTCCTTCTGCCTTGGTGTTCTGGGGATCTGTACTCGGCCTGGTGGTCCCTCCCTGGGGTTGATTTCTCTGCAAGTCTCTCCAGTGGGTGCTGTCGTGGCGTGAAGAAAAGACTGGATTACTTACCGGTAATCTCGTTTTATGGAGCCACGACAGCACCCACTCACTTCCCCCCCTGTTTGCTTGTTGCACCTCTTCCTGGTTGCTTTAGTGGTGGTAGTTAACTGCATTTTTGCTTGTGTTGACGTGTTTATTAATTTGGCGGTTCCTCTCGTGCTCTGTAAACCAACTGAGGAGGCGAGGGGACCGCCCCCTTTTTATCTGCAGGTTTCCTGTCCCTGGGGGCGGATCCCTCTCTCCAGTGGGTGCTGTCGTGGCTCCATAAAACGAGATTACCGGTAAGTAATCCAGTCTTTCTCTTCTGTTCTATTAGTGTAACATTACCAGAAGCAAGACAATCTCAGGTAGGAGTGGTACCGGCAGAGATTGTTGCCGGGCAGAACAGGTAGTACTTAGACACTTCCTGTCGGTAATTTGGTCATTTCTAACTGTCATATGCAAAGATAAACAAAGCCCCGAATAATCTCTTTAATAAATGTCCCTATTTTAATTCCAGACATGGTAGGGAGCTTTCCAAAAGAATGCCTTCTCCCTCCTTCCTTAAATTATTCTTCGCCAGTGAAATCCAAGAGAAAAAAACAGTGAATATGCTGCATCAGATTATTGGATGGAAATGAAGTGTCATTTTCCGTAGGAAATGGTGGTTTATTCTCCATTTTTATTTATGTAATTTCTGCAGCCTTCGCAATTTGTCACTTTAATTCTCATCTTCATGGAGTCTATACAATGCAGTTTATTGCATCATGACACACTAGTTACCCTTGTATGCAACCTTGCACGTTTGTGAGGTTTTTTTTCCCTTCCTTTTTTCGCAGAACTGTCAGCACTTCTTCTCTGAGCCCTGTGTGAGCTGTCCATACCAATACAGAAACCTTGACAAAAGCAATTACGGTACTTCTGGGGCTGCACATCGTCGTCTAATATGAAGCACTTCTGAATGGGGATGAATTGCTTCTAGTTGTCTAGCTGAATAAGCCGATGTGACCCACAAGGCTAATTGCCCATGGTGGATACTTGGTATAAGAACAAAGTATGTCCACTGTATGCTACATTAGCCTCCAGTCTATCTTGTAATAAGCAGCATTTGTTTTTCATTTTGGTGTATTTTGTTGTAGATGCAGTTACCGGATGACCACCAGCCTAATTTTTGCTCGAAATGTTAAGCCGTTCCTTTTGTCTTGTATTCTGCTGCGCTGACGATGGCTATAAAAGCTGTGTTCTTTGACATGGTTTATTCCATTCTGTTTACTGAAAATTCGTATACACCTGTCTGAGTCCAGCACACAGTCCTGCTCATCATTACTGGCACCGTGAAGTAGATAATGTGGAATATCTCCTGAAAAAAATGAATCAAGTGAAACAGATTTTGTTATATTGAGACTCATGTTAAATGCTCAAGAGCAAATGATAAGCAATTTAAAACATAAAACAATAGGAGGGAGAAAAGAAAAACCTAAAGCTTGTTGTGACACAGATATTGGCACATTAAATTAGTGTGGAAACATAGTGAAGATAAAGGAGCTGTGTGTGGACAACAGAACTGCTATTATTGGCAAACATGAAATTTCCAACGGGTATAAGGTCTTCTCCAAAGACCTTGGTATCCCAGTTGCAACAGTGCGTAAAGTTACTAACCCCTTCACAACCAGGGGCGGGCTGGTGCCTCTGGCCCTGGGTGGCAGGTTCGGCCTGCCAGCCCTGAGTTGATGACCGGTGAGGGGGGAATGCGCTATCAGTGAATTTTGATGACCGGTTGGGGGGTGCTATCAGAGACCGCTCACTCACCATTTCTGCCGCTGTCTGCATCGCCGAGCTGGCCGCATTTCGCCCTAAATGTGGGCAATACCACCAGCCCAGGGGGCACTTGCCCCCCTGCCACCTGGTCCAGTCCGCCCCTGTTCACAACAAAGGACATAATAGTGCGTCCTTGGACCTGTCCCGCCCCCTGATGCGAGCTCAAGCTGTGAGCTCGCATTCTCCCCCACCCTCCCCCCCACATCTCAGCCAATCTGATCAGTTGAAATGTGAAGCTAACACGGCCAATTGGATCAGCGAGCTGATCGGTGGTATTAGCCCTCTGGATCGTGTTGGCAGTGACTGACAGCACAATTGAAAGCCCTGTGACGAGGATCGCGCTGTCCCCTGCCGTGATCAGAGGCCCATGATGAGACCACGGGACCTCCATGCTTTACCTGGGCAGCCCGTGGTCCTGTAATAACCCCAGAAGCTGTCCTGAATCACTTCATGTCTGCGATGTCCCAGTGACCTCATGGGCAGGGAGTGATCATTTTCCCTATGTTTGGTTGTGCTGTAGCCCATCTGAACATGGGAAGCGATCAGACAGTGAACCACTAATGCCCCCTAGTGGGCAAAGTAAAATGACGAAAAAATAATAAAGTAATTTTTAAACAAAATATGTAAAAACAAAAAAAAGTTCAAATCCACCCCCCTTTTGCCCCATTAAAAATAAAATTATTAAACAAATAAAATATATACAGATAAACCCATTTGGATTTGCCACGTTCAGAAATGCCCAATTGATCAAAATATCAAATCAATTAATCAGATCTGTAAACTGCGTAACGTGAATAAAAATCCTAACACCAAAATAGTTTTTTTGGTAGCCGTATCATTGCAATAAAATGCAATAACGGGTGATCAAAACAGCGCATCCACCCAAAAATGGCATCATTAGAAACATCAACTAAAACACAAGAAATATGCCATCACACAGCCCCAGATCCTGAAAAATGAAACGGAAAATGGCGCCAAAATTGCAATTCTTTTTCTTTAAAAACTTCAGAATATTTTTTTTCAGCACTTAGATAACATTAAAAGTATACATGTTTGGAATCTATGAACTTGTACCGACCTGAGATCATCATACCAACACACTAGTTTTACCATATAATGAACATGGTAAATAAAAAAAGATGTGTAATTGCACTTATTTTTTTGCAATTTCACTGCAACTTAGAATTTTTTTCCCGTTTTCTAGTACACTATACGGAAAAATAAATGATGTTTTTCAAAAGTACATCTCGTCCCGCAAAAAGACAAGCAGACAGAAAAATAAAAGTTATGGCACTTGAAAGCAGGGGAGTTGAAAACAGAAAATCGCCCAGGGTGAAGGAGTTAAGAAGTTTGCCAAGCATGGAACTGTCAAGAACCGCCCTGGATGTGGGAGAAATAGCCTGAGACATCTCTTGGCAATTTTCCTATGTCCAGACATGTTTTCTTTTACTGCAGCAAAACCTTATGGGTGTCTTGTAACTTCTGATTTCTTGGCAGGAGATTTCCTGCGTTTTTGTTATTTGCGTTTTTGCTGCTTTTTTTGCCATGGATAGCTGCAAAAAGGCCGAAAACAATTGACATGCTCATTCTTTTGTGTTTACACTTTCTGCACTAAAATGAAACCAGTGTGTGCCCAGCTTTTCCCTAAATCACAAAGGTTTTGCTGGGAGTCAAAACGCAGGTTTAGATTAGCATAAAAGCAAGTTAAAAACTGAGGCCATAACCGCAGTAAAAACACCCTGTGTGAACATAGCCTAAGAAGGTTGGTGCAAACGGTGGAAAAAAACACCACATCAAACATTCAAAGACCTAAAGGCCCACCTGGAACAGTCTTGGGGTCATGGTATCAACAAGTACCATGTGCTGCAGACTAAACCAATCAGGGCTCTATGGACGAAAGCTAAGGAAGAAACTGTTGCTGCAGATAAGACATAAAAAAAGACTGATCTTAGCCAAAGAGTACTTTGACAAACAACAATCCTTCTGCGAAAATGTTCTGTGGACAGATAATACAAACCTAGACCTTTGTGGCAACAGTTTGTTTACAGACAACGCAGAGAAGCTTATGAGGAAACGATCACCCTACCAACAGTTGAGCATGGTGGAGGATCCATAGTTCTTTCAGGTTGCTTTGCTGCGTCTGATACTGGAGGCCTTGACCGTATCACTGGAATCGTTAAATCTGAGAAATATCAGAGATTTTAGTCCTACCCAGTGTAAGTAAACTTGGTTTGGAGTTGAATACAGACCTTTATTTTGATTGCTACACAACGCGTTTTGACGGCTGAATACCACCTTCTATGAGGACAAGGACCCAAAACACACATCCAAAAATACACAGGAATGGTTGAAAAAGGAAGCGTGGACTGTTTTAAAATGGCCAACATTGAGTCCTGACCTATATCCCACTGAAAATCTTTAACGTCAGCTGAAATCTGCCATTGTGAGAAAGAATCCTGCAAACATTCAAGAGCTTGAACAAATTGTAAAAGAGTGGGAGAATATACCAGATGAGAAGTGTAAGCAGCTAATAGATGGCTAAAAGAAACATTTGGAGACTTCATCAATACCATAGGTGTGCAAAGTAATAATTAGGGGCCTTTATTGATGCACATGCTTTTTATTTCTTCTTTGTCAACTTGCATATTGAAATATCAATGATTGATTGTGTTACTTTGGATCACAAATGAAAAGATACTGATGATATAACTTTGGTATTTTTTCACTTATTTCTGAAGATATTGTACAGTCTATAAAAAAAAATAAAAAATGAAGGGGTGCCAATAATGGTGAGCAGCGCTGTATTTATTGGGGGGGATTGGAACTTGGAAAGCTGTATGCTGAAATCTTGTTGGGGCAACAGCTATAGGGTACATAACAACCTTTTGTTTGGCTACTTGATTAATGTATATATATAACTCTTCATCATAGGTAGAGATGAGCGAACCTTTCAAGGTTCTGTTTGGGCAACCGAATTTCCCGGTGTTAAGCAAACCTCTTTGGGTTCAGAGTTTGGGTGCTTTATGTTTGCCAAGCACTAGAGTGAGCATCCCTGTGGTTGAGATTAGTGCTCAGCCCAGTGTGAACTGCGTGCAGTGTATGTTCGGCTTGCACTGAGCTTAAAAGCACAGTTTAAGGGTGTTAATGAGGGTTCAAAATTAATTTTGAAAAAAAGTGATCCTCCCACCCCCAGAAGGGCTTTACTTATGGCTGGCTGTGTATGTAGCTGGAGAGCTGAACTGACAATCAGTGACTTCCATTGAGGTTCGGGGGTCACAAACTGTGCGCCAAAAAACTTTACTGCACTGCCCAAACTTCCAAAGGTTCGTTCAACTCTTACTATAGGTTACCAGTGTTTCTCATCATGAGAACTTAGATGTGCACACAGTGTGTTCTTGTGTTCACAGACCCTCAACCCCTGTCCGAGAGTGGACAAGAGCAAGGTTCTCACCTTATTGTGACCACAGCCCCCTAGACTAGAGGTCCCCAACTCCTGGCCTCGAGGGCCGCCAACAGTGCATGTTTTCAGGATCTCTCTTTACCTGTGCATTTGATCACATTAACACCTGTGCAATACTAAGGAAATCCTGAAATCCTGCACTGTTGGCGGCCCTCGAGGTGTGGAGTTGGGGACCTCTGTCCTAGAGTACGTCATGGTATATTCTAACTGTCAAATTACCTAAAGTCATTTTTTTTCAGTTTAGAATCATGGTTTATCCTAATAATAAAGCATAGCTAGCTTTCAGGTTATTTCATGAGCTTATTGGGCCTATATATTCTTCTTTACATCTGTCTACACTTGGAGCAGTAAAGATGGACATTTTTGATACTTTGATAAATGTTCTTGAATTCAGCTTTGTATCCAGTGATGGAGCTGGACAGATGTTCTCACTATTGTAGTGATGTCATTTCTGAATTTGGTTGCTACAAGGTTCAAAGCTTTGCTCATAGAAATGTAGCAATGAGCTCCCATCCCATGAGCAGATCCTCTGCAATACTCCAGCTGTGTCTCTGGTAAGATCTACCCCAAGCCCCCTCCATGTTTTCCATAATTAGTAGAATAGGATACAGCTTTTCTTTCCCTTGGTCTCTTGAACTTTTTGGCTGTTCAACAAAAATTACCAGCTCTTCCAATACACAGTAGATGGATTTATAGGGTGTATGGGAAAAGGTTTTTTTTTTTTTGTCTTATTTCTTTTTTTATGGAATGACTGTTTCATGGATAACACAAAACACATTTTTCCGCAAGTCCAAACCTGGATCAGTTTCTAAGGCGATGACGCCAGGACGAGTGTGCGCTGCAAAGGATTTCCAGAGGTCTCGGTCTATTGTTTCTGTCTTACTGGTTTTTGGGGTTGTTGGGTTCTTTTTTGACACCTGTTTTAGTTTTTGGAATGTCTTACGAGTGTATATATATATATATATATATATATATATATATATATATATATATATATATATATATATATATATATATATATATATATATATATATATATATATATATAGTATGTATTATAGGTTCTGGCAGTTACATTTCGAGAGAGCTTACGAAACTCAGATTTCTCGTTTCCCATTCATTGTTTGCAAATTGGCCTTGTACTCAGTTATTTTTCCAGTACCTCAGTGTGTACTTTGGTCCAATGAAAATCATTGTATTGTTACTAAATTATAGAGTCTTATGTATTGAAGGTTACCAATATGGCATCTGTTACAGAAATCTCACCTGCAACGCCTTGAGGTATTGTAGAAGTTAAGAAAAGTAGACATCCTGCCTTGTATTGAGGCCAAAATTACAACGCTTAATCCAGAAAAAAGACACTGAACACTTGTGTTAGTCGGCCAAGTCTCGACAACCTTTGGCACAACAGATGTCTCTGAATTTCACACTCAGCCACTGATAGTGTTCTGCACAACAGTTCCTGTTATACTCAACTACTGGTTAATCCACAGCTCCACAATATGGATTTCCCTTATTCTGAATTAAAATCTGAGCTAATGTGACAACTATGCTGATCAATTACGTTTTCTAATATGTAAAAAAAAAAAAATATATATATTTATATTTTCTGGTCGTCATAATGGGAGACCCAGACAATGGGGTTTAGGGCACTGCCCTCCGGAGGTCACACTAGGTACTACAAGTTTGTAGACACCGCCTCCTCCGCTTATAAACCCCTACCGCAGGGAACATCCTCAGTTTTGAACTTAGTGTGCTCGGAGGATCACGCTTTGCTTGCACTTCACTGCATTCTCACAACTTACGTGATGGCGTCTGAAGACAAGGTAATATGGTCCTAGTCGGGACCTGTGACAGCCTCCCCGCTCACCCTTAGTGGCACACGCTGGTGGAGGTACCGGAGGGCCTAGAGCCTGGACACTTGGTGTTCTCCCGGTACGCTGTCACGCTCCTCTCCATCCCTCTCTGGGGGGCTCTGGAGAGTGGGAGATGGGAGCCTTGCACAGCTCCGCTCCGTCCGAGGCCTCCCTAAATGGTGCTTACAGACCGGACTGGAGCCAGCCCAGTCCGAGGCCTCCCTAAATGGTGCTTACACTCCGGACTGGTGCTGAACCCCCGTCCGAGGCCTCCCTAAATGGTGCTTACAGACCGGACCGGCACTGAGGCACTCTGTGTCTCCTGTGTGCCTGGGGGTAGTGTCTGGCACTTTATGTGTTTCATGACACTCAGACCGCGCGTTACCCTCGGGTCCGCGGATCTGGAGGTGTACCCTGTGCTGGGGTCACCCTGGCTGACCGCCCTGTGGGTCACAGGGGCTGAGGCTGTAGACTGCGTATGTGTGTTTGTACAGTCAGTCTGTGTGTGGTGTATTTCACACTATTTCCCGCGCTGCGGGCTCCGGCGCCTTCATGCTGAGGCTGCCTGGAGGTTGGGAAGCGGCCCGTGCGGTGACGTCACCGATGGGCGTGTGTGTGTGTTTCCCGCGTGTTCTCGGCGCCGCCCACAGTTTCTCTGTCGGCGGCCATCTTTCCCGGCTGGGAGCTGTCTGAAGCGTGCGGCTGCACTTCAGGGGAGACCGGAACCTATCGCGGAGGTCACACACACACCGCTTCCTCCTACCGCTGTGTTGCGGTCGGTAAGCCACCGGGATTCCCGGTTTTTGTCTGCGATTGGCTTATTTACCCCTACTGTGGCGATGTCCTCAGTTGGGAAGCGTGCTGCTAAGGCGGCAGAGACCACAGTTACTTGTGCTACATGCAATGGTACACTGGTGGAGGGGTCCTGCAATAACTGCGGACGCCCAGAGGCCCGGACTGCCACTGCTGAGTCAGCAGCTCCGGTGCGGTACCCTGAGGTTCAAGTGATCCCAGGGCCATGGGAAACTCAGAATAAGATCAATGAATCTCTGTTGTCCCAGCTGTCCTCCATGTCGCAATCCCTGGAGGCACTTAATAGGAGACTGGATAGCCCAGCTACTCCGTCCAGTTACCCCCGGGTGTCTCCCTCTTCTGCTGCGAGACCCCTTAAGCGAGCTCGTCGTGAGGAGTCACCCGAGCTCCAGGCTCTCTCTGAGGAGGAGCGTTCCTCTGATGGTGAGGAAGATGATGGGGGTTCGACTTTCGGGTCTGTATCTGCGTCTGAACCACCAGACGGGGTGGAGGATTTGGTATCCTCTATCAATGAGACCTTACGTCTCGTGACACCCCCTGAGGAGGTGACTGTACACCCGAAGGAGGCCTATCAATGGCTGCGGCCGGAGGCTAGATCAAGTGGTTCCTTTATGGACCATACTAACTTTGGAAGGGTGATTAGAGCCCCCAGGTTACACCCTGGGCGGCGTTATGTCCGAAAACCTAAGGACAATCGCTTCCCCTTCCCCCAGGAGGTGCTTCAGGAGTGGTCGCAGTCCCCAAAGGTGGATGCTTCCATGACCAGGATTGCTGCACGCTCTCTATTCTCTGCCTCTGATAGCTCCTCGTTGAAGGATGCGACTGATAGACAGGTCGAGCAACTCGCCAAGTCTTCCTATGAGGCTGTGGGGGCTTCATTTGCCCCTAATTTTGCCACGGTTTGGACCTTACAAGCAATTACTACCTGCTTGGATGGTATCACTGACCTGGCAAGGTCCAGTCCAGAGGTCATGGCACTTACCGAGAGAGCAAGAGCCTATGCGGACTACGCCAGAACGGCGACTCTGGAAACTGCCACTCGCTCAGCTGTGGCTTCGGCCAATGCTATTGCGATTCGCAGACTGTTGTGGCTGCGTCTCTGGGACTCAGATGCCACATCTAAGAAGATTTTACAGAATCTTCCATTTGCTGGTGACAGGCTGTTTGGCACTGAGCTGGACAAGCTAATAAAGGATTCTGCTGAGTCTAAGATACCGCAGAATAGGCCTAAGCCACGGTTATACTGTGAAAAGGAACCCAAAACAGTGGTCCTTTCGTTCCAGCTCGCAGTCATCAGCATCGTCCGCGCGTACGGACCGAGGGGGCAAGCCCGCTTCTCAGTGGCGCTCTAAGAGTCGTCCGAAGAAGCCGGCGGGGGCAGCGGCTGCCACCCCCAAACCCGCCTCTACATGACTCGCTCTGCCTTCCTGCCTCCCCACAGGTGGGGGGCCGCTTGTCTCGCTTTCGAGACAAGTGGCTGCTTCACATTCAAGATCAGTGGGTTCGAGACGTGATCTCGCGAGGTTACAGGATAGAGCTGACGTCAAAACCTATCCACCGATTCCATCGGTCGGTCCCATCCCCAGAAAAGGCTCAGGCTTTTCACCTGGTGTTGGAGGGTCTCCGCAGAGACGGAGTGGTGGTCCCGGTGCCTTCCGGAGAGAGGTTCAGGGGTTTTTACTCCAACCTCTTTATCGTCCCGAAGAAGGACGGATCCTTCCGCCCTGTTCTGGACCTGAAGTTGTTCAACCGTCACGTGTTGGTTCGGAAGTTCCGTATGGAATCACTGCGCTCCGTGATCGCAGCTGTGTCACAGGGGGACTTCCTAGCGTCCATAGATATCCGAGACGCTTACCTTCACGTACCCATTGCTCCGGCTCATCAGCGCTGGTTGAGATTTGCAGTGGGGGAAGAACACTTCCAATTTGTGGCGCTGCCGTTCGGGTTGGCCTCGGCACCGCGGGTGTTCACAAAAGTGATGGCTTCCATGATGGCTCTCCTGCACGCGCAGGGACATGCCGTCATCCCCTATTTAGACGACCTGCTGGTCAGGGCGCCATCAGAACACCTCTGTCAAGAGAGCCTGGATGTGACCATGCGGTCTCTGGAACAGTTCGGTTGGCTCCTCAACATTCAGAAGTCAACGCTGGTTCCGACCCAGTCTCTGACATATTTGGGCATGGACTTCAACACAGCCTCGGCCCTGGTGTCTCTGCCGCGACCCAAACAGATGGCGATCCAATCAGGAGTGCAAGCAGTCCTCCTGTCACCACATTCATCCCTACGGGTGTTGATGAAACTGGTGGGACGCATGGTGGCGGCAATAGAGGCGGTGCCTTTTGCACAATTTCGCCTCCGTCCTCTCCAGCTGGAGATTCTCCGCAGATGGGACAAGAGGACGATCTCACTGAATCGGCTGGTGACCCTTTCCCAACCGACCAGAGATTCCCTGCAGTGGTGGCTACAACCGCATCACTTGTCTCGGGGCCGGTCCTTCATAAAACCGTCTTGGTTAGTGGTGACCACCGACGCCAGTCTGAAGGGCTGGGGAGCGGTGTTCTTACACCACAGGGCCCAAGGCCTCTGGACTCAGTCGGAGTCGGCGTTGCAGATAAACGTGCTGGAGATCAAGGCGATCTATCTGGCACTCCTGGCTTTTCAGAGATTCCTCTCAGGACAACCCATTCGGGTTCAGTCCGACAATGCGACGGCCGTCGCCTACATAAATCATCAAAGAGGAACCAGGAGTGCGGAGGCTCTGGCCGAAGTTCACCGCATTCTATCCTGGGCGGAGGACAACAACTGCCTGATCTCCGCAGTTCACATCCCAGGGGTCGAAAACCGGGAGGCCGACTATCTGAGCCGACAGGGGATGGACGCCGGAGAGTGGTCTCTTCATCCGGACGTCTTCAGAGAAATCTGCAGCAGATGGGGCACGCCGGACGTGGACCTGATGGCCTCACGGCTGAATCATCAGGTGCCGCAATACATGGCGAGGTCGTGGGACCCCCAGTCTCTGGGAGCGGACGCCCTAATCTTGACCTGGTCCAGATTCCATCTGCCGTATGTGTTCCCGCCTCTGGCTCTGATTCCCAAGGTGCTGTGGAAGATCAGGTCAGAGTGCAGGGTCGCCATTCTAGTGGCTCCAGTTTGGCCCAGGAGGTCCTGGTATCCGGACCTGTGGCACCTGTCAGGCGGACACAGATGGGCTCTTCCAGAACGCGCAGACTTACTCGCGCAAGGCCCATTCTTCCACCGCAATTCCAGGGCCCTCAAGTTGACTGCGTGGCTCTTGAGGCCTGGCTGCTGACATCTAGGGGTTTCTCCCCTACAGTGGTTGCTACTATGAATAAGGCTAGGAGGCCCGTTTCCAGGAAGATATACCACCGGACGTGGAAAATCTTTTTTACCTGGTGTGCCTCTGGTGGACGTTCTCCGTGGCCCCTCTCCATCCCGACGTTGTTGGCTTTCCTACAGTCGGGTCTGGAGTTGGGATTATCCCTTGGCTCTTTGAAAGGTCAAGTGTCAGCACTCTCGGTGCTGTTTGACAGGCGATTGGCACTCCTCCCGAAGGTGCGTCAATTTCTCCAAGGGGTGTCGCGGATGGTTCCGCCCTACAGGAGACCTCTGGACCCTTGGGACCTTAACAGAGTCCTAGCGGCGTTACAGAAGCCGCCGTTTGAGCCGCTGAGAGATATCTCTCTCTTGCGTCTGTCCCAGAAGGTGGTGTTTCTGGTGGCAATTACGTCTTTGAGGAGGGTCTCAGAATTGGCTGCACTTTCGTGCAAGTCACCCTTTCTGGTGGTTCACCAAGACAAGGTGGTGTTGCGCCCACGGCCAGAATTCTTGCCGAAGGTGGTTTCAACTTTTCACCTGAACCAGGAGATTGTTCTCCCATCATTTTGCCCCGCTCCCGTTCATCAGATCGAACGCGACCTCCATACTCTGGATCTCGTGAGAGCTGTTCGCATTTATGTGTCCAGGACCCCTTCCTTCAGGAATTCGGATTCCTTATTTGTTCTCACGACGGGTCGCTGTAAGGGGGCCGCGGCTTCAAAGTCGACCTTGGCCAGATGGATTAAAACTCCTATTCAGGAGGCTTACCGATCCTCTGGTTTGCCTCTCCCGGTGGGATTGAAGGCTCACTCTACCAGAGCTGTCGGTGCCTCCTGGGCTTTGCGACATCGAGCGTCTGCTCTACAGGTGTGTCAGGCGGCCACTTGGTCCAGCCTGCACACATTTTCTAAGCACTATATGGTGCATGCCCATGCCTCTGCGGATGCGAGTTTGGGCAGGCGGGTTCTCCAGGCGGCGGTTGCCCACCTTTAAAGGGAACCATATGTTATCCGTCTTGTTGAGGAACTCTTCCCGCCCTGGGGTATTGCTTTAGGACATCCCCATTGTCTGGGTCTCCCATTATGACGACCAGAAAAAAGAGAATTTTGTTTACGTACCGTAAATTCTTTTTTCTTTAGTCATCAATGGGAGACCCAGCACCCACCCAGTTGTTCCGTTGCATATTTTGCACTTGTTCTGTTCTCTGTTGAGACAGTGTTTGCCGGGTTGTTGAACTGTCTGTGCACGGCATTCTTCCCGATGTTTCGGGTGTGGTTTATTTCTCCTCGCAGCTTATGGACCAAACTGAGGATGTTCCCTGCGGTAGGGTTTATAAGCGGAGGAGGCGGTGTCTACAAACTTGTAGTACCTAGTGTGACCTCCGGAGGGCAGTGCCCTAAACCCCATTGTCTGGGTCTCCCATTGATGACTAAAGAAAAAAGAATTTACGGTACGTAAACAAAATTCTCTTTATATATATATATATATATATATAATCTGATTCCTAACATCTAAGGGTGGATTCACACTGGTGTTTCCAAACGCCGCACACCAAATGCAGCCAAACGCTTGCGCACATGCGTTCCTATGTTTAACATGGGAATGCATGTTCCTGCGTTTGGCTGTGTTCGGTTGCATTTGCGCTCGGATGCGCACAATTTGTGCGCACTCCGGACACAGCCTGTTGCATTTTTTGTGCGGCCGCTTGATTTATCAGCAAGCGCCCGCAAGCACCCACAAACGTCGCATAGAAGTCAATGGATCCGCAGTGTCCTCCGCATGACAGCGCAGGAGAATGCTGCGGATCCCATTGAAATCTCTTCCGGTGATCACCGGCGGCCACCGAGAGATCAGCTACAGCCTCCACTGATGACGTCATTGCCGGCGCCGAACACAGGAAGTGGGAAGAAGACGCATGAAGATAGAGGATCGGGGATGTCGGCAGCGGCGAGCGCGGACGGCAGCGGGACAGTGATAAGTATATTTTGCTTTACAGGTGACCGGAGCAAGGCTGGGGGGCCCTGGATTACTGGGGCTGCTGTATACTACCGCTGGGGCTGCTGTATACTACCACTGGGGCTGCTATATACTACCACTGGGGCTGCTGTATACTACCACTGGGGCTGCTGTATACTACCACTGGGGCTGCTGTATACTACCACTGGGGCTGCTGTATACTACCACTGGGGCTGCTGTATACTACCACTGGGGCTGCTGTATACTACCACTGGGGCTGCTCTATACTACCACTGGGGAGGCCTGTATACCACTGGGGGGGGGCCTGTATACCACACTGCTGGGGGCTGTATACCTGTGCTGGGGTCCACCCTCGGCTTATACACGAGTCAATAGATTTTTCCAGATTTTTGGGGCAAAAGTAGGGGGGTCGGCTTATACTCGGGTCGGCTTATACACGAGTATATACGGTAATTATAATATTCCATATATTCTCAAGTATAAGCCGAGTTTTTCAGCACTATTTTTGTGCTGATAAGTGCCCCCTCTGCTTATTCTCGAGTCAGTGTCATGTCAGGTGGGGGGATTTAGTCCCACGAAACGCGTACAGAGCTCCTCATGGAGGCTATGTGATTTTTTATATAAAAGAATAAAGAAATATCGCATGTGGCACCGGATTTTTTTTTTTTTACATTTTTATGCATTACCGTGGTTGTCAAACCATAATCCGGGAGCCTGGGAGTGCTGAGAATATTAGGTGGTGGAGCGGATATAAACTACTTTCTATGATTGTCATATACCAGGATGGCTGTCTGCTGCATTTCCCATCCTAGGCTTATACTCAAGTCAATAGGTTTCCCCAGTTTTTGATGAGATATTAGAGGCCTCGGCTTATACTCGGGTCGGCTTACACTCTAGTGTATACGGTAATAAACTGCTTTGGCCAAAAATCACTAAAACCGTTGAAATAATAAACCAGAGGTGTAGAGTGTGAGACAGTAGCAGCGCCAGTCTGACGCAGCTAAAAAGGCAACGGCCAACAGTTCTTCACCTTGGGATCTTTTGGATCCCAAACAAAAAACTTTATTCACACTTCTGTTCAAGGTCTGATTGGAAAAATAAAGCACACGCATAATGTACGAGTGTCTACAAACCAAACTCCTAAAGTGCCAGAACGTCAAACACAATAGCCCAAGGGTAACCCAAGAGGATATACGCATGGTACCTGGTAGAATTAAGGTTAAAATTACGAAAATGTCTAGAAACTACAAGGAAAAAGTAACCGGACTTACTGCTCAATGTCCACACTTCAATTCCTCTGTATTCCCCCACAGGTGGGCGACCATGTGACCATGAGCGATTTGTATATTTCTGGTCATGTGCTAACTAGGTTCTCATCCATAATTGAAAAAAACAAACAAATGATGTTTTCGTAAGCATGTGACTGCTAGTATGTAATGTGTGTACTTTCAAGTATAAAAAAAATGACATACTAGCACTCGCATGACTGCTGTGAATGAAAAAAAATTAACCATGTGTACATTGCACACTGTCACTATTCAGCAATCTGCAGTCACATCATGCCCAGAAATCTCTTAAACTGAACATGTCAGGTCGTTTGGACCTTCTAAAGGCCAGGTTACACATAGTGATGTTCCAGCGACCCGACCAACGATCGGGATCACTGGAACATCGCTTTGTGGTCACTGGTGAGATGCCAGACAGGCAGATCTCACCAGCGATCACCCAGCGATGCGCCGCCATCCGACAGTCGCTGGGATCGGTAAGGGTGTCGGGTGCACACTGGGTGTCGCTGCTCGTTGCCCCTGTGCATGCGTGACAGCGGTAGACTAACAATTGGAAAATTGTCCTGGCCATTCCGCACAATCAGCGAGCTGATCGCTGGTCGTTGCAGCATGTCACGCACCGACATCGCTGGTGTGGTCGCTGCAACGTCACAAAACCTGTGATGTTGCAGCGACATCGGTAGCGATGTCGCTGTGTGTAACCCGGCCTTAACCTATCACTACCTGTCCCTGCAGCTTCCTACTACATACCTAAGCTAAATGTGTACTATAATGGTTGAATAAATTATCTTGATCCCTTCCCGACCCTTGACATAATGGTACATCATGGATCGGGTCCCCATGTTTGATGTGAGCTCCAGCGCGGTGCTCACATCAAATACCCAACATCTCGGCTGATCTCATTAACTGACAGCGGGATCCAAAATGGGTGCGGCGGGGATCATGCCATTCCCCGCCTGCATCGGAGATCCCGCGATAAGATCGCTGGATTTCCGTGCTCACGTAATGGCTTTTGTGAACCCAGAAGCTCTCAGGATTCGCTTCCTGTCAGTAGTTGGCAGGCACTGGCAACCTCAGAAAGTGAAACCAAGTGCCATGTCCCGATGTGCTGCAGCTGATCAGGACATTGCACAAGCCATCGGACCCTGCAGCAGTGAGGTGCCGTATGGGACTGTGTAAAAACGAGAATCAATTAAAAGATTATTTTAAAAAAAATATGAAAAAAACCCAAGAGTTCAAATCGCCCCCCTTTTCCCCCATTCAAATTAAAAGTATTTAAAAAAAATAAAGAAATACATATATTTGGTATCACCACGTTCAGAAATGCCCTAGCTATTAATTTATAAAATCAATTAAGAGCCGTAATAACTGAAAAAATGGTCCAAATGCCAAATTGTGTTTTTGTTCGCAGCCACATTGCTATAAAGTGCAATAATGGGCGATCAAAACAGCGCATCCACCCAAAAGTGGTGTCGTTACAAACGTCAGTTCAAGCCGCAAAAAAATAAGCCGTCACACAGCCCCAGGCTGCTACAGGGTACGAAACAAGGTGCAAAAAATGCAATTCTTTTTTTTTTCTTCAAACTTAGGTATTTTCGTTTCACCACTTAGATAACAGTAAAAGTAGACAGGTACAAGTTCGTAGATACCAAACATATCTGAGGTATCATACCGACATGTCAGGTTTACCATATAGTGAACAGGACAAATAAAAAAACAAAAAACAATCGTGTAATAGCACTTTTTTTGCAATTGCACTGCACTTGGCATTTTTAGTGGGACTCCTGAACGGAAGTGTGGCGGAGGCTTATTCTAAATTTGGGGTGCGTTTTATAATTCCCAAAACAGGGTATATTTTTCTCACTCCACTTCCCCAACTTAGACTATTTAGTGCTGATACATCAAACACAAATCAGATTGCAAAAATATTTAAACACTGGTTGTAATGTAACAAAATAGGTAAAAAACCAAAGGGGGTGAATACTTCCACAAGGCGCTGTACAGGGACATTAATATGTAGCCGTCTGCAGGTATGATTCCCATGATACTACCCATACCGAACAACTGCACATGATACAAAGTTTCCTCATTGACTTAAGTTGTCATTTATCATCCAGGCAGGTGGGAACTTCTTAAACTTAAAAGATTCAGATATGATTTTGTTCTCTCCTGTGTATATTTATCTTGGAAAAGGGGCGGCTTACTTCATGTTAAGCAGTGTGGCGTCTTGTCATTGACGGGTCCTTCACTTCTGACAGCTATGTAATGCCTTTTTCCATGGCTTTATTTCATCTGTAATGTGTGTCACTGTCTACAACATATGCCCACAGCTGTCAAGAGCTGTGTCCTCCTCTCATCTAGACTGAGATCACCTCTCAGTTGGTTTCCTTGTACATAATCCTGTTGTTGTACTACACAAATCAGATAAACACCTCATTGGCATAAATAAAATGGTTAAAGGGGTTTGTAAGTTATTTCCTATCCATAAAATATAACCTAAAGGGAACCAACCACCAGTAAGTCAGAGCAGAAGGGTGACTGACGTGAGCAGAATGACATCACTGTTTGCTTCTTTATACCTCCCCTGTGGGCTTGTCTTTCTTCTGTAAACTGAACCCTCCCCCCACTCTCTCATCCAGACTCATCCAGGGGGGTGGAGGATGAGTGTTCGGCTTACAGCAGACTGACAAGCCTACAGGGGAGGAATAAAAAAAAAATGGTGATGTCATGCTTCACACGTCAATCACTTGCTGCACTGATTTACAGGTGGTTAAATCCTCGTGGTTGGTTCCCTTTTAAAGGGGTTGTTTCACATACAATTGTACATTTTAATTAATAGATCTCAGAATAAAAAGAAGTTCCACTATTGAATTTGTTAAAAAAAAATGTTCCTGTCCCAAGATATTCTTATGTATGTATCCGACCATGCAGGAACGGGTCGGATATACTGCAGCTCCTGGGCAGTGGTGGAAGACAGAGTATACAGACATTACAGCCAGAGATCACAGCTGATTCTTTCTGTGATGTAAGGCCCCTTTCACATCAGCGTTTTTCGCTGATCGCAGCAGATGTGGCGGATTTACCGCATCTGCCGCCTAACCGTCACACTTGCGGTTCACCTGCGGCAAGCCCCATGCAATGTCTATGAGGCGTGCAGCAAGTGCGGTATAGTTGCGGCTTCGGCATTTGCGGCAGCGAAAAAAAGTAGCAAGAAACCGCAACTATACCGCACTTGCCGCACCTGCTGCAAGCCCCATAGACATTGCATTGGGGTTGCCGCAGGTGAACCGCAAGTGTGACAGTTAGGGCCCTTTCACATCAGCGTTTTTCGTAATTCGCGGCAGATGCGGTGAAAAAAACGCATCTGCCGCGTTTGCCGCATAACCGTTACACTTGCGGCGCGGTTGCGGTAATCCCCATAGAAAGTATAGGGGGACTTGCGGCAGGTGCGGCAAGTGCGGCCGCGAAAAAAAAACGCGGCTGACTGCGGTTTTTTTCGCGGCCGCACTTGTCACAAGTGCAAAACCGCACTTGCCGCACCTGCCGCAAGTCCCCCTATACTTTCTATGGGGATTACCGCAACCGCGCCGCAAGTGTAACGGTTATGCGGCAAACGCGGCAGATGCGGGTTTTTCACCACATCTGCCGCGAATTACGAAAAACGCTGATGTGAAAGGGCCCTAAGGCGGCAGATGCGGTAAATCCGCTGCATCTGCCGCGATCAGTGGAAAACGCTGATGTGAAAGGACCTAAAGCCCCTTTCACATCAGCGTTTCTTTCAAATCGCGGCAGATGCGGTGAAAAAACCCGCATCTGCCGCGATTACCGCATATCGGCTGCACTTGCGGCTTGGTTGTGGCAAGCCCCATACAATGTATAGGCGGGCTTGCGGCAGGTGCGGCAAGTGCGGTTTTGGCACTTGCGGCAGGTGCGGCGAAAACCACACTTGCCGCACCTGCCGTAAGCCCGCCTATACATTGTATGGGGCTTGCCGCAACTGTACCGCAAGTGCAGCCGGTATGCGGTAATCGCGGCAGATGCGTTTTTTTCACCGCATCTGCCGTGATTTGAAAAAAAGCTGATGTGAAAGGGGCCTTACACAGGTTTTTACACATGCAATTAAATCTTTTTTATTACAGAAAGAATTAGCTGCTATCCCTTTCTGAAATGTCTGCATACTCTTTCTGCCTCCCTTGCCCTGGAGCGGCGGTATATCTGTCCTATTCCTGCATGATCGGACACATCCATTACACAGAGGCACATTTATAAGATTATCTCAGGACAGGATTTTTTTTTAACACATCCAATTGTTGAACTTAATTTTATTGTAAGATCTATGAAGTAAAATGTACAATTGTTCGGGGCACAATCCCTTTAATGATTCATTGATGCTGCTGGGAACCCCAGAGAGGCCCTTCTGAATGAAACGGAAGTCAGCGATGGCAAGAGATAGCTGAGCACTAAATAAATGGAACAAAGGTGTGCACTGCATACCAACACCTCCTTCTTGGAATCAGTGGAGACCCCATCGGTCTGACCACTATAACATATGCTATGAAGAATTGTTAAAAATGTTTTAATTTTAAAGGGGTTGTCTGGTCTAAGTCCACAAGTCTGCATTCAATTTATGTGATTGCAGATTGGTGACATGCACTGCACACTGTTGTCAACAAAACATATTATACCTGATGAAGGCTAATATTAGCCAAAGCGCGATGTATTGTACCCAGTATTGTATCCATATATTAATAAAGATACACCTGGAAGAATATCCCTTGGCTCCCTTTAGAAGCACTGCGAAATCTAGATCGGATATCCCTTCTTGGAAGGTTCTGCTGACAGGTTCAGGCTCTGAAACCTGATTGATCCGGAGGCGATCTGCACACCGAGCGAGACTGAACTCACAAACTAGTCGGAAGGAGGACTTACATTCTTGCAAAAAAGATAACTATAAGGTGAACATGACTGATTTATATTCCAACTTAAAAATGATGTTACCCCTACACTTAAGGTGCTTTTACACTGCGTTTTTGTGCAATCCGTAGCTGTCCGTTGTAAAACGGACAGCTACGGATCTGATTTGGTCCTCATGCATCCCTATGGGCCATGGATCTGATTGGATTTGCCCATAATGGCATCCGATTTCTGTCAGATCCGATTTTGTCAGATTTGTCAGACTGCTGTGATTTTGGGAGCATCGAACAGAATCTGACCGGATCGGATCCAACATGATCCGAGGCCCTTAACATGGGGGCCTATGGAGCCCGGGTCCGAGAAAACAGCTGATGGTTTCCCGTACCTGATTTTAGTGTACTGAGCATGCTGTATCAATGCCATCAGTATGTTTTGCACAATAAGGTTGTGAAGGTCTTGAGACAGCTCACTAGTTTTACCCATCATGAGCTGTTTCTTGTGTGGCACCTTTGTAATGAGAGACTTTTTTTAGGCCATCAGTTTAACCAGCTGATATTGTTTGTCACTTATTGGGAGGACTTTTTGCACTTCTCTTCATTTATTCACTACTTCTTCCCATTCAATTCCCATTATTACTTGTAATTTATAAACCTCTTTGGTTTAATCTCTGACTCTGTGGATTGGATGGGTTGCTATCTGGTGAAAAAATCATGTCAATAGCTTGTTTAGAAAATGACAAAATACAAAATAAAAAAATACAGTGGTTCTTTTTCTCCATAAAATGTTTAGAAAATTGGTCACATGTTCAATATTAACTTTGTCCACAGTGTGCAGTGCTAGAAACAGATGAAGTTGGGGGCAGGTGAGTATATATAAGACCGGGTGTAGGGAACTTACATATAAAGCACCAAAAAAAACAAACACTGGAGTTGTACTTTTTTATAAGCAAAATTAGTCGTGGCACAACCCCTTTAAGTAATCCATCGCTCAATTACTTAAAATATCAATGTTTTGTTCTTTATGCAAATGAGACTGAAGTGCTGTAAGCATAATCAGAAACATTTCTGATCCCTGCCTCCCCGACTCCATTCTCCACCTACTTCTGCTTCATTCACAGCTGACTGGTTGTGTGGTCAGGCTGGTGAGCCATCAGTCAGCGGGAGGTAGAGCTAGGTTTGGAATAGAGCCCGGGAGGCAGAGGCTTTGTAAACTGCTTAGCTCAATCAGAATATTATACTCGTGGAATAAAACCCTTTATTCCCTAATGGATCACCTATGCTATGTACATGCTTTATACTCAGTTTGTAGGGGTGGTGGGTTGAACTCACAGACTCACTTTGAGGCCAGGTTTCTTGCTATCTTCAGGTCAGAAGTCTTGGGCTGCTTTCACACTGGCTATTTTCAAATCCGTATGGATCCTTGAATTTCATGGAACCACATGAACAGGCCCGGATCTGAGCAAAATGATGTCAACGGATGTCCACGGACTGTAACTGTCATCAGTTACCAGAGATAGGGGTGGGAGGAGCTGTACCTTGCTTCTAATGGATATTTCACAGATCCGTTTTTGTCATGGATCTGTACGGATTTGTCCTCCATAGAGCTCCATTATAATTTCATATGACCGATACGGATCCATGTCTTTTCGTTGGTGTCCGCAATTTTCGAGGAAGCCTAGAAACTGAACAGTTTCCGTTTCTGGGTACGTGAAAATTGCAGACAGCAACGGATCCATGACAAAACAGAGAACACGGATGGCCGCTTTAGGACCAGTCCGTGCCCATAGGATAACATGGGAGGCCATAACAGATCCGTGGCCATTCGTTTCAAAATGGATGGGCACAGATTTGCCAGTGTGAAAGCAGCCTTAGGCTACGTTCACACACTGCTTATTTTTACGCAGCTGCGCTTTTTTTACGCGCGTATTTTGTGAAATACGCAGCTCCTTTCACACACTGCGTTTTTTCCTGCATTTTTCTCTGCGCTTTTTCAGAGCCCATTTATCATGGGGGTAATGGAAAAGCGCAGAGAAAAACTGCAGAAAGAATTGACATGGTGATTCTTTTTACGCGCGCGTTTTTGCAGTGAAAACGCGCGCGTAAAAAAAAGCACAAATACGCAGTGTGTGAATGGATTGTGTCAAAACCCATAGGTTTGACTGGGCTGCTTATCCAGAATTGCGTTTTCACTGCAAAAAGCGCGCGTAAAAAAACGCAGCAGAAAACGCAGGTAAATACAGAAAACGCAGCAAAAAACGCAGAGAAGCAGCAAAATACGCAATGTGTAAACGTAGCCTTAGAAGTAAAGATAGGAGATGGTGCAGTAATGTGAAAATAGTGGTTTTCTTTTGTTTTCCTAAGCTTTTGAATTGTATTTTTGCTTCCTTTCCTTGATTGATTGTTCCTTTATTTCTTGTATGATATTGATCAGTCATTTCTCACATATCAAGTGCTGGATGTCTCCTGTGGGGCCCATTCACATGGAGACGCTGTGGCTCTGTTATGAGGTTTACACACAGGCGGTTTCTGTACAAGTCGCCTTGTTGCAGGCAGGTTTGTCCCTGGACTGGAGCTTGCCCTGGAGATTGGTTTTGTAATTTGTCTTCTAAGGACACGGTCCCACGATCAGTGTTTGCAGCGGTTTGGATGTAGAGTGTTTTCTCCATATCCAAAATGCTGCGTTGTGCAGTACAAGCACAGTGGATGAGATTTAGAAAAATCCTGTGTCCACTGTGCTGCTTTTCTCCGCAGCATAAACTGACCTGCCAGATGAATTCCTGAGCCGCAGCATGTCAATTTATTGCTGTGGAGTCGGAGGTGATCTCGACAGGTACAGTGAATGCAGGAAAACCCACTGCGCCCAGAGCACTGACCATGGGCAGGGGCGGCTGCACTCACCCGCGAATTTCACCGGCTTCTCGACAGGAGAGGAGACACTGCGTCCAGAACACTGACCATGGGCAGGGGCGGCTGCACTCACCCGCAAATATCACCGGCTTCACCACAGGCGAGGAGACTCTGCGTCCAGAACACTGACCATGGACAGGGGCGGCTGCACTCACCCACAGATATCACCGGCTTCCCGACAGGAGAGGAGACACTGCTTCCAGAACACTGACCATGGGCAGGGGCGGCTGCACTCATCCGCAAATATCACCGGCTTCCCGACAGGCGAGGAGACTCTGCGTCCAGAACACTGACCATGGGCAGGGGCGGCTGCACTCACCCACAGATATCACCGGCTTCCCGACAGGAGAGGAGACACTGCGTCCAGAACACTGACCATGGGCAGGGGCGGCTGCACTCACCCGCAAATATCACCGGCTTCCCGACAGGCGAGGAGACTCTGCGTCCAGAACACTGACCATGGGCAGGGGCGGCTGCACTCACCCACAGATATCACCGGCTTCCCGACAGGAGAGGAGACACTGCTTCCAGAACACTGACCATGGGCAGGGGCGGCTGCACTCATCCGCAAATATCACCGGCTTCCCGACAGGCGAGGAGACTCTGCGTCCAGAACACTGACCATGGGCAGGGGCGGCTGCACTCACCCACAGATATCACCGGCTTCCCGACAGGAGAGGAGACACTGCGTCCAGAACACTGACCATGGGCAGGGGCGGCTGCACTCACCCACAGATATCACCGGCTTCCCGACAGGAGAGGAGACACTGCGTCCAGAACACTGACCGTGGACAGGGGCGGCTGCACTCACACGTGAATATCACCAGCTT
This sequence comes from Allobates femoralis, assembly GCA_033576535.1. Classification (NCBI taxonomy): domain Eukaryota; kingdom Metazoa; phylum Chordata; class Amphibia; order Anura; family Aromobatidae; genus Allobates; species Allobates femoralis. The sequence goes on along the minus strand of JARQOC010000011.1, from coordinate 63,754,876 downwards.
CCCGATAGGCGAGGGGAGACTGCGTCCAGGACGTGTGGAGATAGCACTTTATTTTAGTTTTGTTTATCAGTAGATATCTAAGGAATCAATCCAACAGCAAGTAATCTGAATGCCATCTTCTATCTCTTCTGTTATATACTCTGTAGGTTAGCAACAAGGGGCAGCAGGAAAGCAAAATCACCTGCATAAAGATGAGACTACACTCGGGTTTATATGCATTATGCAACCTTGGAAGACACATAGATACACACAATATCTGTATACATCATAAACCAAGGCTAATATTTCTAATAAGCTGTTTTATAAGTCTGTTACATTTTAGTTTGTGTTATATTGGAGCAATAATAGATGACTAAAAGCATACATGAAAACATACAGGGCCCCATTCATCAATACATTTATGCTGTTATTCTGACATAAAAAGCTTTGAAAAGTTAAAATGTTCTCATTTTTGGCCTTTTCACACCATTTTCACTAAGCTCTGACAAAATGGCCGGAGCTGAGACAGGACTGGGTGTGGGGATAGCCGTTTTCTCAATTTATGACTAGTGACAGCGTTTGTTACACAACAGATCTTATTCCAGCAGGGACTGGAGTAGGATTTGCAGCGCTCTCCACTCGACCGACGCTCCGAATTCATTGTGATTCCAGTACAATCAGACAATGTCAGGCTGTGTGCACACGTTTCATTTTTAACAAGTTTTTTTAATGCATTTTCGATTGCAGATTTGTCATAAAATCTGAAGGGTATCTTGATGCCAGAAAAGTCAGGCCCCCTTCACCTCACTTTTTTTTCCTGTCCATGGGGATCCTTATTTATGCAGGAACATGGTCAGGCCCGGATGTGAATTCCAGATGCCATTTCTGTGTCCAGATCTGTGATTTTGAGAGATCCAAACACAGAGCTGTGAGGAGCCAAGCCTGCAAAGCGCAGGCAAGCAGGGCTGTACTTTCACTTTCGCAATGTATCTACATATATTGCGAAAGAAAGCAATGTGTTACAAAAAAAATGCTCACCTTCGCCGCCGAGTGTCCCGCAATGTGAGGCGTCTTTGTCTGATGGCTGCAGGACTTGAATCAGCTGACTCGGAGGGGTGGCAACCCAATCAGCTGATGTGTCACATGACAATAAGCTGAGCAGTATAAATCGCCCACCCACCGATCGGTTTTTCGGTGCAGTAAAAAAAGCATGCTTTTTTTTAACATGGGGCCCTATGGGAAATGCATGCATTAACGCATGCGTGTTGTTTTTTTTTTATTTAAGTCCAAAAAACGTCCAGGGACACAGGAGGCCCAAAATGCATCTTAGAAAAAATGGATTGGTCATGGAAAACACTTAGAGAAACGTATGAGCCATAGGGAGAGGTGAGCATGAGCCTCCTTCGCTGGGATAGTCAGTGCTTTCCACGCAATGAAAGATGTATGGAAAGCACTGACTATTCACACAGGCTGCGGCCGCTGAGCGGTGCTCCCACTTGTTATGCTCCTGTTATATGCTTCCCCTGCCGGTGATAGACAGGGGGATGCAGTGCATATTACAGGAGATAATAAGCAGCCCCAGTGACCACTACCCGCAGCTGTAGCCCATTCCTAACCTTCTCCAGCCCCCGGACACTGCTGCAGTACAGCCCCCTCCTACATCACAGCTAATAGCTTCGTATTATAAGACGCACTCCTCACTTTCCCCAAACATTTTGGGGAACAAAAGTGCACTTTATAATCTAAAAAAATATGGTGTATGTTTGTGTCACACAGAGTTTTGCACAAACTTCACCCACTGTCATGACGGCATTTGACTCTGTCCAGATTGCAGATTCCTGATGCTCTGCTTGATAGTTTCTCTGGTGTCTCGAATCTACACAGGCAGACTCAGGCATTGAGTGGCTGAGTGATTCATAGGCAGGTTAGCAAGAGTTAATCTCTGCAGTCTGCTTGCTCCTTTTATCGCATGTTGTTGGGAGGCCTATCACAGCTGCTCCACTCCTATTTATGCTGGAAGACTCCTATCCATGCCAGCTATACTTTATCCTACGTAGGTCTGGTAGGTGTTGTGTCTCAGACTCTCTGGAGAATGTTTTACAATATACCCGTATTTTTCGCACTATAAGGCGCACCGGATTATAAGGCGCACCCTCAAAAAATGACTTTTAAGCCGTCTTGGTCCATATATAAGGCGCACCAGATTATAAGGCGCACCATATTACCATAAAAAAAAAAAAAAAAAAAAAGCTCAGACTCCAGTATCCCTGTGTAGCCTCCCATCACCCTCCAGTATCCCTGTGTAGCCTCCCATCACCCTCCAGCATCCCTCTGTAGCCTCCCATCACCCTCCAGTATCCCTGTGTAGCCTCCCATCACCCTCCAGCATCCCTCTGTAGCTCCCCACCACCCTCCAACATCCCTGTGTAGCCTCCCATCACCCTCCAGCATCACTGTGTAGCCTCCCATCACCCTCCGGCATCCCTGTGTAGCCTCCCATAACCCTCCAGCATCCCTGTGTAGCCTCCCATCACCCTCCAGCATCCCTGTGTAGCCTCCCATCACCCTCCAGTATCCCTGTGTAGCCTCCCATCACCCTCCAGCATCCCTCTGTAGCTCCCCACCACCCTCCAGCATCCCTGTGTAGCCTCCCATCACCCTCCAGCATCCCTGTGTAGCCTCCCATCACCCTCCGGCATCCCTGTGTAGCCTCCCATAACCCTCCAGCATCCCTGTGTAGCCTCCCATCACCCTCCAGCATCCCTGTGTAGCCTCCCATCACCCTCCAGCACCCCACACAGTCAGACACACACACACACACACACACAAACTGATTTTTACTTTTTATACCGGTACTTTTGCTTACTGTACTATATGGCAAGGCACTCTCAGCGCTGGAGCCCTCAGCCAATCACAGCGCTGGAGCCCTCAGCCAATCACAGCGCTGGAGCCCACAGCCAATCACAGCGCTGGAGCCCACAGCCAATCACAGCGCTGGAGCCCTCAGCCAATCAGAGGCTATGGGCTGACGTCAGCTGGCCTCGGATTGGCTCAAGGTTCCTGGGCGGAGCTGTGATTGGCTGATGGGCTCCTGGGCTGTGAGCGCGCGCTATACAGTGGCGGCACCGGACACCAGACAGCAGGGACGGCGGCTGGTGATCGCGTCCCCGCACAGTGATGCGAGGCAGGCACCGGCACCAGCATGGATGGCGGGGACAGCGGCTGGTGATCGCGCCCCTGCACAGCGATGCCAGGCAGGCACCGGACAAAGGGGGATGGCGGGGACGGAGGATATTGCGGCACAAAGGTATGCCTTATTTTCTGGGGGGTGCCAAATATTTGCAGGTAAATGGCACCCCCTTAGCACTCTTTATATACTACGTACCTAAATTTTCCTGGGAAAAATTCGTATATAAGGCGCACTGCACTATAAGGCGCACCTATGATTTCTGGGAAAATCTTAGTCTTTTAGGTGCGCCTTATAGTGTGGAAAATACGGTACTTGGTACGGTTGTGAAAGCTCTCCCCTGTTCTGTTGCCCTGATTTTCACTGCTACTCTTAGGCCAGGGGTCTCAAACTCGCGGCCCCCGGGCCCCGCATGCGGCCCGCCACGCTCCCCAGTGCAGCCCGGGGCACCATGAAAGAAAAAAGCATGCCCCGGGCCATTATACATTGAGCCGCCGCGATACCGCTTTATTACTGTGACTTCCGGTCCAAGCAGGCGGCCGGTGGACAAATCAGAAGCCTCCTGTGACGTCACAGGAGGCTTCTGATTGGTCCGCCGGCCACCTGCTTTCATGAGTGTACAGGCGCGAAGGCATTAATGAAATAGGCTGGCCGGGCTCTCAGTTTGCAGCCGCAGCTGCTGCCCTGCTCACCCGGCCAGACCTGACAGCGCAAACGCCCCCCCCCACTGCTCCTCACTCAGCTGGAGCTCTGACAGAACATCGCCCCCCCCTTCCCGCTCCTCACCCGGCTAGAGCAGAGCTCACTGCAAACGCCCCCTCAACACTGCTCCCGACCAAGCCAGAACTGTCGGCACATCGCGGCCCCCCCCCCTCGGCTCCTCTCCCGGCCAGCAAGCAGACCCCCACCCCAAAAACCCACTCCCCTGCCACCTCGGGGCTGCCAGGGTCATGCTACTCCCGGATTAAGTTCAGCCAGCCAGGTGTGTATGAGTGAATGTATTTGTGTGCATATGTGAGTGTGTGTGTGTATTTGTGTGTATATGTGAGTGTGTGTATATGTGTGAGTGTATGTGTGTGTATATTTTAGTGTGTGTATATGTGTGAGTGTATGTGTGTGTATATGTGTGAGTGTATTTGTGTGTGTATGTGTGTGTGTATATGTGAGTGTGTGTATATGTGAGTGTATTTGTGTGTGTGTATATGTGAGTGTGTGTGTATGTGTGTGTGTATATGTGAGTGTATGTGAGTGAGTGTGTGTGTATATGTGAGTGAGTGTGTGTGTATATGTGAGTGTGTGTATATGTGAGTGGTGTGTGTGTGTATATGTGAGTATGTGAGTATGTGTGTATATGTGAGTGTGTGTGTGTATATGTGAGTGAGTATGTGTGTATATGTGTATTTGTGTGTGTATATGTGAGTGTGTGTGTGTATATGTGAGTGTGTGTGTGTATATGTGAGTGAGTGTGTGTGTATATGTGTGAGTGTATTTGTGTGTGTATATGTGAGTGAGTGTGTGTGTGTATATGTGAGTGTGTGTGTATATGTGTGAGTGTATTTGTGTGTGTATATGTGAGTGTGTGTATGTGTGAGTGTATTTGTGTGTGTATGTGAGTGTGTATGTGAGTGAGTGTGTATATGTGAGTGTGTGTGTATATGTGAGTGTGTGTGTATATGTGAGTGTGTGTGTATATGTGAGTGTGTGTGTGTATATGTGAGTGTGTGTGTATATGTGAGTGTGTGTGTGTGTGTGTTAAGTGAGAGTGTGTGTATATGTGAGTGTGTGTATATGTGAGTGTGTGAATATGTGAGTGTGTGTATGTGTGTGTATTTGTGTGTGTATATGTGAGTGTGTGTGTGTTTGTGTGTATATATGAGTGAGTGTATATGTGTGAGTATTTGTGTATATATGTGAGTGAGTGTGTATGTGTATATGTGTGAGTGTATGTGTGTGTGCGTGTATATTTGTATGTGAGTGTATGTATATGTGTGAGTGTATTCCCGCGCCGCCTAAGCGGCACATCGCCGGCGGCTGGTGCTGGGTGCAGGCGGGTGCCGGCCGCCGGGTGCTAGCTGCTGCCGGCAAGTGGAAGACTGGGAGCCACAGAGGAAGAAGCTGCCGGGATGAAAAGAGTGGAGTTAGGTAAGGCGCTGTTACAGCCGAAGATAGAAGCCTGGGGGGGAAGGGGAACGTGACCGCTGAAAGTGCCTAGAGCGGCAGTAACTCCAAATATGTAAGTGTGTCAATGTGTGAGTATGTATGTGTTTGTGTGAATATGTCTGAGGATGTATGTGTGTGTGTGTGTGTGTGAATGTGCTAGTGTGTATATATGGGCTTGTCCACACACCTGTGCTCTTAGGCTTTGACAGAGAAGCGCAGGTGCGTGTATGCAAGCAGCATTTCCCTGTGCGCTCTGGATAAGCGCACACTATGCAGGCTGCTGTATGAACTGGTTACCACGATACACATCGGGTAACCAGGGACAGCGTCTGCTGAAAGCGGCCGCATACACGCACCTGCGCTTCTCTGTCAAAGCGGGCGATATCACAAGTGCGTCGCGCTGTCTGACAGCGCGACGCAACTGCAAATTATCGCTGGTCGCAGGTTGACAGGTTTATGAACATGTTCATAAACCTGTCAACCTGTGACGAGCGATTAGGTTGGATCGCGCCGTCTGACACTGTTGGCGGCGCGATCCAGCCTATATCGCAGTGTTGTTGAGGATCGTTCGCTGGGCTGTGTCCATGATTTCACTGCAACCGGCAAATTGCCAGTGAAATTGCATGCAATGTTGCGACGTGTAACAGTACCCTTAGTCCTACAAGCAATGCGGCCCCCCGGTATCAATTTTTTTCTACATGCGGCCCACCAACTCAGCCGAGTTTGAGACCCCTGTCTTAGGCTGTGTGCACACTGGACGTTTATGATCCATTTTTTTGTGCTGCATTTTTGCAGGAAAAATCAGGAATCAGATTAGGACTGGTCAGGAGCAGGGCCAGGAAAGGAAACTCGGACTTCTCGGTACCCCTGACATAAGATAAGATAAACTTTATTGATCCCGGAGGAAATTACAGTATTACAGCAGCAGAACAAAGATCAACATAGGGATAGTTCAGGGCTTATTTTGAGCGGTAGACCAGGGCCCTGCTTCCCCATTTAGCCATAGTCATTGTAACAATTTTCCAGGGCAGTTTAGATAGTCGGAGCTGCAGTCTGGTTCCTAAGGGACAATAGAATCACTTTTTGTGAGACTTTTATTAAACAGCCCCATGATGTAAGCCTGGCGGAAGACATGCTCTGTGTCCGGTCTATGCTCCTTTTATGTTACTTATCCACATGTTCTTTTATCTGTTGGTTTATCTATACATACACGAGATCTCCGAACACACACGGTGTATAGCGACAATACATAAATATTTATTGCAGATAGCCAGGGAGGCATGCAGGATTTTACCAAATATTTAAGAATGTAGCAGTGAAAGAATAACAGAAGTCCTCTCGGTGCCTTGTGTTTGTCTTGACCTGTCACAGAGAAGTAGCCAGCAATGTAATAAATCAGCTGTATTATCCTCCATCATCTTGTCTGGGCTTTATTTCCTTCATACGGCTGAAGAATGTTAATGATTTATCTCATTGGACCTGCTACTAAATAACAGATCTCATTAGAGATTATTAATAAAAAGATATAATTGTGGGAAGGAGACCAATGGCAAAAGGATGCCGCGTGCATTACATGTATTTCTTCTTTCTAATTTAAAATTTAATTTTCTAGCTACTTATTAGTTTAATAAAGTTTCAGAAATTTCCAGATCTGGATGAATCATTGTTTACAGTACAATCCTTGTTTCGTGTCCCCAAAAGGAAAAACAAATTAGGAACATACTAAGTAAATCACTGCCTCTTACATATACAACATAGCTTGCATGCTTGAAGAGCAGCTCCAGTTGTAGATCATAAGAACATCAATTCTACCAGTAAACATCCTTAGCTTTAAAAATAGTTTTAACTAAATATTTTTTTCTGAATTTTACTCTTGATTAGGAAGTTCCGTGGCTGTATTTTGTTTGTTGTAAATTCTTTCCTCATTAAGAGCAAATAAAGCTCTTTGCCAATAAACTTTTAAGAATCCCAATGGAAAGTCCATTCGACAGTCCTCTCATCTGCCAATGCCTTCATGTTGTAGGAGATGTCTGCTCAGTACAATTCTAATGAGTTATTAAAGGGAATCTGTCAGCAGGTTTTTGCTATTTAATCTCAAGACCCCATGCTATAAGAGATTTCAGCCATCTCCTAGAATAGCGGAGTTGGAAGGGACCTCCTAGATCATTGTATCCAACCCTCTGCTCAAAGCAGGATTCACGAAATCATCCCAGACAGATGACTGTCCAGCCTCTGTGTGAAGACTTCCATTGTAGAAGAACTCACCACCTCTCATGGTAGCCTGTTCCACTCTTTGATCACCCTCACTGTCAAAACGTTTTTTTCTAATATCTAATCTGTGTCTCCTCCTATTTAGTTTCATCCCATTGCTTCTAGTCTTTTCTTGTAAAGCTGATCACTCTACAGTGTGACAAATTTGTAGATAGCTATTAAGTCTCCTCTGTCTTCTCTTTTGCAAGCTAGCAAGGTTTTTGTATTTCCGGGAGTCCTCCGCGCTGACCTCAGGAGACAGTTTTGGTTTTATTTTTTATTGACTAAAAACTAAAACCAAAATTGTCTCCTGAGGTCAGCGCGGAGGACTCCCGGAAATACAAAAACCTTGCTTTCTTATCCTGGATCTGCAGCGACCCTTTACATTTACAAGGCTGGTAGTGAACCCTTCACAACCTGAGTTAGGTGAGTGGAATACTGCGATATTAACCCCTGGTATCCACATTTGTTGCTCTATTGTGCGCTCCCCCTCCCCTTATATATTTTTCTTTTGCAAGCTAAACATTCCCAAATCCTCATAGGACTTCGTTTACAGACTGGTCACCATTCTGGTCTCTCTTCTTTGAGGTTGCTCCAGGTTGTTGATGTCTTTTTTTTTTTTTATAATGTAAAACAAAACAGGACGAAGTGCTGCTTGACCTGCGCTGCTGTCAAAGACCACCAGAAGTCGGGACATCTGGTATAAGGTGTGACAAAATCCCTGAGGAAGGAGCCCGGTAGTAGCTCCAAAATGCGTCGGTATAAAAGCAACGCCCTTATCCCAGATATCCTGACTTCTGTTGGTCTTTGACAGCAGTGCGGGTCAAGCGGCACTTTGTCCTGTTTTGTTTTATTCTCACCGCGGATTCCGTGGAGGTGCAGGCCATGCAGCAGCTGTAATAATGTGGTGCTCAGAACTGGACACTGTATTCTAGATGAGTCCTGACCAAAGAGGAGTAAAGGGGGATAATGACTTCACGTGATCTAGACTGCTTCTGTTATCTGTTCGCCATCTTCTGATAATGAGATGACTCTGCTGACTCTGTCCCAGTTAATATAGTCTATTAACCCTGCAGTTCTGTTTGGGTCTACTATACACTTCTAGTGTTCCGTTCATTTTTTGACCAGACTTATTAAAGTCTTGATTTTTAGCTAATTTAAGTGTTTTATTTGGATACCTGTTGCATTTTTATACTGTATGTGAACATGGTTGTTCATAAACAAATGAAAAAACAAATTTCATATTTGATCATTTTTGAATGAACAGAACAGCAGGGTTAAGTGTACGGATTTGGCGAGCATGGAAACTAAAATATGTAAAATAAAACCTGAAAAATAAGTCAGATGAGAGTCATAGAAGGATAGTTTCATCGCTTGAGACCCACTCGTAAAAAAAAAAAAAAGTAATTAAATAAACCAATAACCTTTATTGGATCACTTAAAATTGTTTGATGGACACACAGAGGGAGAAAGGCGCAAAACGCAGACTGTGCAAATTGGACATGTCCTGCTGAAAGTATACATTTTGCTCATAGAGAACTAAACCTTTTGCATTATCAACGTTCAATGGATATATCTATTATATAATGTGGCCGATGACTGGTCAAGATGCGAACAAGTACACCACTTGCAAAGTGCATACTGTATAACTATTTTTTATTGGTATATGCTCAATGGAATCGACTAGTTGGGTAGCAAGGGAAGTATATGTCTGCATAGCTGTGACCTCAAAAATAGGCAACCCCTGCTGAGAAAATCTATCAGATTGTAATCACCTAGTACAAGAAAAGAAGCTACCTACATAGTGATCAGCAGGACCTCCTGTGTGATGAACTCTGACCCCATATAGAGGGTTTTTTTTTTTTTTTTGAGGGGATTAATTGCCTAAAATAAACCAAAATGTTGAGAAGATTGCTTCTACTCTATTTCAATGCTAGTCCTCTGTTGTTCACATGAGGAGTTGTTTGGCTGTTTTTGTTGGTTGGGTGAGGTGTTGCGGTGACGCCTGTCATTCCTTTTGAAGATGGAATCCTCTCCTAACACACAGCTGCCAGTGACAGATTCCATGGAAGCTTTCTAATGACCTTGAGCCTGAGCAGGAAAGAATTTCATTACGGAGAAATTATCTATTGTATCATATTATTATTGTATGTCATTAAAGCAGCACTACAGAGTTGGTGATTTTTGTTTGTCTGTTTTTTGCACCAATGTAGTGGTGCTTTAAAGAGGACCTTTAACAATTCCCCCCCCCCCCCCCCGCTCATGGATGTGTATCTAAGTGTAGCACTGAATGCAGCATGTACGCTGCATTCAGGCAAGGGGTCCCCCATGAGTGTGGGGGGCCTGTACCCCAAGATATAGGCTTTGATAAACTTGCAGTTAGAAGCCATGGAGGCTGGCCCTTGTGCTTAGAGCCACCTCGCTCCACGGAGCATTTCACGCCCCCTGCGTCTCTGTGCCGCCTTGTTTACATGCCCTCGCCGTCTCCCTCCTGCCAGTCATTTCTTCCTCACCTGCGCCTCCTTGTGCTGCTTGACGCAGGCGCAGAGGGAGGTATCGCTTCTTGCGTTCCGGACGCTGTCCGTCTCCTGTGTGACGTCCTCTCCTTACCCCGCCCTGCTCCGTGTTATGCTGTATACACAGAGCATGGCGGGAATCCTGCGCTTGTGCAGAAGTCCCTCCTCAAGCAGAGTTTCTGATAATAAGCATGAGGAGGCTTCTGCGCAAGTGCATGATTCCCGCCCTTCTCCGTGTATACAGCATAACATGGAGCAGGGCGGGAATAAAGAGTTCGTCACACAGGAGGCAGGACTGGCAGCCGGGAACGCAAGAAGGGATACCTCGCTCTGTTCCTGAGTCATGCAGCACAAGGAGGCGCAGGCAGGAAGAAATGATGGCAGGAGGGAGGCGGCGAGGACATGTAAACAAAGCAGAACAGAGACGCAGGGGGGCGTGAAATGCCTCCATGGAGGGCGGTGGCTCCAAGCACATGGGCCAGCCTCCATGGTTTCTAACTGCATGTTTATTAAAGCCTATATCTCGGGGTACAAGCCCCCCACACACATGGGGGACCCCTTGCCTCAATGCAGCATACATGCTGGATTCAGTGCTGCACTTAGATTCACATCCTTGGGGGAGGGTGACAGGTACTCTTTAAATATACGGTAATTCCCCTGCCCCTTAGTGTTATACTCCCTTCCACAGCCTTCATCTTTTTCCAGCGTCGATCTTCAGGGATTAGTACCTGCCAACAACTGAAGGGTTGTGTCAGGCACAACCACTATTTAAAGCCTGGAACCATGACTGCTGCAACCACCAGAAGAATGCATATAGTATTACCTAGACCGAAATTGTAAAAGCTGCACTGTTAGGAATGATCCACTCTGATAGTATTGTTGAATGGCTTTAATTCTATGCTTTGCAGGGCTAACAGTTGCCCTTTCAGGAAAGGCAGTGACTTTCCTGAAGAAGGGGCAAGTGTTAGCCCTGAAACGCATAGAATGAAAGCCATTCAGCAATACTATCGTCTATAGAAAAAACTTCAGCACTAAATTTTCCAGCTGAATATCATTTTTAACGAAAACTGTAACAGATATTCTTCCAACCACCGTTTCGGACAATCCTGACCTTTTTCTTAGACAAGAATATCTATATAAAGGGTGAACATAACAGAAATTACCATACAAAGAATGATCGTCATGTTATGCAGGATTTTTTCATCATGCATGTTATTACAATACATCTTGTCAAATACAGGAAGGGACTATGTCCCATATTACCATTAAAGTACAACAAAACAAAGCGTCATGGCTACCGGGCCTCAATGGTGAATAGAATGATATGATTACCTGCGATAGGGTAGTAATGGAAAAAAGTCTTGATATTTGGGCAGATTTATATAGTGACAGCCACAAATGGAAACTGTGAGAAATAGGTGAAAAATAGAAGAAAAAAAGCTAATAACCGGGAACTGAATGTAATCCTGTATAATACCTGTTGTGGGATGTGTAATGTCGAGGTCTGGTCACTCACAATGCTTATGCACAATAAGGTGTCTCCCTCCTCTAAAGAGATTTGTGACACAAATTATGTATACATGTATACGTATTCTACCATATATTTCGGTAGTCAGAGAAAATATTAATTTAAGATAATCACCTTTAATACATAATGGGTATGCTTGATTAGAGCCTAATTGTTTCACCATCTGTCACAGGAACAATAATACTATAGAACACATGGTGCACAAAATAAAGACCATTTAGTCTGTATGTCTATAGATAAGCTGAGAATAACAGATAATCCTGAAATGTGTCATATCTACCTGAGTATATAGGTATTAGAAATATACTCTGTAAGCAAGCTCCTACATTCACGTCATGTAGTCACTAATAAAAATAATAATAAATGTACATTACAATTGTCAATTAAAATTTAAATATAGATTAATATCAATACAGTTAATACTACCTATAGCAAGGGTGGGTAACCTAAGGCCCTAGGGCCGAATGCGGCCCTTGATTACTTTTTCGCGGCCCTCGGGCAGATTCCTGGGACTGCAGTGCTCAGGCTGGCAGACACGTTTTGCTGACTGTCTGCCCTATAAATCCAGCTCTCTAGTGATCTCTATGTCCAAGCCTCGGTCTCCTCAGTAATGTATATGCTCTCAGCCTCTCCTGTGATGTCTAGGGCTCTAGCAAACCTGGAAAAGCAGTTGAGAAGCAACATGACAAATATCACCCACGCCAAAGAGAAGCAGCTCCAGCCACCACAGTAGGGTGAGTTGATTGTTTAACCAAATATATAATTTTCTAAAGATGAAAAATCATCTAATAAAGGTTACCACATGCATCACCATATAAAAGGAGAGTACTTAGAAGTATAGTTTAACCATTTGTCTCACCTCATACTCTCTGTTCAGACCGTGGGTTCCAGGGTCTGAAGTTCGTGTATCCACCTTCCTTCTAGGGTCAGTAATTCTTGACCTGATTCCCACCCCTTCTGGAAACAGGAGCTTGATCAGTGATTTGGAATTTACGCTGAGATACTCTATCGGCATGGATCATTCCTGACAGCACAGCTTTTACACCATATAATTCTATCAAATACTACGGTGAAATCCATGAGGAAGTGGAACACTAACGAATAAAGACTTTTTTTCCTACAGCAGATGGAAATACAATCTTTTCTTTTGATATAAAGTGTCAAACTGAGGTGGTGAAGAGAGATGATGAGCTGGAAAAGTGGATTTTTATTGCAAAAAGAGGTTCTGTGAGTGGGAACACGCTAAGAAGTGGTGAGGAATAGAAACTCTTAGGAAGTGGGGTAGTAACCGCTCATTATCTTCTGGGAATATTCTCTTTACTGGCTCCAACAGCCAATCACATATCCCCAGAAGAAAATGTGCGGCCCGGAAGTGACGCAGCGCCGCATCACAGCAGAAAGGGACAACGTGGACACGGTAAATATATTATGTTTATTAACTGTTTGCTTGCTTTAATAGTCTGACCTCGGTCCTGAACACTACAAACCCCAACGAGTTTGTCTAATAGTAACAAATACAGGCATTTTCTCAAATTGAGATTGTAGGAAAAAAGTAGTTGTGAATTCAGAGATGAGCGATTGGGTGTTCGGGTTTGGTCACGCTGCTCGGAACCCGACCTTGACCACAGTCTTCACTGATTGGCTGTTCAGCTCTCCACCCACATACAGCCAGCCATGAGCAAAACACTTCCGGGTGCGGGACGGCCCGGATTTATTTATTATTTTAACATCACTACCAAACCTTGCTGACTGCAGCACTTTGTACACACAAATCCCCCAAGCTCCAGCCCTGAACAGGTTTGCTCATCTCTAGCTGGGATGTGCCAAAACGGGGTGGCGACTATCAAGAGTAAATAACAGTAAAGCAAATAATGCAAAACCATGAAATTTACGGCTGGACTCGCATATAGGGTGGACCATACAGATATCGATAGGTCAGGCTCTCTCTTAGCTGCTTGGGAGCGTCGGTGGTTTTTACAGTAACAATGCAGGACGGGGTTACCTTTTGTATCTGTAAGTATGAAGTGTTTTGCCTTTGTTCTATTTTAATGCAGCTGGCAATATTCCTTCATTACTGAATTCTTGCTCAATGACTCAAGTGTTTGGCCGTTTTTGATGTTTTTCATGCATAACATATTCCAAAAAATGGCAACATAAATGGCCGCTGTAAGGAGTTTTAGTCTAACCAGAGTGTAGGCCGCTGATTTATTTATAGGCCTTTCACATAAGGCTGTGCAGTATGAAGCTTTTTATGATCTGCAGTCGTTCTATGTCCTTGTTATGAGTTGTGTAGAAGAAGCGCTGACCTCTGGGTTTTGTAGGATGACGTCCTGCTTAGTCACACATTGATCCCGGTACCTACATATTGCATTAAAGTTATGTGACGCAGCGTCCAGCCTGGATCGCAGCAGAAACGAACAAAATGATGGAGAACCACAATTATTACTGATACAACCCCTATAAAAAGTAGTTTTGTGTAAGTGTGTGATAAGGGCAGAGGTCACTTGATGTTCTCATGTCATTGTTGCTGGTATATAAATGAAGAACAGCACAGATTTAACCTCTTAAAGGGAGTCTCACCCTTCAAAAAGCAAATTCGGCTACTTAAATATTTATATTTGTTGTTGTTAAATTCACTTTTAATCTACCGTATATACTCGTGTATAAGCCGACCCCCCTACTTTTGCCCCCAAAACCTGGGAAAATCTATTGACTCGTGTATAAGCCGAGGGTGGACCCTAGCACAAGTATACAGCCCCCAGCAGTGTGGTATACACCAGTCCCAGAGGTAGATACAGCAGCCCCAGTGGTAGTATACACGCAGCCCCAGTAGTATATACAGCCCCAGTGGTAGTATATACAGCCCCAGTGGTAGTATACAGGGCCCCAGAGGTATATAGCAGCCCCAGTGGTAGTATACAGGGCCCCAGAGGTATATAGCAGCCCCAGCGGTAGTATACAGGGCCCCAGAGGTATATAGCAGCCCCAGTGGTAGTATACAGGGCCCCAGAGGTATATAGCAGCCCCAGTGGTAGTATACAGGGCCCCAGAGGTATATAGCAGCCCCAGCGGTAGTATACAGTGCCCCAGAGGTATATAGCAGCCCCAGTGGTAGTATACAGGGTCCCAGAGGTATATAGCAGCCCCAGTGGTAGTATACAGTGCCCCAGAGGTATATAGCAGCCCCAGTGGTAGTATACAGGGCCCCAGAGGTATATAGCAGCCCCAGTGGTAGTATACAGTGCCCGAGAGGTATATAGCAGCCCCAGTGGTAGTATACAGGGCCCCAGAGGTATATAGCAGCCCCAGTGGTAGTATACAGTGCCCCAGAGGTATATAGCAGCCCCAGTGGTAGTATACAGGGCCCCAGAGGTATATAGCAGCCCCAGTGGTAGTATACAGTGCCCCAGAGGTATATAGCAGCCCCAGCGGTAGTATACAGGCAGCCCCAGTAATGCAGGCCCCCCCCAGCGTCTCTCCGGTCACCTGTAAAGCAAGCTATACTTATCAGTGTCCCGCTCGCACCCGCCGCTGCCGACATCCACGATCCTCCATCTTCATGCGACTCCTCTTCCTGTTTCCTGTGCGCGTCGCCGGGAATGACGTCATTGCCGGCGACGCGCACAGAAACAGGAAGAGGAGTCGCATGAAGATGGAGGATCGTGGATGTCGGCAGCAGCGGGTGCGAGCGGGACACTGATAAGTATAGCTTGCTTTACAGGTGACCGGAGAGACCCTGGGGGGGCCCTGCATTACTGGGGATGCGGGGGCTGCTGTATACCGATGTATACATCGGTATGTACCGATGTATACATCGGTATACAGCACTGACTCGCGTATAAGCCGAGGGGGGTACTTTTCAGCCCAATTTTTGGGCTGAAAAACTCGGCTTATACGCGAGTATATACGGTATATGTAAATGAGGGTTCATCGTTGCACACTTGGTGTGGCCAATGGTTTAGTGCATCAATGCGCCCCCAAATCTGCATATCCAGCCCTGTCCCTGTACTTGATTGACAGCAATGACTTTCTCACTTCGAGCGCATCCTAAAGGCCCCGTTACATGGTACGAGATCGTAAACTAAATCGCTCAAACATCACGAGTTTGGAGTCGTTGAAACGACATCATTAGGATGTTGTTTTGTGTAACATCGAGATATGACTACAATAACTCGTTGGATCGTTGATCGCAGATTTGAGAACATGTTCTCAAATGAAACGATCCACGATCAGCCAACCTGCTGCATCATTGTGTGTGACACCGCGATAATGATGTCGTTAACGACTTTGCCTATTCACAACAGTGAGCAAGTATCGTTTGCTGGGTTGTGCAAATGATAGCTGCTCGCCACACAGTTGGTTCTTCGTCCACAATATCTACACGTGTGACATCTCACCAACGATGTCAATAAGATGTCCTAACGACCGAGATTGTTGGTGATATCTAAATGACCTTGAAGCGTGTAACTGGGCCTTAAGACGCTCCTGTCATTCTGCGTCCACTACTCATTATACACAGAGCAAACCATTCTAGAGAGGAGCCGAGATCAGAGCGTGCTCGCGCCCACCCTGAGTGCTGACCGGCCGTGACACTGTGAGACGCTCTTCTTCACTGTCACTGCAGGAACAGGGATTTGAGGCTGGGGAGCGCTAGCTGTGAGCGAGACAAGGCTGTAGATTAATATCATGGACCGTGCTAGATATGCAAGTCTGAGGACGTAAGAGTGCACAACATCATTGGCCACGACATAGATGCACAGATGTGCCCTCATTTGCATATGGACTAAAAGTGAATTTGTCTGAAAATACAACACTATCATTTTCTTTGCTGTTGTGATTGTTATAGAGGCTTAGTGCTGTCTATAGATATTTAAGAAGCTGAATTTACATATTGGGGATGACAGATTCCATTTAAGAAAGCAGCCAATTTTCATTCCTGTGTCTCATTTTTTTTCCCCTTAATTTTGTATATCAAAACCTTTTTCTTTTTCCCCACATAGTCGTACAGATGTCACTATCCGTGTTTGACAATAAATGGAATCTGTCAGCATGTTTTTGCTGCCTCATTTAAGAGCAGAAACACTGATTATGGCGATGTATCACTAGTTTACTGAGTACAGCAGTTTTTACATCGTTTTTAGATGTACCATGAAGCAGAGCTCAGAAAGCTAACCTTATCCTCTCCACAGCTTTCTGTGTACGTTGTATATTGACTGTAAGCTGCTAATGAGTGATGAGGGCAGGGTCTAGTATAGGCAATGGTAATCTCCTGCTGATAAAACACTGAGTATGGAAACAGAAACTTACAGATACTCTTTAAAGGCTTATTTGCAGGGATAAGTCCTAACAATGATTGCTGCTGTTAGAGGGTTGCAAGCTATATAAACAGCTGGTGTATGTATATATACCGTACTGGTGGTGTATGTATATATAGACATCTATAACTTGAAAAAAAGCCTCATATTTGTCTATGAGACTGTTGAATTTGGGTCAGGAGACTCGCAGCAGCTCCAGTCACGGATGCTGGAAATGGCCATAGACTTATGTTGGTTCCGTCTCAGACTCGTGAGCGCTCCCTTGCCAATTATAAATCTGTTTAATCACAGCCATACAGTCCTCTCTATCCTTGTACTAATCAGTATAAAAAGCCACCGAAAAAAATGATAGTCCATAATGAAATAAAAGCAATTATAATTTATTAATCAAATAAAATGGCTTGATGAACATACAAAGAGACAAGGGCGCATAACAGACGAGAATAATTATACAAAATGTGGAGGAAATATGCGGTTGGAGCATCAAATTACTAACAGGATGGATGAATAATGAAATGTAAAAATGAATATGTATGAATATATATGTATGCATGTGTATATCCAGTATGAACCCACCAACTATATAAAGCAAAAAAGCACTAATTGCAAGACTCAAGATAGAAAAACAAGATAGGCATGTCTGTAGATTCATCACAGTGGGATCCACATGGGGTAAAACCAGTAGCTTGGTTAGTGTGTCTCTATGGATATTGCCACAATGGGATCAGCCTGAACTAACCAAGATCAAGTAATGAATTGGTATAATGAATAAGAATCTGCGGCATTGTACACCTGTAATAGCAGCATTGAGAGTCAATACATGCAAACGAAGAAAGTATAAATATAAGCAAATATACTTAATGACCATCAGGATTCCTGTGTAATGCCCCCCACCCTGATGCACATTTCAGCATTTTTGGTGATAGTCGATTCCAAGTCCTGTGATTGGAGGTCAGGGATTTACCAGTCCTACCCAGCTCTAGTGGCTGTTCTGAAAACTCAGTCTAAAAATCCAGGTCATTAAAGATCACCTGTCAGCACTATATGTTCTGAAGCCTGCTTCTCTGGGTCCTTCATCACCGAGGCTTGCCACCTTACATACCCCCCCACTCTACCCAAAGCCAAGGGTCTGGGAACCTTTTGCCAGCCATGAACCCCATCCTGCCGAGGCCTGACCAAGCAGACACGACCTACCTGGTTTGTGAACTTTATAGTCTCCCTCAGCAACCTTTCCTTACCATAGCAAATTCAGGTCAGATGACCATTACACTCAGTGCTGTGTACAGCTTTGCCCAGGACTGAGTGTAATGGTCGTCTGACCTGAATTTGCTATGGTAAGGAAAGTAATTTTCTATTGTGTCCTTGGCTCACTTTAGACATGAATTTAGTGGATAGGACTTGAGATGTGGGGAGCCGTGTAGGGGCTCACAAGCTTAAGTGTTTTGGACCAAAAGACAAACCAATACCCCACAATTTGCTATATGATAAGAACTCACCAACCTTTTGAACTATTACATAATGTCCTTGCCACTTGGCGACAAACTTACTTTAACCTAAGGGCACCCACACCTGCACCTGATTCCCCCCCCCTCCCAGATTGTGCTTCTTGTGCCTTAAGAAGGTGCACTTTTTCCTGGCACCCCACTTTTGTCCCTCGAAGCAACCAACCCTGATGCTCGGCTAAATGCGTAACACGACATTGGCTTCAAGGGATGCTTTCACATCTTTATTGCACACCTGTAAAGACCATGGCAACTTGTCAGCTGCGTCATGAAAAAGGATTCTGTAGACATGACCTGGTGGTCATACGAGCAAAGTAATGACATCTTTTTCCCCCACATATCCCAAAAAAAAAGGAAAGTCGCGTACAATAATCACAGACTGCAACAAGTTTTTTTTTGTTTGTCAATACAGAGTAAATGTGGTAATAAAAAAAAACAACAGAGATTCGCAGTCTGTGCTAATGTCGACTTGAGGTATGATCAACAGACCTCTCCAGGGGCTGGCACATGTGAAATTGTGGCCCTTACCAGGTTCACCAACCTCCTGTAGTCTAGAAGTCCAATCACTTACACCCCGTTTACAGATACCTGGTACACCTGAGGCCCCTCACCAGGGTGAGAAATAGCACTGCAGTCAGGGTATGTGAGGCAGGAGCAGTGCCAACCCACGCTGCAGTCCATTGGCTCTGTGGTTTTGGAGACAATTGGCAAATATATGCCCTGGGTTTTGACTCCTCCAACAGATAGCGTCCCAAGATGTTCCCTTTGAACCTGGCTCTGACCCTCCCTGGGATTTTGAGGACTCCACTGTGAGATTTTGTCTTTTTTTTTGGACATCTGTACCCCTCTAGGACCCGCAGTAAGATTACCTAAAACCCTCTTGACTCTCCAGGGAATTTTCAACCTCCAATTACCTCTCCACCAGGCCCTCAAGGTCACCTGCATTCTGGGAAACTCCATGGGCAACACAGCACTGCATGGACCTCATCATAACACACTGCGGGGCCGGGATCTGGACCTCCGCTATACGCAGGCGCGATGTGAGGAGATCATGTGATCTCAGTTGTTGGGCAGCGCACACTGCGCATGCCTGAGAAATGATTGCACAGCGCAGGCGCCGGGGACATAAGGAGTACAGAGGGAGGCAGCGTCCGGGAGAAAATGGACAGCAGCGAGGCAGTTGAGACTTGGGGAGAGTACCCACCTACGGTCTCAGTAGAGGTATGGAGACAAATTTATAAAAGTGATTATTTCAGTGTACCTGGGGACAATACACACTCACCAGAATGCAGCCTTACTGCTGCTGAAGGTGGCTCTTTCACCTTCATAGGCCATTGGGAGGGGGGAAGGCTGACAGGTTCCCTTTAAAGCATGAAGTGGTGAGTAAACCGCTAGAAAAACTGATCTTTTTTGGACCTAGACCACCAGGCCTGCGGACATTCACCCATCACTTCTCTATAACACAATGACCACAAAATCCCTTCATTATAAAAGACTTCCACGGATGGAGGCATTGAACTCATTACCCTTGTTCCACAGGCATAGCCATGATAAAATAATTTTAGGCCCCTTTCACATCAGCGTTTTTGTAGATGTGCGTCCAATCCGACAGGTGGCGCAGCATCTGCCGCCTAACGTCCGACTTGTGGCCCAGATCCGGCAAGCCCCATGCATTTTCTATGAGGCTTGCGGTCCGATCTGGCAAGTGCAGTTGCATGGGGCTTGCGGATTGCGTGGTAAATCTGCTGGGTCTGCCGCACATCAGCAAAACTGCTGATAGGCCCTTAGACATATATAAATCAGTATTTATGGTGGCTGTATTTTTATTTCTCTTTTATTACTGCAAAACTATTTGCAGTTACACTTGTTGACGAGCTACACTGTTTGCCAGAGCTCCTACAGAACCTCAATATGGAAGTGGTGGTTGCAGTTGTTTATTCCTATATACCGTAAGTCATTTAAAAAAAAAATTGTTTTATTTGCAAAAAAGGCATGATCTTGATCAGTGCTGTTTAATATATGTGTCATCCATGCGTTATATTGTTATGTCAGATGTCATGATGACTGAGATGGCTCATACTCTGTATGAGATGGTACATATGTAATCACTGAGGAGGAGTTCTCTGTCCTGTAAACCTGAGACAATGGATCTTTCCAATCACTGACTGTTATTCACTGCTAGACAGCTATTATGCTCTTCTTTTTCCAGTCCTTTGGAGAATAAAGGCCTTACAATGGCTTGTGGAGGGATTGCATTCTGCTTTTCAGATGATTGAACTAGCTGTCTGCTCCTGATTGATGATCACAGAGATACGACTGCTGTAGGTGTAGGCGTGATTCACCCTGTGCAGCAGAACATTGTAGTTTTCCATTTTACGTGCGATTGCTCATTCGCTCACAGCACAGGTCCATCCATCGTGATGACTTTGATCAAAACAGCTGAATTTATGTCTAAAAGTTTTGAATGAAGGGGTTGTTTGCTGAAGACTGTGTTCACATATACCTAGTTGATCTGGAGTTCACTGCATTGAACCCATCATTTAATTGAAAACTGACCCATGCCTACAGTCTGTCAGCCGCAGTCTAGGAATGCCATAATATAAACTAGGGTCTAAACTAAGCAGCTTCCACACGCTACAGCCACAGCTTTAAAGGGATCCTGTCACCTCCAGAACACCACCTAAGCTACCAAAACATGTCCCTGCAGCATCCTATCACTAATCTCACACTTCTTTTGTCTCCTAAAAGCATACTGTGAAAGTGCTTAAAAACGTTTTAATACTTACTCATTAGTGATTATAATTAGCAGGGGCCATATTCTTTAGCCCTTAGGGCGTGTTGTTTTGCAGCTCCAGATCCACCCTCTGTCTGTGTGCTTTACTTGTGCAGATTCTGCCCTCCCCCCTGTGTCACTCACAGAATGCAAATCATTAGTCCTGCCTTCAGCTCCACATCACGGCAGCACAAACAGAGAGGGTGGATCATTCGGGGCGTGAAAATGAGTACCTAGGGAGGGCTTAGAGTCATAGGGGACGCCCTGTGAGACTTATTCAGGAACAAGAAGTCTCAGATTTGTAAGGGTATATTGTTGATTATTCCAATGTTACAGAGCACTTTTTTTTTATAGAAAAGGATACTGATCTGTTAGGGTGCAGGGACAGGTATTAAAAGGGTTGGGGGTGATTTGGAGGGGTCAGGTTCCCTTTAAATGTTTGCATCTTATCCTCTCTACCATGAATCCAACCATACTGATTCAATTGAAAAATGGCTCTTCCCAAAGGCTGATCTGAAATGTTAGGCCATCCTCCTTAGTTTACACTCTGTAAACACGTCGCGTTCAAGGTTGTATGATTTGTACGCAAGCATCCGCATGCATACAAATCACACACGGAAGTCAATGGGTGTGCACAGCAATCCGCAACTGAGTGCATCACCGTGTGTCCCCATGTTAAACATAGGGATGGGCGGTGCTTGTGCTCAGCTTGCGTTCGCCGTCCGCAGTACGCTGCAGAGACGTCCGCAAGTCTGAAGCCACCCTAAGTACTGCTATCCGTATTGGTTGCAGCATTTTAAGGGTTAAACTGCTAGAATTAGCATTTTCTCCCCTTATTCTTGGCTTTGCAGTCAGGCTTTTCCTCTCTGTGGTTGAGAATAGCTCTATCCAACTGACACACACCTAAACACCGCTTTAAAGGGGGTCTGCCAGCCCTAAAGCACCTATTTTAAAGGGTGTAGTGGGTGTAATAATTCTAATTTATTAATCCTATCTCAGTGTGTAGTAGGTGTAGTAATTATAATTTATTGAGCACTATTGATTACATGGTGCTGTACATGAAAAAGGTTTACGGTACATACAAAATGCAGATATAAATTGCATTAATCAACAATGTTAGACTGGTACAGAGGGGGAGAGGACCCTGCTCTTGCAAGCTTACATTCTTCAGGATAATGAGTGGGAGTTGGTAGCAGATCCAGTGGTGTTGAGGTGGCAGCTGGGTCACTATAGGCTGTAAGCTTTCTTGATCACACTTGGCGACGCACCAGTGATCCTGACAACGATATGACCTGGTAGGGATCGCTATGCGATCGCTGGTGAGATGTCAAACAGTCAGATCTCACCAGCGACGCAGCAACTATCCGGATTCATATGGAGGTCGTTGGGACCCGGTTTCTCAGACCTGTAGTATTGAGGTCGTTGTCCCTGTCAAACACAGCGATTCGTGCTGCCCTGCGGGACCCCAATGATCAAAAAATGGTCCAGGCGACTCTGACATGATCAGCGATATCACAGCAGGGACCTGGTCGCTGCTAAGTGTCAAACATAGCGAGATCGCTGGTGAGGTCGCTGTTGCGTCACCAAACTTGTGACTCAGCAGCGATCTCGCTAGCAATATCGCTTAGTGTGACGAGGGCTTAAATATCAGGAGATATGTTCAGAGATTTATGGAGAAGACACATTATCATCAATTTCGTAGCTCAATGTTATTAGTTTGAACTGGGTATGTTTGGAAATCTGAAACCAATATAGGGATTTGCAGAGGAGTAGTGAATAGAGAGACTGGTCAAACAGCAGAATTAAGGATGGACTGGAAAGGTGCATTAGTGTTAGTAGGCAGGACATAGAAGAGGGTGTAGCAGTAGTCAAGGCGGGAGAATGAAGGCATGCACATGTAAGAGACGAATACTGGAAATATTTTTGCGTTGGAGCAGGCAGGAGGTGGCCAGAGCTTGGATGTGCAGTTTGAAGGACAATGCTGAGTGAAGGGTTACTCTGAGGTAGCAGAATTCCAATACAGGTGAAGGTGCAAAGTCATTTATTGCAACAGTTATATCAGGTAAAGGATTTAGTTGAGATGAAGGAAATATAATGAGTTCAGATTTGTCCACATTGCGCTTTATGAAGTGTGATGAGGAGGATATGTGTAGTAGACAATTAAGGATTGTGACCGCAAAGAGGTGATGTCTAGGCCAGAGAGATAGAGCTGAGTGTCATCAGTATATAGATGGTACTGGTAGTCATGGGGATTAGTTGCCCCAAGCCTAAAGTATAGATGGAGAAGAGTAGGGGGTTCTAAGACATAGCCTTGAAGGGACATCAACAGAGAGGGAGGGACGAGGAGGTAATGTGGGAGTGGGCGATTCAAAATATGGTATGAGGAGATCCAAGAGAGGGCAAGATCTTTGACGTTAATAGAAGGAAGTTTGATGTCTATTTGACGTCAATAGAAGTTGGTTATAGAAGGGAGTGGTTAACTGTATTGAAGCCAGAGGACAGGAAAGAGGCGTATAGAGAATTATCTGTTGGCTTTGGTGGTTTCAGTGGAATGGTGGAGATGGAAGCCAGCTTTCTAGGTCGTCAAAGAGTGAGTTCAATGAGAGGTGGGAGGGACGGTAAAGCATTAATACCTTGTTTGAGGTGTTTGGACTCAAACTGGAGCAGCGGTAGCGGATGATAGTTGGACGTAGAGGTTATGTCATGGGATCTTTTTTCAGGATAGATCGTGGCACGTTTGAAAACAGAAGGGGAAGTTGGCACAAGATAACAATGGGATAAAGGGAAGAGTTAGGGAAGGAATAAGTTTGGTGGCAAGGTTGGGGAGGAAGTGAGATGGGATCAAATCAAGTTCACAAGTGGTGAGGTGTAATTTGGAGACTAGATAAGGTCGTCTTCAGTGATGTTGGGGAGGAAGTTATCGGAAAAAGAAAGGCATAGCAGCTGGAGTCAATGTCTACATCTGGCTGCCACCAGAGCTTGCAACATTTGATCAGTAAGGCTGCCGGAGGTTGGGCCCTTACTGATCTGATATCAGTGACCTATTCTAAGGGTAGGTCATTAATATTCTTGTACCAGACCACTCAGAGGATGTCCAGTTGACTATAAAAATGTTAAAATAAATAAAGAAAAACATTTTATGTGAATCTTTGACCAGATATTTCTCATACAAACTGTGGCCTCCAGAAATTAGCCCTTATATACACCAGTTTATAAATCCCCAGGCCAATCTGTAAAACATAAAAAATAGCTTTTATTATATTTGCTTTCTGGGTGGTCCGTTCAGATGCGTGTCTCTGGTCTTGGTCCGCCGCTTCCTTACTACTTGTAGTTGTCCTCCTTCTCAGCTTCATGTGGATGACTTGTCCTACATCATCCACACACTGACCTCCATTGCGCTCCTGTGCACTTCCCTCTAGACTACTGAGGGCAGAGCAAAGTATTGTAATGGCCAGGTGCAGGAGATTGTCAAAGAACAGCTGCGTAGTGCGCATGCATGCGTGTTTATTGACCTTTCATCATGACTGCGAATTACAGTACTCAGAAGGGTAGAGGGTAGTGCACGTGCCCGCAAGCGCACAACGGAGGTCATGGTGTGGATTACAAAAGATGCGTCATCCATATGAAACTGATGAGAAGGACAGCAATCACAAGAAAGGAGGCGTCTGAAGACTAGCAATGCCCATTAGACTGGACCACCCCAGGTGAGTATAATAAAAGCTATTTTCTATGTAATACAGGTCGGTCTGGGATCTTGTACAGTATTCTAGAATGCAGTATACGAGTTTATTGGTGTATAAGGATTTATTGGGGATTGTCGTGGCTTATATGAGGATAAACTGGTTGCAGGGTCTCTTTAATATCTCTAATGCCCTCCTTTCTTATTCTTTCTGGCCTGCTACCTCCAGTTCCCAGTCTTGTCTTCATTTCTGTGTAATGGCTGCCAACTCATCAGACTACAGAGCCCTCGGTACATAGAGGGGTGTAAGACAGTCCCTCTAGAATTGCAGAGGGGACTGGGTATTGCGGGACATACAAATAATGGAGTTAATGTTTTATTGTGACCTGGAGGTCGATTAAAAAAAAAAAAAAAAGCATCTTTGAAGTGATTTTAATTGGATGCTGGAGAAATCTTAAATCTTTGCCTCCCAATTTTCCAGTTTTTTTTTAACCCCTTAGTGCCTGAATTAAATGAATTGAACTGGTATGATGTGAATACGCAACGGTAGGCATTAAAGGGTTTTAATAAAAAAAAAAAAAAAAAAATTGCTTCCCCTCCCCCCCTCCCCAAGAATAATTGTGTGACTACACATTCCCTATCGAGTGGAAATTTCTTGGGTTTCCGTAATAACAATTTTCTGGTCTGTAATGAAGCTTAGAATCAGATTCTTATTGTAACGTTGATGATTGAGTTTGAACCCAATGAATATCAATATTTCCTGCCACTTAGTTTTTCTGGTACATTGCATGATGGACATAATCTGAGATTTCAGCTTCTTTATGGCAGAATAAACAGCAAAAAATAAGCGAAGCATCAATCTGATGGAAGAGAACAATTACTTGTACTGTCGCTGTTCTCTGTATTGTGGGGATTCTGTCAGTCTAAAGTTTTGTGTGTTTCTTGTTATAGACATTTGTTACTTTATACAATGCAAGTCACATTTTATATTATTTAGTAAGTATTTTAGAGCTGGAAACAGAAACAGATTGTAGGAGTTAAGAAAAAAAAATCATATTTGAGAAAGTAAAGCAAAGGCTCTTGTGGTGTGGTGGTAATTTGGTGATGGTTGTGGGTTTTGGTGCTTGTTTGGTGGTGGTTGTTTTGTTCATGGTTTCACTATCTATTATGTTACTTAGGTTTTTACCTTTTTACATCATATCCATCAGAGTTCTAAATGTTAAAAAAAAAAAAATTCCCAATGTTAATGGTAATCTGTCAGCAGGTTTTTGCTTCCTGCATTATCACTTTACACACAGGTGCTGCTCCCTCCTTATATCCACAGTTACATGCAGGGCTGTGGAGTCGGAGTTAGTCGGAGTTATGGGTAGGTGCACACTTGCCGGTGGGTTGGTCGGCGGCAGCTGGGCGGACCCGCCAGGAAGCTCCGGAGCCGTCCACCGGCTTCCTGGCGGGTATGTGCGGCGGGAGCCGGGCGGGTGACGGGCGGGAGCCGGGCGGTTGCACAGCGTGTTCTCGGTGGCGGTTCTGCAGCGGCTGGAAGCAGCACATGATTCTGCTTGCAGCCGCTGAAGAACCGGCGGTTTATAGAACATGCTCATTCTTTGCTAACCCGCTGGGAAACCAGCGGTTTAGCAACAGATGAGCCTGTGTAAACCGCCGGTGTGTGGACACCGGGTGTCGGTTTACATTGGTTTTAATGTTAATCCAAACGCCGGTTTGGATTAACATAAATTTACATAAAACTAATGAAAACCGACCGGCGGTTTCCGCTGCTAAAACGACTATAACCCGGCCAGTGCGCACATACCCTAAGGGTATGTGCCCACTGGACGTTTTATGGGCTGTTCTTTAGCGTTTTCCGTCGGCGTTTTCCGCTGAGTTTTATGTTAATTTATGTTAATCCTAACCAGCGGTTGGCTTAACATGCTAGTCAATGGATTTTAGAAAACGCTGTGTACATTAGAACGTTTTTGTTTGTCTCCTTTCCACTTTCTTCACCGGTTTACCACCGTTTTTCAAAGATAGAGCAGCTGAATTCTTTTGAGCGTTTTTCCAGCGGTTCCAGCTTACAAGTGCACAAAAAACAGTCTATAAAACGCTAAGAAAATCCGCCAGAAAACCGCCGATAAAACGCTGTACAAACGCTATGAAACCGCTCAAAAAACGCTCAAAAAACGATGGACACTGCTGAGGTCAGAAAACTCAGTTTCTGCAATTCTCCACCGGTTTTCTGACGGCCAGCAAAGATGCAGAACCGTCCAGTGGGCGTCGGATTCATGGAAATTGAAGAGTCAGATGTTTATAATGCTATAAGCCATGTGTTTGAGAAAAAAGTTGAAAAACTTACGTTTTTCTGAAAAAACTCAATCTTATCTTTTAATTCTGAAGTTCTTAGTACAAACATTGGCCAAGGTCAGTTTGCTCGTTTTTAAACTTTTTTCTCCAAACACATGGCTTATAGCATTATACAACATTGGTAATACCGTGTTTCCCCGAAAGTAAGACCCTGTCTTACATTTTTTTGGGGGCCAAAAGTGGCCCCCGGTCTTACTTTCAGGGGGGGTCTTATATTGTGTGCCCCAGCAGTGTGGCCTACAGGCCCCCTCCTGCTGGGACACTGCGGGAGCGGGTCGCACGTCACGTGCGCCCGCTCATTACATATGCACTGCATCCCCCTGTCAATCAGCGACAGGGGGAGCAGTGCATTATACGGTATATATGGGCCCCCTCCTGCTGGCACACTACCCCCCTGTTCTGAGGCCCCCCTGCTGCTGCTGCTGCAGACATTTTACCCTCCAGGGTCTTCTTGCAGCAGCCAGCGCGTCGGTCCTCTGTCCTCGGCTGTCTCCCGGATCATGTGACCCGTCGCAGCGCATGACGTCATCGCGACTTCGACCGGCCGGTCACATGATCCGGGAGACAGCCGAGGACAGAGGACGGACGCGCTGGCTGCTGCAAGAAGACCCTGGAGGGTAAGATGTGAGCAGCAGCAGCAGGGGGACCCTCAGAACAGGGGGGTAGTGTGCCAGCCGGAGGGGGCCCATATATACCATATAATGCACTGCTCCCCCTGTCGCTGATTGACAGGGGGATGCAGTGCATATGTAATGAGCGGGCGCACGTGACGTGCGACCCGCTCCCCCCTCCGCTAGGGGCCTTACATTGGCCCCCCCGGTTGTAAGGCCTTATAATCGGGGGAGGCCTTACATTAGCAGGCCCCCCCTTTACCCCTAGGCGGACTTACAATGGGGGGGGCCTTACTTTCGGGGAAACACGGTAGCTGTGTGCTGCAAGGAATTTTTTCTAGTTTATATGTTTCTGCGTCTCTGCATGCACCAGTTTACACTGGTCTGTGAGTGCTGTGCAGCTTTTTTCATTATATATATTCTATAGAGTTGCAGATACTCTGCTGCAATTGCACCCTCATCGCTGACAGGTGATGGAGGGTATAGATGGAGTCTGCCCACTGAGAAGTGGGGGAGCGGAAAAGGAGGACTTGGGTGTCAGCATAGGACTCGTCGTGCCTGAATTCACTTTGTCGCAGTCGACGAGCAAACAGACCTTGGCCAATGTTTGTACTAAGAACTTCAGAATTAAAAGATAAGATTTTGAGTTTTTTCAGAAAAACGTAAGTTTTTCAACTTTTTTCTCAAACACATGGCTTATAGCATTATACAACATTGGTAATAGCTGTGTGCTGCAAGGAATTTTTTCTAGTTTATATGTTTCTGCGTCTCTGCATGCACCAGTTCACACTGGTCTGTGAGTGCTGTGCAGCTTTTTTGATTATATGTGTGTGTGTGTGTGTGTGTGTGTGTATATATATATATATATATAATATATATATATATATATATATATATATATATATATATATATATATATATATAATACACATACGCACACACACACACACCTCATATACATAATATACATACACCTTTGCACACACATAGTATCCTTTATTTAGGCGAGCACCGAGTACCACTGAGCTGCTCGGACTCCTCGCTAATAATTAACGTTTCGCAGAGCAGTGCCACTTCAACGGGTCCAGTTCAGGCGAGACACCCTGACCCAGGATTGCATTCCACAAGCCAAGGAAGACTTCTAAGCCTCCCATTAGGTGCCCGGTATTTCCTTTTCTACTGCATATATATTAATATATATATATTTATATATGCAGTAGAAAAGGAAATACCGGGCACCTAACTGGAGGCTTAGAAGTCTTCCTTGGCTTGTGCAATGCAATCCTGGGTCAGGGTGCCTCTTGGAGCACGGTGTTGCACGCCATTATGGGAGAAGTCCAAATATCCATGAAAGAAAAAGCCAGGCGGCACTCAACGAATTTTAGAGATCCTTTAATTCGTCCAGTAATTCACAGGACATAGTCATGCGGGGAGAGCGAGTGAGGAGCACGGACGACGGCTGCCGTTTCGCTGAGCAGTGCCGCTTCAACGGGTCCAGTTCCTGTCCCCGCGTGATTATGTCCTATGAATTACTGGACGAATAAAAGGATCTCTAAAATTCGGTGAGTGCCGCCTGGCTTTTTCATTCTCGGATATATATACAGTGCCTACAAGTAGTCTTCAACCCCCTGCAGATTTAGGTGGTTTGATAAGATGCAAATAAGTTAGAGCCTTCAAACTGCAAACGAGAGTAGGATTTATTAACAAAAGCATAAATCTTACAAACCAAAAAGTTATGTTGCTCAGTTGAATTTTAATAAATTTTAAACATAAAAGTGTAGGTCAATTTTTATTCAACCCCTAGGGTTTAATATTTTGTGGAATAACCCTTGTTTGCAATTACAGTTAATAATCATCTTTTTTGGACAGACTGGCGGGGCTCGCTGGTGTGGAGGGGCTCCGGGGCCAGACCGGGGGGGGTGTCGTTCTCATGGATGGAGTTCGCCCAGATCTGAGATTATCTCTCAGGGATCTCCTTGGGGGTTCCGACACCATTTGAGTTGATGATGCTTTCATCTGAGGGCCCGTCCCATGTGGTCTCCATGTTTTATGTTCTGGTCCTGGCTGGGTTGGTGTCCGACCCTCTTGGATTCATGGAGGCTTGGGAGAGAGACCTGCACATCACCTTATCTGAGACTGATCGTCAAAAAATTTTTGTACTCACCCACAAAATGATGGTCTCATGTGCTGCTCAGGAACGGAACTATAAAATTTTAACACGCTGGTACCGTTGCCCCACTTTCCTACACAGGCTCGACCCTGGAGTGTCAGATGCTTGTTGGAGATGTGGGAAAGAGAGGGGCTCTATGCTCCATATCTGGAGGTCGAGCGGTCTACTCCAACCCTTCTGGGGTCAGGTGTTTGAGGCCTTTCACCTGATGTCTGGGATTTATCATATGCCTTCCCCCCAGATTGCTCTCCTGTCTCTGGTTCCTGCCGCTGTGTCCTCAGCAAAGAGGGGAATTTTGAGGTTCTGTTTAATGGCGGCTAGGGCTGTCATTCCCAGACACTGGAGGTCTACGAAGGTCCCCACAATGCTGGAATGGATAGCTGAGATGAACAAACTGAGTCGCATAGAGTCTTTGATGGCCGATGATCATGGCACCGGATCAGACGGGGGTAGTACATGGTATCTATGGCATTCTTTTAAGGAGAGCCCGGAGTTTGCGGATTGGTTGTTGCGATCCTCTCTTCCTTCTTGAGCTAGATTAACCAGGTTTCCTCTTCCCTCCCACCCCCTCCGTTTTTTTTTTTTTTTTTTTTCTCCACCCCTTCTTCCCTTCTGTTCCCTCCTTTCATGTCTTCTTTCATTACCTTTCCCCTTCTTTTTTCTCTTTTTTATTTCATGGTCTGCAGGGGTGACGGAGATGTTTAGATGGCTACGGAATAGCAAGAACTGGCTTACACTTCGCTTCAAGCTTCATCTTGATGTGATATAATTGGTGAATTATATTCATCAGGGTCTTTTGAGACGGCTGCCAGGGTCTCGGCCTTGGAACTGGAACGTGTTTTTCTGTCATACCCCAGACTATGTACGAATGTGTAATTCTTTATATCTGAATTTTTACCTTTTTTTTTTTTTTCTTATGACCTTTTGAAATTAATAAATACATTTATTGAAAAAAAAAAAATAATCGTCTTTTATAAGACCTGATCAGGCCGGCACAGGTCTCTGGAGTTATCTTGGCCCACTCCTCCATGCAGATCTTCTCCAAGTTATCTAGGTTCTTTGGGTGTCTCATGTGGACTTTAATCTTGAGCTCCTTCCACAAGTTTTCAATTGGGTTAAGGTCAGGAGACTGACTAGGTCACTCCATCACCTTGATTTTTTCCCTCTTGAACCAGGCCTTGGTTTTCTTGGCTGTGTGCTTTGGGTCGTTGTCTTGTTGGAAGATGAAATTACGACCCATCTTAAGATCCTTGATGGAGGAGCGGACTTTCTTGGCCAAAATCTCCAGGTAGGCCGTGCTATCCATCTTCCCATGGATGCGGACCAGATGGCCAGGCCCCTTGGCTGAGAAACAGCCCCACAGCATGATGCTGCCACCACCATGCTTGACTGTAGGGATGGTATTCTTGGGGTCGTATGCAGTGCCATCCAGTCTCCAAACGTCACGTGTGTGGTTGGCACCAAAGATCTCGATCTTGGTCTCATCAGACCATAGAACCTTGAACCAGTCTGTCTCAGAGTCCTACAAGTGATCATGAGCAAACTGTAGACGAGCCTTGACATGACGCTTAGAAAGTAAAGGTACCTTACGGGTTCGTCTGGAACGGAGACCATTGCGATGGAGTACGTTACTTATGGTATTGACTGAAACCAATGTCCCCACTGCCATGAGATCTTCCCCGAGCTCGTTCCTTGTTGTCCTTGGGTTAGCCTTGACTCTTCGGACAAGCCTGGCCTCGGCACGGGAGGAAACTTTCAAAGGTTGTCCAGGCCGTGGAAGGCTAACAGTAGTTCCATAAGCCTTCCACTTCCGGATGATGCTCCCAACAGTGGAGACAGGTAGACCCAACTCCTTGGAAAGGGTTTTGTACTCCTTGCCAGCCTTGTGACCCTCCACGATCTTGTCTCTGATGGCCTTGGAATGCTCCTTTGTCTTTCCCTTGTTGACCATGTATGAATGCTGTTCACAAGTTTGGGGAGGGTCTTAAATAGTCAGAAAAGGCTGGCAAAAGAGATAATTAATCCACACATGTGAAGCTCATTGTTCTTTGTGCCTGAACTACTTCTTAATACTTTAGGGGGACCAAACAGAATGCTGGTGGTTTGAGGGGTTGAATAATAAATGACCCTCTGAATTAACTTTTAACGCTTTAAAAAAAAAAAAATTTTTGTGGCACTGCATTTCCCACTTCCAGGCTGATCTACAGTCCAAATGTCACAATGCCAAGTTAATTCCGCATGTGTCAACCAGCAAAATCTGCAGGGGGTTGAAGACTACTTGTAGGCACTGTATTACCGTATATATTATGTTAGTGTGTGTGTGTGTGTGTGTGTGTGTGTGTGAAAAGAATCTATATGAATATTTATAATTAATTTTCATTGCTTTTCTATCAACACATGGGCTTTTTAAGTATACATAAAGTATGAATGTGTCCAGCTTTATCAATCTTGTAATGTCAGCTCCTTATGAATTTCAGCGCCTCTCTTCCTCACTATGGTACAATGTGTGCTGTCTGATGGTGGAATCTATGTCCCCATAACTTTTTGTGGGCCGTCAGCTGCTCTTTGCTGGATACAGAGCTTGTTTTTGCATCTATTTTCCATTTGGGCTTTTTTTTGTCTTCCACACGGCTGCATGATTCTTCCCACCGTTGTGTCCTAGAGATGCTCAGTTGGCTGTGAATGATGTGTCCCAGCACAAGGCCAGTGAGCATGTTAATGAGCTGATCACTTTATTGAGAACATGCTGTTGCACGTTTCCATATCATTGTTGGTATATTAACTTCTCCTCCGCTGTACACAAAGAACGGGCTTCGCCAACAAGAGCGGGATCTCATTCCTTCTCTTGCTTTCTCCCTGCTCTTTGCTTATTTATATCTCCTATGTCTTAACCTCTTTGCAGAGACTCATTAATATTTAAAGGCACTGCTCTGGGTTAAAGTGGCGGGTTAGCGTGGTTTGTATCACACAAGCTGCACCGAAGGCTGAAATAAACAAATACATATGTTTTTAGCCATTGTGATGCCGGATTTCCACAGATGACTTTGTAGATTTCCTCTTCACAAGTCTGACATATCATTTGGTTTTCCTACAATCCAGTCTGCTGATATTTAATGCAGATGTGTTCCTGGTAAAGATCAGTCACCCTCCTTTGTATAAAACTATGAAATACAATTATATGTGCGCACATATATACATGGATATACTGTGGTTCACTGGGGCCATGGGTTCATATCCTGCCAGAACCACCATCTGTTTATTTTCCTTCTCTTTTCATGGATTTCTTCTAAGTATTCCAGTTTCTTTCTAAGGGTTTTTATGTGTGAATGACCAATTATCCATGCATTAGCTGAAATTAGTTTGTTGTAATGATATTTCTTATATGGTCTCCGCATTTGCCAGTCCATCCTTGTCTGTATGACTTTGATTTTATTCCTACCACAGCAGACCATATGTATAGATGTTCTGTTCCTTTCACGCTACTCATGAGCGGCCTTTTCTTAGATTGTACGTAGACAATGAAGTTGAAAGGGTTTTCATGACATAGAAAGTGATTACATAGTGCTAGGATATGCTGCCTCTTCTAATTAGTGAGGCTCCGACTGCCACAAAACAGAGACCAAAGAAGCTGGCGGGACCCGTAGTCCGGGGAAGCTGGCGGGACCCGTAGTCCGGGGAAGCTGGCGGGACCCGTAGTCCGGGGAAGCTGGCGGGACCCGTAGTCCGGGGAAGCTGGCGGGACCCGTAGTCCGGGGAAGCTGGCAAAGCATTGGTTAAGAGTTGTCTGATCTCATGTTATTGGTGACCTTTCATTAGACTAGATCAACAATTTCTAATTGATGGAAGTCTGACATCCGAAACCCTTATCGGCTGCTTTTAAGTATAGATTATCAAGATTATGTAATCGTAAATCCCATTAACTTCTTTATAATGTTTCTCTCTACATTCCTGTGTATGACCCCAAACTGCTTCATCATGCTGTAGTTACAATGGAGCTGTTTCATTCCCATACATAGGGGGGTGTGGGTGACTAAAGCAGAGTTATCCCCTTTGCAGACAATATTTGTTTTCTTCCCAGTGCTGTCTGCTGGCTTACTTTTTGCTGGGTGAGACGTTTTTATTGATACCATTTTTGGATAGATATGATGTTTTCATTGCTTCTTGCAGCATATTTCATAAGATATATTGTAACGACCAACAAAA
Source organism: Allobates femoralis (assembly GCA_033576535.1). Lineage (NCBI taxonomy): Eukaryota > Metazoa > Chordata > Amphibia > Anura > Aromobatidae > Allobates > Allobates femoralis. Next base: position 63,720,645 of record JARQOC010000011.1, on the reverse strand, counting down.
ACACAATTGCATTTTTTTTGCTTAAAGTTTTTACCAATTGCGTAATTATTTTTATATTTTGATAGATCGGACTTTTTCCAAACACATCGACGCCACGTGTATTAAATTATGGTCTTTAGTTTTTCATTTTTTTTCATACTTTTTAACTTTTTTTTTTTTTTTTTTACTTTCCACAACTCTTAATAGCCTGCTTAGGGAACTTAAGCTACGATCATCTGTTCACTTGTACTATGTACAGCAATGCCATCATAGCATTTCTACACAAAGTGAGTATTTCCATCTCCTCTGAAGCTAGACCACAGGAAGGTTTCAAACAAGCGCTGCTATGACTAGCATGGTCTTCAGTAGACCCCCTGCTGTCATAGCAGCCCGTCGGTGACCCACGATCATGTCACTGATGCACTGATGGGCAGTTTGATGGCGCACCTCCGTGTTAAATGCTGCTATCAGAGTTTGTCAGTGGGATTTAACAGGTTGTTATTATTATTATTATTATTATTATTTATTTATATAACGCCATTAAGTTCCATGGCGCTTTACATGAGGATAGGGGAGACAAGCACAAGTACACTAAATCTAGGCGATCAGGACGTACAGGTACAGGAGGGGAGGGGACCCTGTCCATGAGGGCTCAGTCTACGAGGGGTGGGTGAGGATACAGTAGGATGGGGGAATGTCAGGTATGGGGCGGTCGCCTGGGTCTCATGGCAGGTTGTAGGCTTGATGGAATAGGTGAGTCTTCAGGTGACACTTGAAGCTTCTCAGGGTCGGAGAGTGTCTAACGTGTTGGGGCAGGGAGGTTAACAATTGTGGGCAGACCTCTGCTCCATCCGAGATTGTTGGAGGCAGGTCCAGGCTGTAATAAACTGCTGTTACCTGCCGAGTGTGGGGCGAGGTCACCCCGTGAACCTGCTCTATACACCTGCTTCAGACTTGTGAAATACATGTATAGCGGCCGTCACACGCACAGATATCGCTAGCGATATTGTAAGCTATCACGTGCACGCGCAATCGCTTACAATATCGCTCACATCGCTGGTGAGCTGTCACACAGACAGACTCACCAGCGATGTGGAGCCGCGATCTCGCTGGTTACTATGGTACACATCGGGTTACTAGGCGCCGCGCGGCGCTTAGTAACCCGAGGTGTACCATAGTTACCATCTCCCAGCATAGGCTCTGCCGCTGGGAGATCGTTCATCGTGGTGTCATACACCACGATGAAGCAGATCGTGACATCGTTCATCGCTAGATCTGAGCTCCGGAGCTCAGATCTGCGATGTCACGATCAAGCGATTTTACATCGTAAATCGCTTGATTACATGCAACGATTTTAAGCCCGATATCGCTTAAGCGATCAAAAAGGAGATCGCTTAAACGATATCGGGCAAGAAATCGTTGCGTGTGACGGCCGCTTATGGCAGATGTTGTGAATGGGGTTAAAGGGTAGAAAAAAAAATTCTTGAGTCACATGCTGTACTACTGGTTTCACTGATTGAAAATAACAACAGCGGTCAATGATTGGGAAGTCATCTTTGGCAGCTTGCAAAATTGGCAAGGGTTAGACAGAGGATCAGTGGCGGATTGCGGATGTGATTGCTCTGTGGTTCTCAAACACCCCAACTAATGGACAGCATATTACTGATGGAAATAATGGCATCATGGGCAGCAGCCAACAGACTAGGAATGGCACAAATTCTCATGGAATATGTGAACATGTTGAATATTTGTAGCAGATTTTTCTGTATGACAGATGTGTGTTTAGACCGTGAAAATGCAGCGTACAATATTTGCATTTTTTAATCTTTTTTTTAGTTGCATATTTTTCTTTGTGCTTTCATTTCAATGGGTGAAAAGAACGCTGAAAGAGTTGACATGAATGAAAATGGCAGCAGGTGCTTACGGCTTTTTCTGCAAGAAAAAAAGCATTGAACAAATAAAATGCTGCATAAACTCAACGTGTGCAGAATCCCTTGCTCAGATATTCCTGAAAGGCATCTGATTTGTTATTACATGCTGCTCCTTCTGCTTCAGCATCCATCCAACTTATGTATGGCTCATCAACTAGGAAACACTGCTTATTTTCTACTCTCAGCGGGGTTTGGTTACAGAATGGTGCACATGCTAATCTTTGTGACGGAGAAATATAAATATATATCTGAATATAATATTTTGCCGCTTGGATACACTAATTAATTAATTGAAGCTGCAAAGATTGATGTGGCTTGGGAGCTGGACGCCGCTCAATGGTTAATTAGTTATGAGTGGAACAGAAAGCTGGATGAGTTGTACATGATGTGATCTGCTTCATGTGCACACACATTAGTGAAATGCTTATATTAGAAAGTCGTATGGGTGAATGCCCTCTTTTTACTGAATTTGCAGTTAGCAGTGGAGCGCCGCACATCCATTAAACTGTTTGTTCTGTTTTACAGATGAAAGCTATTACCAAGGTGGGAAGTTCCAGTTTGAAGTTGAGGTTCCAGAAGCCTACAACATGGTGGTGAGTCCACAGACCTCACTCATATATGGAATGGAGAACGACGCTCCCCGCTGTCCCATGCCAACTCATTTCTGTTCCCACAGTATTTCTAGTAGACCTCCACTGCTCAACCTTGTGTGCCCTGGAAAGGTTAGAGAAACAAATCACAAATAGAAAAGTCCATGGAACTCCGCATGTCAATAATACCTTGGAAATTAGATCATAAGAGCTATTCATAGAGCTGCATAGTACTCCAGAGTCACAGACTTCAACACAGAAAACCTTGTTCATATTCAGTTGATTTATGTACTTTTCTTCTTAAATATTTAGTTTAATTATTATTATATATAAACCACAATAATATCTTGGGCTATGTACCCACCTAGCACATTTAGTTTTCAGACATTTCTGCACCAAATCTGCATCTTGTGCAGGAAAAACGCTGCTTCAGAAACGCCCGTTTTTGCCACGATTTTATGCGGTTTTTGCTGCTATTTGTCAATGAAGTCTATAGATGGATGAACCCACAAATGTATGGGTTCACTGAATCCAGACGCACTTAAGAAAAAGACCAGGTTCAGGACGGACTTGACCCAGACTTGAGTCCAGACGCCGAACGCCATACAAATCTATGGGGCCCCAAACTAAATTGTGGCTAAGGTGCTGCAAATAGAATCAAAATGGGGATTAAGGTGTTAAATCATACCAGTCTCCTCACTGCTCTCACAATACATCCAGGTCCACTCAATAAATCTCACACATATACACTACATTCCCATCCTCTGTGACAGCATCTGTGATTGGTTGCCCAGCCTCACAGTAGCTGTCTGTGTGTTCATGGTGTAGCAAAATATAAATGATTTTAAAAAGTGGTGTGCTGCCCTCAATTTTGAACCTCAGCCAAGATAAAGCACACAGCAGGGGGTTGATACTCTCACCCTGGGGAGGCCCATAGTTATTGGGCCCCCCAGGCTAAGAATAGCATCCCACAGTTGCCCCAGATTTGGCGCATCCATTCGATGGTGCTTAGGCTGAGTTCACACCACGGTTTTGTTCCTGTCCATGGGGATCCTGTTTTTTCCAGGACCACACGGACATGCCATTTCTGTGTCCGGATCCAGGATTTTGAGGGATCCGGACACCGAAAGAGCTAGGGGCTGTACTTTCACTTTCTAATGTTTCTACATACATTGCAAAAGGGAAAGTTAGCAATGGTTAAAAATAAAAAAAAAATGCTCGCCTTTCTGCCGAGTGTCCCGCGATACAATGGCTGCAGGACCTTAATCAGCTGACCGGGCGGAGCAGCAACTCGATCAGCTGATGTGTCACATGACAGCATCAGCTGAGCGGTTTAAATCACCTGCCAAAACCGATCGTCGGACGGGTGATTTAAACTACTCAGCTGATGCCGTCATGTGACACATCAGCTGATCAGGTTGCCGCCCCGCCCAGTCAGCTGATTAAGGTCCTGCAGCCATTGGATGTGGACGCCTCGCATCGCAGGACCCTCGGCGGAGAGGTGAGCATTTTTTATTTTTAACCATTGCTTTCTTTAATTTCACTTTAGCAGTGTATTTAGATACAAAAGTGAAATTACAGGAACAGTGCAGTTTTAGTGTACTGAGCATGCTCCATACACTAAAACCGGATCCGGGAAACCTTTTTATTCTCGGATCCGGCACCTATAGACTCCCATGTTATGTGCGCCGGATCGCCCCAGATTCGTTTCTGCCCGTTTTTTTCACCGGAGCCCAAAATCAGAGCAGTCTCTGGTTTTGGGACCGGGAAAAACAGGACAGAAACAAATCCGGGACTGAATTCACAAAACCGGATGGCCATTTATGACCAATCCATCACCATAGGGTTACATGGAAGGAAAAACAGGATCCTGTTCTGTTCTTTACAAAACGGACAGAACAGGATCCCAAAAAACGTGTTGTAAAGCCAGCCTTACCTGACTCTTCACGATTGCACTGGTGCTATGGCAATCGGGGTAATATAAGGGGTTGATGACAATTGTGAGTTGACACCGATCATCAAGCCCTGGATTGGTGATGTCCATGTCTCTATGAGACCCCCATATTACCAATCCTATAAATAAATCATTGAGAAAAACACAGGCACAGAGAAAAATCTTTTTTTTTTTTAAATAAAAAGAAACACCCTCTCTTACCCATTTATTACCCCCAACATACCCTTGAAGCACCGACAGTAATCTACAACAGGAAAAAACGCTAGGTGGGCAAATAAACATAGGTTTAAACAACAAATTCACAGAAAATAAATCCCAGAAATTATACGACTCACTGAAAAAAGGATTACCTATGAAATTTAACCATATTAAATGATCATACAACATCTACTACTACCTAAAAAGTGCACTAAATAATTAAAATCCTGTAATAACTCTTAAAATTCAGATTATATACAAACACACAAAATCTGTAAATATTGTGACCAAATCCAATATGATGTCAGAATTAGATTTATTTTATAAATTATCAAATCCTATTGGGTTTAGCCACAGTTTAGAGACTTGAAGATTTTTTTATGTTTGTGTATTGTCTTCTCCTGAACTTTGAGTTATTACAGGATTTGAATTACTTGGTCTTTATTAGATATTATATGTAATATGGTTGTGTAAAGATTACATTTAATGGGTAATCATTTCAGTGAGTGATTTAGCCAAGGAAAAGTCCCTGCTAGAGATGAGAGCGAAGCAGACTTTAAAGTTTGGAGTTCGTACAGAACACAGACTTTGCTAAAAATAAAAATCCGTGATCTGAGTTCGGTGCTTTGTCTGCAAACCACTGTAGTGAGCATCGCTGTGCTCGTGTACCCTGTGCTCGGCCCAGTTAGAGCTGCTTGTAGTGTTTGAATGGCTGCACTGGGGGTAACATCAGTGTTATCGGATGTAGTGTATACAAAAAAAATAAATAAAAATAAATGCAAAACCCCACCCCTCTCCCATGCTGGCAATGCTTTGTTTATGGCTGACTGTATGTCGGCGGAGAGATGATGAACTGCCCAATCAGTAACTTCCAATGAGGTTCAGTTCTAGAATTGAACTTTTACATAAAGTCCATCTGGATCCCCAGAAGCCAAACTTCTATGAGTCCGCTCATCTCTAGTCCCTACCATTGGACAGTAGTTCTCAATTTATACAGGGTGGGCCATTTATATGGATACACCTAAATAAAATGAGAACGGTTTGTGACATCAACTTCCTGTTTGTGACACATTAGTACTCCCTCCCATATACTAATGTGTCACAAACAGGAAGTTGATATTGCCAACCGTTCCCATTATATTTAGGTGCATCCATATAAATGGCCCACAATGTAGATTATTTTGATACTAGCTGATTTTGCTGTATGCGAAACCTTACTGGTAAGGCTGAGTTCACATGTCCTGTTATAGTAATCATTCATTAGAACTGATCCACCAGCAATCCGATGACAAGTTTTTTTTTATCTGCCTAAGGGTTCGCTATGTAAGAGAACAAGCTTTGATGGTCCTTTGTGCGTTTATTTTTCCCATAGTGGGAATATACAACAATATTGCATATAACACATTTTCAAAGATAAATTAGTTTCCAAATACTTTGCAAATATTCATTGAGAAGTCTTCTGAATGGTGGTAACCTCAGCCGTCCTGTATTTAAAGATATATTTATTAGTCAACAAGGAAACAACAAAAGTAAGTTGAGATGAAAGAATTTCAAGATATACATAAATTATAAATATAATGAATGCATAGTATACAAATTCAGAGAAGAAATAAATAATATAAGAGAAAAACAATAAAGACAAAAGACATAAGTCGAAGAAATAAAATAACCAAATATCTACAACTGACACGACGATTATGAGTATCTGAAAAAAAACAACAACTAAATAGCTCTTAGCAAACTAAGTACAATCAAAATGATAAATGGAGAAATTCAGGCTAAATTAGGGCAGATGAAATGTAAGAGTCTGTATATACATTCGAACCCAACTCGCCCATTTCGTCATGTACTTCAATCTAGCATGCATACTCTCTCTAAGAGCAAACGTGAATTCAAATGAGTTGTGCAATGCAATGCAATCCATAAAGTCCTCTGTGGATGGAACACAATCACTCCTCCACCTAGAGGCGATACGTTTTTAGCTACTAATAGGATATGTAAGGCCAAGAATCTTTTACATTTTGGGAGATCACACATCCCAATCAACAATACAGCCGAGTCAAAAGTTAAGACTATGTCTAAATCTAAAACTAAATTGATCAGGGACTGGACATCTAACCAAAAGGAACGTAACTTTGAGCATGACCAAAATATATGACGGACAGATCCCACTAGTCCACATTTTCTCCAACATAAATTAGAAACAGTAGGGTCTATCTTCTGCAGTTTTAAAGGTGTAAACTACCACTTGGTATATACTTTATATTGAGTTTCCAGAAGTGTTGAGCAGGGGACAGAGGAGTAAATATTTTTTGAACTGATGGGCAATTGGTTATGTAAATTATGATTATCGATGTCAAGTTGGTGATCCCATACTGTATAGAATCTAGAATTATTAAAAGTCACATCCTTATTAAAAGTTTTATAGATCTCAGCCCTCCTGTATAATGACTAACTCCACCTTGAGTATTATTCAAACATGTTCTACACTTTAAGTGCCCATTATGATGTAAGATTAAAAGAAAATGTGTATTTGCCTACAGATTCCCTTCACTTCTTTCCTAGTGCATTAATTCTGGATAATATAATTATTCTTGCCTCAATCACTTCTCTACCCGAAAGTGAGATGAGTAGGTAACTTGTGTACTGCAATGGGCGCACAGGTCCCGGCAATCAGTAGATATTGTGAACTTGTCTTATTTAGACAGGTGCACAATACCTGATGATCTCACGTGTCCTAACAGGCATCAGTAGATGTGACGTCACTGTCTCTCCCTGACCTCCCAATTTGGAAACAAGAAAACAGGACAAACTGTTTTGGGCTAAATTTATGCATTGAAGCAATATCAGCAATATTACATAAAGGCACCTATGAGTAATTTTCACCTGCTAATAATCAACCAATATTAAAGGGGCTGTCGTAGGCTCAGGACAAAACTCTTCCGCTGCTCTATGTGCTTGCAGACTGGCTGTTGTAATTTTCTGGTATTACCAGTGCAAGGGGCAGTCTTGTGTCGGTGTGTATGCTTTTTGCATATGTGCGGTCACATATTGACTAAACTTCTCTGGCTTTTCTCAATTGACTTCTATTGAGAGACAAAGAGAGAAGGGAGCGCACATAGGGTCTTATCTATGATGATAATTCACTGCCCCCCGATTAGTATGACTCACCTTTTTGGGTTGTGTGAGTCACAACAAACTGCAAGAGCCTTGTTATCCTGGTCGCTGCAGACACCTGGTGAGGGCGAAATCCGTTTGTGTAGAAAAAAAAAACCAGGTTTAGAGTCTGCACAGACCACAAACGCGTTTCACAGCAGGACCTGCTGCTTCCTCAGGGTCTTCCCTGCACAGGTCCTGCTGTGAAACACGTTGGCTCAATAAACGGACCTCAAACATATCCTTCCTGCTTTGTGGTCTGCGCGGAATCTAAACCTGGGCTTTTTTTCTACTCAAACGGATTTCTATTGAGAGAAGCAGAAGATATCTAGTAGACACATGACCGCAAGTATGCAGAAAGCATGCACTGGGAATACCAGGGAGTTGCAAAAGCCAGTCTGCAAGCACATAGAGCAGATGCAGACTTTGTTCATAGTCTGTGCTTTAAATACTCCACTTGGTTGATTACATCTTAAATATTCCCTTCAACAAACACACTTATTCACAGACATTGATTTCTTAAAACTCAGGCTCATGAGCTGGGGCAATCACTTATCAAAGAAAGAAGAAAGCTGCAATAAAATGTATAAATGAGAACCATTAGTGCGCACTGGAAAAACTGATTTAGACAACAAAACTTCCTTCTGATATATAGTAGAACAGTAAGTTTAGGGCACATGACATCCCAGCAGTAAAACTGCAACATTTGTGTGCTTGAATGTGGTGAAAAAAAGTGACAGGTCTTTTAAGTTTTGCCCTTTTTCCTTTCTAAGACAAGAATTTACCCTAGTAGAATTTCTGTTACTGTTCAATGTGTATTTTAATATCAATCGTGTCCTAGTTATTGAAATTGCAGATGGATGTCTTTGGGTTAGTTAAAGGGGAATTTCAGAGAGAAAAAAATTGGCACAGTCCCTGCACTCCTATACAATAATGATGAGCTGCTTGTTACACTTGTATAATGTTTAGAACTAGTATAAATCACTTATTCACTAACTGCTTTTTAAACCCCCATACCCCCCTACCCCAGCAGTCAGCTTCAGCACGTCCAATAACAGACTCCTCCTCATTCAATCAGATGGGCATGACACCATGGAAGATCATGTATTGTGACAGTGTTTGATGAAGGAGGAAATTATCCCTTACAGAAGGGATGACGGTAAGGAGCAGTTAGTGAATAAGTTCTTTATAGGGGTTCTAAAAATTATACAAGTGTAACAGGCAGCTCTGCATTATAGTAGAAGAGTGCAGGGACAATTACATTTTTTATCTCCCTGGAATTCCCCTTTAATAGACGTAATAATTTAGAAGAAATAAAAATTATCTATTTAGCGTGAACATATTCTGCAGCACATTACAATTTAGAGGGGAGCTGTACAGACAATAGAGTAAGAAAAATTCAACAGATACCAAGAGGAAAGCTGGTCCTGCTCGCGAGCTTCCAGAGGAGTGTGGACCCTGCTTGCGAGCTTCCAGAGGAGTGTGGACCCTGCTTGCGAGCTTCCAGAGGGGTGTGGGCCCTGCTCGCGAGCTTCCAGAGGGGTGTGGGCCCTGCTCGCGAGCTTCCAGAGGGGTGTGGGCCCTGCTCGCGAGCTTCCAGAGGGGTGTGGGCCCTGCTCGCGAGCTTCCAGAGGGGTGCGGGCCCTGCTCGCGAGCTTCGAGAGGGGTGCGGGCCCTGCTCGCGAGCTTCGAGAGGGGTGCGGGCCCTGCTCGCGAGCTTCGAGAGGGGTGCGGGCCCTGCTCGCGAGCTTCGAGAGGGGTGCGGGCCCTGCTCGCGAGCTTCGAGAGGGGTGCGGACCCTGCTCGCGAGCTTCGAGAGGGGTGCGGGCCCTGCTCGCGAGCTTCGAGAGGGGTGCGGGCCCTGCTCGCGAGCTTCGAGAGGGGTGCGGGCCCTGCTCGCGAGCTTCGAGAGGGGTGCGGGCCCTGCTCGCGAGCTTCGAGAGGGGTGCGGGCCCTGCTCGCGAGCTTCGAGAGGGGTGCGGCCGCCGCGAGCTTCGGAGGTGCGGCCCTGCTCGCGAGCTTCGAGAGGGGTGCGGGCCCTGCTCGCGAGCTTCGAGAGGGGTGCGGGCCCTGCTCGCGAGCTTCGGGAGGGGTGCGGGCCCTGCTCGCGAGCTTCGGGAGGGGTGCGGGCCCTGCTCGCGAGCTTCGAGAGGGGTGCGGGCCTGCTCGCGAGCTTCGAGAGGGGTGCGGGCCCTGCTCGCGAGCCTCGAGAGGGCGGGTCCTTAAAGTGTAGTGGCTGAGAAATGGGGATGGGGTCAAGATATATACATTTACCTCTAAGGTGGGACTTTGACACCCCAGTCTGACATGGTATACGAGCATTTACAGATATAGGGCACAGCTGATCTTATAGAAGCCGGCAGAGCGAAAGTGTTACAGCTCTCAGCATTGCTGAACACCAGAAACAGGAGTTTCTGATCATTAATTTTGTAGTTTACCTTGAGCTGACGCATAATGATACTAGTTTGCCTGCAATGCCATCTGGTACCAGTCAGGCTATCTCGCTCCATCTATATGGATTCTTTTTAACTCGTGTATGAGATTTTTCTCTGTCTGAGCCCGATCTTCCCTGTCACTCACGAGCTCGGCTTTGTGCTCCTGGTATTTTTAGTCCTATTATGTTGCCTTTCATTGCAGTAAATGTAGCATATGTCATGCCAGCTTGTATTTTGTGAAGACAAACCCGTGTGCCAGCTCGGAGTGGGCTGCAATTCACGCTCATTATATTATGTCGGAGTCAATCTGTGTACAAACTAAAATTATGTATTTAAATGTCTCTTGGATTTATCATCAGACTCTAAGTAGGTGAAAGAACACCGTACCCCACTAATTCTGTATAAAATTAGGCATAATTATATTTACTTATTCAGGGGATTAAAGTTGTGTTTTTTTTTTTATTTTTAATCTTTATTTAGACTTATTTTTATAACTACTGGGCAATATGTATTACAATAGCCATTGGCAGAGTAAATAGAAATGTAATTTCTGGTAAACTGCTGATTAAATTGGTATTTTACGTTTTATTGCTTGTCGTAACCTTATGTTCTATGGAGAACAATGTCACCTACAGTGCAATGCCATCGTCCCCCTAGAAGGATTACTTAAGGAAGATGAAGCATCCTCTATACTTTTACGTAATCTAATGCATAAACGACTGCCAATTGGTAAATATTTAAAGAGGACCTGTCACCCCTCTGGTACATGGCAAACTAAATGCAGCACTGAATGCACCAGGTCTGCTGTATTCATGGAAGGGGTCCCCAATGGCTCTAGCTCCCCTGTAAGCTTTAAAAGAGACATTAGTAAACATACAGATAAGTAGTCTAATGGGTGGGATCTTATTAAGAGGTCTTCACTGCTGGCACAGTCCTCCCGCCTCCTCCTTGTGTATTCCGCCCCCTTCTATGTCTCTGTGCCGCCTCCTGTTCTGCTGGCTCTGCCCTCCTTCTATCCTGCTCTATGAATAAAGCATAAACAGGGCGGGAATCTGCTGCTCACATCAGGCCGAATGCTTTGCAGCCGCTCTGACCAAGCTCTGTGCGACAGGTTGAGTGACAGAGAGCAGGAGAGGAGGAGGGCAGAGCCAGCAGAACAGGAGGCTGTGCAGAGACATACAAAGGGGCGGAATACACAAGGAGGAGGCTGGAGGACTCTGCCAGCAGTGAAGACCTCTTAATAAGATCCCAACCAGGCGACCTCTTAACTGTAAGGTTTCTAATTTCTTTTTTTAAAGCTTACAGGGGGTATGAGCCATGGGGGATCCCGTCCCTGAATGCAGCAGATATGCTGCATTCAGCGCTGCATTTAGTTTGCCATGCACTAGGGATGTGACAGGTCCTCTTTAATAGTGCGCAAGTCGAGGGTGACGTAAACCCCCCTGCACAGTAGGCTTATTACACTGCAGTACAGCATTACACTGTATTGTATCGACAGGTCAAGTCCCGTAGTGATACTAAAAGAAAATTTGGAAAGTTCACAAAACAAATCAAACTTTTTCCAATCACAATTTGCTATGACAAAAATCCATGAAATGTTAGATTCATTTGTATCACTGCAACCATAATGACTTCTACTAAAAAACCAACATGTAATTTAGTTTCATGAAAAGCACTACTAGGACGTAACTAAGCTCACAAAAAGAGTATGGTATATTAAAACTCAAATTTTATTACATCACTAAATAGCAATACAAAAAAAAGTGCTGCTAAATTGCGCAGAGACCATGATAAATATACCTAGCTGGCCTGTAGTGCCCTGACTGCAAATATTCAAGTTAGATATGGGTGAACATTCCCCTGTATCTTCCATAACCAGTCAGTGTTTTGTTGGTCTACTAGGCATTGCTCCCACCTAGCCAGAATCCTACTCCACACTGATGAGGGGCAACACCCCGAAACAGCTGTCTGTGGATGGATACCTGTCCTTGGTATTCCCTTGTCATATCTTTAAGCTTGTAAAGAGCTGGATATTGACTCAAAGGGCCACTTAATATGGTGGTTATCATGGCTAGGTCCTTCACTAGAGGAAGATCTGGCTAGTTCTGTGTTGAGACTCCTAAATGAGGCTCCACAGACTCTATTTGCATATTCAAAATTCCAGGGGGCAATGGGCCTAGGAATTCACTGTGTTGAGCGCTTTAGCCGGCTGCCCGCAGTGTTTTCTTGAACTGGTCTCCCTGAGATCAGTGAATACTTTGTTTTGTTGATAACCAGTCACAGGCATATTATAAAAAGTGCTAACTTACATAGCCGAGCTATTATGAGGTCCCTACCGCCCCAACGCTCGTTTTGCCCTTTATTCGTCAGGAAGCGTCCTGCAATTTAGCCTGCCTGGATAACACCATGAAAAAATTATACCAATACTCACACAAAAATACCGCTCCATCCGCTGAAGGAAAAACCAGCAGCTCCATGGTAGAATTATCAGGCCTTTAATATTGCAATGAACACTGTAAAGGCAAAAACCCCGCAAATAAAATAGAAATCTCATACACTAACATAACAAGCTGTCATGTGGTCATTTTTTGAAGTACTGAAAAACTTTCTGGAGTAAAACTGCCATACTTGATAGGTGGCAGCATTGAACATCATGTAGTTCCACGTACGATTTGTGATATTTCTTTTTTAATTTTAATAAATTTCCCTCCCTCTCTCTGTATGTGTATGTATGTGTGTGTGTGTGTGTGTGTGTGTGTGTGTACTCGTGTGACTCGGTCGACAGGGTAGGGGGTACTCTGATACCGGGACAGGTTGCTACTTCATTGGGATCACGGCTGGTTATTATTTGGGATGGGGAATTATTATATGTGACGCCACCTGTGGTACCTGGTAATGTAGTTATCAGCGCTGCAGCCGGCCACTGAGGTGATGGTGATGCAGCTTTGGGTAGTACAGCTCCCCACAGGCGGAACTTTACCTCAGGGCAGCGGGGTGGATGAGTAGTCCTAGGCTCCCAGAATAACTTATGCAGAGACAGGTTAGCCCAAACAGTTCTTTACTGGTACCAGATGGATCATTAGGTACATGGTACAGTCTAGTTTTGTTGCCACAGGTTTTGGGGATTACCACAACACATTCTTAGTCCTGTTCCTTTATGGGCTCGTTTGAAAGGCAGTAATTCTGGTATTATTTAGGAGCGCTCAGTAAAGAGAAGCAGATACCAATAATTAAAGTAGACCTGTTTATTCTGGCTTGTCCACTACGCGCGTTTCAACAGCAGCCTGCTGTCTTCCTCAGGTGGGGGTTTTCAGAAGACAGCAGGCCGCTGTTGAAACGCACGTAGTGGACAAGCCAGAATAAACAGGTCTACTTTAATTATTGGTATCTGCTTCTCTTTACTGAGCGCTCCTAAATAATACCAGAATTACTGCCTTTCATTACCATTATCCCTTATGGGATCTGGCTGGGGCTTCACAGTAGTGAGGAAGCTTAGAGGACTAAAGAACCTGCCCTGATGTCAGAGGAAGACCTAGGCGGAACACGTGACCTGAGGAGGCGGCTGGGAGCGGCGACGCTTGGAGTGATACATAGGCATCAGCAGCTACACGCTGACACCGTGGTTGTGCACGGATAGCACAACCAGTCCAGGTGAGTGGTGATTACCGCCACTAACAATATATCCCCATTAGACCACCGGGTATTATTCAGGATTGTACTTCTCATTTTTGTAATTTCATGTTTATGAGCTCTTTTGGCTCCTTACACTCCCACTCTTGAGCCTGGTTTCTGGTCCTCGGGTCTGTTGCTTAAGGAGATCCTGTCACCTCCCATGCATGGTGATCTAATTGCAGCACTGAATGCAGCATGTCTGCTGCATTCAGGCAAGGGGTCCCCCATTCCTTGAGCACCCCTGTACCCCGAGATAATTGAATTTTGAAAGCTTACATACTGGAGCCGGATAGGTGGGGTCTAGTGGCTGGAGCCACTTCCCTCACAGGGCAGATTCACGCCCCCTGTATCTGTTTTCCGTCCTCCGCCACCTCCCTCATGTGACTCATTCTCTCCCTTGCCTGCTGCATGCCAAGCTAAGCGCAGGAGAGGGATTGCTTGTTGTGGTGCTGGCCACATTGCCCCACCTCCTGCGGTGACATCACCACTTATACCCGCTCTGCTCCAGGTTAGCCATGGAGCAGAGCGGGGAAAGGCGGTGACATCACAGCAGGAGGCGGGGCAATGCAGCCAGCACCACAACAAGCAATCTCTCTTGCGCCCGGGGACAGAAACACAGATGTGAAATTGGTCTAACATATATATATACATGTATGGCCGCACTTGTGGCAAGCCCCATGCATTCTCTATGGGACTTGCAGCAGGTGCAGTATTGCCGCAATCCGACACTTGCAGCAGTTGCAGCTGTGAAAAAAAAATGACCATGTTTTTTTTTGCGGCCACAACTACCGCAAGTGCCGGATTTCGGCAATACTGCACCTGCCGCAAGCCCCATAGAGAATGCGTTGGCCGTTAGGCGGCAGATGCGGTTTTCTGTCATATATAGATAGATAGATATAGGTATGTGTGTGTGTGTCTATATATACATACGTATAGTTTCAAAATGCTACTATCCTGGTTGGGCAACAGCACAGGGTGAAGCCACATTACAGCGCCCTACCCACAATAGACATACCGTATATACATGTTATATAAATAATGAGTGTGTTATATTGTGGGCCTTAGTGTGGCCTTGCCGTGTGCGGTTATCCAACCTACATAGTAGCATTATTTTAAGAATTTCTCATACAGTCTCTGAACCTGGGAATTAGGTTTAGACTATTTTTATGAGTGTTTGTTTTAGAATTATGAAGGACTCAATGTTGCTAAGAAATATGAAGTGTTTTTTTTTTTTTTTTTTTAAAGACACCAGCGTATGTAATTTCTCTTAACTTTACAACTGTGTTATGTATTCATATAGGGAAAGTCTTCTTAACTGACATTTGCCATATTTATCCCAGTCTCCCATCCCATCCCAGGGACTGAAAAATCTCCAACGTTTTGGAGACCAGGGTGCACAGAACCACTGCCGAAGGAGCAACCACCAACATGTCATCTAAATAGGGAAGCACACATATCCCCTGGGTCTGGATGAATGCGATCACTTCCCCCATGAGTTTGGTAAACTCTGGGGGCCTACGAAAACCCAAAGGGGGCAGCACATTAAACCGATAATGGACTGTCCCGCATGCCCCAGAGATCGCGAATCGCAGAAAGCGCTTGTGGGACGGGTGAATGGGGACATGATAATACGCGTTCTGGAGGTCCACAAACAACCTGGAGTAACGCCCCTGGCCCTCCTCTCCAGGAGGAACCGGGGACCCCACCCCCGAATCCAACAGGTCTAACAGACCCGACAAGAAAAAATGTGCGAGAGTCCCCCTGAGGAAGCGAGGGGACTCGAAGACACGGAGGGGCTGGCTCTCGAATTCCAAGTGCAGACCCTCCCAAATGGTTGAGATGATCCAAGGGCACGAGGAGATTGCTTGCCACTGTGGCAGAAACCGCAGGAGCTGCCCCGCAATGGGGAAGGCGGCATTGTTCAGGGGGCAGCTGGTGATGCCGCTGCTGGGGGAGCAGGATATTACAGGTCTTGGCCCCCTTCTGGAATGCCCAGCGACCAGACTTACCCTTCCCTTTAGACTGGGAGGGTTGGCTGCGCTCAGGCCGAAAGGACTGCCTCTGAAAGGGCTTCTGTTCCGGGAGACACATTTTCCGGTCTGACACATTTCCCAGGATGTCATCCAATGCCGGACCAAAGACGAAAGACCTTTGAAAGGGGAGGCCACACAGCTGGAGCTTAGACGTGAACTACCCATTCCACAAAGTAAGCCACACTGCCCTGTGAGCTGTGTTAGCCAACACTGCGCACCTGGCGCCAATGCGCATCAACTCAGCAGAGGCATCGGTCAGGAAGCCCGTAGCACGTCTCAGAAGTGGAATGGAGTCCAAAGCTCCTCCCTGGGAGTACCCTGCAGGAAGAATTCTTCCAGCTGGGCGATCCACTTAAAGAAAGACTTGTTTAAAAGCCTCGCCCAACGGCTAGTGGTACACAGTCGCCAGAGCACGGGGCCTGCCAGGGGGATAGCCTGCAGCCATCATGTGTCACCTATACATAATGCCTTGGATGATGTACAGCTAAGGATTGAACCCACAGCCACGGCTGGGTACATGAGGCATGGTGCAGGTGATTAACTGCTACATGGTTGCTGCCAGACCAGCCCCACACATGTAGAGGAAATGTTCACCTTTAAAGACATAGCTGCCGCCTCCCAGGAGTTTTTGACGACACTCTCCATCTTACGATCGAGGGGGTCCTTCAACTAGGAGGAATCTTCAAAAGGCAACGCAGACTTATACGCTACCTTGGCCACCTGGATGTCCACCTTCAAGACCTCCCAGACAAAGTCATCGCCCTCCAGTCCACTCGGATGGGGCGAGCAGCCGATGTTTTGAAGACTCCCACTCCCGGCGGATGAGAACCCGGATGACCTCATGGACAGGGAAGCCCAACTGCCGCTTAGGCTTTAGGCCTCTGAACATTTAGTCCTGCACAGAAGAAGGGGGTTCCACGACCTCTACTCCCATGGTACTGTGGACCGTGTCCACCAAATCACCCATGGACTCCGTGGAAAAATAGTAGTGTCCAGATTCTCGTGTCTGAACAGAGGCAATATCCTCACCGTCCTCTGATGCTGAGCTCTGGCCAGCCTCCATGAGATCCACAGAGTCACAATCCTGGAGCTTCCTCTCTTTCTGGGGGGGGGGGGGGGGAGGCTTGGAAGCTGCAGCAAAAACCGGCAGTGCCGAGATAGAAGCCTGCACCTCTTCTCTAATGGATTGGAGCTCCTCAAGCAGGGATGGGGAGTCCATCCTGACAACCCCCCAATGCTGTCTTGGAAGGCTCCAAGAAAAGGAATTACCGGTAAGGACTAATTCAGTTTTTTTTTAAAGACACCAGTGTATGTAATTTCTCTTAACTTTACAACTGTGTTATGTATTCATATAGGGAAAGTCTTCTTAACTGACATTTATCTCAGTCTCCCGTAAAAATTGTTCTATGGCCATACACTTATGTGAAATGAATACATTCAACTACAAATCTGAGCTGCACAGACCATGAATTACTAAGCAGCCGCAGGTCTCCTGACACAAGTTCGGCCTCACGGCATACATGATGCTGTGGAGGTCAGTTTTGTTGACCGGTGGCTGGTTCGGAAATCATGGTCTGTACACGGATTGTGAAATCATCCTAATTTTGTGCTCTGTACACCTCAGTATTTAAAGACGTTTTATGGGGAACGAGGGGGTAAAACCAGAGCTGTGGAGTCAGCAAGCCAAACCTCTGACTCCGACTCCTCAATTTCCCTGACTCCGACTCCTACTCCTTCATACATGGCTCATTTTTAAAGTGATACATTTTATTTTAATCATTACTATGATACAATAATTAGGATATTTAGATAGAATATAATAATTCTTAATAATATTCAGCACATTCTGCATTGAACTACTGCACCCAATTTATTATATATTTTAGGAGTCGTAGTCAATCCATTTTCTACAGACTCCACCAAAATGGACAGACTATATAAAACAGTTGGAAGTACTAAACTAGATAACTTCATCATATAGTTTTATTATCTTTAGCTTGCAGTTCCTCTCACATTGCTCCATTTGTGTGTCAGCAAAGTGAACAAAGTCTCAGCACTTGACCAAAAGTGCAGCATCACAACCCAGAGTTGATGGCTGCCTTCTTATTCTTGCACCAAAGGTATTAAATCTATATGAGAAACTTGTATAAAGCGATTAAATACTGTATTTCTACACTTATTATTATTGTGCAAGTAAACATTGAATCCTTTGTCTTACAAAAAATAATTTATAGTTCTTATCTTTACCTTTTAGTTAATAAAATTGCTTTTTAGGCTGTAATCTTAATTTCTTCATTCATGTTCAGGATTCCTGTTATGCTGTTGGAAGCCTGATCAAAGTTTGATTCTTTTTTTTCTTATGGGTGTAGTTTCTTTACCTGATCTATTCTGTCAGTTGGTGAAAATAGGGCCGCACTCTGTCATTCCAGTGCTGTTGGATTATCCCCATGGCCTCCTAACTTGACTGGCCAAGTGCAATCTGATTCTTGGAGGTTTGTGCCCCATTAAATAACATTGTTCTGAGGTGTGATCTGATTTTTGGACTAATCAGATCAAAAACATGAAAGCCTGCATCTGTCCTTACATAGAGAGGTGGGAGCAAAGAGAACAATTAAAACGGAAATCGGGAGCACTGATGGATTTGCACCTCACCGTGAGTGGATCAATTGTCCTTTACTTTGCAGATTCCGAGTTATCTATGTGATCTGGAATCCACACATTAAAGGAGACTTGATCCTCTCATTGTTGAGTTGCAGCTTTTTTTCCTGAATCATTGACTGTCCATGTTTTGCTGCTTCTGAGCGTGCACTCCCGGTGCAGCATCTGTGTCCCACAGGAGCCGTTGTCGGCTGCAGCGTTTCCGCTAAAGTGGTCATTACGGTTAGTCATCTCTCTTTTGCAGTTGCATTGATGGATTTAGTAGTTGTGTAGGTCACCAAACTACAAAAAGGACGAGGACACTTTGCACCAGCATAGTGCACAGTGTTGTTAACTCACTATTTAGAAAGTTGCTCAACTTCACAGGTGTCTCCACCAGAACACGCTATAACAATCCACTGTTTCTTTTTCACTTTACTTTTTCTTATTTGCTGCATGTCTCCCTTTTTCATGCATTTTTTGTTGCTGATTTGAAGCATAATTTCTTAATGCTTTTGTTTTCTTTAGTATGGAAATACTGGAGTTCTGTGTTTATAAAGGCATTTTTTAAGCTCCCCGTAGAAGGGTTAGGCTAGCTTCTCACCAGTTTTGGTCTCTCAGGGTGGAGCCTGTTTTTTGCAGGATGTCCAGGAAATGTGGGCAAATATGGCCGGATCCTGTTTTTTGCAGGATTTGTTTTCTGCTGCTGTCCATGGTCCTGAAGACTGCCTTGGTCTGCTCTGCCGCGCTGTCCAAGGTGCTGAATTCACAGCCTGTGCATGAAATACTGCTTGGTGCTGAAGTTAGAACAGCAGAATTTCTGAGCCTGCTCTCATAAAAAAAAACGGATCCAGGAAACGATTCGATCCGGCGCCCATAGACTCTCCAAATCCGATTCTGTTCGGTTTTGTCCGATTTTTGCACGGGAGATAAAAAAAATGCTGCAGGCTGACAGTGAAAAATCTGACAAAACTGAATCAGGCACAGAATACACAAAACCTGATGATCAAATATGACCAATTCGGCACCATAGAGATACATGGAAGGCAAAACCGGATTAGGTTCTGTCCGGTTCAAACCGTCGTGTGAAGCCGGCCTAAGGGTAAGTTCCCACAATCAGGATTAGCAGTATTTTGAATGCTGCATTGTACAGTACAAGTAAAGTGGATGGATTTATAGAGATCTCATGCTCACTGTGCTTTTTTTCCACATAAATTGAACTGCTGGGTGGCTTCCCAAGCCGCAGTATGTACATTTTTATTCCCGTGGGGACGTGAGAGTTCTGAGCACGAGAACACTGCGAAAATCCTCTGCGCCCAGAATCCTGATTGTAGGCACTTAACAGTGGATTCTCCCGTGGACGATTTTCCCTGTAAGAGAAAATACACTGCATCTAGAACGCAGCGTGCACTGATCGTGGGCACTAGCAGAGTGTTCTCCCGCAGAGAGTTTTAGCGTCTCCGCAAGAGAAAACATACAGCGTCCAGAAGGAAGCGTGCACTGATCGTGGACACTTAGTCTTATAGGTACACAAAATATACTGGTCTAAAGTGTGTTTGTATGCGTAGTGCCCTTGAGTTTTCATGTAATCACATCCACACTTTGTGTGAACTGTTACCCAGAAGATTTTCAGCAGAGAAAAGCTGCAGAAATAACAGAATTTATGCAACAAGGGAGCATAACCTAAATCGGATTCTGTGCAAAGGTGTACTTAGGTTTTTATATGAAGTATCTCTCACATTTGAAGGGGTTTCTCATTACTTTTTTTATTGAACAATATTGGTTATAAAATAAACACATAAACATTACCTATCTCTGTAATTTCTGCCCTCTCAAGTAGTCCCTATGGGCACCGGCACATCAGTCGTTGCCATTAGCGGTGAGGCTCTTATACATTATGTGACCTGTGAGGTCTGTGATCAGGGTTCAATGTATAGGGCGTCATCACTTCTGCTACTGGGAGGCCATCTAAGTGGCAGAGGATTCAAGGAATAGGTTATGCTTATTTCAAGATTTTAGAACAATCCTTCCTATTGGGCAAGTTTACTAAAAAAATTTCCCCTGCAGTCTGATAGACCATAAATACAGCAGAGTTTGAGCATACAACCTTGCCTTTGTTCAATATGGGTAGGATTGCTTAAGATGCCAGTGGTCAGACCTGCAACGCCGATACAATTTAAAGCAATGATGAATGAGGGAGCGCTCCGCTGTCCACACCCTCCTTAATCATTCTATCATTCTACCGCTGCATCTGAGATCTCACTGCTTATCTCAGTGGGCTTGATGATGTAAGGTCATCACACCCAGTGTGAGAACGGTGACGACAAACCTTAAGAATGCTCCATGTGGAGCCAAGGAAAAGTTTGTTTTTTTTTTTAATCGGAGTATACAGTAAAATAATACTAGGATGCTTATGGGCTTTGCATTATACTGGAGACTATTAGCTGTATGTTATATATTGAAGGTTATTGGCTGTGCATTATATATTGAGGTACATTATAGTATATGGAAGACTAGGAGCTGTGCATTATATATTGACGTACATTATAGTATATGGAAGACTAGGAACTGTGCATTATACTATATGGAAGGCAATGTGGGTCATTATGCTATTTGGAGGGCTATGTGGGGTCCAGTTTACTGAATGCAAGCAAATGTACAGTCTTAAGGATTGTGTGGGGTCCGTTATACTGTTTGGAGGGCTAGTGAGAGCCTTTATAGAGTTTGGAGGCCATTATACTGTAGGTAGGCTCTTTATACTGAATGGTGGGCTGTGGGGGGGTCACAGTTGGGAATGATACTGTGTTGGGATCACCATGCTTCTTTACTTGGGGGGTTGAGGGGGGTGGTACAGTAGGCTCATCATACTGTGTGTTAAGGTACCACAGTGTTTGTAACGGCACTTTTGTTGGCATCATACTTTGTGTGCAATGAAAGGGGAATCTAGGAGCTTCAATAGGATGAGAATTACTTTTGAAAGGGCTGAAAAGTAGTGATATACGGTATTATACTATTGATCCAGCGATGGTGCACTGCTCAATATTTGAATAGGATCTGCAGCTGATAATGGATCCTATGTGTCTCCCGTCACAGTGCCGGTGATTCCTCGGTGTCAGGTGGTGGTGAGCAGTTCACTGTCTCTGAGCTGTGTCTTTCTCACATTGTTCAGGCTAGATATCTTCTGGGTTTATTTATCACATATACAGTCCGGTATTCTTACCGCTCTGTTGGCAGTCAGTCTAGTTGGCAGCTGTTGATGAATAATATGTTTATGCTGTTATTTTTATGTAATGTTAAAAAAGGCTTAGATGTAGATTACACTTATCGTCAATACCTTTTTAGAATCTTCTATGTATATGAATGTGGCTTGTATTTTCTTGTTGAATAAACCATATTCTTTGATAAGATCTTTGGCCCTGTACAATTGTATAGAAACTAGATGTCATTTCTGAGTTAGACATGTGAAAAACCTCTGACTTTCATTAAGGAAAGACTTTTTTTCGATTTGCACAATATGAACTGAATCATCAAGGACAATGCAAACCGCAATCTATACATCAAACTGCAGTACCTAAATATAATACAATGTGTGCGAGGAATCTCCACCGCTGTGACGTGTATATAACCTAGACCACATACAGTTATCTCCTGGTCACCACAGCGGAGAGTCCCCATGTACCTTCTCACAAACTCCAATTCAGTTATCTTTCTGGGACAGGTTTATGCCGGTCTTACAAGATCACTGCAGTGTTAATGTATTATAGCCATTACCTCCTTAGACAAAAGAAGTATGATTTACTATTGAGAGGTACTTTGGAATTTAAAATGACTTTTTTTTTTCTCTCTCCCTGTATTCTTGGAGAACCTCTTAGAATAATGTTGACAGTGGATTTTGTAAAACCTGTAAAAATGTATCTTGATCAGAGTTTCCCAACCTTTCTGACCTTAAGGGTACCTTTACACGCGGCTACATTTCTAGGGTGGCTACAGGTAACTTACTGGTTGCAGTGAAATCATGAAGACAAGGTTCTATCTTGTTGCTGTGTACAAATGGAATAATCTCTCCATGATTTCACTGCAACCAGTAAGTTACCTGTAGCCACCCTAGAAATGTAGCCGCGTGTAAAGGTACCCTAAGGGCCCTTTCACATCTGCGTTTTTCGTAATTCGCGGCAGATGCGGTGAAAAAACCGCATCTGCCGCGTTTACCGCATAACCGTTCCACTTGCGGCGCGGTTGCGGTTTTTTCTATGCAATGTATAGGCGTACTTGCGGCAGGTGCAGCAAGTGCGGTTTTGCACTTGCGGCAGGTGCGGCCGCGAAAAAAACCGCAGTAAGCCGCGGTTTTTTTCGCGGCCGCACCTGCCGCAAGTGCAAAACCGCACTTGCCGCACCTGCCGCAAGTACGCCTATACATTGCATAGAAAAAACCGCAACCGTGCCGCAAGTGGAACGGTTATGCGGCAATCGCGGCAGATGCGGTTTTTTCACCGCATCTGCCGCGAATTACGAAAAACGCAGATGTGAAAGCACCTTAAGAGCTACATTTAACTCTGAGAGAGGGTCGCAAGCCACATCCAGCTCCTGCTCCCTCAAAGTAGTGACTCCCAGAGTCTCCATTACTGGACTAATGACAGCCAAATGATTTCCATAAAAATGACACTAAGGCAGTGTACCAAGATCCAGGGGGTCCTACCTTACCCCCCATTCAGATCTGTTCTTCTGTGTGGGACTTCTCACAAAAGTCACCATCTGAAGATCTTCTCTTCATATCTGTTGCTAGACCTGGTGCTAATGCAACAAGTTGGAAGAAGCTGCAAGTTACACATCACGAGCCCACAAGTCACATGTGACCGGTTGGGGACCCCTAATCTATTTTTAAATAATAGAATCCACTCTTTATCTTAAAATGAGAAAATATATTGTTAAACTATATATTACAATAAAGCTTAGTTTTCTTGGCTTTTATTGAGTAGTGATGTATTTAAAGAGACTCTCCAGGGTTGTGATATCTTCTAAATTGATATTTCTCAACTCTAGTCATCCAGTGCTGCCAACTGATCATTCTTTCAGGATTTTTTTAATATTGATCATTCAATTGATATCATTGTGGGGCATAGAAAAAGCTGCTGGCAGTGGTTTGTCCTCCATGGACACAAAGGATCAGGCATTTGATTCAAGCAGCCCGAACCTTCTTTCCCCGATATCACCTGTTGGAGGACAGTTAGGAGGACCTATAGGAATCAGATGATCAGCCAATATCATGGGTTCAGATAACTTTAATGTATAAGAGGGCCCTAAGTTGTCTACTTTGTGTGTGTCTCTGTTGTACATATGGATTTCACACCTAATTAACAAGCAGACAAGCAGCCATACGATTGGTTGGAAAGACATTTACATTCTGCCATACAGTGAACTTTCAGGAGTCCATGAGTATTTATGAATATCACTCTGTATTTTTGGTGGTATTACCACTATTTACATATGGTGCTTTTCGAGACACCCTTGGACTTATGAGATACAACTCTGTCCACATTAGTGTTGGCACATCACCCAACCAATTATGTTGACGATGTACATGTTATATCAGTAGATACATTAAGTAAATGGGTTATGAACACACTTACATTCTCTTTCAATTACACCATTAGAAAACCATGGAAACCTTCTGCATATGGATGAAATCTTGTTTATTGAACATGAAGTGCGTCTTATTATAAAAATAAGTGACCAACTTGTATTCTGGCAGGTTTTCGGTACTGCAATGGAGCTCAAAATGTGTTTGTGAAGTTGCTCTTTGCTTCTGTATCCTGTGCATATTATGATGCCATACCATCTCAAAATTAATTGAACATTTTTTTGATGGGACGATGAAGAACCAATAACTGAACTTTGTTCCAGGAAATAACGTGTTTTACTTCAATAAAGCAATAATATGATCCCAAGGGCTTACTTTTATCTTCCCTACATGATAAGAAGCAGACAATGCCACTCCTGATTCTACCTAATTAGTAAACTGTTGGCAAGTCAAGAACTTAAATTCATTAAGCTGCACATTTTTCTTAATATCTTGTCGAGAGGAGAAGGAATCTGACTGAAGTTTGCTCTGCAGTTGTCTGTGCTGTACGCCTACCTGCTCTTCACTACGCACGTTTGGATAAGCAGCAAAAACAAAAGCTAAGAACCTATGGTTATCATTTTCAATCTGCCCACTAGTATCAGGGATAGATTTGCTTTTCTGGCACGTGATCCTTCCTAGCAGCTCCCTATCTATCCCTTTCTTATCTAAAGTGACCCTATTAAACGTGTAAATTAAGTCTAAACTTACTGCAGTCCCCGTGGTTAGGGGACTGGGTAGGCGTGGCCACGCTTCCACAGCACTCCTCCATGTTGTAATGCACGCCCCGCTGGGCTGCATTATTCTGGGTCCTCTCTGCCCCCATTCTTGGAATCTCCCGCCCTCTCTGTGGTTCTATGCACCGGCCGGACGTCACTTCCGGCGCGGTGCATTATGGGGCGGGTCACGTGATCGGCCACAGTGCATTATAGGGCCGATCACGTGATCGGCCCGGCTCCGCGCATGCGCATTGCGCTTATTGAAGCCGGACCGATCACGTGATCAGCCCCATAATTCACTAGGGCCGATCACGTGACCCGCCCCATAATGCACCGCGCCGGAAGTGACGTCCGGCCGGTGCATAGAACTACAGAGGGGGCGGGAGATTCCAAGAATGGGGGCAGAGAGGACCCAGAATAATGCCGCCCAGCGGGGCGTGCATTACAACATGGAGGAGTGCTGTGGAAGCGTGGCCACGCCTACCCAGTCCCCTAACCACGGGGACTGCAGTAAGTTTAGACTTAATTTACATGTTTAATAGGGTCACTTTAGATAAGAAAGGGATAGATAGGGAGCTGCTAGGAAGGTGTAGGGACAGCTAGAGATAGTGTAGGGGCTTCAAATTAGGTGACAGGTTCCCTTTAATCATTAAGACCTGAGGAGTCAAAACATGTAGGTCACTGCTGGACAGCTGTAATTATGTGAAGTTTTACATACCGGGACTAAATATGACTTTTTAATGCAAATATTGGAGTTTCTTCGCTGGATTTATCTTACATACATATGGAAGAAACAAGCAGCTTAAAGTAAGTGGAGCTCGAAAAGGAGAAAGCTGCCATATACAAAACATCAAGTTCTGTAAAGACCATAAGAAATCTGCCATAGTGTTCCAGAAATGTGTCCTTTTTATTTAGTGCTAATGCTTAGTCTTCACCAGGGGGATGTGACTCACTAGATAATTATGCAGAACTGTTTTCAAGACACGCCCTTGAAAATTGTGAGCCACGCCTTTGTAAAAATAGCACTAAATAAAAAGACCCCCATGTCTAATACTATATAGCGAATAAAAAATAACACCTGGGAGAGCAGCAGAAATAAAACAAGCAGAAGTGACCACATTTGACCTGGTGATGGGTCCTGTTTTAGGCTGCTTTAACACTGGCATATTTTCAAATCCATGTCCAACTGTTATTAAACTGATAGCCACGGATCCGTTATAGCCTCCCATGTTATCCTATGGGCACAGATTGGTCCTAAAGTGGCCATCCGTGTGTCTCCGTTTTGACCCGTATTGTCCGTAATTTTCATGTACCCAGAAACGAGCTGTTCCATTTTTGGGCTTGAAAATTGCAGACACCAACGGATAGACACGGATCCGAACATGTCCATATCAAATTAACATGAAGCTTTATGGAGGACGGATTCATACGGATCCGTGAAAAAACAGATCCGTTTTGTCATACTAAGCATGCTCAGACGCAAGGTGCAGCACCTCCCACCCCTATCTCTGGTGACTGATGACAGATCCGTTAAAAAAAAACATTCCGTGGACATCTGTTGGCATCCTTTTGCACTGATCCGGGGCTGTCCATGACTATACATGAATTTCATGGAACCACACGGATTTGAAAATATGACAGTGTGAAAGCAGCCTTGAAGAATGTCACCACATTCTCCTGATTGTATACAGTAGCTTTATCTCCATGTGTTATCTTGGTCAAGCCTCCATATCTCTTGGGCATGAATCGATAAATTATTCTTTTCTCACTAATTAAATCACAATTGCAGTTTTAAGGCTGCAGGCTGTACAATGGGAAAACATCATGTAATCTTATTTCTTTTTTGTTGTCTTTTGCAAAACTTTTTTCTTGTATCTACTTGATCAGTAAAAGATATGTGCGTGTTCTTCAAGTTATGTCCAGACACATCCTCAGGAGCCAGAGATTAAAATTTCCTTATCAGAGCAACAGCTTCAGCTACGAAAAGTAGATCAATTCAGAGATTGGATTTTCTTGTGCCGGTGGAATCTGGAATCGCTTTCTCTATTTTTTTTTTTTTTGATCAGAGTTGTGATGAATTCTACTTACATTTTCCCTCAATTTTTGGTTTGAGAAATCTAGGAAGTAAGAAATGTGCATGTGCTGAAATCCTGTTATCAGTTCTTCATTTTTTTTTTTTTTTTAAAGCGTGTATACAGTACAGACCAGACGTTTGGACACACCTTCTCATTCAAAGAGTTTTCTTTATTTTCATGACTATGAAAATTGTAGATTCACACTGAAGGCATCAACTTATGAATTAACACATGTGGAATTATATACGTAACTAAAAAGTGTGAAACAACTGAAAATATGTCTTATATTCTAGGTTCTTCAAAGTAGCCACCTTTTGCTTTGATTACTGCTTTGCACACTCTTGGCATTCTCTTGATGAGCTTCAAGAGGTAGTCACTGGAAATGGTTTTCACTACACATGGGAGCCCTGTCAGATTTAAGAAGTGGGATTTATTGCCTTATAAATGAGGTTGGGACCATCAGTTGTGTTGTGCAGAAGTATGGTGGATACACAGCTAATATTCCCTACTGAATAGACTGTTAGCTGCTTTTTTCTTGCCATAATACAAATTCTAAGTAAAGAAGAACGAGTGGCCATCATT
Organism: Allobates femoralis; assembly: GCA_033576535.1. Lineage (NCBI taxonomy): Eukaryota > Metazoa > Chordata > Amphibia > Anura > Aromobatidae > Allobates > Allobates femoralis. The sequence goes on along the minus strand of JARQOC010000011.1, from coordinate 63,693,067 downwards.
ACTTTAAGAAATGAAGGTCAATCAGTGCAAAAAATTGGGAAAACTTTGAAAGTGTCCCCAAGTGCAGTTGCAAAAACCATCAGGCGCTACAAAGAAACTGGCTCACATGAGGATCGCCCCAGGAAAGGAAGAACAAAAGTCACCTCTGCTGCGGAGAATAAGTTCATCCGAGTCACCAGGCTCAGAAATCGCAGATTAACAGCAGCTCAGATTAGAGACCAGGTCAATGCCACACAGAGTTCTAGCTGCAGACACATCTCTACAACAACTGTTAAGAAGAGACTTTGTGCAGCAGGTCTTCATGGTAAAGTAGCTGCTAGGAAACCACTGCTAAGGACAGGCAACAAGCAGAAGAGACTTGTTTGGCCTAAAGAACACAAGGAATGGACATTAGACCAGTGGAAATCTGTGCTTTGGTCTGATGAGTCCAAATTTGAGATCTTTGGTTCCAACCACCGTGTCTTTGTGCGACGCAGAAAAGGTGAACGGATGGACTCTACATGCCTGGTTCCCACCGTGAAGCATGGAGGAGGAGGTGTGATGGTGTGGGGGTGCTTTGCTGGTGACACTGTTGGAGATTTATTCAAAATTGAAGGCATACTGAACCAGCAAGTATTTTTGACGTGTAAAGAAAACGATACATGTTCTTCTAAATATTTGAAAATATAAATCCAAAAATTGTGACGTGTATTTATAGTCATCCCCTGTCCTGAATATGAGGCTCAAACTTTATTCGTTCTTCTTTGCAAAATAACTGTAGCTCCGTGAAGTTGGAGATTGGATTGAGTGCATTTGAGACCATATAGCTGCTGATGGCATGTGCCAAAATTAGGTTTTTTTGGTTGCTGCAACATTGCAATAAAGTTCAATAATGGGTGATCAAACATCTACCCCAAACATTATCATTGCAAACATCAGCTCAAGCTGCAAAAAATAAGACATCACACAGCCCCATATCCCAAAAAATAAGAATGTTATGGCTCATGGAAAAGGGGCCAAAAGCACAATTCCTTTTCTTTAAAAACGTATACATTTTTTTTCACCACTTAAGTAAAAGTATAAGTTTGGTATCTACGTACTTGTACCGACCTTAGGCTTCATACTGACGCGTCACTTTTACTGTATTTTACCACTTAGTGAACATCATGAATAAAAAACCCAAAAATCTATTTTTCTGCAATTTCACTGCACTTGAAAGATTCTCGCACATGAGCTGTGGATCTTTGCAGAGTGACCATGGGCCTCTTGGCTGCTTATCTAACTACCGTATATACTCGCGTATAAGCCGAGTTTTTCAGCCCAAAAATTGAGCTGAAAAGTACCCCCCACGGCTTATACGCGAGTCATATACTGCAGCAGCCCACCGGCAACCCGCATCAGTATACAGGCCCCCCCCTATTAGTATCCAGGGCCCCCCCCTTGCTCCGGAAACCTGTAAAGTAAAATCATTATACTTATCACTGTCCTGTCGCCGCCGTCCCCGCCGCTGCCATCGCTATCCTCCGGCTTCATCCGTCTTCTTCCGGCCTCCTCTGGTCGGCGCAGGCAAGGACGTCCTGTCTGCGCCACAGGAGGAAGTCGGAAGACGCTGGATGAAGACGGAGGATCGCGATGCCAGCGGCGGGGACGGCGGCGACAGGACAGTGATAAGTATAATGATCTTACTTTACAGGTTTCAGGAGCAAGGGGGGGCCCTGGATACTAATAGGGGGGGCCTGTTTACTGATGGGGGTGGCAGGCGGGCTGCTGCAGTATATACCTCTGGGGCTGCTGCAGTATATACCTCTGGGGCTGCTGTATACTACCTCTGGGGCTGCTGTATACTACCTCTGGGGCTGCTGTATACTACCTCTGGGGCTGCTGTATACTACCACTGGGGAGGCTGCTGTAACACTGCTGAGGCCTGTATACCACACTGCTGGGGGCTGTATACCTGTGCTGGGGTCCACCCTCGGCTTATACACGAGTCAATAGGTTTTCCCAGATTTTGGGGGCAAAAGTAGGGGGGTAGGCTTATACACGGGTCGGGTTATACACGAGTATATACGGTAGTTCTCTCCTTGCTTGGGATGTCAGTTTAGGTGGACAGCCATGTCTTGATAGGTGTGCAGTTGTACCATACACCTTCCTTTTGGATGATGGGTTGAACAGGGCTCCATGAAATGTTCAGAGCTTGGGCTATTCCTTTTATTTATAACCTAACCCCGCTTTGCTCCTCTACAAAACTTTATCCTCATCCTGTCTCGTGTGTTCCTTGGTTTTGATGATGCTTTTTCATTTTTAATGTTCTCACAAAATCTTCAGATGCCGTCATAGAACAGCTAACGTTTTACTGAAAATAAATTATACTCAGGTGGACTCAGTTTAGTTGACTTCTGGAGACAATTGGTCACTTAAAGGGAACCCCCCCTGGCTATCATTACCTGTCCCTGCACCTCCCTATTACTACTCTAACTATCCCTGTCACTCCTAAATGTGCCCTGTGACTGTGGAATAGAACATTTTAATCACTTACTCCTTAGTATTATAATGATCGGGGTGAGCTATCGTTGCCAGCCCCCCATGTGCGTCTACTGTGTCCCTCTCGCCGCCTTCTTTACTATTTATCATGCCCTGGTGGGCGTGATATTCACATCCAAATGCGCGCCCCCCCAACCTGCCTCTCCACTCTGCAGAGTTCCAGTTATGACGCAGAACGCATCATTTCAGTTACTCTGCAGCTCATCACAGATGAGCTGACATACTGTGCTCCATAGAGCATGCGTACTGCTCAACCTGAAGTCCGGCTGCAGAGTGCCAGACATGATGCATTCGGCGTCATACCCAGTACTCTGCAGAGCGGAGAGGCAGGCTGGGGGGAGCGCATTTGGATGTGAATATCACGCCCATCAGGGCATGATAAACAGTAAAGAAGACGGTGAGAGGGACACAGAGGACGCCCAGGGGGCTAGCAATGGTAGCCACCCGGATCATTATAGTACTAATGAGTAAGTGATTAATATGTTTTATTCCACAGTCACAGGGCACATTTAGGAGAGACAGGGATAGTTAGAGTAGTAATAGATAGGTCCAGGGACAGGTAGTGAAAGCCAGGGGGGCTTTATGGAGGTGACAGGCAGGGCGGCTTTATGGAGGTGACAGGCAGAGACGCACCGTACATTGGAAAGTGTGAGCCCTGAGTCTCAGGCGGCAGGCAGGCAGGGGGAGCGGCAGTGGAGAAGAGGGCGGCGCCTTCATCACACATCGGCTTCCTATGTGACAGGCGCCGCCGACAGCATCAGTGGTAAGATGCAACTTCTCCCCCACTGCCCCTCATTTGCTGCCGGTAGGAAGCGAAACCCCCCCTTCCTGCTCCGTACTTGAGGCGGGAGGGCGGCGGCAGCGCCAGCAACCAACAGCACCCCCCTCCTCCTGGCTAACACTGCGAAGCTCAGGTGGCAGGGGGGCTTCATGCACCCCCGGTGACAGGTTCACAAAAGATTTTGTTTAGGGGAATCAGACTTACAGGGGGCTAAATACAAATACACATCACAATTTTCAAATTTATATTTTAAAAATATTTAGTAAACCATGCATCATTTCCTTTACACTTCACAAGTACTTGCTACTTTGTGTTGGTATATCACATAAAATCCCAATAAAATACATGTAAGATCGTGGAAGTAATGTAAAAAAATGAGGACATTTTCACGGGGCGTTAATAATTTTCAAGGCACTGTGTATACAGTATATAATAATTTATAAAGACAGGTCTTTGTTCCCTCCTGATATCATCTGCTTCTTGCAGGAGAGAAATGGGCCCATTCTTCTTTGTTGCTCATCAATCTATTAACCGTGGAGTTTGAGGAGATGCTCACATACTTGACTACAGGTTACTCTTCAATTTAATATTAGTAGTTTTACTAAATAGATTGGGAATGCAGCATAATCCTATTCCTGCTGCCCACAGACTATAAACCCGTTTTAGCCCGTTCTTTGATCCATGTGGATTAACACGTGTAGATTGGCTAAACGTTATTTGAATAAAAAATTTCACCCTCCAAACTATCTATACACACATGAAGCTCTTTCAAAGACAATTCCAGCAATACCTTTACATGGCCAGTCTTAGCCTCATTTCTCAGTGATGAAAGATAAGAGCGATGATGGATCCAAAGCCTCTGCCACTTTAGTCTTATTCCCCACCCCGGCACCACCGCCGCCTGCTAGACTTCATGGGCCACTCTTAAGTATCATGGAGTTTTAATGACAAGTGAGATGGGTGCAAATGGAGAAATAGCCTTCCTGGCACTGCCTAGGCTGCGTCTGCATTGCACTTGACGCTGCACGTTCATCGCTGGAGTCTCCAGTTGACATGCAGACGTATCTATAAAGGGTGTTATTCACATGGTATTGAACATGCAGGGACACAATATGTCTGCATTTATTTTTAGAAAATCCATCAAGTTATTGCACGGACAGAAAAATAGGAGAAAGAAGAGCGTCTCTGCTGGAACAAGAGCATCCAATGTTGGGTTGATTTGTTTCCTTGACAATATCTTGTTAAAAGCTCTACCGCTCGCTGCCCTGCTCTATTTTTGGATTCTCATAAATGCAGACTACTTGAGAATTTTACAGTTCTCTAATATTTTGAGCGCCTCTATAAAGCTCTTCACCGTAATTGATGTTGATCAGCTCAAGTGCTAAACAGACGTCTGGATACGGTGTAAAATCACTCCACCTCAATTTGCATTTCAGAATGAAATACAGAAATAATGTTCCATGAGAAGATTAATCTTGTATGTCAAGAACGTCTGTGTAACGACATCCTGAAGTTGTTATTCTGCAGTCTGATTCATGACTTTCTATAGAGGTTTGGTACCGTCAGTGGTCCACTCTTCTGACTCTTTGTGAGTCTGGTAAATGACTTCTTTTCCTTTGTCCTTCTCTGACATCTCATTTCATTAGCTCATGTGAGCTTGGATACTCCACAGAGATTACAATCCCATGTTTCCATCTCCCCTCCACAGCCCCTCATAGAATGAAGGTTGGTGAGACCAGCGCTAATGAACCAGATATCACAAAGTATCCAAGCAGCCTCTGCTAGTATGTCTGATTAGAGTGAAGGGGGTGCAATGGTGGAGTTGGGATTGATTTCTTCACAATACATATTTACACATTGCCAGGTTCTTTTTACCAATCAGTAAATGTGCTTTGGCACCACTCCTTTTGTTTTGTTCTTTTACCTGACTGTCATGTTTATTGCAGTAATTAATTAAAGGACCGTTCCACCTTTTATGAAACTCATTAGTGTCAATTCTGATGCATATGGCTGTAATACAGTTTATAGTAGGGCAATCTGATGGGTACGTAGTGGGATGTTACTGATACATCCCCACCACAGCCTGCTCCTGCGACATCTCTTTATATCTCCAGGCACCACCATATTCACACTGTATGTGACGCTGGTGATAAAGAAGTCCAAAACAAAATCTCTGGAGAGCACAGGCTCCCCCCATCCACTATGTATAGAGTGGCTGGGACCTGCAGTGCTTCAGCCTATTGGAAGTCGCCACACCTTACTAATACCTTCAACGTCTTGCTGGATGCTGCCAGAAATGGTTTGTGGTTTCCCTGGCTAGTCTCCTGTGTGGTATAGTGCTTTCCTCTGTTACCCCCGACCTGTTTTTGGACACTTCTTCTGCCTCACAATTTTGTACCTTGCTGCCATCTCTGTTTTGACCCGGCTCCCTGACTATGCTATCGAATCCTGATTTTATCCTTTTCCTGATTTCCCGACTTTGACCCTGCTTTGTGACTTTCCTGTTCTTGGACTTCTGCCCATCCATAGGCAGCAATCTCCTGGACCCCATTGTAAATCCAGATCTCCGCATAGGGGTTAGAGGGTGTCGGGGTTTTTCAGGGTTCTACGTCTTGGAGCGGCTTGTTCCTAGTCTGTCCATGATGGCCTTTCTTGCTTGTAGCCTCCAACAGATGCTTGTTACTTAATCAAATTTAATAAATATTTAAGAGGCAGAATAGCAGGGCACGATCACTCAAGATCCACAGTAGCGGTATCAGCAGTGTCAACTACAGCAGAACTGGGGGTGCACAATCTTGTAACAGCCTGAGAGGTAAAATCACATTGAAGAAAGAGGCACTCAGCCGGTTATAGTTGTTCTTCAATGGACGACTTTAATCAACATTGGTCAAGACCAGCCGAAGGATCAGTTGATCCGAAATGGTGCCGTCTTCTGCACCTCCAACACCTCCTCCCCAGCACCCTGTACCATAATGCTGATTAAAGTCGTCCATTGAGGAACAACTATAACCAGGCGAGTGCGTCTTTCTTCAATGTGATTTTACCTATTCAAACGTTTTAGGCAGATGTGTAAAATATGCTTTTGATCAAGAATACTTTATTTTTTAAAATGTCAATTTGCATTTTCCTTATTGAAAAGAAAATTAATTAACAAAAAAAAGAAGTGTAAATCAAATTAATATTTGATGTTACTATTTTTTGCCTTCAAAACAGTATCAATCCTTCCAGGTACACTCGAACACAGTTTTTGGAGGAACTCTGCAGGGAGATTGTTCCAGATATTCTTCATATATAAAAATGCAAGTATTTATCCATTGTGCAATGCGACGAGGGAGGCCACTGATTGGCTCCAAATGTATTCTGCAGCAGATTAATTTCCCGGCGGTCTTCAGTACAGTGGTGCCAGCGGCACATGCACACATTCATGTCCCTGCGGTCTTCAATAAAATGGCACTGTTGGCAGCTCCGTGACAAGCCAAGAACTATAATAATAATCTTTATTTGTATACTGCCAACATATTCCACAGCGCTTTACAATGAAGAGGTTCATATACAGTCATAAGTAACAATAAAACAATATAATAATTAAAGCAAAAATAAAGACTACCCTGCTCATAAGAGCCTACAATCTACAATGAGGTGGGGATGACACAAAGAACAGGTGTTTATTTACAATGATGGTCCAGCCATCTTGAAGAAATGGGGGGTTGATAAAGGCTGCATGAGCCATCACCAACCAATGTGTGTAGAGCTTTTAAGTCTGGTTGAGTTTAACAGAGTGTTATGTTCAGAGATATAGTCAATGGGCTATATATATAAAGGACATTGATAAGGAGCATGATAGGCTGCCTTAAAAAGATGTGTTTTTAGAGACCACCTAAAACTGTGTAAATTGTGGATAGTCCTAATTTGTTGGGGTAGAGCATTCCAGAAAATTAGTTCAGCTCGGGAGAAGTCTTAGTGGCGGGAATGGGAGGTTTGGATTAGTGGGGATGTTAGGCGAAGGTCCCTTGTAGAACGTAGAGAATGGGTGGGGTGATAGACAGAGAGCTTTGTGGGGGCGAACAAGCAATTTCAATTAGATCCTATAATGTATGGACAGCCAGTGCAATGCCTGGAACAGAGCAGAGGTGTCTGGGTAATGGTTAGCCAGATAGGTGGCCCTGGCTGCTCAATCTGCTTATGCGCCAGTGCTGTTTTACACACGTCTGTCAGGAGATGAAAATGTGCAAATGACATTGGGCGCAAGGACAAAGCCGGCACAAATTTTAAGAACGTAACCATATAGAGGAGTCACATAGAGGCTGCGAAAGAACTGAAGACCCTATCCACTGTTCCAACCCAATGAACCAAAAGGTTATCACACCCAAACTTAAAATATGGGTGGCATGAGTGGAGACTGGTGGCAGCTTTAGTATTAGAGCTTCACATTGATTGTGAAACTTAAGATTTTAAATGTTTGTTCTCTTTTTGTGTTGTAAGGGTTAGTGATGCATTCCTTGCTGGTAGTTTCTGTTCAATCTCATTTCAGGTGCAGCCGGTTTGGGACCACACCCATTCCCTTTAAATAGTCACATGTCCCATCTTTTGATGCCGGTAATAGATTCTTTTCTGACCGCCTTGGAGGGAGGAAGTCTCTAGCAGTCTCAGGAATTGTGCTGCTGAAGTTCTGCTGTTGGAGCCGTGTCACCTGCAGTTCTGGTGTTTGGCTGCAACATTGAAGTTTGTTGTGTATCCTTTTGTCTTCCTGTTGGTTTTTCTCCTCTTTTGATTTGGTATGGTAGTGGTGACGTCTACTGCACCCACAAGCCTTGGCACTAATCAGGGTGAGTGGAGGGACATTACAGGGTCTAGGCATGTGACGGGTGAGGGGGAAGGACCTGCTTAGTGATGATGCAGAGTGCAGACACAGGTTAATGTCAGCTTGTGACCCGTCTCCCCTCTCCTATCTTTTAGGGCCTTCCTACCTTTTTCAATCCCCCTTTGTACTTCTGTGTTGCGCCGTGTGTCAGATGTCCGCCAGTCCGTCTGTGACCGTGGATTGCACATCAACTAGGATGCAGATTTCTTCCCTTCAATAGGTACCTAATGAATCGGTGCACAGTGCCATTCTCCCCATGCATTTACTTTACTGTAACATGTAATTTTGCTGACAGGATCCCTTTAATTACAAATTTAATATAAACTTGAAAGATAAATCTGCTTTTTTATTAACTATTTATAGAAGCAGGATTTGTATTCGGCTTTAGTCACACTACTGTGCGAGAATCGCATCATACTGCCCGGACTGGCCGGTGGCTCTCCTGACTCGAGAGTGACCGCTTCATGTACTTGTACGCAGCTTTCACTCTCGTGTTAGGAGAACTGCTGGCCGGTCTGGACAGTGCGATGCGACCATCGCGTGCCTCATACAGATGCGCAATTCCAGCCTTAATATAAGTATGGTATACGGAACTTCTATTGTCTACCTCTCCAAATTTAGGGATCCAGATATAGCTGAGAACATGCCCACTTAATTAACCTTTTGTTCCAATTTTTGTAAAAAAAAAAAAAATATGGATCGTAAAATACATTGATTGAATGAAAGAAAATACCGAAAATACAAAGGGAATATGAAATAAGAGCACATGAGCTCAGCTTTCTGAGTGTCCTCTGTATGAATCGTTGCCTTTTCAGTAAATTAATTTTGGTTTTAATGAAGAGAAATTTGACTAATTTTCTCGAATATCCTACAAGGGCAAAACTCCCAGCTGTGCCTGTGCCAGTAATTTCACATTCTGTTCTGCCCTCTGCCAGTTATACAGAAGCGGCTGGAGCAATTCCCTCGTTACCTGTGAAGATAAGGCTGGGCACTGCCTTTCACAGAAATAAATGAGCCGTCTGTTCTTTTTTGTGGTTCTGTGATATGCGCGACCAAGGTCTTTTTCATTTCCTCCTGATGAGCACGGTTCAGAGCCGCTGTCACTGCATTTCCTGCCTCGCTATCGGGAACGAGGGCATCTCATTTAGCTGTGTGATGAGAGAGCATTAGGACATATGTTAATGACTTAACCTCCCAACTCCATTCGCTTTCATTATAGAACTGACAGCAACTTATTCCAAGTTCTTCTTGGTTGCCATATTCTCACTTTGTGACATTTGGTTGTAAATCCCAAGATTGCAATAATTCAGGGTGAGTCTGTTTGCAATTGTGTTGCACAATTATTTTACACAATTCTTAAAATCTTTACAAAGATAGTCTTGGGCCACAAGGTCGGCGCCACCTTGGCATATGTCCAAGTTGGTATGATGGTGTCACTAATATACCATCGGATTCATGAATTTTGCCATGAAAAGTTACAGATTTTGATATATAACATTTTGAGGTCTATTCATCAAAGCTTCTATTCCAGAAAAATACTGAAAAGTATTAAAAGCAAATTTCACCACCGGGAGCTGCGCAAACATTTTCAGAATGTTGGTGTTTCATCCCGGTTTAAATCAACTTTGCCAAAATGGGAGGAGTTTGGGGAGTTTGACACTCGTCAAGTCAACAATATGCTAGTGTCTTGTATGCTAGAAACACTGTTCCAGTCCCCAAGGTGCAAGGCATCAAATTCATTAAGTGGCATACACCTTTAAAGGGAATCTGCAGCAGGTTTTCACTACCTTAAAGGTCCTGTCACACGCGTCAATGTCGTCAGCGATCTGATCGCTGACGACATTGACGGCTGATTGCTGGTGAGCTGTCACACAGACAGACTCACCAGCGATCAATTGACCAGTGACATCATGGAAACGATTTAAATATCGTTTCCACGATGTCCTGCTCCCGCTGCCAGCCTGCTGGAAGCGGGAGCAGGCTGGTCTCCAAGGTACACTGCGGGTAACTAGGCAGCGCGCGCTGCCTAGTTACCCGACGTGTACCTTAGTTACCAGCCTCCTCCGCTCACCGGGTGAGCGGAGGAGGCTGGTAACTAAGGTACACGTCGGGTATCTAGGCAGCGCGCGCTGCCTAGTTACCCGCAGTGTACCTTGGATACCAGCTCCCAGCGCTTCTGAGAGGCGCTGGGAGCTGGAATATCGCTAGTCCCGGTGTCACACGCAGCGATGCTGCGTGTCCACCGGGCGACAATCGCCAGGTTTTAGGACTGATTCTAAAACCTGGCGATCATCAACCAGCGATTTATCGCTGGTTGATTCACTATGTCACACGCGTCAATATCGCTGCAACGTCACGTGCAGCCGATATCGTGCAGGCGATATTGACGCGTGTGACAGGCCCTTAACTTACAGCAACATAATGTAGGCAAGGAGATTCTCAATCAAATGACATATCACAGATATACTGACTTTAGCGGTTCTCACGCAATCAAAGTATTTCTTTTCAGGGACAGAGCTAAGACAACTGCTCTCTCTCACCCCTTCCTCACCCCCCCTCCTACTCACACCAGGCTCTCAATAGAGATTGACACCTCACAGTCAAAGCACAATTACAGCAGGGGGAGTGTTGGACTGCCTTGTGAGACATCTTAAGGCCCAGTCACACATAACGACCATCCAAGCAATCCCGACAGCGATAACGACCTGCCGAGATCGCTGGAGCATCGTTACCTGATCGCTGGGGAGCTGTCGAACAGGCAGATCTACCCAGCGATCAGGGTCATGGGAGCCACCTCCTACATCGCTGAAGGCGATGTCAGTGTCCTCCCTGCTTGCGCGCTGCCTGGATACCCGCTGTTTATCATAGTTACCAGCGTTCTCCCTGCTTACAGGCAGTGCTAAGTAGGGAGGACGCTGGTAATCATGGTAAACATCAGGTATCTATGCAGCGCGCGCTGCCTAGATACCCGGTGTTTACCATGGTTACCAGCCAGTGAGGTCACTGATCACTGGTTTCTCGCGGTCACACACAGCGATGCATGCTGACCAGCGGGAAACCAATGATCAAAAAATGACCCACAGCACTTTGCAGCAATCAGCGACCTCACAGCAGGTGCCCGATCGCTGCAAAGTGTTACACAGAACGACATCGCTGGAGAGATCGTTGTAACGTCAGTTACACCCTTTTAGCTTAGTTTATGTAAACAATAGCTACCATACTGATAAGCGAAGCACAGTTGCTTTTGTTTTTTTTAACCCTTACAGCATGCTATCCTCAGCTTGCATAGCAAAAAAAACTGCTAAAAGACTTCCTTTAAGAAGGACCTTTCACTCCTCTGGTACTTTGCAAACTGAATGCAGAATGTGTGCTGCATTCAGGGAAGGGGTCCCCCATGTCTGAACCCCCCAGTAGGCAGGAGGCGGATTTAAGAGCCAGGAGGTGGCACAGAGAGGCCAGAGGCGGGGAGGACCCTCTATACAGCGAGGAGAGCGAGATAAGTAAACTCCCTCCGAACGTCTTAACTTACAAATTTCTAAAATGTTTTTTATAGGTTACAGGGGGGCTAGAGACATGGGGGATCCCTTCCCTGAATGCAGCATACATGGGGGTGATATGTCCTCTTTAATGAATTGAACTTCTTCTACCATAGCAAGACTGTCACAGTGTGACAGTGCGCTCCACCTGTCTAGATGACTTGGCCCTATTCTTTCCTCACACCACTTTTCAAGGAAATCAGTGGGGTTAAATGGAAAGAAGAAGGGTCCAGCAAGTTTTTGACATATTGTTAATTAATAATGATAGATTCTAGAATTTCTATCACCACATTCTCATAGCAGGTGTCAGTTTGAGTCCAAAGTGCGCCAAACATATTTAAAGTAGATCTGTTTCTGCCATGGAATTGTTTCATCTGATATTAATTCTACAGGTCATAAATCTAATGGATTTTTTTTTTAGTTTCTGTGATGTGACCCATTTCTTGTATGTAGAACTAGTCTTGTTAGCCAAGTGAGCGTTGTCATTGCGAGGAAGTGAATGACGAATCTTAAAGGGAATCTGTCATTAGGATTTTACAACACCATCTGAGTGCCATAAGGGTAGATACCCTGATTCCAGTAATGTATTACTGAGCTTCTTGCTGCTATTTTGATAAAATAACTTTTCTATGCTGCAGATCTACTAGTTCTCTCAATATCAAGCTCTGTAAACCACCACTGATTGGTAACTTGCTACCTATGCACAGTTTATACAGAAAGCTGCCAATCAGTGGTGGAATTATACAAAGCTGATGAATATGGAGGGCAACCTGGGGGCTTGTACTAGTTCTCTAGTGATAATCTCCTGCTGATAAAATATGTATTTAATCAAAACCAGCAAGCAGCTCAATAAGTGACACATTGCTGGAATCAAGGTGTTTGCCTCTACATTTTGCTGCTCTCGGATTAGGGGGCAAGTACCTGGTGATGGATTCCCTTTAAAAAGATAGACTCAGGAACAAAGAAAAACTTTGCAAGATTGACCAGCATTTAGACCAGAATATTCCGTCCTTATGGCCCAGGTCACATAATATTCTCAGCACATAACGTGAAGAATCTTTAAATAATGAAAAGATCGGTCTGTTTTTTTTCTTTTTCCTTCTCTCTATCTGTGTTAATAATTTCTATGGATTTTAAAGCTAATAAAATGAATGATTTTGGTGATTGCCTTCATTTGGGGGGTCTTCTCCTTTTCTTGGTATTTGAAGGTTGTGGGATGAACTGTTATTGGATGACATGAAAATCGCACTTGTCCTTCTGTAATCAGGAATCCTAATCTCTGCAAAAATCCCCAGAAGCTGCTCATCATCTCCAGATGATTCAATAGCATGTTCTCTATCAGCTAATGCTTCCATCATGTCTAATCAACCTTATTGTTACGGTGGCTCAGTGGTTAGTACTGATCTCTGGCAGCTTCGGGGGGTTTGTACTTTTTTCCCATTTTTGTGTTGGTTTCTATTGAGTTTTTTAGTTTCCCTCCATACTCCAAAACAGTTTAACCCGTTGATAGGCATACACACATTAAATAGATCACTAGATGGGTAAATTAGTGTGTGGCTCCTTTCACAGGGACTGAAGTGATGTGACCATATCTTTATGCAACTTCTGGATTATGGTTGAGCCATAAGAGCTACAGGAAATAGATAAAAATAAATAACCGGGGCTATATCACTACAAAGTGCACTATAATATGACATGTAGGAAGGACATATGTCACGCCGGCATTCCTGTACATGTCTGATGATACCCAGTTACCAAACACCTCAACCATCTCCAGTATGGCAGCATGATCAGAGGCGTGAGACTGGTGGGGCTCTTTTTTGGGATCATGATTGTTACTTTTAGAATAGAAGAAGTCATTCTTTAAGGCACGATACAGAGCGCATCATACAGATATTGATGTACAAATAGCAGGTGACAGGTGCTAATGACAGTAATCAATCCACAGTTCTCATTTTGTTTAAACCAATAAAATACATTAGTGAAAAGTCCAACACTGTGATTCAGCCTCAGTCAGACGTTAGTTTTTCTCATGTTTTCTGTCGGTTTTCACAAAACGCTTACCTATTGTAACCTGTGGCCAATCATATCGCCATATATTTTTGCAATCTTAGTGAGTCCACCCAAAGCCATCAATGAGACGTCCAATAGTAATCCGAGTCTTGTATGAAACTTACATATTGGACGGCGCTCTAATGACACCCCCTGTACTAAACGTTTTTCATGTAGTGTAATGTGGCAGGAAAGATTAAAAAAGTGTAATAGTCTTAACTGTGGTACACCCCTTTCACATCAGCGTTTTCGCTGACGTGCAGCCAATCCGGCAGGTGGCGCCGAATCAGCCGCACTTGCGGCCCAGATCCGGTGAGCCCCATGCATTGTCTATGGGGCTTGCAGTCCGGTGCGGCAAGTGGTTCTACCGTATGCGGCAGATCCGACACTTGTGGCCGCAAAAAAAACAGCTGCTTGCACCTTTTTTTGTTCGCAGCCGCAAGTGCCAGATCCGGCCGATCCGGCAGAACCACTTGCTGCACCGGACCGCAAGCCCCATAGATAATGCATGGGGCTTGCCGGTAACGGGTCGCAAGTGCGGCAGATCCGGCTGATGGGGTAAATCTGCTGGATCTGTCACACATCAGTGAAAACGCTAATGTGAATGGTCCGTTAGGCTGGTTTCACACTTACTGTTTTTTTTTGTTTTTTTTTTCAAATCAGGCAATATCAGATATTTCAAGAAAAAACCTGATCCTTTAGGATCTAGTTTTTTGTCCATTCACTGAAGCGACAGGGTTCTGTCTGATGCCATTAAAGTGAATGGGCAAAAAACTGGATTCTGAAAGGATCAGGTTTTTTCCTGAGATACCTGATCTTGCCTGATTTGAAAAAACAGCAAGTTTGAAGCTAGCCTTAAAATAGAAAAATAAGATAGGGAGATGTGCTCATCTGATGAAGTTGTGATGGACTCAACTCCTGTAGAAGCTGCTATGGCTCCACAGTTTGCAGAGATCAGATAGGAGACTGTGTATGTGGTGGTCCATGGTGTTGACAAGTCATAGAAGTTCAGACCCAAGGAGTGAGGAATATGCAGTTTATTATGGTCAACGCGTTTTGAAAACCAATGGTTTCTTCATCAGAAAACTTAAAAACACAGTTTATTTTTTCATCTTATAAAGACAGAAGAAACTGACCAAATGTTGATGGTAAAAACTGACTCGTTGATCAAACTGTGATAAAACTCTTAGCAAACTCGCTCATGAAACTCGGGCTGCTTTTTCTGTGTGAGCAAAATCACTAATAAGTGCATAAGCCCTTACTTTAACAAAATCCAAACCGCATTGGTCTTCAAAGAATAAAAGATAGTTCAGACAGTTAATCCTTCCTACGTTGTTAATAACAAGTGGCTGGAAGGAAACGGGACGTCCAAGGATACATGGTGGACCGTCCATTTGTGATGATGTTGTCATGTGACCAGTTTCTCCATTATTAATTGATCACATTGTATATACATTTGTAACTGTGTGGTCACCTGTCACACACTGGTTTACTGTTGCTGGTGGTAACACTTTTCACCCTGAAGTATTGGATTTTTGTGGAAACTCTTTCAGTGCTGGATTTCATCCCTTGGAGTCATTGACCTTTTATTCATCCTGCAGTCTAAGGTTTGTTTCTCTGTTCTGACACAGAACATATGCTAGCTGTCTGTCCATAGTCCTGTGCAAAGAGTTTTATAAATACGGTAGATACTATATGAAGTATATACTGTATATATGACCTGTATCCCTTCTCTTTTGTTATAACAATGGCTATGGATCCAATTAATCTTGACTTTGGTTACATCAGATGTTGAAGGCTTCTACCATTGTTGTTGTCACTGCAGATGCTGTTACTTGGATATTAGATAGATAAATGAAGGCACTCCAGGCAATGACGCAGTACAGCAGATGAGATGCACGAAGCTTATTAAACAGCAGTGTCTGAGATGGTTAATAAATATCCATTTATACTTTGGAGATATAAGTGCATTTGTTTTTTTCAGCAAGCTCTGTGATTTTCTATAAAGTGCACAAATTGACTTGTATGTAGTAAAGTAGTACACTCAACAAAGTTTTTATCCTCTTAAAATATGGCAGTCATCATATTCTAAGGCACTGTGTTTTCACAACTGCTCAATTTTTACTTTCTGCCCAGTAATTCTTTCTCTTTTCTCTACTCTATATATAATCAGGAAGTCCTGTTTCTCTGGATGAGTCAGGCCCTCTTTATCCCTTAACCTAGCTGCTCTGCTCCTCCCACCTGCCAGGTACTTTAGCAGTGATAGTGAAGGAAAAAAACTACCTGATTGTACATAGAGATTACAAGGATTCAGAAAGTGTGTTTTAGATTATAAAAAAAAAATTATAGAGCATGGGTAGAGGGGCAAATTGAGCAATTGTAAATACACAGTGCTATATAATATTGATGACTTCTGATGACTTCAGTATATTAATCGGATAAAAATGTTGAATGCTTCTTTAAAGACACTGTAACCAACAGTACATCAGAAACTACACAAGTAAAGGAGGGATCGAAGGTTGGATTGATGGAAGCACCATGGCACATTCATCACCTAATTCAATCCTGGGTAACCCTTGGTTTCATGACTAAAGCCATTGAATATATTAGAAGTTATCTAGTTTACAAAATACATTTTAAGCTGTATATAGATGTATGCACTGAGCAGTGGCTGCAGCTGTAAAGACGAAATGGGTGTTTATGGGCGAAAATTGCTCACGGTGAAAAATGAAAAAAAAAAAAACTTTAATGGGAACTGGACATGTAGATTCATCCAGCTCTTACACGGTCAGTATGAATCAGACATTAGTTGCTTTAATATTAGTTGTATATGTTTTACCCTGGAGCCATGCTTAGATAAGGCTGCAGGTCACAATGCGTCTTAGGCTGGCTTCACATTTGCGTTTGTGTCTGCATGCTGATGGCATGCAGACACAAACGCAGTGCAAAGCAGGGCCTAAAGATGTGTCCGCAACGGAGAATGTCCGCCTGCGGACACATCACTGTGGAGCTCAGCAGCCAATCAGCGGTGTCCGGGGGCGGAGATCAGCGCCTGAGATCTCCGGCCGCCGGTAAGCTCCAGGACATGTCGGCGGGGAGAACAGCTGATCTGACAGCTGTTTGAATCTTCCCGCGCCGACACAGAGAGGAGATGTCGGTGCGGGAAGATTCAAACAGCTGTCAGATCAGCTGTTCTCCCCGCCGACATCGCTAGCAGATTACCAGCGGCGGGGAGGAAGAGGACAGCAGTGGCTCAGCTGATCTCCCGGTGGCCGTCGGTGAGCTCCTGTGACATCACCGGCGGCCACCGGGAGATTTTTCAATGGGTCCGCAGCGTTCTCCTGCGCTGTCAAGCGCTGAACACTGCGGACCCATTGAAGATAATGCAGGTTTTGTGCGCTTGGGGACGCTTGCTGATTTTCCAAGCTCCCCGAGCGCACAAAAAAATGCAACTGGCTGCGTCCCGGATGCGGATGCTGGACACCGGAAGGAGCAGATATCGTCCGCATCCGCACCCGAACGCAGCAAACGCAAGCACTATGCGTTCCTATGTTAAACATAGGAACGCAGTGCGCATGCGTTTGACTGTGTATGGGAACGCAGCATAAGCTGCGTTCACATACGCAAATGTGAAGGCAGCCTAATTTGAGTTGCATAGTCTCCTGCTGCCTTTTCACTGAAAACACCACAGTATTTCCGTCTTAAGCAGACACCGCTGCAAAAGTGGAGCCAATGTTTGGTTCATACTTCCCAAGGTTCAGGCAGCATAAATCTGTTGTTAGGTTTCCTTTTATATGACTTCTACAGACATTTTGTGCAGATGTGGTTCTTTTGTCATGCAAAAACCATTTGAAGAATTTAGGACTATGGGCAGAGACCTGACTAATCCAGTAATGGCTACTGCCGCCTTCTCCCTGCCCCTCTCCAGCTGATGGACAGGTCTCATTCATGTTGTCATTCAGCTGGAGCAGGGTGGAGAGAATCCAGCTGGAGTGCTGACTGAACTGGTGAGCGCTCTATGGTCCCTGGATGGCTTTTCAAACGGTTCTTCTAAAATGGTACATAGTTTCAGAGTAATATGTACTTCTCGTGTAGCCAACGTCTGATTCGTGCTACCCATGGTTCGGCAGCATGATCTTAATGATTGATTCCCTTTAATGAATTATCCTATCAGTTGTTCATGTATCAGAAGGTAGACATGGCTCTGTGCTATCATGTATGCTGGAGGGTGAGTGCCCAGCACAAACTAAGCTTCATCCATTTTTTTTTTTTTTAAGTTCTGAGAGCAAAATCAAATCGAATGTTTCATTTTTACAGAAAACCAACACTCACCAACATTTACTTTTTATCTACCAGAAACATTTGGATAAATGGCTAAATAAACCTACATCTGTTAATCTTGTATATTTAATTTTATTTAGGGCCTTTTCACATCAGCGGTAATCGCTGATCGCGGCAGTTGCGGTGAAAAAAATGCATCTGCTGCAAGTGCCGAAACCGCAACTATGCCGCACCTGCCGCAAATCCCATAGACATCACATGGGGCGAACCGCAAGTGAACCGCAAGTGCGGCCGTTATGCGGTGACCGCGGCAGTTGCGTTTTTTTCACTGCAACTGCCGCGATCAGCGATTACCACTGATGTGAAAGGGGCCTTAATTATATAACATACAGTCTCTCACACTGCTCTGGTGTGATTTTGGTAAACTCTTCCTCCAGTCTCTTCCACAGTTCTGTGACTGTTGTGTGTTTCTTGGCCATAACTTTGTCACCAAGGATTTTCCAGTGTTTTTCTACTGGTTTTAGAGCAGGACTTTTAATTGTTTCAATGTTTTCTGTTTACAGAAACTGCTTTACCCATTTTGCTGTGTGACAGGGGACATTGTCCTCCATGAAAATTGCTTTTCAGCTTTGCTAATTCATTTTCAATAGGATTGAGATCAGGGCTTTGTGATGGCCACTCTAAAACATTGATTTTGTTATCCTTAAGAAACTTTGTAACCAGTTTGGCAGTATGCTTTGGGCCATTATTGATTTGGAAGACCCATTTCAGCCCAAGCTTTAACTTCCTGTCTGATGTCTTGAGATGTTTCTTCAGTGTTGCCACATAATCTTCTTTCCTCATGAACAACTTGAGGGGACTAATACAATACCTATTGTATTAGTCTCTATATCTATACCTACAATACCTATACCTATTGTATACTAATACAATACCATCTATTATGTGAAGTGCACCAGTCCCTCCTGCAGCAAAACAACCCCACAACATGATGCTGCCATCCCCATGTTTCAAAGTTGTAATTGTGTTCTTAAAGGGAACCTGACCTCTACAAACGACCCCCCAGCCTGTTTTAACTTGTCCCTGCACCATAGTAATCCATTTGTAACCATCCCTTTCTGTCCCTAAACCGCTATGTGAAATTTTATAAAAGTAGTTTATTCACCTCTTATTCTGCAGCTTCACATTACATGTGAAGCCGCAAAAGGTGGGCTTATATGGCTCTCCCTGCCGCTGGCGTGTTAATTATGCACGCCCCGTGCTATACAGCAGAGGCTGTGCTTGTCTGCAAGGGGGCGGTACAGGCGATATGACGTGATTTTCATCATATCGCCTGTACCACCCCCTTGCAGACAAGCACAGTCTCTGCTGCATAGCACACCCATGTGGGCGTGTATAATTAACACACAAGCGGTGGGGAGAGCCACATAAGCCCGCCTTTTGCGGCTTCACATGTAATGTGAAGCTGCAGAATAAGAGGTGAATAAACTACTTTTATAAAATTTCACATAGCGGTTTAGGGACATGAAGGGATGGTTACAAATGGATTACTATGGTGCAGGGACAGGTTAAAAGAGCCTGAGGGGCAGTTTGTAGAGGTCAGGTTCCCTTTAAGCTTTTGAGCATCTCCCTTTTTCCTCTAAAAGTAACAATGGTCTTTACACAGGGTCTGCGTGTGGGCTCCTGCCGTATTTAGAAGATATTTTAAATCAATTTCCCACCCCTGCTTTATTAAGTACTAGCTGTACTACCCGGCTATGCCCTGGTTAATAAATAACTGCTGTTAGCTATAACAAAATAGAATTTGAATATGTCATATTAATGACCTGTAGGAAAATAGAAGCTGAGCTGTGATTGGTTGCTATAGGCAGGCTAATAAATCTCCAGTCAACAGTAAACCCTCCCCCCGACCGGGCAGTATATATTACCTCACACACACAAATAAAAGACAGCTCATGTGACTGACATCTGCCTTAATTCCCTATATGGCACATGTGTTGCACATTGGCTGTTTTTAATCAGATGTTTATTTTTGGAAATTAAAGATACCAGACGTATGAGGCGAGTGTGTCCCCGGGGGTGTGTGTGTGTCCCCGGGGGGTGTGTGTGTGTGTCCCCGGGGGGTGTGTGTGTGTCCCCGGGGGGTGTGTGTGTGTCCCCGGGGGGTGTGTGTGTGTCCCCGGGGGGTGTGTGTGTGTCCCCGGGGGGTGTGTGTGTGTCCCCGGGGGGTGTGTGTGTGTCCCCGGGGGGTGTGTGTGTGTCCCCGGGGGGTGTGTGTGTGTCCCCGGGGGGGGTGTGTGTGTCCCCGGGGGGGGTGTGTGTGTCCCCGGGGGGGGTGTGTGTGTCCCCGGGGGGGGTGTGTGTGTCCCTGGGGGTGTGTGTGTGTGTGTCCCAGTGGTGTGCGTGTGTCCCTGTGGGGGGGTCCCTGTGGTGTGCGTGTGTCCCTGTGGGGGTGTCCCTGTGGTGTGTGTCCTTTTTTTTGGGGGGGGGGGTGTCCCTGTGGTGTGTCCATCCCTATGGGGTCTGTGTGTTCCTGTAGTGTGTGTGTCTGTGTGTTCCTGTGGTGTGTGTGTCTGTGTGTCCCTGTGGGGTGTGTATGTGTGTATGTTTCTGTGGGGTGTGTGTCCCTGTGGGGTGAGTGCATGTGTCCCTATAGGGTGTGTATGTGTGTGTGTCCCAGTGGGGGGGGTGTCTGTGTGGTTTGTGTCTATGTGTTGTGTTGTGTGTTTCTTTGTGGTGTGTGTGTTTTTGTTCGGATGCGTGGTGAGTATCCAATGTTGGGGCTCTACCTTAGCTGTTACTCTTTGTGTGCATGTGGTGTGTATACATGTCCCCGTGCATGGTGAATATTCCATGTCAGGTTCCCACCTTAGTGACTATATGCTGGTATATGCTGTTAGTCTTTGGTGCTGTCATTAAGCCCCTCTTATTCACAACTTTCAACTGGTAACTGTCACTTTCTCTCCATTATGTAGATAGGGCCAAAATTGTTTGGTGAACTGGAATGCGCGGGGTTAAAATTTCGCCTCACAACATAGCCGATGACGCTCTTTGGTCCAGATGTGTGACTGTGCAAAATTTTGTGGCTATAGTTGCGACTGTGTAGATGCCAATCCCGGACATACATACACACATACATACACACATTCAGCTTTATATTAAACTAGTAAAAAGGCCCGATGCGGTGAAATGAATATTGTGTATGTTTAGTGGTGGAAACCGGAGCAGTAGAGATGTCTGACACTCTTTGTGGTTAGGAAAAAACCTGTTTTGTGTGATGGTTTTGCATTTGAAAAAAATCAGTAAATAAGTAAAAGAATACTTTTTATTAAGATGGTCAATATAATGGCAAAGCATCATACTGTTGCTTAAGAGTTACAGAAAAATAATGCACATAAGGTTAATGTGAAGATTTTACAGCTGTATATACATAGATATAAGTATAGTATGTAACTGAGGCTGTCCAATGCTGAAGGTGTTATTACGGGAACTTCTAACACTGTTAGGCGTGTAGAAAAAGCTGAGAGTTTAGGACTGGTTGAGTGCGCGACTTAGAGAGTGTTTGACAGGTAAAATAAGCAGGCAGCAGTCACTTATGAGGCATGAGGCAGAAAGTTAATGGCAGAGGCCAGGGGGACTTAGACAGTTTTAGACTGGTTCACTGGGCAACTTAGTGAGTTGTTGACAGGTTCACTGCGGTCCCCTAGGAGAAGTAGTTGGCTGGAGGAAGATAGGAGGCAGTGGCAGCTGTGAGAGGACGGCAAAGAAACAGATGGGCGGCTTTCTGAGACTGTGGGCGGGAAACTGAAGTAGGTGGGGAGGTCCGTAGTTCTTGTGAGGCAGCTGAAATGAGGAGAAAACATATACGTCAGTGTAGGGGCAGTGTGTAGGCGGCGACAGGCTGGAGAGGAGAACGTCACATACATAGACGTCACCGGAGGGGTGGTGTGTAGGCGGCGACAGGCTGCAGAGGAGAATGTCACCGGCGGGGCGGTCCATAGGCGGGTAGAGGCTGGCCAGCTGTGGTGAGGCGTGTGACATCACCGGCGGGGTGGGTGAAGCTGGCGTGCTTGGAGGAATGTGAGGTAAAATGCTGCTCGCAATGGCGCATGCACGCCATCGCTCGCGCGGTGTGGTGGCCACGGCTCATGCGCAGCGGTTGCTAGGACGCGGCAAGTGTGCGCATGCGCTGCAGTTGCTAGGACGCCGCAAGTGCGAGGGAAGCGGCGGCTCGCGATGGCGCTTGCGCGCCATCACTCGCAGCGCCACAATTCTTTCAAAAGTCTTACATTGCTTTTCTACACACCATGTATATTCTGTAACATTTGGGTGCCTTGCAGCGCTGGCATTTCATTATTACTGCATTATTCACAGGATAATAGATTCTAATATTTCCTGCTTTCAAACATACAAAGCCAACTCCTCATATAAAAGTGACTTTTCTTCTTCCAAAATGGGAATGGCATTTTTTCTTATTTTGTTCATAATTTTTATTCACTTTTATTTCCGACTCATATTAATAAAACTTAAAAGGAACCTGTTATGACCAGTTATGCCATTAACCTGAAGATCTACAGCTAATCTGCAGATTAAAAACATTATAAAGGTGCCCGGCTGCTCTACTGAACGTGCAGGTGGGAGAAAATGAACTTTTTTTTCCTCTTAGAAGCTGCCGGCTTTCAGCCATGCAGGAGTGACGGCCTGGCTACTGTCACCATTCACAGCACTGACAGCGGAGGTTGTTTGCGTGCTCTGCAGTTCATCGGTCATAGTGCCAGGGTGTGCCTACAGCCGTCGTGCTCCGTGCTGGGAGTGGTGACTGTAGACAGACCGGTACACCAATATGACTGAATGCGACCACTGGGAGAAATAAACTCCACCTTCCTAACAAATATTAGTCTGCAGATTAAGTCCCTATCTACTGGTCAAGAACACTATCACAGATGACATGTTCCCTTTAACACTTCCTTTTTTGCTTTTCTATTTCTTGAATTTAACCTCTTAACGACGGCCTTACGTCTACAGACGTCGAAAAAAATGGGTACTTATGCCTAGCCGACACCTTTAGACGTCAGGCAGGAAAAAGCCCAGGTGCACCCCCCAGTGAGCAAAAATCTCCGGGGTTTCAGCTACCTGGGGTAGCTGAGATCCTAGAGATTATGAATCGGCTGCTTTTTTACCAGCACCAGTAATGTGATGATCAGTAAGCACCGTTTACCGTGCATGACATTTCATGTCGGATCAAAGTGAAAGCATTTGTAAACACATGTCGGATCAAAGTGATCCATTAATCTCTTAGCCCTCCAAGACCCCCATTACCAGAGATCAGCCCCACCCACCTCCATCCCCCCTGGTCCATTAAAAAATGTCAGGCCACATGAAAATTACCTCCCCTAGTTCTGCCTAGGCCCCTCCGGGGTCCCACCAGCCTCCGGACACCCCCCGCCCCCTCCCCCGGTACCCGGTGTCCAGTACCCCTTCCCCAAGGCCCGCACATGCCGGCCCCGCCACCTCTGAACTCCATCCGATGTGATCAAACATCACATCAGATGTTTGTCCTAAATCTTCCTAACCAACACTTTCCCAGCATACTTCTACCTACTCTGCTCCTGTAAGCTTATCTCTCCGGGTCTCTTAAATACCTTTGCCATTGTTGCTGTCATCCTTTCGTGCTGCAGACTGGAATCGGACCAGTTGAGCAGAACATGTCACTGGTTGGGCCTGAGAAGAGAGTACAGTGTAATGTGGACGTGCATGCACAGAGTGCTGTCACCCAGAGAGGCAGCCCTGTCCCCTCTAGTGATGTAGTGATGTGCCCAGTCTGCTGTCACAGAGAGGCAGCCCGTCCCCGCCAGTGACGTGCCCTGCTCAGTTGGTCCGAATCTGGTCTGCAGCCAGGAGGATCAAATACAGAACATCAATAAAGGCATTTATGAGACTCTGAGAGATAAGCTTACAGGAGTAGCAGAGTAGGTAGTAAAAGTATATTAGGAAAGTGTTAGTTGGTACAAAAGAAAGGGGATCACATTACTAATGGAAAACCTCTTTAAATATTAGAGACCATCCTAAGTGCTGTCATGCAATTATGGCTTTTTTTATGGTCCTTTTTTAATAATATAGATTTTCTTAAAGTGCACAAGAAGAATAATTAGCATAACGCATGCCTGTTGGTGTCGGAATGTGAAGATAACTTATCAGGCTTCTTCATGTAATCTTTCTGTGCAGACACCCCCTGGTTATGTCCCAGCTCATCTGGATGAAATACTTGAAACATTTCAGGTTTGCAGTAAAAGGTGGTGTGAGGATCAAGCCGTTTTGTACATGTGTAGGCCTATAGGGACATGTTCACATTCTCATTACATCTGCCTGTATCGTACATCTTATAAATTAAAATCTTGTGTGAAATTTCCTTGGGACCTTTCAGCTTTATTGGCAGGGAATGTGAATGTTACGCACCTCAGTTCACGTACAACAGAGCAATCTTCCAGCATTTGCCAGATATAACACAATTACAAAAATAAAACTGCAATGAGCAGGTTTAAATAATGTCTGAAGCAATCTATTTTCCAGTGCGATTATTGGCGTGTCGCCGCTGCTCCATAAAGAGAACTTGTGGAGGATGATGGATGGATTGTCTCACCTTAGTCCTAACATTGTGACATTTCTTTATTTCTCCTTTGTTTGCAGCCTCCTAAAGTGAAGTGCTTAACACGGATCTGGCATCCGAACATCACAGAGACCGGGGAAATCTGCTTAAGGTGAGAACTGCTTTTTTATGAAGGTTGTGCTTTTTTTTTTACTTGATATTTTTCCCTCCTTTGTGCTGACTCAGGTTCTAAAGCTCAGAATAGCATGTTATACAAGCCAAGGTTATAACCTATTGATTGCATACCATCCCCTTTCTGTAATGACACCAGTCATTAGGAAAACCACTGACAAAGATCTGTACAAATAGAACAATTGCGCTGAAACCGAGATTGTAGCTGCTTCTTATGCAGTTATGAAATACTCTGCTAATGACGATGGACTAACGACGCAATGCCCTGATGGTGCTGGTCTCTGGTGTTATTTTGTCACAAGTGCACAGCCCCTTATAATTTGCTCTGTGATCTGTGGTTCAGGAACTTCCAACTAATATATAAAACTAGATGGTGGCCCGATTCTAACGCATCGGGTATTCTAGAATATATATGTAGTTTATTTATAAAGATTTAAAAATAATGCAATGAATACATAGGATTTTCCCCAATCAACGATGCGGCTTCGTTCAATATATCTGCACGTGTGACACCTCACCAGCAATCAGTAAGGTACCATCACACTTGGCGACGCTCCAGCGATCCCGACAAACGATGCAACCTCTAGGGATCGCTGGAGCATCAGTAAGTGGTCGCTGGTGAGATTGTCACACTGAGGGAGATCGCTAGCGCCAGTCGGGGTACTTCCACTGCGAGCAACCGGGAGATGACCGGCTAACACCGGTCATCTTTCGACTGCGTCGCCGCTGACCTCCGTGCAGCAGGAGATGACCCGCGGCTACCGTCAGGAGATCAGCAGCTAGCACCGCAGATCTCCCAATGGTAGCGGTGGTGTGCATGGTTCAAATCCCGTGCCAATTCGCGTTCGGACTGCGCCTGTCGCTGATTGGTCCCCGCTGAGCGTGGAAACCAATCAGCGACGCAGGATTTCCATTCCAGAGAGGAGAGACAGACATGACAAGGCGATTATATAGTAGGATTTACACTTTGTGCAGAATTATTAGGCAATTTGCATTTAATAATCACATTTATTCATTTATATAGCGCTATTAATTCCATAGCGTGTTACATACATTTGCAACACTGTCCCCATTGGGGCTCACACTCTAAACATCCTATCAGTATGTCTTTGGAGTGTGTGAGGAAACTGGAGAACCCGGAGGAAACCCACGCAAACACAGGAGAACATACAAACTTCTTGTAGATGTTATCCTTGATGGGAATTGAACCCACTGCTAACTACTGAGCCATTGTGCCGCCTATACATTTAACATCATTTTATTATTGAATTTATTGAACCCGCTACCATTCTGTCAGTCCAAACGGTTAATAAACCTGAGTATTTAAGAATGTAAAACTGAAGATTTCTCTCTATAAGGAGAATATCTGTGTTCAGACGTATCATGCAACTGAATCAAAATCGTAGATTTTCCATCTCAATTGTTTATTTTCATCTATTAAAGTGAGAATAATAACCAAACAGAAAATACACAATACATTTCACAAAAATATCAGTGACAAATATAGCCCCCCTTCTCCTCAATAACTGTCATAAGCCGTGTCCACCCATGGAGCCTTTCAGTATCTTTTAGGGTTGTCCACTGCTTGTACAACCCCATCTCCGCCCCCATGTGCGCCCCCATAGAAATAAAACCGCTTCTACTCCTCTCCAGTGTGGGGCCCGCTTCCAGCAACATCACAACTCACGTTCCTGAGGCTCGTGACATTATGACACACGAGCACCACGACCAATCACTGCCGGCTTCCTTCACTCTGCCTTCACATGCTGGAGCAATTAGCAGGAAGCGAATGGCAGCCACAGCACTCACTTCCTTTTCAGTACTTAACCATCCCAAGGCGGGAGTGATTGGTCATGGGTCCTAGCAGTGTGTCACGTGGGCCCCAGGAACTTGGGTTCTGACACCGCTGGCATTGCGCCAGTACCGAAGGCGAGTGTAGGCTTTCTTTATTTTTATGGAGGTGCACATGGGGAGTGAGAAGGAATTGTCAAAGAAGTGGACAACCCCATTAATCTGTTGTCAATCATCTTTTAAAACTCATTGACTAATAAATCAATAATGTTAACCCTTTGATGTCTCGTGGAATACAGCAGCGTGGTTTCCTCCCTACTTAAATTTTCTGAGATAATGACCGTTGGGTTTTCATTGGCTGTAAGCCATAATCATCAACATTAACATAAATAAACACTTGAAATAGATTGCTCTGTTTGTAATGACTCTACATAGTACATGCGTTTCACTTTATGTATTGAATTACTGAAATAAATTACCTTTTTGATGATATTCAAATTCATTGAGATGTAGCCTGTATATCATTTTAAGAGTTTTTCATAAATGGTACAAACAAATCACATGAACAGAGAAATAACATACCGTGTTTCCCCGAAAGTAAGGCCCTGTCTTACATTAAATTTACCCCAAAAGTCCCACCCTGCCTTACTTTCGGGGGAGGCCTTACATTAGACAAAAAAAAAATGACACTTTTTGTTTAACATCCCTGTGTGCATGATCCCACTGCAGCTCCCCCATCCCTGTGTGCATGATCCCACTGCAGCTCCCCCATCCCTGTGTGCATGATCCCACTGCAGCTCCCCCATCCCTGTGTGCATGATCCCACTGCAGCTCCCCCATCCCTGGGTGCATGATCCCACTGCATAGTGCACCCCCACTCTGCCCATGTGCTGCCACCACCCGCGCGCAGCCCCATACACACACCCGTACGGCACCCATACACACACACACACGGTTTAGCTATACTTACTGTTCCGTTGCCGTACCGTACTTTCGATTTCCTCTGCGGTGCCGGTGGGAGCCTTCTGCTGCAGGGGACGCTGGGCCAATCAGCTGCGAGCCTGCAGGGCCGTGACGTCGCGGCTGATCGGCCAATCAGAGCTCGAGCTGATGGCCAATCAGCTGCGAGCCTGCAGGGCCGTGACGTCGCGGCTGATCGGCCAATCAGAGCTCGAGCTGATGGCCAATCAGCTGCGAGCCTGCAGGGCCGTGACCCGGGGCAGGAGAGAATGGCGGAGCCGGCCACAAGAAGCCCGCAGGCAGGCGGGGGACAGCATGGAGGGGCCAGAACAAAGAGGTAAAATGCGGCCTTACATTCCCCAGCTACCCCCCACCATAGGCGGCCTTACATTCCCCACAGACCCCCCCCCCCCGAAAGCGGCCTTACAATCGGGGGGTGCCTTACATTGGAGAACCCTGGGCACCCCCCTACCCTGCCTTACTTTCGGGGGGGTCTTATATTCGGGGAAACACGGTACAAACAAGATAAGGTGATGCAAACATGAAATAAACTGACTGGTATTTATATAGCAGTAAGGAGTCAAAGTGCTCCTACGCACACATGCTGGCTTAGGATAGGATTAATCATGCATCATACAACACAGAGCTGCAAAGTTACACAAATAATTGGAATCACATTGCTCAAAATTCCATTAGTCTGGATCCCCAGTACAGCTACAGATCCTATCCTTATCATGACCTGCGCTCGGTGACTTAGATGGACACCGTGAAAAAGAAATCTCATGTTCCAAGAAAAACAACTGCATCTTACCCATGACAAGGAAGTTGTCACCAAGGACCCCAAGGTAGAAACTCCACTCCGAGGCACGTTTTGCGGGTACTAAACTCACTTCATCAGGGAGAGGAGGAGGTAGGACAATCATTAGATATCTCCCTTTGCAAAATATATGCTAAATAGTTCATAGGTGTAAAGTCCGCTTCACACGCTAATATATTGTTAACGATATCCTTGAAACGTCACGTTCTAACGATATCGTTAGTGCGTCCTTGCGTGTAAACGAACGATGTAGGATGAAAAAAATCGTTGGAACGTTCATCATGAAAAATGAGATCCTGACCTCAAATCTATCATTCGTCGTCCAATTAAAACTGTGAAGAAGCCACATCATTCAGTGCGACACCTTTGTGAACGATGTCGTTCAAAATTCTCCTATTCCTGCCACTTTAAAAGATCGTTCAGTCCTTGCTCTTCTATTTAACTGGTGCGTTGCCGAATGGGATATCGTTAACAATATCCTTGTGTGTGACAGCGCACTAATGATGTCGGAACAATCACTGTCATGAGATCGTTCTAAGGATATCGTTAATCATATTCTAGCGTGTGAAGCCGCCTTTACTGTCACGTGATCGTTCTAAGGATATTGTTAATGATATCCTTCTGTGTGACAACGCACTAACGATGTCGGAACAATCACTGTCATGAGATCGTTCTAAGGATATTGTTAATCATATTCTAGCGTGTGAAGCCGCCTTTACATGTCATCAACTCTGGGCATGGAGAGTTGTAAGTTGTTCAGGTCAAAGACCAAATAAAATAAAACTTAAAGTAGTTGTCTCACAGAAAGTAAACTAAACAGTGTGAAAAGCAGTGTGTATGTAAAATTAATGAAACATAGTGGGCTGTTTTGCACACCGGTCTGTGGAGTCGGTAAGCCAAAACTCTGACTCTTGACTCCTCAATTTCCCTGAATCAGAGTCTGACTCTTTCATACATGGCTCATGGTTAAGGCTGTGTGCAGACGATCAGGAATTGCGGCATTTTGCAAGCAGTGTATTGCCGCTGCGTTGTACAGTACAAACATAATGGATGGGATTTGTAGATATCTTATGCTCCCTGTGCTTCTCCCGACCGCAGCGTAATTTCAGCTGCTTTGCTGGTTGCCAGACTTCCTCATCTCCGCAACATGTTAATTTATTGTTGCGGAGTTGGAAGAGATCACCAGTGGGTGAATGTAGAGAGAAGCCACCCTGAACCCAACACAGATCGTGAGCACAGGGCAGCTGCGGTGTCTCTACGTTCACCCTCAGGGCCGGAGACACTGTCCAAGACGCAGTGCCTCTGGATGGTGTGCACACAGCCTCAGTGATACATTTATTGTAGTACACTGTGAACATCAGGCTTTCAATCATTATTATCTATTATATAACAGCTCTATCCAGTTTGTGTGTACCTGTAAGTATCAGTGACACCTACAGGACATCGTGGACATTACAAAGTTAATCAAACTGGAATGTGAGAATTTACACTGTTTGATTGATCAGTCAAAATCTGCACCAAGATGGGTCATCCCAGAACGTATGCAGAAGATATGGAAAGAAAGCGCAACGAAAAAGGCAACAACGTGCAAATGAAACTACTGAACGAAGAGAGCATCGTTTTGACCAAGTCACTACACAGAAGCACATGTGTATCACACACGAGTCCCCCCAGTCCAGACCCAGTAGATTGTCACATGATGCCAACAACACAAATCTTCGGTGTCAAGATCAATGAGACGCTCACAGAGAGCATGCTGCGCGGGCGAGGATCTAACATCAGGGTCTAGGAGATTGACAAATAATGCAGTATCACTAAGCAAGTGATGTGAAGAAGACTCTCCATTGTCCATATCTACGACACTGTCACAGGAGTTTTAAACACAACTTTTTTTTTGTTAATTTTGTAACTTAAAACATTAACAACATAGTTAAATATGTCAATTTAAAGCCAGATACTCAGGGCACTAAGCGGTGCTCAAAGTCAGGTCCGGGAGAACTTCCCGTTAAGGCGGATCCACTACCGGTGGTGCGCAGCCAAAGCACAAATAAAGATAACCAGGTATAAGAAGAAGCGGCACTCACCGAGGTAGTATAGATGGTCCTTTATTCCACAATTCTAGAAACCGACAGGGTGCAGGGAGGAGGCCACGGGGGGCCAACGGACGATGACGACGCCGCTTCACGACAGCTGTCGCTTCTACGGGTCCGGACCCGTAGAAGCGACAGCTGTCACGAAACAACGTCGTCGTCCGTTGGCCCCACGTGGCCTCCTCCCTGCACCCTGTCCATTTCTAGAATTGTGGAATAAAGGACCATCTATACTACCTCGGTGAGTGCCGCTTCTTCTTATACCTAGTTAAATATGTAATTGCACACGTTCTAGAATCATACGACGCAATGGAGTCGGGCCCCTATGTAGTGATACAATAATCAAGCTATTTATATAGAACATGATAATTCATAATAATAATATTCAGCACATACTGCATGGAACTACTGTTCCCAATTTATTATATATTTTCCGAGACGGCCCATTTTATACAGACTCCAACTCCAATTCCACCAACATGGGCACTGACTCCTTGACTCCAACTCCACAGCCCTGTTTGTACGTACATGCCATTGTTATCAGTGATACTGCATGGTGCTGTTTCACTTGTGCCTGGAGTGGCGGTCCACCTAGTGTGGAGGACGCACAGGCTCAGTAGCTTCCCTGCTTATGCGGCGTAGTAGTCTCACAGAGAGGAGGCCAATACTATGAGAGTAGAAATGGAGCTGTGATGGATGTAACCAGCAGGGATGAGTAAAAGATACGAGGACGTTGGTGGGACATTAGTTCATTATTGGGGTCACTAAGGCTGTGGGTGAGGGGCGATCTTCTCTGATGGGCTGGGGAAGGAGACGTCTAGGAGTTCGCAGTTAGCGGAGTGCATTGCACTCTTGGAAAATTCTGTTGCCCTCTGGTCACATGGGACAGGTTTCTCAATCACACAGGAAGAGTAGAAACTAAAAGTACAGAGGAATGAATAAAGATGGTGAAAATGACTGGCAAGTGGTGTATTTAGCAATGATAGAATGAAATTAATCGTGGATTACTCCCAAAGGTTTTTTTTTTAGCTTAGTTGGACAATCATTCCTTTAAATAAGATTAAAGTAGATTAAATATTTTAATCTACTGTAAACACCTCTTATGGTGTGTTTCCACAGGGCGTATGTACTGTGGTTTTTCGCTCTGACGTTTCAGAAGATTTGCTGCATAAATTTTCGATGATAGAAACACTTATTTACTCACTGCAGAAAAAATCCACAGCATAAATTGACCATCGCTGCAGTTAAAATCCTCAGTATAGCAACTTATGCCACAGATGGCAATGTAAAAGCAAAATGCACTGTAAAGCTGCAGGACTGCCACAACTAAAGCACTGTACAATTGTCATGAAATAGCTTTTCTAAGAACGCTCAACTCATATTAGTGAATGGCAACCAAAGTGGTGTCATATCAGGGTAAAAATAAATAATAAAAAAAAATGGCCTAGGGTCCCCCAAATTTTGATACTCAACCAAGATAAAGCACATGGCTGGAGCTTTGTATTCTCAGCCTGGGGTGCCCCATGATTATTGGGCCCTCCCCAGACTAACTATACCAGCCCTTAGCTGCTTCAGAATTTGGTGCATTCATTAGATGCGCCAAATCCTGACGCCTTAACTGGCTCTTCCCGTTGCCCTCGTGTGGTGGCAATTGGGGTAATATAAGGGGTTAATGACAGCTGTGATTTGTCAAAAAGCCTTCGGTCAGTGATGGATAGGGATAGGGGTCTATGACTATGACACTCCTTCCGCCCCCTATCACTAACCTGTAAGTCGAAATAAATACACACACACACTGGAAAAATCCTTTATTGGAAATAAAACGCATACCCTCTTTCTCCCCTTTATTAAACCCAAAAAACACCCCATATCTGATGTAATCCAACACGTCCTGATTCTGGCTCTGTTACATCCCAGAATCTGCAGTGATGGAAGAGCGTCATCTCGCTGGAGCTTCTAGACCACACTGACAGCCGCGGCGGAAGCCCTTGCTGTGATAAGCGGTCACATCACCGGAGGGCTTTCCTGCTGATGTCAGTGATCTCTGTGGAATCCGCTGCATGGAATTTGTACGAGAATTAATGAGTGTACACGGAAGTAGTGTTACAGACAGTTCTTGGTAAGTATAGCTTAACTGCTTTTAATACTCATTTTGCTTCCTTTTGCAGCCCTCCCTGTCCGAATTTTATCAGTAACTCTTCGTGTTCAGACAGCTAGGCCAAGGTCGTGTCTGACACGCCCAGGCACCAGGGCAATGGGGGGTACGCGGAACACGGCCGGTCGGTTCTTTTGGGGAATGTCACTGTGGCATGACCCGGCTCCATGACCCTGGCCGTGTCATAAAAATGGGGAAAGTTTATATGGGGAATTAATTGGTCATGCCACCCGTAGTAATCGTCAATTGGATGGTCAATACTGCGGTTCAGATCCACTTGGGTGGTTGGGGATGCTGCAGAGATTTGCAGCTTTCTACGAGTAACGCGAGGCCCCAGGGCAGTTATAAAGTCTATTAGATGATGGTTACTGATGTAGCAGAGGGCAAGTGACACAGTAAATAAATTTGAGGACGCAGCAGGGTGCAGTCTTTACATTTTACTCACGGTTCTCACAGTTCTCCAGGTTACAACAACCAGCCGGATGCTGTGTCCTCCTGGTTAGGTTTCCAGCCAACTCTCGGGCAACTTGGTTTTGGGTGCACTTTACCGGGACCCCCTTCTTATGTACCTTTCCAGGTTGTCTCTCTGCGCTGGCTCTCGCCCACCTGCCCTGAGCCTCACACTCAGTGTCCCAAGCCAGCAGCCTAGGGTCCTGTCGGGTAATGTCTTCTTTGTCACCTTAACCCTATGCGGCTGCCTTTTTAGTGATTGTGTGCGGATGTGGCTGTTGCAAACGTGCATGTTGAGTCCTACAGTCTCTCCACTAGTCTGGGGCCGGTCCCCACTGCGACTTGGTCTCTCCACCTGACTACGGTTGGCAAGGATTTCTCACTTCCCGTGCCCCTAGGACCCCTTCTCTGTCTCTGGAGCCCCTCACCGGCTCCTACATCTCTGTTCTCGCTACTCTTGTCCTGGGACGAGCTCCACTCCACTCCCACCCCCATCTACTTCTTCCACACGGGTGTGTGGGTACTGGGTAGTGCCCCCTCCTTACCCCAGAGTGGGGTGCCACACCTCTGGCTGAGGTGCAGTACCTCTGTGGCGACTGGACCCTCAGGGGCGCCACATGTCCGCAATACTCGTATTAGGAAATCTTGCTCGTTTACAGACTTACATTTTGTTACAAATATTAGCTTGTCTTTCAAAAGACTCGCAGACTAGGTCTGTAAAATTTTAGTTTCAATTTAGTTCCAACAGGTGGCACTAGAGCTCATCCTCCACCTATCTGAAGAGGCAGTTTCCATTTTTAGTTTCCCGAAGGGAGCTGTCACACCTGGCGACGGCACCGGAGATGTATTAGGCGACGTAGGGGGGTGGCCTATCGGCGCTGATATCGCCCCTGCATCGCCTAATGTAAAGGGCCAATGTTGGCACCTCTGAGTGCTCGCCTCGTTTCACATCAGTGATGTGAAACCAGGCGGCCGATCTGGGGCGATGTGTCCACTCGCCCCATATAAATGGCAGCCGGCAACCTGACAGGCGATGGGAGCCATAGGCTCCCATTGTACTGCATCGCGCAGTGTTATTCCTTAGATCCCCAGTTTCATTTACGGTAAATTTATATAAAGACCACACTACATTTGTCAGCATGGGACAGAGCAAGAGACCTAAATCACACTTGCTGTTTAAAAAAAAAACAAAAAACTTTATTGATAAGAATATGGATAGCAAACAGGAAATTGTAGTCTGTCTGCGTGTCTGTAGGGGATATCTAACAGTTGATGAAGTCCTGTGATTACAGCAGCTTCAACATTCACATTGGTCAGCAGTGTTTTCCTCTTTCTTGTGAAGTGCAGTAATGCGAGGTAGGGGTAGTATTGGAATACAAGAGTAATGGGAGCTAGAAGGCTTGTAGAAACACTCACCAGGCTCCTTTTAATGTACTACTGCATCTCAATGAATTACAATATCATCAAAAATCTGTATAATATTGCCAAGTTTCAGGGCGTTTCTGGGAGCTCTGAAACACATTGACTAATAAATCAATATTATATTCACCCTTTGATGTCTCGTGGAATACGGCAGCGTGGTTTTTAACTCTTGATCCTCCCTACTTTAGTTTTTTGAGATCATGACCTGTAGGTTTTCATTGACTGTAAGCCATAATCATCAACATTAACATAAAAAACAAACTTGAAATAGATCAGTCTACTTGTAATGACTATATAATATATTCATTTCACTTTATGTATTGAATTACTGAAATAAATTAACTTGTTGATGATATTCTAATTAATTGAGATGCACTAGTACTGTATATGTAATGTGTAAAACAATAAAAACTTCCTTTTGGTGACCTGGGAATTAGAAATCTACAGGAATAACAACTGATCTTTGAAAGTAAAGCTTAACATAAGAGCTGTACATGAGGATCTACGAGCTGGGATGTACATTAATAGTAGAGGTACAGTTTATTACAAAATCTGCCATGATCTGTTATTTAATAAGGTAAATTTCCCACTTGGTTTTCTCTGCTCAGTTTTCTGCTACAGATCATATAAATCCATGTAATATTGCTGTTTGTCACAGAAGTAATGACAAATGATTTGGTTTTCTAAATAACTATCATGCCCCTTATTAATGGATGTTACCATGAACACTCAATAGAAATGTAGCTATAAGATCTCCTGTTATCCAGGGCACATTCTGCTTTAGACCCATGTGTATAAATACTATCCTGGTTTTTTTTTTACTTTTAAGATCATATATAAAATTAGGTGTTATATTACCGTAAATGCTTTTTTTTTTTTTTTTTTTATAATAGTGACACGTAATCCATATACCATATTTTTTGCTTTATAAGACTATAAGACGCACCCAAAATTAAATGAAAGAAAAGAGAAAAACAATTTTTAATGTTAAATAGGGTTCAACTTATAATGCCAGTGTCAGTCTTATAATCAGCATATATGTCCCCCATTATGGTATATATGTCCCCCATCCTGGTATATTCCTGGTATATATGTCCCCCATCCTTTTTATATATGTCCCCCGTCCTGGTTATATATGTCCCTCTTCCTGGTATGCATGTTCCGCCGTCCTCGTATGCATGGCCCCCGTCCTGGTATATATGTCCCACTTTCTGGTATATATGTCCCTGCTCCGTCCTGGTATGCATGTTCCGCCGTCCTGGTATGCATGTTCCGCCGTCCTGGTATGCATGGTCCCCACGTCCTGGTATGTATGGTCCCCACGTCCTGGTATGTATGGTTACCCGTCCTGGTATGTATGGTCCCTCGTCCTGGTATGCATGTTCCGCCGTCCTGGTATGCATGGTCCCCACGTCCTGGTATGTATGGTCCCCACATCCTGGTATGTATGGTCCCTCATCCTGGTATGTATGGTCCCTCGTCCTGGTATGTATGGTCCCTCGTCCTGGTATGTATGGTCCCCCGTCCTAGTATGTATGGTCCCCCGTCCTGGTATGTATGGTCCCCCGTCCTGGTATGTATGGTCCCCCGTCCTGGTATACATGGTTCCCTGTCTTGGTATGCATGGTCCCCCATCCTGGTATGCATGGTCCCCCGTCCTGGTATGCATGGTCCCCCGTCCTGGTATGCATGGTCCCCAGTTCTGGTATAGTATTGCTCCCCCATCCTGGTGTGAAAACTGGAGGCAAGCATAACGGGCGGGTCTGTGTGGGATACAGGCAGAGGAGCGGGACCAGAGCTGCCGTGGGGCCATGTTCTGTGTCTGATTTCATTGACAAGCTGTAACTGGTTGCAAGAGGTTAAGACTTGAAAAAACAAATGGTCGCAGATCTCCATCCACGGCCATTTTCTTGAAGTGGTACCCTCTTGCAACCAGTTACAGCTTGTCAATTAATCCACTCCAGACATGCACAACATGGCAGCGCCCACCACATGCCGCCGTAACCACCCACACCCCGCTGCTCCAGTCCTGCTGCTCTGCCCCGTCCTCCACCACAACCCCACACACTTCGGGTAAGATTTTTTAAATTTTTTAGTTATTCTTTTTTTATTCGGATTGTAAGACACACCCTCATTTTTCCCCCAATTTGGGGGGTTAAAGTATGTCATATAATCCTAAAAATACAGTAATTATGATTTCTAAGTTAGTTATGCTTATGGGCAGGGCTGTGGAGCCGGTAAGGCTGGCTTCACACCACGGCAGAGTCCGGTCCGGGGCTGTCCAGTGTAAACCAGACAGCCCCGGAACGGATTTTGGCCTCATAGCTGCCATCCGGCCCCATAGGATACTATCTGCCATCCGGTTTCCATCTCTCCGGAAGAATCCGGGAGAAATCGGCTTTTACTCACCGTACACAAAAACATTGCTTGCAACGTTTTTGTGTCCGGGGAGAAAAAACTCCCCAAACTGCGTGCAGCTGCACACTGGACCGTAGGAGCATATTAGCCCTCCTGTCCTGTGTGCTGATCCAGTCCGCGGCTGTCAGGGTCCATCCCGGACAGCCCCGGACCGGATCACGCCACAGTGTGAAGTCACCTTGAGCCGCACTGAGAAATAGGGCTCTTGAACAGCTGCTGTTAATAGGCCTATTAGTCATTAGTGTTGAAGCATCACTCCAGCCCTTGGTTTTTACTTTATTTTTTTTGTTGCTGGAGTGGTGCTTTAAATCTAAGTCCCGTGCTCCCACTCACCCTCCGACATTTTCATGCTTTTTTTCCAGCGTTGCACCAGTCCTGCGGCGCCATCTTGTGCCCGTAATATCTGACTGCCCAAAAGTCAGAAGTTGCGTCACAAGCACTTACATAGTAACATAGTAACATAGTTTTTAAGGTTGAAGGAAGACTTTAAGTCCATCTAGTTCAACCCATAGCCTAACATGTTGATCCAGAGGAAGGCAAAAAAAAACCCCATGTGGCAACACTTAACTCCACATTGGGGGAAAAAATTCCTTCCTGACTCCAGATATGGCAATCAGACTAATTCCCTGGATCAACGCCCTATCAAAGAATCTAGTATATATAACTGGTAATATTATAGTTTTCAAGAAAGGCATCCAGGCCCTTCTTAAATGTTAGTAGTGAGTCACTCATTACAACATCATGTGGCAGAGAGTTCCATAGTCTCGCTGCTCTTACAGTAAAGAATCCGCGTCTGTGATTATGATTAAACCTTCTTTCCTCCAGACGTAGAGGATCCCCCCTTGTCCCAGTCTCAGGCCTAAGAGTAAAGAGATCATTAGAAAGGTCTCTGTACTGTCCCCACATATATTTATACATTATTATAAGATCACCCCTAAGCCTTCGTTTTTCCAAGCTAAATAACCCCAAGTTTAATAACCTGTCTTGGTATTGCAGACCCCTTAGTTCTCTAATGACTTTTGTCGCTCTTCTCTGGACCCGCTCTAGTTCAGCTATGTCTTTCTTATACACCGGAGACCAGAATTGTACACAGTATTCTAAGTGTGGTCGCACTAGTGACTTGTATAGAGGTAAAATTATGTTCTCCTCATGAGCATCTATGCCTCTTTTAATGCATCCCATTATTTTATTTGCCTTTGCAGCAGCTGCCTGACACTGGCCACTAAATGTGAGTTTGTCATCTACCCATACACCCAGGTCTTTTTCAGTGACAGTTTTGCCCAGTGTTTTACAATTAAGCACATAATTATACCTTTTGTTTCCTCTGCCCAAGTGCATGACTTTACATTTATCCCCATTAAAGCGATAAAATTTATCCCCATTTAGCAGCCCAAGCTTCTAGTTTACATAAATCCTCCTGTAATATAAAATTGTCCTCCTCTGTATTGATTACCCTGCAGAGTTTAGTGTGATCTGCAAATATTGAGATTCTACTCCGTATGCCCCCTACAAGGTCATTAATAAATATATTAAATAGAAGCTTAATGTAAGTCTGTAAGAGCCAGAATGAGACACTCACAGAGAGGTATTGATTTGTGCCCTCCGGTATGCTTCATGAAAGACTGGAGCTGCCAGCAGGTCACAAACTACAGAAGATTGACGGGAGCAACGCAGGGAACAGCAGAGAAGGCGCCAGAAGGGGAGTATAAGACGCGGGGCAGGGGACTAATATTTAAAGCACCACTCCGGGAAATTGAAGAGAAAACTCTGCAGTGGTGCTTTAAGCCAGTGTAAAAATGATTACACATGATGAACTAGTGTTTTGCTAGTTTATGGGGTGGTAGCTAGCCTCTTTATATGAGCTGATTGTTGTGGACTGGCTTACTTAAAAACACTCGTTCTACAATGGTGGTTCATCTAAATTGGCAATTGCTGAGGCCTCCAGACCTATTTTTCAATTACTTTTCTTTTTTGAGGCTGTCAATACATGAAAGGGAATATCTGGGATATGATGAATTATTGTCCTGCTCTGAAGCTCTAAGGTTACAATGGGGAAAATAAGTATTTGTTCCTTTATTGATTTTGTAAGTTTGCCCACTGACAAAGACATGAATAGTCTATAATTTTAAGGGAATGTTAATTTTAACAGTGAGAAATAGAATATCAAAAATAAAATCCAGAAAATAACACTGTCTAAATTTATATAAAGTTATTTGTATTTTGCAGAGAGAAATAAGTATTTGATCCCTCTGGCAAACAAGACTTAAAGTAACACTGTCAGGTCATTTTTCAGTATGATACTAATATTACCCTTGAATAGTGCCTGGGCAGACCTTTTAAAAACATGTATAATCATTATTGTACCGTTTGTAGTTTCCATGTTATCACCATTGTCAGACCCTGCAGAGAGCTGCTGCATTAGTCCTGTCCCATTATAAGCAGAGACGATTAGTCCTGTGATGTATAAACTGTCATGTAATTATGCACTCCCTCTCAGCAGCTCTCTCCTCCCTCCTCCCTTTGCTAACAGTGCAGTGTCCGGTTTCATTTAGGGGCCTTTCACACCTGCGTTTTTTTCCTGATCTGGAAGATCAGGAAAAAACCTGATTCTTACAGGATTCATTTTTTTGCCCATTCACTTTAATGATTTCAGGTAGAATCTTGTTGCTTCTGGTTTTTTCCTGAAATCATTAAAGTGAATGGGCAAAAAAATGAATCCTGTAAGAATCAGGTTTTTTCCTGATCTTCCAGATCAGGAAAAAAACGCAAGTGTGAAAGGCCCCTAACAGGTCTGTTCAGTTGATATCGCCATGGAGGGAGAGCTACTGCAGGTCTGCCTGATCTAGACTCCTTTTTTTTCTGTAAAGCAGATACCCTGCTGTGCTGTTACAGTTTCTGTGTTGTAGTTCACCTCTTGTGATACTGCACACTGAGAGCAGAGAGGAGAATACAGTCCCCCCCCCCCCCCCACTGGTCTCCTGTGCTGTGATGTGACTTGCATATTCATGCATGGGGAGTGAACTAAGTGGATCATTCACTGTGAGCGACAGATGGAATGATTCTCTTTATTTGAAGATTACAGAAGATAGGAGGGGAATATAAATAAAAGAAATACATAAATAGAGAGAGATTAGAGCGAGGAATTAGAAAATGATCTCCGTTACATGTGGATTTTTGACCTGACATTTTCCTTTAATACTTGGTGGCAAAAACCTTGTTGGCAAGCACAGTAGTCAGACATTTTTTGTAAATGATGATGAAGTTTGCACACATGTAAGGAGAAATTTTGGCCCGCTCCTCTTTGCAGATTATCTCTAAATCATTAATTATTTCAGGCTGTCTCTGGACAACTCAGAACTTCAGCTCACTCCATAATTTTTCTATGGGATTAAGGTCTGGAGACTAGCTAGGTTAGGCCACGCCATGACCTTAATGTGCTTTTTTTTTTTTTTTTTGACCCACTCTTTTGTTGCCTTGGCTGTATATTTTGGGTCCTTGTCATGCTGGAAGACCCAGCCGCGACCCATTTTTTTATGTTTTGGCAGAGGGAAGGATGTTTTCACTTAGGATTTTACGGTACATGGCTCCATTTATTGTCCAATTGATGCCGTGAAGTAGTCCTGTGCCTTTAGCAGAGAAACATCTCCAAAACATAATGTTTCCACCACCATGCTTGACTGTGGGGACAGTGTTCTTTGGGTCATAGGCAGCATTTCTCTTCTTCCAAACACGACGAGTTGAGTTAATGCCAAAGAGCTCAATTTTCTCTCATCTGACCATAGCACCTTCTCTTAAGCACTCTCAGAATCGCCAAGGTGTTCATTGGCAAACTTCAGACAGGCCTGCACATGTGCTTTCTTGAGCAGTGCGATTTTGCGGGCGCTGCAGTTTTTTAATCCATTACAGTGTAATGTGTTACCAATGGTTTTCTTGGTGACAGTGGACCCTGCTGCCTTCAGATCATTAATAAGCTCCTCCCATGTAGTTTTAGGCTGATCTCTCACCTTCCTTATGATCCTGGATATCCCACGAGGTAAGATTTTGCATGGAGCCCCAGATCAATATTGACTGACACTAATTTTGTGTTTCTTCCGTTTTCTTAGTATTGCACCAACAGTTGTGTCCTTCTCAACCAGCATCTTACTTTTGGTTTTGTAGCCCATTCCAGCCTTGTGCAGGTCTAGGATCTTTTCCCTGACATCCTTAGAAAGCTCTTTGGTCTTGCCCATGTTGTGAAGGTTAGAGTCTGAAAGAGTCTGACTGATTAATTGAATGTGTGGGCAGGAGTCTTTTATACAGGTGACAATTCAAGACCGCTATCGTTAATGCAGGTAACAAGTTGATTAGGAGCGTCTAACTCAGGGGTAGGGAACTCTGGGCCTTGAGAGCTGAACAGAGTGCAGGTTTTTAGGATTTCCTTAGTATTTGACAGTTGGAATCATCACCTGTGCAGGAGATTAATTTACAAACTGTCAAATACTAAGGAAATCCTGAAAAGCTGACCTTTGTGCTGCTCTCGAGGCCTGGAGTTCCCTGCCCCTGGCCTAACTGGTCTGTAGGAGCCAGAACTCCTAATGGTTGGTAGGGGATCAAATTCGTATCTCTCTCTGCAAAATGCTAATATATTCACCGTATATAATTTAGACAATGTGATTTTCTGGATTTTATTTTTGATATTCTATCTCTCACTGTTACAATTAACCTACCCTTAATAGATATAGACTGTTCATGTCTTTGTCAGTGGGCAAACTTACAAAATCAGCAAGGGATCATATACTTATTTTCCCAACTGCATTTTTTTTATGCATGCTTTGGTGAAGACCTGTCACAAATCTGCATGCCTATCCTGAAGCCAGAAAAGTCTGAGAATTCTGAGCTGTTGTGCACATGTTGCTTATTTTTTCCCTGCAGATTTGGAGCACAAAAAAAATCCACAGCATGTCAATTCTTGGTACAGATTTCCTGTGTTTTTCGGCCCCTCCAGCTATTGATTTCGCTGACAAAAATGTATGAGACAAATCTGCACCAAAAACGCACTGCGCTTTTGGTGCGTTTTTTTGCCAGGAGATGCAGATTTGTTGGAGAATATTTCTGCACCAAATGTGCATTGTGCGCACATAGCCTTACTGAGCACAGTGTAGACAATCGCAATCATACCAAGAGGTGGTGATTAAAGCACCCAAGACCTGAACTTGTCTAGGGGAATCGACACTCCAATGGATTAGTCCTTGTCTAATTAGGATATTGTGAGTGGGAAAACAAAAATGTGTTTGCCTCTCACTGTTCCAGAGTTTCTGACATCAGATACTTG
The DNA here is from genome assembly GCA_033576535.1 of Allobates femoralis. Classification (NCBI taxonomy): domain Eukaryota; kingdom Metazoa; phylum Chordata; class Amphibia; order Anura; family Aromobatidae; genus Allobates; species Allobates femoralis. The sequence goes on along the minus strand of JARQOC010000011.1, from coordinate 63,650,844 downwards.
ATTGAAACCTCGGGATGTGCCTTTGTTTGATACTGGAGGTGGTTTGGAGGCCTTGTGTAACCTGAAAAATGGCCTTCAAAGAAGACCTGTCTCTAGGTCTGGACTAAGGCTGGCTTCACATTTGCGTATGGGAAGGCAGCGTTTTGCTGCGTTCCCATACGCAGTTAAACGCATGCGCACTGCGTTCCTATGTTTAACATAGGAACGCATGGTGCCTGCGTTTGCTGCGTTCGGGTGCGGATGCGGACGATATCTGCTGCTTCCGGTGTCCAGCATCCGCACCCGGGACGCAGCATGTTGGGTTTTTTTGTGCGTTTGGGGAGCTTGGACAATCAGCAAGCGTCCCCAAGCGTACAAAAAAAGCATTGTCTTCAATGGGTCCGCAGTGTCCTCTGCATGACACAGCAGGAGAACGCTGCGGACCCATTGAAAAATCTCCCGGTGGCCGCCGGTGATGTCACAGGAGCTCACCGACGGCCACCGGGAGATCAGCTGACCCTCTGCTGTCCTCCTTCTCCCCGCCGCCTGTAATCTCATAGCGATGTCGGCGGGGAGAACAGCTGATCTGAAAGCTGTTTGAATCTTCCCGCGCCGACATCTCCTCACAGTGTTGGCGCGGGAAGATTCAAACAGCTCTCAGATCAGCTGTTCTCCCCGCCGACAGTCCCGGAGCTTACCGGCGGCCGGGGGGCGGGGATCTCCGGCGCTGATCTCCGCCTCCGGCCCGCCCCCGGACAGCGCCGATTGGCTGCCGGGCTCCATAGTGATGTGTCCGCAGGCGGACATTATCCGCTGCGGACACATCAAAGTGTCCCTGCTTCTGACAGCGTTTGTGTCTGCATGCCATCAGCATGCAGACACAAACGCTAATGTGAAGCCAGCCTAAGCTGGCTTTTATTTTATTTTCGCTGCTCCCTTGATTGATTAAGCAGTTTTATTCCAATGCCACATAGTCCCAGAGATATGACTTTCTTTATTTAGTGCTAATGCTTATAGTCTTTAGCAAGGGGGCTGTTGCCCACCAGAGAATTGTGCAGAGGAGCTCTGAGCCACCTCTCCAGAGTGTCCTAAAAGCAACGCCCTCATGTAAGACAAGAACACTAAAGAGAAAGAGCCATATCCGCGAGACTGTATATTGGATTTACAAAAAGAAAAAAAAACTGAATAAGGCCCCTTTCACATCAGCGGTCTTCGCTGAATGCGGCAGATTTGCCGCATCTGCTGCCTTGCGGCTGACTTGCAGTACACCTGCGGCAAGCCCCCACTCAATCTCTATGGGGCTCGCAGCAAGTGCGGTTTTGCCTCAATCCGATGTCTTGCAACAGTTGCGGCCGCTAAAGAAAAACGCACCTAGCCATGTTTTTTTGCGCGGCCGCAACTGCTGGATTTGCTGGATCGCGGCAAAACCGCACTTTACGCACCTACCACAAGCCCCATAGAGATTGAGTGGGGACTTGCCGCAGGTGTACCACAAGTCGGCCATAAGGCAGCAGATGCCGCATTCAGCAAAAAACGCTGATGTGAAAGGGGCCTCATCCGGGTAACACCAGGGGTAAAATAAGAACAAGAGATAGTCACTTTAAAGAGGTATTCACACCTATTGCATATTCATAGGGCATTCTATAACTATATAGTATAGTAAATGTGGCTCCCACCAGATGGTCCTGCATTTATCTTATGAACAGGACCCTATTGCGCACGACTACGGTCAGTGCATGGGTGGTCAGAATGCTCATTCATTTATATGTGACTCAGCTATCTGTCAGTAGTGTTTCATGGGGCCCCTTCTCAAGATGGAAGTTGGCCCTATTGGTGGGACCCATGTCTTCTATACTTTTCCCCATACGCTTTATATAACATATAATATATGGAACATAGGAAATTACACCTCCTTATTTATAAGTCAATTCTCTTTTACTTTTTCAGTTTACTGAGAGAGCACTCAATAGATGGCACGGGCTGGGCCCCAACGCGAACCTATAAGGTACGGAGTCGTACATTTGTTAAATGTTATTCGTTCATATGCCATCTAGTACAACCTATTCTCCAGAAAGTCAATGTTGATCATATAAGGGGAAACCTCTTTCCTGACTCCAGACATGACAATTATAATATTCTCTAAATTAATGAAGACTTTTGATGCTTTACTGTTAGAATAAGGAATCTGGTGACCTTTGAACTATATTAATGATCTCTTTATGACAACGCCTGCTGACACAGAATTCATAGTCTTAGTGATCTACTGCTATGATGATTTATTCTCCCATCAGATGCTTTTCTGCCCTTTATGCACCCAATGATATAACTTGCCTTGGAAGCAGGTAACTGACCCTGGCTCCTGTAGTTGAATTGACTGTCAAAAAAATAAATCAAATACTGAAGTGTGAATGAATATATATGTTGTGTCATTGTATTATTGTCAGTTTCATAACCTTAAATTTATGCTATATTTTCCACTTCTTTGTTCAAGCCTTTGACTTATTTAAATTGATATGGGACTTAAAATAAACCTGTCACCCGTTTGGAGCGTTCTAAATCCTGACCACCACCTTTAACATAGTGTAATTGGGGTTCCTTTATAGCCCCAGACATGCTCCTGCCAGGGCCGGTTTTAGGCAAAGTGAGGCCCTGAGCAAAAGGTTAAAGTGGGCCCTTAATGCTCACATATTGCACCGTCACACTCAGACATTTGGGTTACATATACAAGCGCCAAATTCAGACTAGTGAATGAGCGCGATCTATAATAATCACGTCATTCAGCGCTTGTTTCCGGACTTGTTACACTGGATGATGAAGAATGATGGGTGCAGAGCAATCTGTCCTCTACAGTATCATGTTATCGGCAGCACTTCTGCAGTTTGCAGCAGGGGATGTGCTGCCGAGAGCAAGGATTTTTGTTCTACAGGTTGCATGTAATATTGCAGCTCAGCACAAATGAAGGGAATGGGCCTATGCTGTAATACCACATGCCACCTGTAAACAGGGGTGGCGCTGTTTTTGAAAAAATGTAATAAAGTTTTATTAATTCTGGACATCCCCTTTAATGCCTTGTAAGTTCTGCTTGATAACTGGCTACAATTGTAGGAATTAAGGAGGTCCCCTAACTCTAATTACTCCCATCATGAACATGTGAAGATTGAAGCCTGTGGGGGGGGGGGCGCTCCTGCTGCTGTTACATGACTATTACTTGGATTTTTATAACTTTCACCATTGAGTGATTTCTCCTTTTTGTTTTTCCCTCCGCTTCCTCCAAGAGCCAGAACTTTATTTTCCCTTCCACATAGCCGTACGAGGGCTTGTTTTTTGCGGGATGAGTTGTACTTTTGAATGACATCATTCATTCTACCACAAAATGTACTGGAGAATGAGAAAGAAGTTCCAAGAGCTTTGAAATTGCAAAAAAAAAGTGCAATTCCACAATGTGTTTTTATGGTAAAAGCGACTTCATATGTTGATCATCAAAATCCCCCAGAAATTTGTTAAAAAATAAATAAATGATAATAAAAATAAAATTTTGCTTTATATGCCATTTTCCGAGACCCATGATGTTTTAATTTTTGAAGATACAGGCTATGTGAGGGCTTACTTTATATGCCCTGAGCTGACATTTTTACTAATATCATTTTGAGTCATATACAACATTTTGATCGCCTTTTATTGCATTTTATTGTAACAATGTGGTGGCCCAAAAAACATAATTCTGGTGTTTTAATTTTTTTCCCGTTACGCCATTCACCAATTGGATTACTTTACTTCATATATTGATAGCTTAGATGCTTAAGAACGTAGCGATACCAAGTATGTGTATTTTTTGTTACTCTTTTATGGCTATTTTCAGTTCAGCTCATTTGTGGGCCCCCAAGAGAGTGGGGACCCTGGGCAACTGCCCAGTCTGCCCTCCCTTGACGCCGGCCCTGGCTCCTGCATTCCTCAGAAATCAACATTTAATGTATCCTCCTTGGTATGTAAATTAGTTCTTAAGAGCCTGATGGGGTGGTGCTCACTTTAGTCCGAGCCGCCCTGCTACATGGAAAAGGCCGACCCTCCTGTGTATGTATGTGACTCATTCACAGCTCTCACGCCTGCATGGTGGAGTGGGTCATTGTGCTCTATTGAAGCCACACAGTCTCCAAAGTCTCACAACATTTGTGAAGTCTTGCGCCTGCGCATTGAAATTCGCGAGACTTCAGACATAGTGCGGCTTCAATAGAGCACAGTGACAATGGTACATGACAGGGGTGCCCCCTCTCGTTGCTGATTTTCGCCATGGTTATGGAACTCCTGGCTGAGACTATCTGCAGTGATGCGGAGATTCCGGGTAGTTGGATCCTCCTCACATGTCATTGGTTTATACGCTGATGACATTATCATCTCCTGTGTTAGACCGCAGACCTCACTGATGACCATTATGGAGACACTAACCTCCTTTTCGAATGTCAGGTTTTACAAGGTTAACGTAACAAAGTCTTGATACTTCTCATCATTGTCCCAGACTCAATCAGAAAAAAATTAAAAAGGAGTCTTCCATTTAAGTGGGTTTCGGAGGTTATCCCCTACGTGGATATTGCCCTTTTGGCCTCAGAGGATTTTGGTTGCAAACTTTGAGTCCTTAACTAAAAATATTAAAGAGGACCTGTCACACCCCCTCCCCAAAGATTTCAATCTAAAGTCAGCACTGAATGCAGCATGTATGCTGCATTCAGGCAAGGGGTCCCCCATGTGTTTCTGATGTTTTAATCATTAAATACAGCCTTTTAAAATGTGTACAACAAAGTCAGGAGGGCATTACCAGATCCAGAATTCAGCTCCTTCCCTGTGGCTATTCCCGCTCTTTGCTTCTCTGTTCCTCCCTCCTCTCTCTCCTCGCCGCCTCCTTGATGCATTGTCAGGCATCCTCGCTCTGCGCTTCCTTGTGTGCCTTCACTCAGGCGCACAGCGAGGTGTTGCTACTTTCGGCCCCGTGCTCCTGACCCGCCTCCTGCCCTGACGTCAGCACTTGTTCCCGCCCTTCTCCATGTATAACACGGAGCAGGGCGGGAACAAGTGCTGACGCCCCACTCTCCTGTCCCGCCTCACACCCTGACTTCAGCACTTATTCTCGCTCTGCTCCGTGTTCCGTGTTATACATGGAGCAGGACGGAAATAATTGCTGCTGTCAGGGCGGAGGCGGGAACAGGAGCGAGGGGCCGACATTAGCAACACCTCACACTGCGCCTTCGTAAAGGCGTACAAGGAGGCACAGGCGCAGAGCGAGGAACACTGACGGGCATCAAGGAGGTGGCGAGGAGAGGGAGTAACAGAGAAGGGGGCGGGAATAGCCCCCGGGAAGGAGCTGACTCATGTGGAGCTGGTAATGCCCTCCTGACTTTGTTGTACACATTTTAAAAGGCTGTATTTAATGATTAAAACATCAGAAACGCATGGGGGACCCTTTGCCTGAATGCAGCATACATGCTGCATTCAATGCTGCCTATAGATTGCAATCTTTGGGGAGGGTGCAGGTCCTCTTTAAAGATGAGGTGAGCAGATTTACTAGCCTCCCGTTGTCCTGGATGGCGAGAATACCGGCCTTTAAAATGATACTCCTTCAGAAAATCATCTATTTCTTTAGATGCATCCCTCTCCATCTATCGGCTAGACAAATGGATAAACTACAAGCTTTAATGAGAAATTTCATTTGGGGTGGAAAAAAGTCCAGAGTAGCCCTTAAGGCCACTTCACACACATAGATATCTGAGTCCAATATCTGAACAGATCTCTGGTTGCAGTGAAATCATGGATACATTGCTCCATGTTGTACACAGCCACAAAATGGAACAATGTATCCATGATTTCACTGCAACCAGAGATCTGTTCAGACTTCTGACAGAGGGTTGGGAGTGCCAAATCTGGCCTTCTATCACAGAGCAGTAATACTGAAAGCTTTTAAGAAGTGGTGGGTTAATGACCTCTCCAGCAGATAGATGCAGCTCAAATCTAATTTTAAACATGGACAATCTACCAGGGGGTCCCTGGAGTTAGAGTATATAAATCTCTCATCATATACTACGTCGCTCCCTGTTGTCGCCTCCCTTTTCCACTGCTGGTGGTCTTCGGCACCGTTCCATTGCAGATTCCCGTTTGGCGATATTTCAATAAAATCCCTAGAATATCACATACAGTTCCTCAATTTGTCAGATTGGGAAGCTAAGGGTATTCTAGCTCGGGCCGACATCTACGATGGCTCTGGCCTATTTTCATACGAGTCATTATCAAAAAAGTACCTCTTGGATAGAAGTGGTTTTAAAAAATCTCTTCAGATCAAACATTTAGTAACTGAATCTCCTCTCCCCAGGCCCGATCTGGTAGCTCCTCCCCACATGAAACTATTTAAACCTAGGTATTTAGTGGTTAAGGGCTTTTCTTTGCTGAATAGATTGTTTAATTCTAACCCAGAGAGTATGAAACTCCCGTATATGTTAAAATGGCTGGGGAGGGTCAGATTGGGGATGAAGTCCTCTTCAGTGGCAAGAAGCGGTCAAGTGGTTTGTCAGGTCCTCGAGATGTATTAATCACTTGGAACAACTTAAAGAAACTCACATTGGCTGGTATGGTACCCCTGACATGCTGACGCACCCCGACCACTCACCTCTCTGTTGGAAGGAATGTAGCCATATAAGCTCTCTTGATCGCACGTGGTGACCGGCGGGCACAGGCAATGACGTCATTGCCTGTGCGCCGGAGGAGAAAGCACGAAGAAGCATGAAGACCCGGAGGAGCGCGGTGCAGAGCGGCGACAGGGATAAGTATAATGATCTATTACTTTACAGGTGTGCGGCAGCAAGGGGGGGGCCCTGTATACTACTGGGGCCTGTATATACCACTGGGGCCTGTATATACCACTGGGGCCTGTATATACCACTGGGGCCTGTATATACCACTGGGGCCTGTATATACCACTGGGGCCTGTATATACCACTGGGGCTGCTGTATATACTGCTGGGGCCTGTATATTCCAAAGGGGAGGCTGTATATACTGCTGGGGCCTGTATATACCACTGGGGAGGCTGCTGTATACCACTGGGGCTGCTGTATATACTGCTGGGGCCTGTATACCACTGGGGAGACTGCTGTATACCTGTGCTGGGGTCCACCTTCGGCTTATACACGAGTCAATAGGTTTTCCCAGGTTTTGGGGGCAAAAGTAGGGGGGTCGGCTTATACACGGGTCGGCTTATACACGAGTATATACAGTGATTTATGGTTTGATTTATTTGCTTGTGTGAATTTGATTGTTACTGATATCTGGTGAAAAATGCATGTGAATAGCACCTTTAGAAATATATTTACTTGGTGACATTTTCAATACTTATTTCACCTGTCATTATTATGTAGCACAATATACGCATATACACTCATTGCCAAAAGTGTTGGCACACTTGAAACTGTACCAGAAAATGAGGTATTTCTTCCAAAAAATTATTGCAATTACACGTTTTGTTATACATATTTTTAGTTCCTTTGTGTATATTAAAACAACACAAAAAAAATTGACAATAAATTCAAATTGGACCTAATTTCACACAAAACTCCAAAAATACCCAGACAAAACTGTTGGCACTCTTATCTTACTATTTCATTGCACACCTAATCACTTGCTGTAACCATCAATAAGCTTCATGATTCTCTCAAATGGAATTTTGGTGGTTCTTTTGCAAAAAGCTCCAGGTTTCTTAAGGCCCAGTCACACACAATGACGCACAAGCGATCCTGATAACGATATGCAGAGATCGCTGGTAAGATATCAAACGGGTGTTTCACCAACGATGTCACCAACGACTTCAGCAATGATCCAGAATTATACCGAGGTCGTTGGGAAATGTCACACCATAGCATAGCATTGAGATTGTTGGTCATTGTCCCTGTCAAACACAACGATGTAGCGGTCCCAGCAGGAGCGCAATGACGTAGAAATGACCCAGAACAGTGTGTAACGATCAACGATCTCACAGCAGGGGCCAGATCGTTGGTACGTGTCACACATAACGAGATCGTAGATCGCTAACTGGATCCCTGTTACGTCACAAAATCTGTAACATTACAATGATCTCGTTAGTGATCTCGTTATGTGTGACAGGGGCTTTATATTTAAAAGGAAATTTCTCCAACAGCAATCTTAACTTCTCTCCACAGGTGTTTATGGGGTTTAGATTAGAATTCTTTACTGGCTACATCAGAACTCTCCAGCGCTTTGTTTCCATCCATCTGTTGTTTCCATTCTTTTGAATTATGTTTGAGGTCATTGTCCTGCTGGAAGACCCATGACCTAGGACACAAACCCAGCTTTCTGCCACTGTGCACTACATTGCTAAACCAAATCCTTTGGTAATCTTCATATATCATGATGCCTTGCACACAGTAAAGGCACCCAGTGCCAGAGACAAAGAAAAACAGCCACAAAACATATTTGAGCCTCCACCATATGTGACTGTAGGTCCTGTGTTCTTTTCTTATTCCTCCTCATTCCATTTTCGGTGTACAGTAGAATGATGTGCTTTACCAAAAGCTCTATCTTGGTCTCATCTGTCAACAAGATGCTTTCCCATAAAAATGTTTGCTTACTCACATAAATTTTCACAAACTGCACTCTAGCTTTTTTTTTATGTGTGTCAGCAGTAGGGTCCTCCTGGGTCTCCTCCATAGTGTTTCATTTCATTCAAATGTCGGTGAATAGTTTGCATACACGCTGATGCACTTTGAGCCTGCAGGAGAGTTTGAATGTACCGTATATACTCGCGTATAAGCCGAGTTTTTCAGCCCAAAATTTGGGCTGAAAAGTCCCCCCTCGACTTATACGCGAGTGTACAGTATATACAGCAGCAGCCCCGTAGGTATACAGGCCCCCCCCCATCAAGCTCCAGGGCCCCCCCCCCCCTCCTGCGCGGCAGCCTGTAAAGTAAAATCATACTTATCAGTGTCCTGTCGCGCTGTCCCGCCGCTTGCCGAAACACGATCCCGGGGTTCATTCCGCGTCTTCCGTCTTCCTGTGGTCGCGGGCAATGACATAATTGCCCGCGACCACAGGAAGCCGGAAGACGCGGATTGAAGCCCGGGATCGTGTTTCGGCAAGCGGCGGGACAGCGCGACAGGACACTGATAAGTATGATTTTACTTTACAGGCTGCCGCGCAGGAGGGGGGGGGGGGCCCTGGAGCTTGATGGGGGGGGGGCCTGTATACCTACGGGGCTGCTGCTGTATACAGCCCTGGGGCTGCTGCTGTATACAGCCCTGGGGCTGCTGCTGTATACAGCCCTGGGGCTGCTGCTGTATACAGCCCTGGGGCTGCTGCTGTATACAGCTTTGGGGCTGCTGCTGTATACAGCCCTGGGGCTGCTGCTGTATACAGCTTTGGGGCTGCTGCTGTATACACCACTGGGGCTGCTGTATACTACCTAAGGGCTGCTGTATATACCACTAGGGCTGCTGTATATACCTCTGGGGCTGTATATACCTCTGGGGCTGCTGTATACTACCACTGGGGCTGCTGTATACTACCACTGGGGCTGCTGTATACTACCACTGGGGCTGCTGTATACTACCACTGGGGCTGCTGTATAGTACCACTGGGGCTGCTGTATAGTACCACTGGGGCTGCTGTATAGTACCACTGGGGCTGCTGTATACTACCACTGGGGCGGCTGCTGTATACTACCACTGGGGCGGCTGCTGTATACCTCTGGGGCTGCTGTATACCACACTGCTGGGGGCTGTATACCTGTGCTGGGGTCCACCCTCGGCTTATACACGAGTCAATAGGTTTTCCCAGGTTTTGGGGGCAAAAGTAGGGGGGTCGGCTTATACACGGGTCGGCTTATACACGAGTATATACGGTACTTGTATCTTGCTTATCCACCATCCGACCTATTCTGGGTTTGCAACCTTTCATCAATTTTTCCTCTGTCGTCCACATCTAGGGAGATTAATTACAGGGTTGTAAACTTCTTTATCATGTTGCGCACCGTGGACAAAGGAACATCAAGGTCTCCGGAGATGGACTTGTAACCTTGAGATTGTTATTTTTCAACAATTTTGGTTCTCAAATCCCCAGACTCCTCTCCTTCTGTTCTCCATTCTTAGTGTGGCACACACAGACACACTGTACAAAGATTAAGTCAACTTCTCCCCTTTCTATCTGGATTCAGGTGTGATTTTCATATTGCCCTCACCTGTTACTTGCCACAGGTGAGTTTCAATAAGCATCACATGCTTGAAACATAGATGTTTACTTACAATTTTGGCGTCAACAATTTTGTCTGGCCCATTTTTGCCCTTTTGTGTGACACTGTCCAATTTGGTTTTTTATTTTCTAGTTTTCATGTGTGTGGTGTTCTAATACACACAAAGGAACTAAACATGTATATGACAAATTATGTGTAATTGCAATAATTTTCTGGGAAAAATACTTCAATTTCTGGAACAATATGAAGGGGGCCAACACTTTTGGCCATGACTGTAAGGTCAGATTCAGACTGAGCGTTTGTTCTCCATTTTCTGTTGATCCATTTTTGGTGCAATTTCTGCCCGAAAAACGAATCCTCTTTTTGCAAAAAAGCAACACAAGCTCACCATTCGTTTGTGCTGCTTTTTTGCTGTTTTCAGGGGACACAGACCGAGACACACACACTTTCTTACGTTCTGCAGTGATTTCATAGTGAGCCCCAGTCTTCCTACCGGGCATTGGCAGGACCTGTCTGTGAGTAATAAGAGTACTTACAGGACCTTGCACAATGCGACTCTCAGTCACATGGTGCAAGGTCCTGTCAGTATTGTACCTGGACTACCACAGGTCCTGCGACGACCGTAAGGAAGACATCGCCAGGACTCACCGTGGGATCGCCGGAGAGGGTAAGAAATTGGATGTTAGTGGTGCAAAAGGCGCAGCAGAAATACGGAGCAATATTTGACGCTCTTTATTTTCTGGATGCGCTTTTAGCATCACTAACACAGCAGATAAAAACACTGACGTCTGCTCAGCAATATAAAAATCCCATTCACTTTCCTGGCAGAAGCGTCCAGTGTGAACATAGCCTTAAAGTTCTTGCTTTCTGCTCACACTGACTGCACCTGACTTGCTTTCAGTTCTCCACTGAGCAGTTTCCAGAGCCTCACGTCTTGAGACGCGTCTGACAATTATTATACAATACATTCCTTTTCATTTCTAGCATGCAGCACTGTCAGCATGACAACTATCACACATCGCCATTCACGGTGACCTGAGACAGTACATGAGCCATCCCGGCTGAATCATATCTTATTTTACATTATCCAGTACATCGCTCAGTGCCTGACTGCTCCATGTATGTGACATCAGCACATTGTGTTGCAGATGTCAGCGATTTCTTCCCACATAATAATACAATACGTTTGTCTCTTTCATATTCTAATAACCTTCGTATTCGTTCTTAAGAGCGTTCAGAAAGAATTTCCATTTGTTAAAAGTTGAAAACTGTAATAAATGATTGTCGTCACTTGGGGACTGCAGCCAGTCTGTCTTCTTTTCTGTGTGTTTATCTTCTGAAAATGTCATTGTTGATCCTTATGGAATACACATTCCCAACCTGCCCTGCAATAAATGCCCCTTCCCCTGACCACTAAGGCTGGAATTATTTTCTATATAATGTGTCTCAATGGTGAATCAAAATGATACGACTGTTCAACAAAAAAATGGCATCAATCAAAATGGATTTCAGATGACTTTACCGGAATCCATTCCCTACGTTCCCTTAATAGTACATCTATTATCTACAGCTTGCCTTTTTTAAATCTAGGCTTTGTAACGCGCTTTAAAAGGATTTTCCCGTGAACAAAGTACATTTTAATCAATAGATCTTGGAATAATAATAAGTTCCACAATTTGATGTATTTTAAGAATTGTTCCTGTGCTGCTGTGATAATCTTGTAAATGTGCCACTATTATGTCCTGCTCTTTCTTGTCATTAAAAACTGCTCTAGTTCATAGTGAACGCATACCACAGCTCCTGGCCAAGGGAGAGAGTATACGTTACTTATGATAAGTGAGTCTACCGACAACACAGCAAGGGGTCAAAGCTGCTTCTTTATGTGAGGTAACACCATCTGTTGACTGTTTTATCATAGGAACAAGATGTTTCTACCACGTCTCCAGTCCACTGACCTCATCATAAATTAGCTGTGTGCCATGTATAAATTCAGCAGCCTCCGGAGCTCTTACATCATGGAGTTGCTTTTTATGATCAGCTCAAAGGGCGGGAGATGTGGCAGAAATATTTGCTCCTGTGATAAAGCAAATTGGAAAATGTGTTACCTTGCAGAAAGAAGCAGCTGCGAGCTCATGTTGTGTTGTATTTGATCTCACTTATGTTTCCTGCCCAGTAGATGTGGTATTCTCCAACCATCTTCATGGATGGTCAGACAAGGCAAATAGCAGGAACACATCTGTAGTAGGTAGAAGATTTCCCTTTTCGGTTCTTCCGGAGGATAAGGATGGTTTGAGGTGAGATATTCTGAATATCGATTTTATTAGGACACTTTATGAAGAACAAACAACGCGTTTCTGCAAGCAAAGGACTTCTGCAGGTATAATATGCAGGAGTTTACACCGGACAGCCCCGGATCGGATTGTGCCATGGTGTGAAGCCGGCCTAACCATCCTTATACTCCGGAAGAGCCGAAAAGGGAAATAGTACAATTTCCACATATGAGCCTTGCACGAAGGCTGGCATAGCTCCTACAATCAAGCTGCAGACGGGAGGATTACAAAAAGCCGTTCCACTATACAGATCATTTGAGTGAAAATACAAGACTTCTAAAGGGTGAGTGCAAAAATTACAATTTGTTGCGGCAGATGCAAATATACACCTACACTTAAGGCGGTGTCACACGCATCAATATCGTGAGCGACATCGCCGAAAAGTGGCTTATCAGCGATGTCGCTCTCGATATCTCACGTGCGTCGTGCTGTGTAACAGCGTGACGCAACTGCGATCTATTGCTGGTTGCAGGTTGACGGGTTTACCAGCAGCATGAATGTAAACCTGTCAATCTGCAACCAGCGATTAGGCTGGATCGCGCCGTCTGACACTGCAATAGCGATGTTGGTGGCGATCCAGCCTATACCGCAGTATTGCTGCGGATCACTTGCTAGGCTGATCCCAGCCCAGCGAGCGATGGCTCTGCCGCATCGCTGTGGCGTCACCGGCAACATCCTGCCGTGTGACACCAAGGCTGCGATGTCGGAAGCGACCGCGCACCCGTGCATCGCTTCCGACATCGCAGCTTTGGTTGCTGCGTGTGATGCCGGCTTTAGACTCTGCGCTCCTGGTCTCCTTCTTTATCCTTTCTTTTATATATCTAGGAACAGATTTGTAAGATTATCTCAGCACAGGGACATTTTGTCTTCATACATCCATTTGTGGAACTTTTTATTTAAAGATCTATTAGCTAAAATTAGTTGTGTACGTTAATTGTGGAGAAAATCCTTTTCAGTGTTCATATTTCAATAATGATCTCCCGTATTACCTTTTAAAGGGAACATTTTGCATATATATATATAAACAGGTGTGGGAAATATAAAAATCACACCTGAGAGCAGGTAAAAAAGGGAGAAGTTGATTTCATCTTTGCATTATTATTCTAATGTACTGCTATGTTTAGTGGAAGCAATCATATGATCACAGGTTCAAGTCCCCTAAGGGAAATAACAAATATAGGAAAAAAAAATTTTTTTTAGAAAACATGAGCAAATCTAGAAGTTCAAATCGCCTACGTTTTGTCCCATTGAAAATAGAAAAATAAAAAGATGTACATTTGTTATTGCTGTGTTCGTAAAGGTCCGTTCTATCAAAATATAAAATAATTTACCGTAATTGTTAAACAGTGTAACAAGAAAAAAATCAAAACTCCAGAATTACAGTTTATTTGGTTGACCCAACCTTGCAATAAAAGGCGACCAAAACATCACACCTCCCCCAAAATGATATAAGCAAACACGTCCGCTCAGGGTGCAAACATAAGAGTCCTCATACAGTCCCATATCCCAAAAATGTCAAATGTAAAGGGTCTGGAAAAGAGCGAACACAAACTAAAAAGGGTTTTTTTCTTTTTTCTAATTTCTGTTTGGTTTTTTTTGCCACTTATTTATCTTTACATGTTTGGTATCTTTGTAATCATACTGACCTGAGAATTATACCGGCAGGTCAGTTTTACTGTATATTGAATCTGGTAAATAAAACCCCCAAAACAATTGTGGAATTGCCCTTTTTTTTTTGCAAAGTCAAGGTACGGTACTTAGAATTGTTTCCCCATTACCAGTGCATCACACGGTAAAATGAATAGTGTCGTTCAAAAGTACAATTTCTCCCGCAAAAAACAAGCCCTCATACAGTTATGTGGACAAAAAGGGACTATGGGGAAAAATAAAGGTATGACTCTTGGAAGAAAAGGAAAAATAACATGAATAATAAGCCCGGACATTAAGCAGCTGAACGGCACGATTTCACCAATGGTTGCTAGCTGTTTTTTCGATCAAACCACTAACTTTGTCAACTGCTCCATGAACCCATGTGCTTGGACTCTGCTCAGCCAAATGAGTATGTTCTTCCTATAGGGCGTGTTAAGTAAGCACACCCCCATGCCAACGCACAATGTCATTGTTTCTTAATAGATAATAACTCGCTTTTACATCTCAGTAGAAAACTGTCAACTTGATTTCTGTTAGATTATTATCGATGGGCGGTATTCTTTATTGTGATGGGTCTCCACAATCTTTTATGTGATCTGATAATGGAGCATTGTGTGAAATCACAAAGCAATGTTAGTTATGTTACGATAACTTTTTCTGTGCCTGTGCAGCTTATGAATTTCCAACAGGCTAAATCTAATCAAGAAATAGCTGCACAGATTGCATACCTTAATTTACCTCAACATATGTTGTATGTGCAAAATGCCGATCTTGGTGTTTACATCGTAGGGATCGCCTCTGGTCATGCTGTGCTGCTCTGATAGACAGATGAGGGACGCACAGAAGGAGTGAATCAGGTGGAAACATAACTTTAATGACAGAGGCATTGGACGGATAAACCGGGATCCTGCTTTGTTTTTAAAATCTCATTATCAAATTTTTCAACTTTTATACCAGATGGATGTTCTCAGATGTGTTACCATGTGGATTGCTTTGTTGTACATTAACTTCTGTGTGTCATGATGTTTCCATGAAGTCTAAAATATGTTTTCTTCTATTTTTTTGTTAAGTAAAATCGTATCTAAATTCATCAAAATAGGAAGAGTCCCATTAAGTCCCGAACATGAGGAGTTTGCTTGGCCCGAGAGCATGAGAAGCAAGATAACAGCTCATGTGCCATGAGTCTGTGGAGTCAGCTTTGGAGCTGTGGATCTTAAGTGTGTTATTTTTTTTTTATACTAGCGAGGGGTAATACCAATTTCCCTGCTGGTAGTGCTGGGTTACTATGCAGCAGTGTATGACCATACTCGCCTCCCTTTTAAGTAGGCACATGGTCCAACACTTGTTGTTGGTGATAGTTCATTTCTGATCTGACCAGCCGGATCTGTGGATCTAGTGAAGCTACTGCTGCTGCTCGAGATTTACTACTGGGTGCTATGCTTTCTGTTGCTTTTAGAGCTGGTAGCTGATGTGTAGTAATTATCCTTATTGCCCCCCCACCCCCTTGTATGTTCTTTAGTGTTTAGTGGGGTTGACTAAGCGCTCATCCCATCCGTTCCCTACAAGATCACCAGATCAGGGTCGACTAGGTACGGAACCTATCTAGCGTGGTCAGGTGAGTCAGGAACCACCGAATGTTTGACTAGGGGTCACCATCCCCTGCTCCCCTAATTCAGAGATTCCTTTCCCTGCCGCTGTATATGAGGTACCTCCCCATACCTCACGTGACCCCATGTGTGGGGTTGATATCTGTGCTCAGAACTGGGTACTTAAAGAGATTTTTTTAGAACAGATAGTGTTTTTGCTGCAGTTTTTAAAGATTTTTACATTAGTGCCAAAATTAAACGAGATTTCTTAATACTCGTTCACACTGGGGTAGTTTTGTTGTTGTTACATTTTTGAGTTGCGCTGCAATTCTTATAAAACTGCAGAAATTTGAGTTAAATTGGTTGAAAAAGGCCTACAGTAGGTCCATCCAGTTCCACCTTCCTGCACCAATTTTACATTTTTATCACTAAATTATGTATACCCCACCGTGTTATGTACTCATTCATTTTAGCTGCATACGTTATACTCATTCAATCGAAAGCATAAAAAAAGCTCGAAAATGCTTGTTTTTCCTGCTAACGCTCTGCACTTTTCATGCGGAACAGAACACAGCAAAAATGGAAACTGACCTATGTTGTGATTTTCAAATCTGAAGCATGTCAATTATTTTTGCAGTAAATGTTTGATTATTTGCAGATTTTCCCCATAAACTTGAATGAGATGAGAAAGATCTGCAGATGGAAATGCTCTAAAAATGCATACATCCTGCACATGACTTTACCGATTAAGTTTCATCAAAGCTAAAGATCAGGACATTTTTAAAACAAAGTTTTATTTTAAATATGACATGCTTAAAGGAGACAAAACAGAAGACAGGTGGGTCTTTAGGCTTCTTTTGAAGGTTCCCAGGGTAGGGGAGTGTCTGAGTATAGCAGAGGCACGGGAGAAGTCTTGTATGTGGGTGTTCGAAGAGGAGATGAGAGGGGAGCGGAGAAGGAGTTCTTGGGAAGATCGCAGGTTGCATGAGGGTAGGTATCGGGATACCATGTCGGAGATGTATGTAGGGGACAGGTTGTGGATGGCCTTGTAAGTTATGGTTAGTGTTTTAAACTGGGATCTCTGAGAAGTGGGGAGCCAGTGAAGGGCTTGGCAGAGGGGGAGACAGAGGAGTAGCGGGAAGATAGATGGATTAGTTGGGCAGTGGAGTTTAGGATAGATTGGAGAGGTGCAAGCGAGGTAGCAAGGAGGCCGGTGAGCAGGAGGTTGCAGTAGTCGAGGCGGAAGATGATGAGAGAATGAATAAGTGTTTTAGCAGTGTCTTGGTCAAGGAAAGTGCGGATACGTAAAATGTTTTTGTGCTGGAGGCATCAGGAGGTGGCGAGGGCCTGGATGTGGGGTTTGAAGCAGAGGGAAGAGTCAAGGATAACCCTGAGTCACTTGGCGTGGGGGACTGGAGAGAGGGAGCAGTCGTTGACGAGGATGTTTAGGTCTGGTTGGTAGGGTAGAGCGGCTTGGGGGGGAAGATGATGAACTCAGTTTTGTCCATGTTCAGCTTAAGAAAGCGAGCAGAGAAGAAGGATGAGATGGCGGTAATTTTTTTGTCATTAATGTACACTCTGCACTCCATCTTGACTGAAAAAAAAAGACATAAATGTAGAAATTTTGTGACTTTATTCTTGGTCCCATGGGGGGATCAGAGCAGAGGAGCAGGTATTACTTCATTGATTTATAAGAGATCTATAGATCCTAGAACTGCAGTGTACGTCTATGCTTCATCATGTAGCAGGGCAGGAGCTGTACTAAAGTTTTCGCTCACTGGAGTTCCCCTTTAATCCTTCTAACTTTTCTATCTTTGATTTATATATCTATATGGATCCTTGCATAAAATGTTTGTTTTTTTTCCTCCATTTGGCATTGTCCAATGGATCATTATGAGAAGTATATCTTGTTTCCGTTTCCAAGTGAACATTTTCCTAACACTCAAGATTTGAAACCTTAGAAATCTGTGGGCTGTATTCCTCTGTAACATCAAGGTAAACTAGACATTCTTCATTGCCCCTCAGTCTGAGGCCTTATCCTCACAGTGACACATGGCAGCTGCACAAAGAAACTCTACCCCACAAACTAGGATAGTTTGGAAAGTATTTGCCGGCTTCGGAGGCCCCAGTGCAAGGGTGTGAAGAACACAAGTCTGGCTTCCCATTACATTCACTTCTTTATTTTTTTGGAAGCTAGCAAACTCCTTTAACCTCTGGAGCTCTGGGGGTGTTACATTGAGTATGACATCCACTTGTGTATATCCTCCGAAGAATTGACTTTTGTATCACTCATGAAATTTATCATTTTGTCTTGTGTTCAATTAAGTGTGAATCTACAGATTAAATTCCTCTGACATGTTGTAACGACTTCTTGGAACACCCAAAGTAATTAATCTTTTTTGGGGTCATTCTTCGTTCACATTATGACTCTCAGGTTGTTGGGTTCAGCACTGACCCATCCTTGGGCTGTTTCTTGCATTTTCTTATTCCCTTTCTGTTCACGCTCTCATTGCCCTGTCTGTAGTTGGAGTATTTATACCAGATCCTGCTTGTGCTATGTTGGGTCACATCCGGACTATGTAAGATCAAACGGACACAATTTCTGTCCTTGGCTTGCACCTATCTTTTTTTTTTTTTTTTAGTCCTTCATTTGTTGGCTCATGGCTCATCTGTCACTTGCAACTGAGCAAACTGATAACACTTTAAATAGCTGGCTACCCGAGCGCAGTTTGTAATTTAAGGTCCAGTAAATATTGCATCAGTGCCTCCAACCATGGAATTTAAAGGACCCGTCTGACTATTATCGCACATTGCAGCCAAAGTCCGAGACCACAACATATTCTTTGTTACATACTGGAAAGAGAAAATCTGGAAGATGCTGCAAGAGGGAGATTAGTGTCACAAATATAGACATTTCTGTATCATAAGGTCAGCTTCCAAAGCCTTTATCTTTGTTTCTATTATGTCCTAGGTGATGTGTCTGATAATCAGGTGACGGCACAATAGAATGTGCAGAAAGCCAATTACCTGTTGCCTGTTCTCATCTCACTGCTATAGAGCATTGTGTCAAAGTGAGATTATCCAATATTATATTTTGATAATATCTTTGCACTTTGGAGACACAGAGCCATTGAGGAAGGCTTACATTATCCAGAAGTTTCTATTTGCTGCAATACATCAGCTACCATCCATAGTGTTTCAGGGCAAAGTCATTTGTAATTTGACAACTGCTAGTGAGGTATAGGGTTTTTCTACTACTCAGATGGTGATTAACGTTCCTTAGGATAGGTCATTAACATCGATTGTTGGAGGAACACCAAGCACTACCACCTAGTAAGGCTGTGTGTTTTGTCAAGCTCAGCAGCCGTAATAAGATATCTGCTGTGGCCAATGGAGCAGTACCACATCCTACTTAAACTCGCACCTAGAGCTGAGAGTTGCCAGTTCTTACTGCTGTGCCCTAGTGGTTTTCTTGCAATTCTGATTTGGATCCTGACCCTCTTGTGACCCTGACTTAGTTTGTTCATAATTCCACCTGACAAACCTGACTTTCCTTTGACTGATCACCTGGTATCTAGCTTTGGCTGTAACATTGACTATGGTTTTGCTTCTAATTCAGGGTCTAGTTCTTTTATGTGATCAGATAGTTTAAAAGGGATCTCTCAGTTACAGTGCCTTGTGAAAGTATTTGGCCCCCTTGAACTTTTCAAACTTTAGCCACATTTCAGGCTTCAAGCATAAAGATATACATTTTAACTTTTTTTGAAGAATCAACAACAAGTGGGACACAATTGTGAAATGGAAAGAAATTTATTGGATATTTTAAACTTTTTTAACAAATAATAAACTGAAAAGTGGGGTGTGCAATATAATTGGGCCCCCTTGAGTTAATACTTTGTAAGTCCACCTTTAGCTGCGATTACAGCTGCAAGTCGCTTGGGGTATGTCTCTATCAGTTTTGCACATTGAAAGACTGAAATTCTTGCCCATTCTGCCTTGCAAAACAGCTGGAGCTCAGTGAGGTTGGATGGAGAGCGTTTGTGAACAGTTTTCAGCTCTTTCCACAGATTTTCGATTGGATTCAGATCTGGACTTTGACTTGGCCATTCTAACACTTGGATATGTTTATTTTGGACGATTCCATTGTAGATTTTGCTCTATGTTTGGGATCATTGTCTTGTTGGAAGATAAATCTCCGTTCCAGTTTCAGGCTTTTTGCAGTCTCCCAACAGGTTTTCTTCCAGAATGGTCCTGTATTTGGCTCTGTCCATCTTCCCATCAATTTTAACCATCTTCCTTCGCCCTGCTGAAGAAAAGCAGGCCCAAACCATGATTCTGCCACC
Organism: Allobates femoralis; assembly: GCA_033576535.1. Classification (NCBI taxonomy): domain Eukaryota; kingdom Metazoa; phylum Chordata; class Amphibia; order Anura; family Aromobatidae; genus Allobates; species Allobates femoralis. The sequence continues at coordinate 63,630,718 of JARQOC010000011.1, read as the reverse complement.
ACCATGTTTGACAGTGGGGATGGTGTTTTGAGGGTCATGAGCTGTGTTGCTTTTACGCCAAACATATCGTTTTGCATTGTGGCCAAAAAGTTCGATTTTGGTTTCATCTGACCAGAGCACCTTATTCCACATGTTTGGTGTGTCTCCCAAGTGTCTTGTGGCAAACTTCAAACGAGACATTTTATGGATATCTTTGAGAAATGGCTTTCTTCTTCCCACCTATACATAAAGGCCGGATTTGTGCAGTGTATGACTGATTGTTGTCCTATGGACAGACTCTCCCACCTCCGCTGTAGATCTCTGCAGTTCATCCAGAGTGATCATGGGCCTTTTGGCTACAGCTTAAATCAGTCTTCTCCTTGTTCAAAATGAAAGTTTAGAGGGACAGCCGGGTCTTGGTAGATTTGCAGTGGTCTGATACTCTTTCCATTTCAATATGATCACTTGCACAGTGCTTCTTGAGAAGTTTAAAACTTGGGAAATCTTTTTGTATCCAAATCTGGCTTTAAACTTCACGACAACAGTATCTCGGACCTGCCTGGTGTGTTCCTTAGTCTTCATGATGCTTTCTGCATTTCAAACAGAACCCTGAGACTATCACAGAGCAGGTGCATTTATAAGGAGACTTGATTACACACAGGTGGATTCTATTTATTATTACCAGTCATTTAGGACAATATTGGATCATTCAGAGATCCTCACTGAACTTCTGGAGTGCGTTTGCTGCTCTGAAAGTAAAGGGGCCGACTAATATTGCATGCCCCACTTTTCAGTTTTTTTATTGGTTTAAAATATCCAATAAATTTTGTTCCACTTCACGATTGTGTCCCACTTGTTGATTCTTCACAAACAAATTAGAATTTATATCTTTGTTTGAAGCCTGAAATGTGGCAAAAGGTTGAAAAGTTCAAAGGGGCCAGATACTTTCACAAGGATATTAACAATACTAACATGCAGATATAGGGTTAGTCTGCAGATTAAAAGCATTATGAGGGTATCCATCAATACTACTGAAAAAGCATTACCCGGGAGGAAATTAACTTTATTTCTCCGGGATGCCATTGGCATTGACAGACAGCTCTATAATGTTGCACTGCAGAACCTGCTGACAGTCACTGCAGGGGTGTACTTATAGCACTCTGTGCTATGAATGATGACTGTAATTGCTCCTAAAAGCCTGCAACTTCTGGGAGAAATAAAGTTCATTTTCTCCCAGGTGCTGCATTTTCAGTAAAGCGGCCAAGCACCCCATTACGCAATTAATCTGCTGATTCACCCTAAATCTGGATGTTAATAGGGTTATTGGTCCAGTCCGATTCCTTTTAATGACTATTGTCTTAGGCTTGCTGCTTTGGTGAGCAGCTATACTTTGAATGCAACCCAGTGGACCAGTAAGTCCAGATCGCTCTATAGGTATTAGAAGGTAATGGAGTGATGGAGTGGTTTGAACCAAGTCTGTACGAGGTAGCCTTCCTTGGCTTACAACTGCTAAGTAAACCTGTCTAGGGCAGGAGTTCAGTTGCTTTCCATTTCCCAAGCACCAGAGTGAGCATCACTGTGCTTGGATACACTAAGTGCTTGGCCCAGTATGAGCCACGTTCAGTGTTTGATCAGCTCCCACTGAGATTAAAAGCACAGTTTTTGGGAGTAGTTTGTTTCCAAAATTAAAAAAATATAAGTCCCAGCCCTCCAACCCCTGGAAGTGTGTTAGTTATGGTCAGCTTTATTTGGGCGGAGAGCTGTCAATCAGTGACTTCCATTGAGGTTCAGATCACGTTCGGATCCCAAACAGTGCGCAAAAAAAGATTCGGCGGCACTGCCCGATCTTCCACGCATCCGCTTATCTCTACTGCTGACCACTTCTGACAGACTTTACAATGATCATGGTAGGTGGCATCTTGGTTGGAATCTTGTACACGTTATTTGGTGTCATGATCTATTGTTAGTGTTAAGTGGGTGTAGAGCTGTAAAACGCTTGTTTTTGTTTGAAGGTTGTTGAGAGCTAAAGCAAAGATTTGCGTAGCCCGAAACAGATGGCAATGTGAATCCCACTCCTACTTATGATTAATCAAGGGCAGAGAACGAGCTATTCACACACAAGCATTAAATGAGCAAACTGCAAACAAAAGCTGCACATAACCAACCCCATGACGGCTTGCTTCACACATTTATTGCAGCCTTATTGGGATTCTCAGCGAATCGGAGAGGGGGAACTAAAGAAAATTTGAGCAATAATTTCATTTTTCCATTATCAGAGCTGTATGAGGGCTTGTTTTCGTTTTTGAGGAATTAATTGTAGTTTTGAATGACAACTTTTACTTTAGCATGTATGTACCGAAAACTGGAAGGGGGTAATGGGGGAAAACAAAACCATTCCACCATTACTTTATGGCTTCATTGTTATAAAGTGTTCATCATGTGGTAAAAATGACCTGATGACATGATTCTCCAGGGCACTACGACTACAGCAATGCAAAGGTTGTCTAATATATTGTGTGAGTGTCTTACAGACTGTGCCTGACATCCATAGGTTTCTTACTTTTTGTCATTGGAACCATTATTTTTTGTGTGTTACATTGAAAGTTCTAATTGAATTTTTGTGGATGGTGAGAAGACCAAGCAAACTAATTTGGAGAGTTTGATTCTTCTTTTTGCAATGTTACCTTATGGTATAAATTATTTTTTTTAAGTAAAAAGAAGTAGGTTTATACTTCTTTTTTTTCTTTAACTTCTTCACCTTACACTGTATTTTCTCAGTAATCTGCTTTAAGCTAAGTGCCCACCTAGCAAATTTTTTTTTTTTTTTTTTTGCTTCTCCTGGCAGGAAAAACGCTGTGAAAACCCCACCATGTTTTGCACTTTTATGCCTTCCTTGCATTTTTATTGCATTTTTTCATGCCTTTTTCTCCCTTCCCAAACAAGCATGTCACAGTTTTTGAAAGTTAATAGTTCAAATTCAAATGAGCTTTATTGGCAGGACGAAGTACATGTTAGCATTGCCAAAACAATTAGTTAAAATAGGGAGACAGGGGTAGGCAGTAGGGAGGTATATGGAGGTCCAGGATATTTCAGGCTCCTTCTAGAGGATAGTGGCATGTCCAGAGTGGGGTATAGAAGTCCATGGCATATTAAGCTCTTAGTTGGGAGAAAGTGACAAGTCCTTGGTGGGGTATAGAAGTACATGACATATCAGTCTCTTAGTGGCAGGCATTGACATATTGCGCTGTATGGCCACTGCACTTTCCTCTTCCCCCCCAGTGGTATTTGCAGTTTCTCTTCCTTGTCCATGGAGGTGAAGTCTGGGAGGAGACCAGATAGTCTCTTGAAGTGAGTGTCCCTCACTGCGGAGTATTTGGGACACCTCAGCAGGAAGTGACCCTCATCCTCTATGGCATCCTGGGGTCACTGCTGGCACAGTTTGCTCTCTCTGGACTTGTAGTTCTGTCGGTGCCGCCCGGATTCTATAAGTAGGCTGTGGGCACTTTGGGGTTTTTTAGTGTCTATAGCAATGGGGCCAGTTTAGTCTCCCTCTGTAGGTTCTGTTATATCGTCAGTTTCTGTGATTTGTTTGTCGTTCCTCCAGATACTGAGATATTCCTCTTTGCCTTTGTGCACCATCTTCCGGATGTCGCCTTTTGTCAGGCCATTTAGGTTGGTGGCTTGGTCAGGCTGGCTTTGGGTACTTTGTGTTGGGAGGCTTCTCTTTCTCTCTTTTTCTCGCTTTCACTCTTTCTCGCTTTCACTCTCTCTCATTTCCACGCTCTCTCATTTCCACGCTTTCTCTTTTTCTTTTTTTCTTTCTTGCTCTCTTACTCTTTCTTTCTTTTTCGCTTTTCTCTTTCTTTCTCACTTTCTCTCTCTCAAGAATTTCACAGTTTTTGGAAGTGACATGGAGGGAAAACACAGGGAAAAACACACAGAATGAGCATGCTGCTTCTTTTTTCTGCATCAGATCTGTAGGTGCAAAAACTTGAAGGTGAGCGCAGCACTTAAAAAATCACATAGACTTTGCATGGATGTGTTATCCCTTTCAGATTTCAACAAAATCTGTAAGTAAAAACACATGAAAAATCAGACCAAAAACACTAGGTGTGCATATAGCCTTAAGCTGGCTTCACACCACCGGTCGATCCGATCCGGGGCTGCCAGGGGTGAACCTGACAGCCCCGGATCAGATTTTGGCCCCATAGTATGCTGTGGAGCCAGATGGCAGCTATCTGCCATCTGGTTTCCATCTGTCCGGGAGGATCCGGGTGTATTCGAATTTTTCTCCCAGACACAAAAATGCTGCTTGCATCATTTTTGTCTCCGGGGAGAAAAATCTCCCCAAATTGGTTTCTCCCGGATCTGGGGCAATCCGGCACTCCCTAACATGTGACTCTATGGGTCCAGATTGCACCGATCCAGGAGGATCCGGTAACCGGACACCTGCGGCTGAAGTTCAGCGTGAGCTACGCTGAACTTCAAAGGGAGCTGTCCCCTGTGAAGTGGTTCAGCACTGTTTCACAGGGGACAGCTGAGCTCGGCTGCATCCAGCTACAAACAGGACCAGAGAGCATATTAGCCCTCCGGTTCTGTTTGCAAATCCGGTCCGGGGCTGTCAGGTTCACCCCTGACAGCCCCGGATCGGATTGTCCCGTGTGTGAAGCCAGCCTTAGTTATTGCAGCATGTTGTAAAAATCATTCTCTTGTGAAGCCCAAGAATACCAAGATGGCAGATATAAGGGCCTTGATCACGGATATCCAGCTGCTATTGAAACCCATCGAGCGGATATGATTGCATCATAGGGAGGTGATGGGCATCATGGGGATCACTATTGGAGATGGACTGCAGCATTTCAGTAATTAAACAGCAGCAATCAGAGCTAGACATACCGTAGTGTAATTTTTAGCATATTATCGTTATGACCTTCTCTGATGTCGGAGTTAAAGCGTAACCGGCATTTAGATTTTAATATAATAATAATATAGAGCAATTGATTATGATAAACTTTCAAATTTATTCATAAGAGAATTCCGATAGGAAACCATTTATAAACCTTCCACAAGATGTCTCCATTAGAATGTGTCTGAAGCAGACGAGTTCATTCTCAGTGAAATCCGTCTTCACACTGAATATGGCCACATAACCATATAAGGGTAAGGGGGCGGAGCCTACACTGTGCAAGCTCCTGGCTGCAGCTGGTGAGGTGACAAAGTATCAGATAACTTCAGGCTACAGCACAGTGCTGAGCAATGTGTCAGGATCAGTGCAAACTCCTCTGCCCTTGCTTAGCACAAGCTTTTCTGATCTTTCATCTGGCTCCTTCTCGGCTCAGTCAAAATCTCTTTTGCCCCTTTTCTGCTGGCACATCACACTGTTCCCTATCCCCGAGTGACAGCAATGCAGTAAGGGAGGTGAGGGAAGCTGTGGAAATACACACGCAGTGCTGGAAGACACTGAGGGATGCTGACCATGCCCACACAGCCATAAAATGCAGTTTTTAAAAGGGCACAGAAAAATGTGAGGAAAAAAAGTCATATGGCACAAAAAAGCATGATCTTACCTGCTATGTGACCCATCATTAACAAGTGCAGTATTGTGTTTTGGTTTTTTTTCAATGAAATAACATTTACACTTTAAGTGATCACTAAAGCACCGTTCTTCCTGTTAGATGGGAGGTTTACGTATGTCAGTTGTATCAGACCAGTTGTATTCTGCTTAATCTGGAAACAACTAATGACAAAGTTATGCCCTTTAATCTGGCGGTGGGCGCCGGACTGGTGCACAAAAGCAGCTGCATGCAATGTTTTTTTGTTTTGTTTTTTTAGTGTGGCTCTGCGAGCTGTCCTTGGCAACAACTGATGCATCCAGATGACTGCAAACGATTCTATAGAAATTTATGGGATTAATTCTGGTGTCAGTTTTTCCTTTGAATTTCTGTACCATGATAAAGGTAGAAAAAAAAACTAAAATAGTCTGATATATGCAAACGTCCGTTATCTGGTGGTAGAGTAGAATACACATAGAGCAGTGTGCTTAGTGCAGTCATCTTTATCATAGCGAGAAGTTTGCCATGTGACCTGAAGACAGCATGCTGTAAGGGTTAACAATAGTAATGAGTGAATAGTAAGATATTCAGGCTCAGATTAGTCTAACCAAATACTTTGAAGTTTTCCAGTATTCGTTATGCATAACAAACCTAATGCAAGTCAATGGAAAACTGGAATATTTTTCTGGAAGGTTTCCCTGAAAACTAAGATTTCCCCATTGACTTGCATTAGGTTCAGTATTCGAGTTGAATGCCTGAATAGTAAAAAGTATTAGATTAGAATAATCCAAATATTTCACTATTCACTTATCACTAGTTTACACAAAAAAAATGAAGTGAGGGGTCTCATCACAAAGTGTGTTGTTGTTTACCTGCAATGTTTAGCTTAGCACCCGGAGCTAACCATTTCTCGAACACAGCAGCACATGAACCCAAGTCCACCATGCCCCCACTCTGTGATTAGCAGCTTCTCACAGTCTATAGACTTTGTATACAGAAAAATAAGAAGAAAATAGCACTTAGGCTCCATTCACACTGTGCGGTTTTGGTCTGTTTTTGCTCATCAGTTTTTGTAGCCAAAACCAGCAGTGGATGATAAATACAGAAGTGGTGACGTGTTTCTATTATACTTCCTCTGATTCCTCTGATCCTCTGATATATTCCTCTGATTGCTCCACTCCTGGTTTTGGCTACAAAATCTGATGCAGCAAAAACAGACCAAAAACACACCGTGTGAATGAAGTCTTACTGTGGGCACCTTTTTCAGCCCTGACTTCGCAACATGTACCTGGTATACTACGGTTGCAAGATCCACTGATCCCAATGGAGGTGTCATGGTGTGATATGGTGGGTTATATTTTACTGCATTTTACAAGTGTTGTTCCTGTAATGTGTATTCAGCCCTTCCCCACTTCCTGTGTACTCATTACACTCCAGAGGCTCTGTTAATTGAATTACTGTGGACATAGCCTTACTTGGTCATTCTAGTCCTCTGTCTGTAAATGTGTGTACTACCCCCTGGAGTGTGTCAATAGACCTGTTTTTTTATATTGGGTGGTTGGGGGGAGGAGAGGCAGTACCATTTGGTCTGTGTGTGGGACTCTGAGTTGAGGCCAGGTCCACAAAGGGACTTAGAAAAACCTGGAGATACAATATACTGCTGGATTGTTTTATGGATTGTTATTTTTTTCAAGCAACAAAGGTTCTTGAGCTGTTCACACATCTCTCGCTCTGATGATTGTGGGATGCCGGAGAAGGACCCTGTGACAGTAGGATCGAGTCAGTGCACACCAGAGAAAGCCACATGAAGCAAGTAAGCAGTGCTGTGGCGCACACTTTCACACTGGCAAATTTGCTAATACTGTGTTTCCCCGAAAGTAAGACCCTGTCTTACATTAATTTTACCTACGAAAGTCGCACCCTGTCTTACTTTTGGGGGGGCGTCTTACATTAGCCCAAAAAAAAGACAATTTTTTTTTTAACAAAAAAATTAACATTTATTAACATGTTGAACAGTATCCCACTGCAGCCTCCCATAACAGTGCCATATCCCACTGCAGCCTCCCATAACAGTGCTGTATCCCACTGCAGCCTCCCATAACAGTACTGCAGTGTACCGTGTACACACAGACACACACAGCTCCATACACACACACACCCATGCGGTACCCATACACACCCATACCCATAGGTACACATACAGTACACACACACACAGACAGCCCCATACACACACCCATGGTTATGGTTATACAGTACACACGTTTCCTTACTTTTTTTTTCTCTGGGTCACTTTCGTTTTCCTCTGCGGTGTAGCTGTGGGACGCTTCTGCTGCAGGGGACGCTGGGCCAATCAGCAACGAGCCAGGACTGCAGTGACGTCGGGGCTGGGCGGCCAATCACAGCTCAAGCTGCTGGGCCAATCAGCACTCGAGCTGATGGGCCAATCAGCAGCGAGTCGGGGACAGCAGTGACATCGGGGCTGGACACAGCGGGGGACACAGCGGGGGACAGCGGCGGCCCAAAGGTACGGTACTAAGGGAGGCCTTATATTCCCCAGCGCCCCCCCCCCCCCCGGCGGCCTTACATTCAGTGGAGGACTTATATTAGCAGACCCCCCCCCCCCATTCTCCCTACCCTGTCTTACTTTCGGGGGGGTCTTACTATGGGGGAAACAGGGTACATTTGGTTACGTGAAATTCATGTATATTCACGGACACGCACGGATCTGTGCAAGACGATGCCAACGGATGTCCACGGCCCGTTTTTTTGACTGAACCGTCACCAGTCATAAGGGTGGGAGGAGCTGTACCTTGTTTCTGAGCATGCTCAATACAGCAAAATGGATCTGTTTCACGGATCTGTAAGGATCCACACTCCATAGAGCTCCATGTTAATTTTATATGGACACCAACGGATCTGTGTCTGTTCGTTGGTGTGTGCGATTTTCGAGGAAGCCCAGAAACAGAACTGTTTCCGGTTACATGAAAAATGCGGACACCAACGGATCCATGACAAAACAGACATACACAGATAGCCACTTTAGGACCAGTCCAGGCCCATAGGATAACCTGGGAGGCCATAACGGATCTGTGTCCATCCTTTTTCAGAACAGATTGAAATAGATTTGCAAATTTGCCAGTGTGAAGTAGCCTTACTTGCTTCTTTGTATACAGAGCCTGGGGAGGCTGAGGACAGCACTTTGAGCACTGCTGCATTGCTAAAGTTATAATCTTTTTATTAGGTCAAAACTACAAAAAAGTATAAGTGATATATTGCTGGATCTGTGTTCTGCATCTTTGGATTCAGAGCGTCTTTGTCTGCATTATGCTCCTCTCTGATAAGGCAGCAAAAACCTGTTGACAGATTCCATATAGGGGAATGGATCAACTATTACTTTTAATCATTAAAATTGGGTAGTAAAGCACTGTTTCTTTTTCTGTTTCGCCTTGATTGGATTTCGGTATTTGCTTATAGAGACGGCCCTCTCGCCTGAGCTTCTGTTATCCGATTTCGGAGAAATCTTTTATCAAGACCTTATGAACCATTTGGCTACACAATACACTGGTTGTTAGAGTTCTAAGTGGTATTCCTATATGAGACATTTCTGGTGGATCACCAATAATCCATGTAGTGCATCACTAAATGCATTAAGGTGCTAAGTGCATCTGGTGGATCACCAATCATCCATTTCTAAAATATACAGTATGCCGTCGATACGCCACAGAGCTTTCTAATGTGAGTATTCTTTTGTTTTTTTGAGACCTTTGTGAAGGCTTTAATTTGGCTCTTGGGTGTTATTGAATAATGGGTGTTATTCCTATACCCTCTATACAAATGGTTTATTAAAGGAGTAGTTGGCGCTTACTTGTGTGCGTCGAACAAAGAAGGGTCCGTAAGCCTCATTTCTATTGGCATTCTGGATCTTCTCTCCATCGTTCCCCGCGGGCTCTTCTCATCTATTCAGATAGCTTTTCCATAGTCACTTTACATGTTTACGCCGCCCAAACACTTGACTTTGAGCTTCCTAAACAGAATGATATTGCTGCTTTTTCCCATTGGGGCAATGAAGTGGCTCCTGCAGGGTTTTCTGCGGTCAAAGCATAAAGTCAAGCACTGAAGTCATTTCAGATTAAAATACTTTTCTTTTCCTGTAGTGGCACCGGGGGAACGGACTCTTTGTTTTTAAGTAAAGGTTTCAGGCTGGTAGCACAGTACAATCTCCGTAACACAGAAAAAGATTGTGTGCTCCCCCTCCGCCGGGGACCCAGGGACCGTGGCTTGTTCAGTCCAGCATTAATTTATAGTCCTGCACCTGGAAGACAATTCATTTAGTTTTTATTTTTTTACAAATGTACAGATTTAAAAAAAATAAAATAAGAGTCTTTGGAAATGAACATAAGTCGAGGAGCAAAAGAAAGGAAAATCTGAAATATGCCATGTCATTGAGAATGAATTCCTGTAATGAGATGTAGTTTACGGTTGGGTCAATGAATATGTGAATATGAGGATGATGTCATAAAACATGTTTTATCTCAGGTTTTGGGCCCTTCTGCGTTACTGACAGGTTGTCAACACAATTATAAGGCCTTTATGTGCAGTCCTAGAAGCATCTTATTACAAGATTCTAGCTGGATACCAAATGATTTTTTTTTCTTAGATTTTTCTTATTTCTCTGTAATAAAAGTAGAAATCCCACAATAACTTTCATGGTTACATAAATGTTTTGCTGTGCTAGTCTCCACAACTGTTTTATTGATATCATTAGGTTATGACCAGGTTTCTAAAGTTAGTTATATCATATACCCGTCCAGCAGAAACTAGGCCTGGTTCAGAAATAATCCCTCAGATTGGATGAGATTTATAACCAATTTCTAAAGAATGTGCATATACCATACTCTTAAATTTACTTAAAGGGATTCTGTCATGTCCAGTGTTGTAGTTAAACTACCCGCAATGTTAGATTAAGTAGTATTTATTAAAAAACATGAACATGCTTTTTTGGGATTAATACAAATTTTTCTTAGATATGTACAAGTTTTCATTAGCTAGCTGGGCAAGCAGTCATCCAGCTGGCTAATAGTTCACAGTTCAGTTAACTGAATTTGTAGCAACTCCTAAAGGCCCCTTCACACGCGTTAATATCGCCTGCGATGTCGGAAGCGATGCTGCGAGTGCACGGTCCCCTCCGACATCGCAGGCTAGCTGTCTCGCGGCAAGATGTTACCGGTGACGCCGCAGCGATGTGGGAGGAGCCATCGCTCATTGGGCTGGGATCCACCCAGGGAGCGATCCTCAGCAATGCTGCGGTTTAGGCTGGATGGCCGCCAACATCGCTATTGCGGTGTCAGATGGTGCGATCCAGCCTAATCGCTGGTTGCAGATTGACAGGTTTATGAACATGTTCATAAACCTGTCAACCTGCGACCAGCGATATATTGCAGTTGTGTTGTTCTGTTACACAGCATGACGCACTTGCGATATCGCTAGCAACATCGCTGAACACATCACTTTTTGGCGATGTCGCTAGCGATATTGACACGTGGCCTTAGTTTCAGAAAATGCTGAAAGGACCTGTGATGTCATGACCATGTGACTATAATAGGCGGAGCTAATGCTACACAGACCTTAACAATTTAGCCTACTACGGTCACATGGTCGTGACATCACGCAGGTCCTTTAGACAGAGCATTTAGCATTGCTACAAGTTCAGTGACATCTGTCAACCTTTAACTAGCCGGATGACTGCTTGACTGTTTGCCCAGCTAGTTAATGAAAATATGTAAGTAACTAAACTGCTTTTCTGGGCTGAATACAACGAATTAAAAAAAAAAAGGTAACTAATGAACACTACATGATCTAAATAACATTGGGGGCAGTTTAGTAACAAAAAAGGACATAATAGGTTCTCTTTAAAGGGTTTTTTCATCTGCATTCTTCAGCAGCATACCTCTCCCCAACCTCCCAATTTCAAAACTATTGGGGGGAAGGGGTGCAACTGATTGACAAGTTAGGCCAGCAGTATAATCGTACTACAGGTCTAGAACTGTGTGCACCCTGATGCTGTTATATGTCGCAGTCTATCCTCCTCAGCGTTAGAGTGCGCGCGAGGACTACTGATAGAAGCTGGGGGTTAGGAGTTAAGTGCACTCCAGTCATCCCATCCACTCTCAAAACAGTGCTCACAAACTCATTAGGAGAGAGCTTGTAAGCACCTCGTGTTTGTCTGCTACTGCTAGACTACAGCAGTGAGCAGCCTCCAAGCTATGAATAATAAAACTGTAATGGTACCTTTACACGCCGCGACGGCAGGCTGGATACAGCCCGCTACTTCACGTGCACGAGCACGCTCAAACGGCTACAAACGGTCAACGCACCCTCTTTACACGCCGCCATAAGGTGCGCTACGCCACGCTACATCTGTAGCTAGCTACATCGCCGGGTGTGTCAAGTAGCCAGCTGTAGCTTAGCGTACCACGTTTACACAGCGCTACAATAAGCTAATATGGGCGGACCTGGTACAGCAGGGACAGCACATAGGCGTGCCACAATCGTGGATTACGAGCCGTCCGTACGATCATCATGATTGGGCAGGCATCGCAGGAGGCTGAGACATCCAGCACGCTCGAGCGATTGTGTAGTGTGACTGGTCAGCTCCTTAAATATGCCGCCCTAGGCAGCGACTACCAATCGTCATGCAGGAGCTTCCTCCAATGATCGCTGATGGGGCGCGGTATCCCGGAGCCTGGGTCACGCCTTAGCTACATTGCAGCTACAGCCCCGGGTGTCCAGAGTTCCCTTCCGTTGCCTCTTTACACGCCGATACAGCTCGCTACCATCGGCGATGTAGCCATCGGTTTTCGAGCAGAGCCCATAAACAGATGTATCTGTCGCCGGCTGTAGCGTCGCGTCTTCAGACGCCGCTACGACGGGCTACATTGACGCTACAAGCTACATTTGTAGCCTGTAGCGGGCTGTATCCAGCCTGCCGTCGCGGCGTGTAAAGGTACCATTAGAGAGAGAACAGTACTAAACTTTAGTTAAAAAGTGAATTGCAAAGGTTCTTTCTTTTAAATGTTTTTACAAATACACCAAAGATGGGATTAACCCTTTAACTAACACGTGAACAATGACTTTGTGCAATATCTGCACATACTGTTAGTGTTTAATGTATACTTTACCTTCTATGCATTAAATATATTTTTTTTTTCTTAAACTAGGTCATAATAAATAATTCAATTGTTTTTGACCAGTTTTTATTTTTTAAATGGTTGATTTTTTTTTTATCCGAATTTCTGTACCATTATCATGAACTCCTTTAAAATTCCTGGATTCTTTAGTATGGATATTTTAGACGTACGGCAGACTCCTATGGTGTGACCACATGAACCTAAACCTATGAGAATGCCTGTGTACTTTTAGCCCATTTAACAAACACATCACACCTTAGTGGGTGTAATAAATCATTAAGTACATTTTCAGGTGATCTCATATTCCCCTGTTTACCCTTCACATACTTGCTCAGCCAAGTCTGAATTCAAGATACAAGGCAGCCAGGACCACTTTTGTATTACCTGATGCTCTTTTACCTAACGCATCCACTGCACTCAAACTGCAGTGAAGTTTAGCTTTTATTCCCAGCCTAATTGTGGGTCTCATTACCCAAATTAAAGGGAACCAAAGAGCAGGGTTTAGGGCTATAAAGTGAAGCCAGTGTCTTACAGGCACTGGGATGCTGAGTGCAATAATACTTATACTTCAATGATTACATGTATGATTACAGAGAAAACTGTTATCAAACATCAGGAAATCTGTGCAGCACATTTGCATAAGAGCATAAGAACGTCACTGAGGGGCTGGGTTTCTTTTATTATTCCCCTGTTTGCTCTAAGCCAAACCATCACCCACTCCCCTCTCTTCTTCCCCTCATCTTCCCTGTGACTATATACCCAGGCACATTATGTCTGACATTGTGCATGGAGTTAGGATGCCTGACATTGTGCTATGTGCCCAGGTCATCGCTCCCTCCCTCCTGTGTCTCTGGATTCTAGTTCTCAAAGAGACTTCTCTGGCTGTGTGATTGCATGGTCATAGTGCAGGAGAAGGCCCTGGCCCCTCCAGTCTCTGTGCGTCTCACAGACAGAAGAAGCAGTGAGAACTAGAATCTAGAGACACAGGAGGGAGGGAGTGATGTTCTGGGGCTCATAGCACAATGTGATGTGCTTGAGTATATAGTGAAAGGGAGAGGGGAGGGTTTGGCTTAGAGCAAACAGGGGAGTAATACAAAGAAACCCAGCCCCTCATAGTGACGTTCTACTGCTCTTATGCAAATGTGCTGCACAGTTTTCCTGGTGTTTTCTCTGCAATCATACATGTAATCATTGAAGTAAAGGTATGATAGTACTCAGTATCGCAGTGCCTGTTAGGAACTAGCTTCACTTTATAGCCCTAAATCCTGCTGGTTGGTTCCCTTTAATGAATATTGTCATAAGCACATATGCTAGACATTTGATTCATGCAGTGCACACAATATGGTCATTTGATCCTTCCTCTACTGTAAGTTTCTACTTTGTACCATGTCCAAGAAATACACTGACAAGCAAAAGGGTAACATTGTTTTGAAACTTTGACTTTCAGGCTCCATATCTCACCATACAATACAGCTTTGAGTCTGAGATTTCCTCGTTTTATAGACAGTCATCTTATCGATCTCATACATAAATTTGACCCAATTATTTAGTATATGATTAGTTATGCCGATTCTATTGATTTTGATCTGTTTTGCACCTAAAAATCTAAATTTAAATTAATATTTTGTTAGTTTTTGTAAATCCACCTTTGGCTTTCAACACTGCCTAAATCCTTCTGGACATGATCCCAATCAGATTCATGCATGTCTTGACCAAAATCTAATCCCAGGTCTCAACATTCCCAATGTTTATGCATACTGGTTGACTCTCTTGGGTATGTATACAGCTTTTTCTTCAACTCTACCCACAAATGTTCAATTGAGTTTAGGTATGGGGACTGTGGGAGCCAATCGAGCATCTCTACTTCATTGTTACTGAACCATTTCTTCACCTATCTCACCATATAGTTGGAGTCGTTGTCTTGCTGGAACACTATGGTCTTTTTCATAAACATGATGTCAGCTGTGACTCCTGTCAACAGAGCAGAGACGCTGACTCTCTCTTGATGGGATCTCAGCAGAAACTACAGAATCGCTGGCAGGAGCTGACTTAGACCGCTCCATGTCGGCAGTGAACAGCACTTAGCATTTTGGGCAGGTAGGCAGCAACTCCATACCTGTTAGTGCTTAGGCACATTGAAAAAAAATCCTGGATATACCCTTTAACAAATGCAATATTTGGAAAGTTATGCACAAGAATGCTAGAGTTTCAAGCAATGATAATATATATGTAATTAAATCATGCATAAACTGTAATGCCACACTTTTGGTTTATATGGCAACTTGTACACATGGTCATGATTATTACATTCATTGTACCTCTCGTACTCTATTCTAGCGTCCCCAAAATCTTTATAAACAGGTCATTCTTCTTCAAACTTATCCAAACATTCTTTGAAAACCTATCATGGCAATGTATTATTTCTAGTAGTCACAGGCATTGTAAGTGTTAACAGACCTAAAAGTGGTGGTAACTGGACTACGACAATACTTACCCAAGAAGCATGTTAGATTGTATGCTTGTGTTCATAAAGGTTTAAGCTATCGATATGTAATGTATTTTAATTTCTTTAGTTTGCTTACTTAATATATCTCAATTCAGGATATTTTGATATAATTATATAATACTAGCTGGGTGCCCGATGCAGATGCATCGGAATTCTAGCAGAGCGAGTCTCTGACTCGCAATGGCCGCTTCGCGGCCAATGCTTCGCGCTGCTAAGGCGACTCGCCATGCCCGCTGCGCGGGCATAGCGAGTCGCCTTAGAACTGCTCGCAATGGCCGCTGCGCGGCCAATGCTTCGGTCGTATCCACATGACGACATTGACTCGCAGCGTGAGCGGACTCAAAAGGGGCAAAAATCCCATTCGTGATTATATAATAGATATGTTTGGAGCGTCTGGTTAAGCTTTATGTAACAAAAACATATTTCTCCTGTGACTATTTATCATGCTAATTGCATGAACAACTACCGGTAAAGGGTTGTCTATGGGCTAATTCACTACCTTCTCCTTCGCTGACAGTTTGTGAAAAGTGGGCTGCACTCAGATGTTATCCAAGTGCTGTCCTTTTTTTTTTTTTCACAAACTCCTGACTTGCATAGCGTAGTATGATCCAACGCTTGGATCAAAATCGGATATGTGTCTCTGATTTTCTGCTGACCTTTCTTTCCGCCAAACATCATGGACATGTGAATGGCTCCATAGACTATCACAGGTATGAGTACTGGATGTGAGAATTATGGTTACCACTCTAACAAGACAGTTGGATATGTGAATTTTAGATGTTGGTGCCTCTTAATTTGACACATCTTACTCCACCATACATCAGCTTTATACTGGGGAACACAACACCCGTCCTGTGGATTGAATTGAAACCAAATATTATTTTTAGTATTATTTAAACCCTACTGCTTTTTAAAAGTAACACCCGTCCTGGCTGGCATTATTTTGCCCTATTGAACAGCCTTGACGGTGACATCTTTTGTTTGGTTGACTTTTAAAAGCTGTCTGTAAATGGATTTTTGCATGGTTGGCTTTGTCAGGTTAAGGGTCCTGGCTGCAGCGATGACCTTTATAGTTGCTAAATAAGCAACTCTCACAATTATTTTCAAATTGTCATTAATCTAGGAGAGAAAGTCCTTGAAAGGACTGCAATTACAGGGAGTACAGTGACTACCTGACATTCCGTTTCTCCTACAAAAGGCTTTGTTGAGGGAATGTTTCCCGAGGATACAGTTCTAGGCTTTCTTTTTCCTCTTTTTTTATGTCTGTAAGGACAATAGAGCAGAAAAATTATATATTCATTTTTCACATTCGTGTGAAGTCTTTGAAAGAATTGACGTGCTCTCACACAGAAGAACAATGAGCAAGGATTCTAGTCATGGCACAAATTGCCCACAATGGGGAGTAATTAGGGTTTCTGGAATTTAATCTACCTTTTATTTCTGCACATTGCACCATACATCATCAGTGACTCAATAGTCAAAGAGCAGCTCCTAAAGAAAAATTTAAAGACACTCCTTGAGTGTCATTTTGTGTTAGGTTATTTCAATTTGTCTCTCCAACCTTCCTGAAGACTAGTCCATGACATCTGTATACGTTTTGTATTGGAGAAATTGATTCCCAGCTTGTCGTCTGTATAGTGGGAGCAGGGTCCGCCATCACATTATCAGGGTAATAAAAGTAGTGCTCATATAACACAGAAATATACCATCTCCTTATAATGACTTGGCGCTCTCCACAAGGGGAAACCCGTACCCTTAGACAATCTATCTTCTTTTCCTAAGTCATGTGGCAAGGCCTTTTAAAGGGTCAATATTCATCATTAGGATTGTTACCCCCACGTTCCCCCAATAGATGGCGCTAGAGTTCCTGTCTTTTATCCTCTCTGGCGAGACTATTTGCACCGTTAACTATGTGACTACTCTTCCTGATTCTCTATACCCCTTTCTTAATGGGATCCTGTCTTGTCAAAAAACTAAAACTGTCCGGCTGCCTCACTGAAAAGCCGGCTTTCAGGAGGAGATTAACTTTATTCCTCCTGGTAGACTTGGGCTTTTGGACATGGAGGTTGTGGGTTGTAATAAACACCTAGGCATGTTAATAATGCAGCAAGTTTTATTTGTATCCGTACAGGGTATTTGTCACGGGTGTGTCAGGAGGCACGGATGCGACACTAAAGCCCACTTGCAGAAGGTCCCAGCGTTTGTCCAAACTGTCATAATCCTAAGAAAATGTCTGTCACTTTAAGAGGCATTCCCCTTTTAGTTAAAGCTGGAGGTCGCTAGGACCCAGCTGATTTCTTACCTTGAGCTGCCTATATACTCCCTTTGACTCCCGGGATGCACTGATGGCGATTGCTGTTCAGGTGTTCCTTGTTGCATCCTAGCTCAAATCAGTGTTTCCTGGAGTCTGTTGCTTTGCTGCTTGGATCTGCTCAAGCTAAGTGTCTCTCTTCTCTCTTTATTTGTTTCCCTTGTGGGTTTCTTTAGTTGCTAGCCGGGCTGACTAGTCATCACCCACTCTGATCCCCATGTAGTGGTAGTCCAGGGACAGTCAGGGAATAGATATACTGGTGGCGACAGTTGCGGAAACTGTATAGGGACATTAGGGGAGCCAGATGTCAGTGCTAGTTTTTCTAGGGGTCACCATCCCCCCTTTTTGCCCTTGACATCAGGGACTCCTTTCCCCCTCTGTTATTGTTCAGCGCTGGGTGTCTCCCTACACCCAGCGTGACAGTATTTCAGCAAATCCGCGTAGATGACCACAATGCAATGCCCCCAGTCCACAAAATCAGAAACCAGCTAGAAAATAGTCTATAGGACAATGCCTAAAATCCAGAAGGTGGATTTCACAATCGTAGGGCATGAATTCAGTTCCAAGTCCTATAGTCCATCTATGGGTTTTAGGATCGGCTTTAGGTCTGATCCTATGGCTTTCAAATCACACCAACTGGCTTTCTGTTCTCTTCTATTCTCCTTCAAACCCCTAAGGCTGGCTTCACATTAGCGTTTGTGTCTGCATGCTGATCGCATGCAGACACAAACGCAGTGTAAAGCAGGGCCATTTTGATGTGTCCGCAGCGGAGAATGTCCACCTGCGGACACATCACTGTGCAGCCCGGCAGCCAATCAGCGGTGTCCGGGGGCGGAGATCAGCGCCGGAGATCTCCGCCTCCCGGCCGCCGGTAAGCTCCGGGACATGTCGGCGGGGAGAAACAGCTGATTTGACAGCTGTTTGAATCTTCCCGCGCCGACACCGAGAGGAGATGTCGGCGCGGGAAGATTCAAACAGCTGTCACATCAGCTGTTTCTCCCCGCCGACATCGCTAGCAGATCACCGACGGCCTCTGCTGATCTCTTCCTCCCCGCCGCCGATAATCTCCTGTGACATCACCGCCGGCCACCGGGAGATTTTTCAATGGGTCTGGAGCGTTCTCCTGCGCTGTCAAGCGCAGAACACTGCGGACCCATTGAAGCCAATGCATTTTTTGTGCGCTTGGGGACGCTTGCTGATTTTCCAGGGTCCCCAAGCGCACAATAAAAACCAACATGCTGCGTCCCGGGTGCGGACGCTGGACACCGGAAGGAGCAGATATCGTCCGCATCCGCACCTGAACGCAGCAAACGCAGGCACCATGCGTTCCTATTTTAAACATAGGAACGCAGTGCGCATGCGTTTGACTGCGTATGGGAACGTTAGTTAAGCAATGACAAACACACCAAATCCCCTTAACCATCAGGTACATTCAATAGTAAACTAATAATAATGTAAACTGATTGCATTATGATCTATGTAAACAGGCTCAGAGAGATTCTTTGGGACAGCTCCTTTCCATATAACTTGTGAATAATAAAATTGACTTTACAAGTACTCTATGACTGAAAGTCCAAGTCTACCTGGAGGAATAATGTAAATTTCCTCCAGGTAGGTGGGCTACTAGTGTGGTGTAAGAGCAATTTTAGAATGCTATTAACTGGAAAATTAACTCCAAATCTGCAGGTTAATACTATTTTTGTAAATGACACATTGCCTTTATTGCACAAAAGCCAATAAATCTGTGTCTAGTGTAAATTTTGAGCCTATACCATGCCTGGTTGGTGCACAAATCACAACCATAGGCAGGAGTTCAACAGCTAAGAAATGATGGCCATCATTGGGAAATATGTCATTTCAGAAACCATACTAATTATTAGCGAAAACAGACAGAAAAGAACCTCTGTGCAAGAACATTACATGGGGCCCTTTTTAGTCCAATAACTCATCTATATGCATGATTTCACCTGCTTTGGAGGTGAAAATGGATCCCCTTACCACTTGGGCCTCTGTGCCATTGCACCAATGATATGTCCGACACTGATGCTAAAATAAAATGCTTGTTCTAATCACAAGACACAACTTTAATATGTGACGTGCCCCGTGGGGGGGCCATGGGGTACTCGGAGCCGGGTCTGACGAGGTTGTCGGGGACTGGGATGTCAGTGGTGTGACCCGGTCAGTGGCCCCGAAGGGGTCAATTTAAAAGGACTGGGTGTGGTGAATTAGGGATAGTAGTTGTGACGCCACCCGTAGTATTCGGCTAATAGTGGCCGACGCTGCGGTGCTGGACATCTGGGGATGATGGAATGGCAGCTGGGGTGGTTTTGCTTCCCACAGGTGGTGCAGATCCCCAGGGCAACTGGTGAGTTGTTCCATGATGGAGGAGCAGAGTAGTTTCTGGCAGGGTAGGGGAGTTGGAGCGATTCTCTGGCAGAACTACTGCGGGCTGCGCGTCTTATCAGTCTACCACGCCGCAGGCGGGAAATGAACAGTTTCACACACAGTTCTGGGTTCTAACCCCAGTTTACTTAGCTTTTCACTTCCTGGTGTTACAGGGCACGGTCTTTGCACAATCTGTCCGGATAGTCCTCAGCAACCAGGATAGCTCGTTTCTTCCTTCTTGGGTTGCTTTCTCTCTCAGCGCTGCCTGTTCACCTAGCTCCTGCTAGCGCCCCAATCCAGCAGCCATGGGTCCTATTGGGGACCGGCCGCTTCACCTGACCCTAGTACGGCTACCTTCAGGGCCGGTTCCCTGGTTCTTAACCTGCCCCCCGCTTCATTTCAGATTCAGGCTCACGGGTGGATCGCTCACTGATCGTGCCCCTAGGGCTCTCTCTGTTCGTCTGCTGTTGCGGGACCCAGGACGAGCTCTTCTCCGCTCAAGTCCTTCTGATCCTTCTTCCACTGCTTCATCGCGACTTCACTGGCTCACTGCCCCCACTTGCTGTTGTCTCCCTTTCTATCTCTTCTCCTACTTCCTGACTGCTTCCCTGCTAACTTCCCACCCTCCACCTCTCTCCTCACCGTCCCACTAACTACCTGTAGGGTCCGTCCGCCCTCCCTGGAACCAGGTGTGTTGGGTACTTTTGTGGGTGTCTGGACTAACCATGCAGTTTACTGAGAACAGGAATACCACACCCATGGGTTGGGTGCAGTACCCCTTTGTGGCGACCAGGCCGCAGGGGCGCCACACGTGCTATATATCACAAGAGCTCCCTTCTGTTACAGAGATGTGAGTTTTTGAGGAAGATATTTTCAAAACTAGGTTAGATGGAATCTTGTAGGATGCTCTGCAAGGTAGCGCCAGGTTTCTATTCTATTCTACTGCAGACAGAAGAAGGCGCCATCTCCCATAGGAATACATAGAAGAAATGTGATTTCTGAAAGCAATGTGCTCTCTTCTCACAAGACCAAGTTACCGTAATTTAAATTCTGCTGAATAGATAAGTCGGGCATTATCCGCTCTTGAGTAGGAACTTTGTCTATGGGCTCTTTCTTGGTCTTCACTTACAGGCATCTCTAATATGGTAATTTCTCAGCACCGCTTGCTTAAGAAGTTTTGTTTTTATTGTTGCAGATTTCATTTGTTTCTTAATGGTAATCGTAATCTGTTTCCTTATAGGCAAGCAAAAACATTTTCCTGTAAAATGCCAACCCAGGAATATTCCTGAAAAGCAAACTGCAACTCCTTATCTAAAATAATTTATATGCAACAAATAAACTATAGAATGGTATGGTATATTACCCAGAGAAATGTCTACTCCTCTGTGGATATATTTTACTGCTTGCTCAGTAAATCGTTTACTAAATCATTGAGATCCCATTCACACTTTGTTGCCCAATTATTTTTTATTTTTTTTTTACTCCTGTGGTTTTTGAGGGAACGGCTGCTGTGTTCACTAGTGCCATCTACTGTATCTGCCATCTGAGCTCCTTCTGCTCACTGCTCTCTAGAAACAGAAAGCCAATAGCTGACTGAATTTAGGCATGGACACATTTGGAGAAGGAACATCATTTAACGGCCTTATTAGACAGAATTGTTTTTTCTTTTACTACAGCAATTGTTGGGTCCTGGGTTAAATTGCAATAAAGAGGTTGTTCACTACTGATCAACCCCCTTTTGAATGACTCCAATGTGTTGAAGAAATGAGAAAAAATATTAATTACCTCCAGCATTGGAACAATCCACCACACCAAAGACTGTCACGTGGTGATATTGTGACATTATCACGTGAGTGTTGAGCCTCACATTGGGAGGCGGTTGACCCTGCCCCTTAAGTTAAACCCCACTGACTTTGAGATGTGGCAAGAGTAGCATAAAACCTAATAAAGTGCCCCAACATTTATCTTTTTAATCCTGCCTCAAAATGGCGCAAGCCACTTACGTCCTCGCATTATCTTAGAAAGTTGCAGAAATTGTCAGTATAGATTTATGTTATATTGGATAAAACAGTGAAATCCTTCTAAGTGCTAATACTGGATATAGGGGGAATCAGATTTTTGAGTGTTGGCATGAGAGGAGCTTCAAGAAAGCTTCAGGCATAGTTGACGAGTTATATGTGCCCTCAGGATATTGCTTCCGTAATGCTAATGTGTAAGATAAATAACAAAAGGGGCGCAATATGTGAGGCACCTAGTGATCAAGGGTAAATGAAAGAGGGGCCACTCACCTAACTGGGTTGTGCACCTCTGCACAACCTCAGTAACAGGCGCCTGGATTGAAGATCCCTGCAGGGACCAGAGCGTCTCCTTGCTGTCGGCGGCGGTCTCTCCTGCGTCACATCCGGTTTCGGTCACGTGATTAGGGAAAGAGTGACGTCACGGTAGGTCCTTGAGCGCTGTTTACCGTTACCCGGGAAACGCAAGGTCCTTTAGATAGGTATTTGAATAGCCCGGAGCAGCGAGGGAAAGGCAATCGAGAATACAATGTGGCAGTCTTTAAGGGTGCTTCACACACTGCGTATTTGCTGGGTATTCTTACGCGACTGCTGTTGAAGTTTTTGTAGCTAAAACCAGGAGTGGAACAATCAAAGGAAAAGTCTAATAGAAACAAGTGCTCCACCTCTGTATTTAATCACCCACTGCTGGTTTTAATCAGCCACTCCTGGTTTTGGCTACAAAAACTGCAAGAGCACTCTCGTAAAAATACGCAGTATGTGACTGCACCCTAAGGAGCTCTGGGGCAATGGGGCACAGATTAAACCACTCAGTGAGCATATTTACCAACCTTTATTGCCTTTTATTTCCCATTACGCATTTCAACAGGGTGCCTGTCTTCATCAGGTGGAGCCACCTGATCAAGACAGGCACCCTGTCGAAACTCTTGGTGGGGAGTAAAGGGCAATAAAGGTTGGTAAATATGCTCACTGAGTGGTTTAATCTGTTCCCAGTTGCCCCAGCACTCCTAAAAGACCTCCACATTGTATTTCGTATTGCTAATGTGGACTTGGCCATATTGTTATATTTGTTAATACTGTTCAGCCTTATAGAATCCTCCAATTTCTGATTTCTGTTTATCTCTAGTCCTGTTCAGACAGTTTTTTTTTTCCTTTCTTGATTTTGACTATTTGCAGCAGATTGCACAGTTATGTGTATCTGGTATTTTATAGCATACAGTTGGGTATATAACCAGGTCTATGCTCGGCAGCACTGTGTTATATGATTTAATTAACTCCTATACACTGGTAGATCAGTAAGCATGAGGACTGGTCCACCTCTTGTGAGTGATGGATGGATGGATGCATAAGAAAGCCGCTAAAACACAATCATCGTGATTAATTTTATCAATACTTCTCATTCCCCTTGTGACCTTTCCTCCTCATTTAATTATTTCTCAAAGAACTAATTGCCGTGAAATAGTTTAAGTCAATCACTTTGTGCAGATGTTAGGAGGCTTACCAGAGATCTGTAAAATGCATTTGATGTCACTATAGTCTTGTCTTATCTGTGTAGTCTTCAAAGACATACTAGTAGGGAATTTAGATTGTGAGCCCCAATGTGGACAGCGACAATGTCTGTAAAGTGTTGCAGAATATGATGGTGCTATATAAGCAAAGCATCATAATAAAATTGTTCCCAAGTTTATGCTTTGTAATTTTACTCATATAGGAATATGGTAAAACTCTTTAAGTACTTGTAAAAGCAAGCAAATATGCAATATGTTTAATGTTAAAATTCCTCTTTGTTCCTAACAATGGAGTGATTTTTAAAGGGGTTGTATACTACTGGGTCAACCCCTTCAGATTCCACTTGTTTCCTTCAGTTAAAATAAAAGACCCTCTACTAGCTGTTGCAGTGGTTATGGTACTCGTGGTTCGGGGCTCACATGACATTGTGACGTCACGCAAATCCCGTGTCCTATCACTGCCAACTTTTCTCGCCACACCTAGGACCAAATCAGCTGTCAACAGGAAGTCAACGTCAGCATCACTTCTCATTGGTTAACTCATTTGGTCCAGAGGCGGTGAGACAGAAGCCGGCTGTGATTGGACGTGGCGCTTGTGTGACGTCACGGGAGCCCCAAACTGTGATTACCAACACTGCTGGAATGGCATTGGCATGGGAAGTTAGTATATTTTTTTTTTATTTTAACTGAGGGAAGCAAAGGGATCAGAAGGGGATTGTGCTATTAATAAACAACATCTTTACCTAGGATCATGGCTCATTGCCTATGTTACCAAAGACCATTGCATAACTTGCAAGCACTCTCCAATAGAGCTTGTAAGGACTACTCTAACACTGGCCAGGATTCCTGTCTCTGTCATACCACTGCACTCCTCTGATGTTGCAAAGGAAAAGCTATGTCATATAACTGCATCGGAGAGCGTTACAACAGTGCCACTGGTCTGAACTGTCAAACCACAGCAAATGCTCTCCCTTCACCCTCATGAGCTGTTTACTAGAGTGGAGGAGGAAATGGTAAAACACAGGTCTGTCAAAGCAAGATAAATGTCCGGCACAGTGATATGTCAAGTTTTCTTATGTTACCTGAGCCTCATGACTGTGTGCACACAGTGTGTTTCTGATGCTTTCTTTTTGATGCAGTTTTGTCCAAACACTGCATACCTATCCATATTCCAGCAAAGTCAATGAGAATTCTGAAGTGTTGTACACATGTTGCTTATTTTTTCCAGCAGATTTGGTGCAGAAAATAATCTGCAGGATGTCAATTCTTGGTGTTTTTGCGTGTATTTTTCCACCCTTCCACCCATTGACTTCATTATGAAAAACACAAGGCAAAAAGGCACCGAAAACACGTCAAAAACACATTATGTTTTTGTTACGTTTTTCTTCCAGAAAATGCAGATTTGGTGCAGAGAAGTTTTGCACCACATACTCAGTGCGCACACTGTTTAACTCGAAGGGACTTCAAATTTGGCGGTTATGGCTAATAACATGTATTGTACACGTAACATGTTAGATTAGGGCTGTGGACTTGGTAAGCCAAACATATGAGTACTCAATCTCCCTGACGTCAACTCCTCAGTTCTGCTTCCCAGTGCCTTTGTCTTCTGATCTGTAGAGGAGGAGCTTCACTACTAAGCATGTATATAAGGTGCAGCCCAGATTCATCTCAACGAAAAGCCTAGATCCTTAGATCAGTAATATAAAACAGTTATAGGACATTTTATAACTTGTCCAAAGTCTTATGAAAAAATATTCAGTAAATTCTGCATGGAAAACTACGGTACCCAATATATTGCAGTATGTGTTTTAGGAGTGTTATTTGGTCCATTTTATACCAACTTTGACTCCATAGCACTGTCTAAGATGATAAACATACAAGTGTATTAGGGGCCTTTCACACTTGCGTTTTTTCCCTGATCTGGAAGATCAGGAAAAACCTGATTTTTACAGGATTCATTTTTTTGCCCATTCAGTTTAATGATTTCAGGAAAAAAACCTGAAGCAACAAGATTCTACCTGAAATCATTAAAGTGAATGGGCAAAAAAATGTGTCCTGTAAAGGCCACTTCACACACACAGATATCTGAGTCCAATATCTGAACAGATCTCTGGTTGCAGTGAAATCATGGATACATTGCTCCATTTTGTGGCTGTGTACAACATGGAGCAATGTATCCATGATTTCACTGCAACCAGAGATCTGTTCAGATATTGGACTCAGATATCTGTGTGTGTGAAGTGGCCTTTAGAATCAGGTTTTTTCCTGATCTTCAAGATCAGGAAAAAAACGCAAGTGTGAAAGGCCCCTAAGGCATAATCCAACAGTGGAAACCATTATATTCTTGGACCAACTATTGGAGAAACGGGGAAATATAAGCATAAAAAAAATCAGAGCGTAAGGCAAAAGTTGCATATAACATCTATCTTCCACGTACTTCCTAAGATGCATAAGGGAGTTTTCCTACACCTTTATGTCCTATAATCTCAGGGATATGATCTTTTAATGAACGTCTCAGTTCTTGGGTAGATGACCACTTATTCACTTTAATCTGTAGAATACCAGACCTTTTTTTGAAAGATCTTACGTTGGTTCTCAATAATATGATGAAAATGAAGTGACTGTCGGAATATAGTTTTCTTACTTGTGACATTGACCACCTTTACTCAAGCATCCTAGCCATAAAAGCACTAGAACATCATTTAAACAACTAGAGTGCTATAGTGTTGATCTAAAACAATACATCTTATATGCCACTGGTTACCTACTAAAACTGTTTTTTTTTTTTTTTTTCATTTAATGATGAATTATTTTTTACTGATAGAGGGAACACCCACAGGCTTGCGATTTTCATCATTCCTCACTATTTTGTTTGTGGCATGGTAGAAGGATTTTTTTCTTCATTTATTCCTGAAATAATCCTTTTCTGTTTGATATGGTTTGGTACGGTCGCTATGTTGATGATATCCTTATCATTTGGAAGGGCCACTTGACAGCGATACTGAACTTTATCTGAACTTTTATCAGATACCTCAACACGTATTATTTAAATCCCAAATGTACATTTTTTTATTTGTATGAAATAATGTTTTTTTTGGATGTTCAATTGGAGGGTAATCTGTCTTTAATCAGTATACACACAACAGTGTATTGTAAACCCATTAGTGAAAATACAACATTATAAGATTATAGTTGTCATCCAGCACATACAACTAGGGCCATTCCATATGATTACTTTATACATGTAGCAAGTTTCACTAGTGAAAGTCATCAAATAAAAAATAGGTTAAAAGCATGAGGTTACAGAAAAAACAACATAAATGAATCATACTAAAGAGCTATGAAAAAACCCACAATGGAAAATGTTTCTCCTATAGTCCTTACCTTCATAAAAGGACCAAGCTGGCCCACAGACGTGCGGTGAAGCTCTTAGCGCTGGTGAAAGATGTGAGCATTCACAAGCCTACAGTCATAACGAGATACAGCTAGTGACTGCAGACTTGTAACCCAAGGCTGGACAACTCTTCCAGTCACCATAATTGTGTAACATCAGTTGCATATGAAGCAGGCTCAGCCCCTGAGCTGTCTTCATACCTTGCTTAACAATCTATGATTAAAATGTACATAAATTATTAACCAGTTAATTAGCAATGACCAATGAAGAGAAGCGAAAAACAGAAGGAAAGAGTTGCTTAGACTATTGCTGCTCTTTACTACTATGTGTTTTTATCTCAGACTCATTCTGGAATCACATTCACATGACTCAGTTTCTACTGCATGAAATCCTCTTTGCTGCTTCCTCTAAACATTTGCTACAGAGAGACAAAAGAGCAGGAATCTCTTACTTCTCTTTAAACTGTGGGAGATGACATAGCAGCTAGTCTCCACCCACAAGCTCAGCAAGGACTGAAGACTACAGATGAAGCTTCTCTCCACCCACAAGCTCAGAAAGGACTGAAGATTTCAGATGAAGCCTCTCTCCACCCACAAGATCAGAAAGGACTGAAGATTACAGATGAAGCCTCTCTCCACCCACAAGCTCAGCAAGGAGTGAAAACTACAGATGAAGCTTCTCTCCACCCACAAGCTCAGAAAGGGCTGAAGATTACAGATGAAGCCTCTCTGCACCCACAAGCTCAGAAAGGACTGAAGATTACAGATGAAGCCTCTCTCCACCCACAAGCTCAGAAAGGACTGAAGATTACAGATGAAGCTTCTCTCCACCCACAAGCTCAGAAAGAGCTGAAGATTACAGATGAAGCCTCTCTGCACCCACAAACTCAGAAAGGACTGAAGATTACAGATGAAGCTTCTCTCCACCCACAAGCTCAGAAAGGGCTGAAGATTACAGATGAAGCCTCTCTGCACCCACAAACTCAGAAAGGACTGAAGATTACAGATGGAGCCTGAGAGGGGAAATATATGAAAATGCAGAGTCCAAGTTATACATGAACAGAAATTGTTAGTTGTCATGTGTACACATATCGGCAAATTCTAGAAACTCACCTAAATGACAGATACACTCTTAAAAGAAATTAATGATGAATCAGAGACCTACGTCTAAATGCAGTTCTAACAATATATAGAACCATAATAATCATCAACTGAGACTTCACCTTTATCTACTGCCATATCTCCTGTTTCCATAGTTGTCAATGTTACTGAAATAATAGAATGAATTGGTGGCATACTTAAGATATTTTGCTAGTTTTTAAAGTGCATTATTCAAAGCCTATCTTGTTTATCCCCCTGCCGGATGACAAAGCGCTGTATACAGCAGCCATCTCATTCTGTCTCTGCTGCCATGATCCATATCTGTTATCACTGTCTTCCATTTTCAGATGCCTATTTTCCCTCTACCTTGTGACGGTAGAATCCGATAATAATCTGTTATACCCTGCAGTCTTTTCACAGGCTTTAATTTATATTTTAAAAACGGCTCTTTCCATTGCTCGATACTTTGCAGTACATGATGTTCTCCGACACTACCTCACGCACATTTCTGTGTCCTGGGGCTCTGCTCCTGATAAGTAAACTATATTACCTGCAAATAAACGACTTGACCATCTATTGCTGACATCTTTCTGGTGTTTGATTTGCTTTCTTATTTTATTTGCAGGATGTTGTATGGGGATTGAACGCCTTGTTTACAGTAAGTACAGATATAATATGATAAATGTCTCATTCTTCTGCTTTACACATCAGTTATAGAGAGCAGGGCCAGCACATGTACTAGTGTTTCTACTGATAAGGTAGATGGTCGGGAAGAAGGGACAGTTTCTGAAGGTGCATTATAAAGACAATGATAGTCAAGACATTAACTTAAAGAAACGATAACAGAAGTATGATGTAATACTTTAAAGACCTATATGGGTAAGTACTGTAAGTGTTAAGTAGCTTGAAAAGGGTGCTAAAGACCCGTTCATCAGAAAGATGTCTAAGGAATGTGGAAGAGTAGTTCTATTAGAAATTATAGTTCTCATGTTTTTCTGTTTTGAAATGACTAATGCACTGCAGACTGTGGACTGATCTAAAGGCCCTAATACATAATGATGTTGGGACCCGGCATGTCCCGTGTTGGACTGCTGATCCTGTTGTTCTTGGCAAGATAAGGAGTCTGGATGCAGGTCAAGAAGTCAAACATGCTCGGCAGAGCTCCTGTGTTGGGAGTAGTCAAGAGAGAGCTGCCAGCTTGGACAATCAACCAGACCATCGTTCAGCTTACTGCTATCAACAAGTGCTTCTCAATCATTTAGAAAATCATCAAATATATAATTTATTTCAGTAATTCAATACAATAAGTGAAACGTAGATATTATATAGAGTCATTACAGAGTGATCTATTTTAACAGTTTATTTTTGTATTTGTTGATAATGATAGCTTACAGACAATGAAAGCCCAAGAGTGATTATCTCTGAAAATTAGAATATTATACGTGGCATGGAGGCGATCAACCTGTGGCACTGCTGAGGTGTTATGGAAGCCCAGGTTGCTTTGATAGCAGCCTTCTGCTTGTCTTCATTATTGGGTCTGGTGAGTCTCATCTTCCTCTTGAAAATACTCCATAGATTCTCTATGTTGTTTAGGTCAGGCGAGTTTGCTGGCCAATCAAGCACAGTCATACTGTGGTTATCAAACCAGGTATTGGTACGTTCTGCAGTGTGGACAAGGTGCCAAGTCCTGCTGGGAAATGAAATTTTCATCTCCAAAAAGCTTGTTGGTAGAGGGAAGCATGAAGTGCTCTATGCTCTAAATTGTCTTGGTAGACGGCAGCGCTGACTTTGATCTTGATAAAACACAGGGGACCTACACCAGCAGATGACATGGCTCCCCAAACCATCACTGATTGTGGAAACTTCACACTAGACCTTAAGCAGCTTGGATTGTGGCCTCTCCACTCTTCCTCCAGACTCTGGGACCTTGATTTCCAAATTAAGTGCAAAATTTACTTTCATCTGAAAACAACACCTTGGACCACTGAGTAACAGTACAGTTATTTTTCTCCTTGGCCCAGATAAGACACTTCTTGCGTTTTCTATTGGCCATGAGTGGCTTCACACAAGGAATGCGACAGTTGTAGCTCATGTCCTGGATATGTCTGTGTGTGATGGCTCTTGTAGCACTGACTCCAGCAGCAGTCCACTCTTTGCGACTCTCTCCAAATTTTTAAATGGCCTTTTCTTAACAATCATTTTAAGGCTGTGGTTATCCCGGTTGCTTTTGCACCTTTTTCTACCACACTTTTTCCTTCCACTAAACTCTCCATTAATATGTTTGGACACAGCACTCTCTGAACAGTCAGCTTCTTTAGCAATGACCTTTTGTGGCTTACCCTCCTTGTGGAGTGTGTCAGTGACTACATTCTGGACATCTGTCTAGTCAGCAGTCTTCCCCTTGATTGTATAGCCTACTGAACTAGACTAAGAGACCGTTTTAAATGCGTAGTAAGCCTTTGCAGGAGTTTTGTGTTACTTATTCAAATTTTCTGAGATGATGACTTTTGGGTTTTCATTGGCTGTAAGCCATAACCATCAACATTATCAGAAATAAACAATTGAAATAGATCACTCTGTTTGTAATGACTCTATATATTATATACATTTCACTTTTTGTATTTAAATACTGGAATAAATGATCTTTTTGATAATATTCTAATTTGAGAAGCACCTGTATTTTTCTATGAAAGAATATTCCCAGATAAATTGTTCATTCCTTACCCTGCATCACTGAACATTTATAGCAGGGTAAAATGACTATAACTGGCAATATGGATTAAAATGTATATGACTTTGTCTGCATTACAATAGTGTGCTCAACCAACAACATTCCTCAATTTAATGTGTGTTTGAGGCTTTGGTTGCAGGTTGAGGTGACGATGTCATTTTTTATTTTTAGTACAAGCCAAATTATTTTTTGTGTAACTCTTGGGCTTGAACCAAACGTTTGTTAAGTGTACCTTTATTAAAGTTGGTATAAATGGGTGTTCTCAGAATTACAGCTTACATTTACAGTATAGGTGACGGGTCTCATTGTTAGTACGGGAAGGCCTGTTAATTCCCAATGACTAGAAATAACTGTTACTCTGCATGCTTGATAGACGTTCGTTTCAAATTGGTGTCATGACCTATGAAACATTTATCACCTATCCTATGTATAAGTTGTGAGTTGGGCAACACCCCTTTAACTGAAGCAGTGCATCATACTCATATATATACTTTTAATGGCTCATGCAGACAACCGTATCTTCAGTCCAAGTGGATCTGTCAACTAATCGCTAGGCACTCAGACCAATGTTATTCAGTGAGGCATAGCAAATGCACGAGAATCCAATGGCACTCAGCTATTTAAGTCTATGGGTCCATGAAAAAAAATCAGACTGCACTCAGATGACATTCTGGGCTGACGGGATGGAGAAACTTTTTTTTTTTTATAATAATTATATTTTACACCTCCGAGAAAAATACATCAGTAAATCTGATTAGCATGATCGGACCGGTTTTCTCAGATGGGGAAGATCTGGTCATGTGCACCCAGCCTGAGCTATGTTGTCTTCTTTTTCCACTTTCTACTAACAGGCTTACATTAGAAATTTAGAAATGTTTTTATTTTTTGTTCTCTAGACAATTAACAAAGATTTCTATTAGGATGCAGTCAGACGGCCATATTAATTGGAGCGAGATCAGAGGG
The DNA here is from genome assembly GCA_033576535.1 of Allobates femoralis. Lineage (NCBI taxonomy): Eukaryota > Metazoa > Chordata > Amphibia > Anura > Aromobatidae > Allobates > Allobates femoralis. Next base: position 63,599,084 of record JARQOC010000011.1, on the reverse strand, counting down.
CAGTGCACGGACCGGCTGGCGACTCTCCCAACCTGAGCGTGACAGATACATAGATATACAAAGCTGTCACGCTTGGGTCAGGAGAGCCGCCAGCCAGTCCGTGCTCTACGTTCCAATCTCGCTCTGATTTATACGGCCGTTTGACTGCACACTTAGAGGTACTTATTTACACATAGACCATTGGTCTTTAGTATGTCTTGATGGCAAATATTGATCACTGCCCCAGACATTAAACACATATTCTAATGAACATATAAAGGTAGACTTATTAATCAAATTTCTTTTTTTTGATGGCCTAAACTAGTCAGCCTTGCAATTCATAATTTATCCCAGCTACTCAGTTGGGTGATTGATCTTTAGACACTCTTGTCTGAGATTACACCATGTAATATTGACTTACGTTGATAAAAATTTGGTTATATGGCGACTTTTTTTTTTTTCTTTTATAAAAACAAGGGCTGTGGAGTCGCTAAGCCAACCATCCGACTCAGACTCTTCAATTTCTCTGAATCTGACTCCAACTTCGGCAAAATGGACAAAAACTCCACGACTCCAACTCCATAACAAAAGCTGTAAAGTCAATAAGCCAAACATCCGACTTCACCCAAAATGGGCACCGACTCCGACTCCACAGCCCTGATAAAAACCTATATGTATAAACACGTGAGCCGCTTCCAAACAGAAATTGCCAGAAAAATGCACAAGTCACTTTTTAGCTTCGTCACGGGTTTTGAAGCCTGAAGTGATTAAAAAAAGGCTGAACATATGTACATCAAGTGATTGTTACATTCTTCTGCGCGGTTATTCTTTAGGCAGGTTTTTAGTGCTTTTTCAGGCGAGGTCCATCTGAAAAAGATGTTGTGTGCACATAACACTTCCCTTTTTTTGGTGGCCACATTAAGAATTCAGCCTGAATTTGAAGTGACACGTTTTGCCATAACGTTTACTGAGGAGATCCTGATCTAACAAGTGTATGGCAGAACCACCACATTTTCTGGAAATATGATGTGCAGTTTTGCCTTTATATTCTCAATGATGTGTCAAGAACAAATTATAAGACTACATTCCCACGATGATATTTTAGTGAGTTTTTGATGTTGCGTATTTTTGCTATGTCAACAAGTCAGCATCTTACAGGTTCAGCAAAGTGTATGGGATCTATAGAAATCGCCTGCCCCTGTCCTTTATTTTTCTTTAGTCATCTTAAACTGACCTGCGGTGCGTGGTACAAATCTGCAGCATGTCAACTTCTCATGCAGGAACACTGAGCATTTTTTGCAGATTAGATATGCAAAATCTCAGGTAAAATACGCACATGACTTTCTAATGTGTCTGCTGCAGAAACAACACATAAAAGCATCTAATCTGCATCTATCAATCAATAAATTTGTGTCAAAGCCAAATACCAGGAGGTATCTAGCAAAAAGAAGACAGCTTTATTTGTAGCGTGACACTACAAAGGGAAAACATAAAAAACCAGCATCACAAACGTGATGAAAATGTACATAAAAAACTGCACAGAACGCAATAAAAAAACAAAAGTGTGACGCTGGTCACAAGTAATAACTAGTCTCAGAGAAGCAAAAGACAAACTGAAATGAATGGAAAGTAATTATAACAATAATACTACTAACTGGTAGTAATGAAAGGTCAAAACAATCCGACGTCTGCTTCAGAAAATGGTGCAGTACAACAAGGGGTGGTCAGAAGCGAAATACAATTCAAGCCAAAGTCAGGAAACTAGAGATACAAAAACAATACAAAAGTGCAGAAGGAAAGAGGAGTCAGGTCACAAGCAAAGAGTCAAGTCCAGGCAAGATAACGAAGTCAGGCAGGGTCTCTTTCAGAGCATTGGGAGATCAAGTCCACACATCCAAAAGCAAGTGTACAATTGACACTGAGCATAGCTGCAAGATTGGTTAAATAGAGGCCTAATTAAATGAGCTGAATTCAGGTGATTTAGGCCACAGAGCCAGCCCAGCCTGACAGTCTCCACAAACCTAGAACAAACACAGGCAAATGTGGAGATCATGACAAAAAGTAACTTAATTTACATATGTTGTGCAGAAATTCTGCAATATGAAAAACTCACCCAAAAGCACATCGTGGGAATGAAGCCTATTAATGCTACATATATGGACAACTAAGGGTTTATTGAACCAATTACATGTTTTACAGACCCAATAAAGGGATTATACTTAAAATAGAACTGTCAAGAGTCCTTCACTAAGAAATCCTCCAAAACAGAGGAATGCAAATCTGCCAACTTGAAGAAAATTAGATTTGTTTTATTAATTGAGGTAGTAGTAGGGAACATGTCATGTCGTTTTTGTTTTTTAATCGCCCCCATGTTATTTAGATCATGGACTGTGCATCACTAACCTGGTTTTAAAAAAATCCATGTAATTATCATAAAAAAAGCACTTTAAATGCTTATATGTTTGCATTAGGTACCTACATAAATAGTCATTGGGGTGGATACTTCAGCTGGTAATAGTCGCATCAATCCACTGCAGTCATTCAATTCTTAAACGTAGTCACACCTCCCTTATTGTAATATTTTAACATTTAAGGAGTTTCAGAATCTGACATATACTGTAGAAGGACCTGTGGGGTGTCATAACCATGTGACCGTCATGGACGGAGCTACGTAGGCCTGACTTGAAGGACATTACTATTTAAAGAACCAGTACTTCAAGTCTGGTTTTTTGATTACTTGCTACAACTGCTGATATCAATCAAACAAGAGGACCATAGTTGCTTTAGCAAAATTGGGATTCTATTTATTAAGAACAATCCACATAGTTAGAAAAGTTATGACGAGTAATATTTCAAGGTAAAATTAAAGTGCACAGTGATGAGACAAACGATAACATGCAAAGAGTTGCCTCCTCAGCAGTATAGGACTCAGCTGACAATTTGGTTATGTGGGTTTTACAGAGATATATATACACAGTTTACAAGGGTTTTACAATTTAGTATCATACATAGTAACATGCATAAATGTATACATAGTGCTTGGATAACAGGGTCATACTAGGTCAATAGATGTGCAAACATCATCTCAGGTGCAGGCTCAAAGATCTTATAATAGTATTAGCACAACCTAAGATGGAGCACACCCTCATCTATAGCCACTAGTTCCTATATCTCACAATGCACCATGTTACCTGGTTACCCGGTATTCCCCCTTACTGCGCTTGTTCTAGATATCACCAGTCTCAGATCAAATGCCTGGAGCCACAGACCTTGTGTCAAACTGCGGTCATACCATATGCTGTTGGAGGGTCCCTCCGTGCACGTGCCAGCCCCTACGCCGTTTCGCTGGTAAGCTTCGTCAGGGGGCGTGGTTACGGCATCGTTCCTTCCCTCTTTATACCATGTGACTATGCACATGGTTACCTTCTGCCAATCCTGGAGCCCTATGTGGCGCATGCGCATCTCGCCGCTACGGCTCGCATCCTCTTCCCAGCCCCGTCATGGCCGCGCACTAATTGTTTAAACTGCAGCCATGGTGACGGGAGTGGGCGGGACAGGAGCCAGCGGGTAGATGGGCCGTGCGCACTTAACCCCTGACTGGGAGAAGGTAGAGTACTGTTAACATTTGCAGCTGCAGTTGTTTCTTATACATCGTGGATCTATATCTATACCGCCTTCCATAGGTAACATTTCTATACATCCTAAAAAGACATGGTTAAACTGAGCACTAGTAATGTAGGTTATACTGTATAATTGCACATAATGGTTGAGTATATATAAGCCCCCATTATACAATTAAGATCTCACAATTACCAAATCGGTAATAACATCATATACGAGCAAGTCCTATACAGCTCATGCCCCATTATGCTCAGAGCCAGTCTTATATTCATCACAGAAGATGTTCCACTTTTTCAGATGAATAAGGGGTAATTGTAGTCCAGTATGTCAACACAGTTCTTTCAAGCTGTCACATATCTTAGTCAGGCAGTTATCACTTCAAAGAGGTTCCAGAAGAACGCCGCAGCCAGTTCTATCCGAAAAATGAAAAATGTGAAATTAAAATTAGTGTAAGATTAAAATCAGCACCTGCAAGCCAAAACATCACCCATATCAAGGTTAAGTATAAAAGTTATACATATGCGCACTGGATTAACCTAGATATGAGACAAAACTATTCACTTCATTGAGCCCTATAGGTGTCAACGTGCCTAGGACCGTAATCCAGTGGCATTCCCGCTGCTGCAATTTCTTCACTATGTCGCCTCCCCTTGACCCTAGACTAACATGTTCAATTCCTCTGACCATAAAGGTCTTTGGATTTGAATTATGATGTTCTTTAAAATGACGCGGGATGGTTTTTAAGGTTGTCACATCTTCAACCTCTTTGGCTGCGATGATATCACGAACATGTTCGCGTACTCGCACCTTCATCTGTCTGGAGGTCAGGCCTATGTAGACCTTGGGACATCCACTGACTTGAAGGACATGTAGGCTTAGCTCCCCCATTACTATCATGTGGTCGTGACATCACCACAGGTTCTTCAACAGTATATGTGAATTTCTGAAGGTCCTTAAGTGATGATAATCTATTACAATTTGGAGGGATGTGACTACGTTTAAAAAACTGCATGACTGTAGCGGATTGATGTAACTGTTACCAGCTGAAGTATCCACCCCGATGACTGAATGTGGATTGATGTGACTTTTACCACTCCAATGACTGTTTGTGCAGGTACCTAATGCAAACATCAACATATAAAGTGTTTTTTATGATAAATGCCATGCATGGATTTTTTCTTAGCAGGTTAGTGATGCGCCGTGCATGATCTAAATAGCATTGGGGGTGGTTTAAAAACAAAAAATAAACACATGACAGGTTCTCTTTAAGATTTTCCAACAGCTAAAAAAAAAATCAGGTGGGCAAGACATTCTGCAACAATAGTTCATGACCGATCTCCAGACTTTTTTGCAGCATTAATCTAGCAGCATGTGGTCACAGCCAAACAACAACCCCTGCTGTGGCCTACCTGCTAACGGAAGGGTTGGTAGATTTTTTTAATGCAGTCATTTTCAGAAAAAGGAATATATAATGCTCACTCTAAGGCTGCTTTCACGTTAGCGTTCCCCTCCGCAGCGTTTTGCGGAGGGGTGCTGCAATGTAAGCGCAGCACAGCCAGCTCCTATCTTTATAATGGGAGCGCACGGTGCTGCGCTTGACTGCGCATGACCGTGCGCACCCATTCACTCCCATATGTGATCTGTGCGCAGGCGGATGCCTGCGCACAAATCACCCAGTCTCGTCCGCACAAGAAATGCAACATGTTGCATTTCTTGTGCGGTCGAGACTGGGTGATTTGTGCAGGTTATAATGGGAGCACCGTGCGCTCCCATTATAAAGATAGGAGCTGGCTGTGCTGCGCTTACATTGCGGCTCCCCTCCGCAGAACGCTGTGGAGAGGAACGCTAATGTGAAAGCAGCCTAAGTGAATTGATATCGAACAGTTGCAATATATGCTGTGTAGTCCTGCCCTGCACTTGTAGTTCTACCACTACCTGTCCTGGATGTGATCTTGCTCCCGTATGGCATGTGTGTATAATAACTGCAGCTCTTAAGTCTTCAGTTCGTGGAGTTCGGCGTCTGTTTATCTGATGTGCAGTGATTTTGTTACTTGCAGCAACATGTTGTTATGATCTCATGTCAGAAACAAGTGGTAATGGGCATCTCTCCCTAACCATCTGCAGGCGAGTTTACAGCAGGGGGACGATTTGTAATGTCAAATCTCACCCTTATTTGACAATATAGCAGGAGCTTTTGCCAAAAGCGGAAAGTGTGTTTATGCAGGAGTCATATACAATCCTATTTTGTGCAACCTCTCTTCCTCTTTGTGAAATATTTTCTTTGTACCTGTAGGATCTATTAAATTTCGATGATCCTTTGAACATTGAGGCAGCAGAACACCATTTGAGAGATAAGGTAAGAGTCCTCACCTTGACGTCTCAACATCTTCCTGTTATTTTATTTACTTTAGTAAATGAAAGGTGACGCATCACATGATTGCACAATTGGCATGTGTATATTTAAACTGTTTTCCACCCAATATGTGGTACAGATCATGCCTATTTACTCTACCCTCATGCTGTGTATGTAAGGGAAATGAATGCTAAAGATGTAACTACTTTTCAAGTTCATAAGTTTTCAATCCTCTATCTGTAATCTTGAGGAGAGCTCCTGGTCATGGTCCGTTTATGGTGAAATGTTCTTTCCATTTCCAGAATATGGCCCCAACAGTGCTCACTCAAACCTTCAGTAGTTTAGAAATTCTTTTGTAACCAATTCCATCAGTAGGTTTTGCAATAATAAGATTGAGAAGGTCTTGAGATAGCTCATTGCTTTTACACATCATGAGATGTTTCTTGTGTGCACCTTGGTAATGAGATACCTTTATATAGGCCATCAAATTAACCCGCTAATAAGTGGCAGGATTGCTTTCTAATTATTTCAGCCTGCATCATGACTTTCCATGGCTTTTAGCACCTCTTTCTGTATGTGTACATTAGAGTTTATCTGTGACATTTCTTATTACACATAACTTATCGACATTTCTGGTTTGATTTCCCTGCCTGTGTGGATTGGATAATTTCTTACCAACATCTAGTGAGAATTTTTTATGATTAGCACCTTTAGAAATATATTTACTTAGAAAATTGAAAAATGCACGTGGTGTATGTATGTATGTATATGTGTGTATGTGTGTATGTGTATATATATATATATATATATATATATATATATATATATATATATATATATATATATATATACACACACATATACACACATATATACATATAAATGTAATGTGTGTGTGTATATAGTATGTCAGTATAGAAAAAGGAGCACCCCAGCGACTGGTAGTAGGGTGCACAGCAAACCAACCAGTCCTTTTCAATGCCTGTCATACATACAATCCAAAAAAGGATGGCTGCACTCCAGTTTAGGAAAAGAGCCTTTAATCCAGCATGTGCACAAGATGGCGATGTTTGGGGCACACAAAGGGTGTGTGTGCCCGAAACGTCACCATCTTGTGCTTATGCCGGATTAAAGGCTCTTTTCCTACACCTAAACTGGAGTGCTGCAAATCATTTTTACATTGTGTATATATATACATATTTATTTTTATCAAAGGATGGATAAATGGCAGAACATTCCTCAGATAACCATTAGTAACCTAAATGATAGAATGCCAAGGCGCGTACGTGTGTGTATTGCTGCGCTTCTACTCGACACTGAAGAAAGTTGAGATGTTTTGAAAGTTTTCTTATTATTTGCATGTCTATCGATCCTGTTTATCTTCGGATCTCCACTACTTTTCCTTGTTGATGTTGCAATTTTAAAGTTGAGAAGCGTGTATGAATGCACATGTGTATTTATGTATATGTATATGTGTGTGTGTATAATATATTCCAAAATAGAGTAACGTTTCTGTTCCTGTGACTTGTTCTTGGTGTTTAAATTTCAGTGTTGAGGAGTGTGTGTAAATATAATTAGTCCACAATTATAGCAATGTTTCAGTTCCTGTTGGGGAAATTCTCAAGATTCAAAGAGGTTTCAGGAGGAACTGTATGTAGTATTTGGATATGTACTGATAGTCATCCAATTTTTTGGGGTGGTGTGCCGGCTGCTTTTGGACTACATCTGTTGTGGACCTCATTAAAGCGAACCTGTCACCCCCCCCCCCCCCCCGGGCATCAAAAGCTATAATAGCCACCTTCTGCAGCACTAAGGCTGCATTCTGAGAAGGTGGCTATAGCCTTTTGATGCCCTTTATAGTATGAAATATTAAGTTAGGTAAATGCTCACTCTTCTGAAGACCGGGAGGCGGGGTTTCACGCTCCTCCAGCCCGCCCCCTCTTGTCAGTCATTGTGCGCGCCTGCTGCTGCCTCCCCTCAGTGTGGAAAATGAACGCGCGTCTCCGTTCTCAAGCACGGAGCCGCGCATGCGCTGTGCGCCCGGTGTCGACTGCCTGGACACCAGGCGCACAGCGCATGCGCGGCTCCATACAGGAGAATGGAGACGCGCATTCATTTTCCACACTGAGGGGAGGCAGCAGCAGGCGCGCACAATGACTGACAAGAGGGGGCGGGCCGGAGGAGCGTGAAACCCCGCCTCCCAGTCTTCGGTCTTCAGAAGAGTGAGCATTTACCTAACTTAATATTTCATACTATAAAGGGCATCAAAAGCCTATAGCCACCTTCTCAGAATGCAGCCTTAGTGCTGCAGAAGGTGGCTATTATAGCTTTTGATGCCCGGGGGGGGTGACAGGTTCCCTTTAAGGTCTGAATTGGATTTGCACCACAATAAAATGGCTGCCACAATAAAAGTCGAGCAACGACGTCATAGCGACGTCATTGTGTGTGACACATACATACGATCAACAATAAGTCGGCTTAATCAGTTGTTGATCGTTCGTCCAACCTGCAGCATCGGTGTGTGTGACCCATTGATAACGATGTCGTTTACGACTTCACCTATCCAGAATCAGGTTTTTTCCTGATCTTCCAAATCAAGAAAAAAACGCAAGTGTGAAAGGCCCCTTACCCAGGCTTTAGATGGAGACCAACCTGACTTTAATTCTGCAGCCACTGACTAGCGACGCTGAAATCACCACTGAACCAGGCTGAGGCCTGCAAATCTCTTTGCTCAAGTGTAATATACATAAACTCCTAGTCAGTCTTTGTTTGAGGTTATTGATGTGAGAGGAAGAGAAACATCGGAGAGCCAAATACTTGCTCAAAACCCACAGCACAAGTCTCCGTTCATACCAGGAAGAGCCGACTTACGGTATTCGGAAAAGTTAACCTAGACCAAACCTAGACAAGCCAGTCCTTCCCTGACATCTTTTGGCTTAAAAATTGCTTTAAAAAAAAAACAAACTGCATATGTAAATCCAACCATAAACGAAGAACAACATGTAGAAAGAAGATTGAAGCTTTCATAATCTGTATAATCCCTATTATGCCCGATATGCAAGACCTTGCAGCCATTGACCAGTGAAGCGATAAGCTAGATATCTGTACTGCATTTTATTGTACTGGCTGTGCAGACAATTTCTACCATATACCAATATATTACCTATACCATTATTTATTTATTTATATATATATAGATGGATATAATTTCTTTTTTTTTTTTACTTGATAGTAAGGCATCTGTGAATTCAGGTGGAGTGGTGTCATTAAGCAAATGTCATCTTGCCTATTCTGTTTTTCGGATGCTTGTGTGTATATTCACCTCTTTGGCCTTATTTGACTTGACCTTTTATTGAAAAGCGCATGAAAAAGTCAAGTTCTAAAGCAGCGAATCCCATTTCCAGCACGTTGCAGTGTGACTGTGTTTTTCTCGTTGCCTGTTTATCTTAGAATATTGGTTCACGTTCACTGCGAATTAAAGTCAGATTTTCCAATGGATGCTTCGTTGTGGCACCATCGCTGTTTCATTGTGGTCAGCAGAAAAAAACTATGAGAAAATGTGCAATAGTTCTGGTATAGCACTGATGATATGTATGTGGTTTTATGCAGCAGATCTTGTTTCTTTGTTCCCTGTTTATTACATTGCAGCTCTGTATTCTGTGCTTTTCTGATGTATATAGAGTAGGAGACAACACACGCTCACAAAATCCTTGCATACAATGTGGAAGTTTTCTTGTGGCAACTTACAGGCCAGAACGTCCACATTAAAAAAGGAAATATTGGGTGACTAGGGAGTAGGGCCGCAGCTCTCTTTTTCTGTTGAGTATTCATAAGTCCGACGGTAGGAAGAGAAACCAGCATTGATTGGGTGCAGGGTTCACATGACTTCACAACCTCTAGTGAGTCTTAGTAACACGAGCTCTGACACCACTGCAACCACTCCAGCAGCACAAGTGAGTATAAGTTTCTTTATTTTAATGGGAAACATGGAATGAAAAGAGGGGGTGACCTGTAAATTAATGAAATCTGACGTTACACATAATTCCCAAGTCCAGTGCTGTCTCTCCGCTGCTTCTTTGGGCTTTGTTGATTGGCTCGATCAATGGCGACATGCTTTGTCTATATCAACTGAAAAAGGAATTGACCTAAGAAGGCTACTTTGTTTTTTTTTTGTTTTTTTTTAAAGGGGAACTTTACATAGATATAAAAAAATTGTATGGTCCCTGCACTCCTGTACTATAGTGCTGACCTGCTACTACACTTGTATAACAGTGGGGAACAATTTGAAAAAAAATTTCTGTTGAGTTAGGTTTTTGAGCTGATTTATACTAAAATTGGCATGCTGATTCCAAAAATGTAGTCAGTTTTTTTCTAGCACGTCAAGCTTTTCCTCCACAGCTTACCTGCCAGAGAAGGACAATTGCACTGATATCTGTAATAAGACTTGTTATCTGATTACAATTCGACTCATATAGAGCTACGTGGCAACTTGTAAGAGTAGTCACAACTGAGACATGCCTATTTCTTATATATTTCATTTTTTGTTCATATTTGTACTATTTAAAAAAAAAAAAAAACACTTTTTAGGTACAGTAGTTTACATATTTTTGAGAAGACAAAAATCCTATAGTTCAAAAACTTGACGTGATAGAGAAAAACTGAGATCATTTCTGGATTCAGCACCCAAAAATTAAGAACAGTTTGTCTGACCTAACTCCTAAAAAATTGTGTTCCCCAGTGTAATGTTTATAACACTTATAAATCTTTTATTCACTAGCTTCTACTCACACATTACCCTTCACAGCTGGCGCACAGCAGGACCTTCTGAGACATCATGCTTTTGTGATTGGAGGAAGTGTCTGTTATCGGACTCACTGTTGCTTACTACTGCGGGGGAAGCTGCACAATCGGGCATGACATATTGCTCCATACTAGAGGGGTGACGGGTGAAGAGCAGCTAGTGAATAAATGATTTACAAATATTAAACATTATACAAGTATAGTCGGCAGTAGGCAGCTTAGCATTATAGTATAGGAGGGCAGGTACCATACAAGTTTTTTTTTTTTTTTTTAATCTCCCTGGAGTTCCCCTTTAACTCAGTGCTGACTTTTAGAGGCTAGAAGTCCGTAATAAAAAAAATCCCTTTAAATCTTTATTTAAGCTCTATTTTTAGGAAGTTGTAATATATTAGAATCTGAGAGTCCTCAGTGGCTGATACCCTTTAATGGCTAACTGAAAAGATGGTAATAAGTAACAAGCTTTTGAGACAACTCGGGTCTCTTTTTCAGTGTAGTATAAAACAAAATCTGATTTGCCACATATAATGCACAATATGAAATGGTTGATACCTTTTAATGGCTAACTGAAAAGATGATGAGCAAAAGAAAGCCAAACTTTCGAGACTCTGACCTCTTCATCAGGCTAATAATGACACAAATTCTGAAGACAGTTTTATTGTACACTACTTGGGGTCTGTTCAAAGAGATTATGCTCCCAAATGCCCTTTCAATTGATGTAAAAATACATGAATCCATGTGAAACATTCATTCCTGGTCTGAATGTATCAATGGACATCATCCGTTTGTATTCCCAAATTCTTCTATCTGTTTAACACTTGAAATTACCTTTTGATTAAACTTTCACACTTCTTATCAGTGAATTGTTCCAATATTTACTTCCATAACTGTTTCACCCCATCTCATTCCTGTTCTGCTCCACCTCACTTGTCTTAAGCCCCTGTCACACTAAGCGAGATCGCTGCTAAGTCACAAGTTTGGTGATGCAACAGCAACCTCGCTAGCGATCTTGCTATGTTTGACACTTAGCAGCGACCAGGCCCCTGCTGTGAGATCGCTGGTCGTGTCAGAGTCGCCTGGACCATTTTTTGATTGTTGGGGTGCAGCTGGGCAGCGTGCATCGGTGTATTTGACAGGGACAAAGACCAACGACCTCAATACTTACTGGCCTGAGAAACAGGGTCCCAACAACCGCTGTATCATTCTGGATCTTTGTTGCGTCGCTGGTGAGACCTGACTGTTTGACATCTCACCAGCGATCCTGACATCGACGCACCAGTGATCCCTACCAGGTCGTATCGCTGGTGCTTCGCCAAGTGTGACGGTTCCCTTAAGTGCAGTATTCCATGTCATGTTGTGTATATATGTGGCACATCAGATTTTGTCTTATATCAGCCTGAAGAAGATCCCAGAGTTGTCTGGAAAGCTTGCTATTTCATACTACCTTTTTAGTTAGCCATTAAGAGGTATCAACCACTGAGGACTCCAGATTTTAATATTCTTCTGTCTACTGGCTAACACGGTACAAACATATATTTTGCCTTAGGAAGTTGTATTCATGAATTCTTCTCAAAAATCTTTTCTCTTCATACATCGATAGATCGAAAAGCAACCTTAGTCATAATATTGTGCAGCCATGACTATGAACTTGAGCTTTCTTTTAATCATTTTTATTGAAAATTTCATATACAGATTTTCCATTTTTCACATTTGAATGACACAATTCCATATTATAAAACATAGCAAATCCTATCAAGCTTTTCATACTGTATTTTATACCATAACTACGGTATGATATTGGTTTAACGCTGCTATACCTCTGTAGGTATTTCCATCTGTTATTTAAGTATAGTTTGTCTATTTAAGAAAATGTGCTTATTAAATAAAGTTTACTCTTTAACAAGTGGAGTGACCTGGCAGTGACGGCACACCGTTTCATAGTGGTGAACATATATCGGGGTCAGATACTCTCAGAAGAGCTCACTGACGCAGAATGACAAAATTAATGGTTGCAGGTTGATTTTATGGCATGTAACCATTCTATTGTTTTTATTAGCTCAGTTCTGACTGTTACGCCAAATCCCATAAGCCCGAAGCTCGTGTTACCTTCTGTATGCAAGATGTCTTCTGATTTATTGCATTTTGTAATAAAAAGTAGATTAGCAGGTCACTGACTCGCTCTTTTGGTGTCATTAAAAAGTCCTTGTGATGTATTATCTCCTGAGCACATATGATGTAAATTATGATCATAGACCTATAACATTTACTGATATAACGGGAAGAATGAGCACTCTCTGGCCATGATTTTTTCCTATTAAATTAACTACTTTGCCGGGCGCTGCTCTCTGGACATAATGTAGACGTTCTACTGGGATAATTTCAGCTTTAACAGTTGTTCGTGATATTCCTGAATGACAAATTATAAAGTGAAAACTGGTTGTGACATATACAGAAGAGTTATGTTCTGCAGATGCTTAAATAATCTAAATAATATGGCTGCACTTCTGATTGTGACTCTTGCAAAAGCTGCAGTCACAAGAAATCAATTAAAGAATCAGTGGTTTTAGCTTATTTTTCACCACTGGAGTGATGCTTTTAATATAAGTCCATGCCCCTACGTTTATACTCACCTGCTGCCATCTTCACCCTTTTTTGCTGCCGTTCTGGTCAGTTCTAAAGGTACCGTCAGGGGCGGAACTACACTGGTGCAGTTGGTGCAGCTGCACCAGGGCCCCAACCGGTTAGGGGGCCCCTTCAAGCCTGGAGGGGGCCCCCAGCCGACCCCCACAAGCCGCCGTCAAAGGAGAGGAGGGCCAGGCAAGGGTAGCAGAGAGCTTCCTGCTTCCCTTGCCTAATCCCGCCCCTCCTCTCCAGCTCCTACGACCATCCGGCGCACCGGGCGCAGCTCTGCCAGCAGCACCAGGCGGGAGAGCGCGGCTCTCCCAGCAGGACCAGGCGGGAGAGCGCGGCTCTCCCGGCAGCAGCGCGGCTCTCCCGGCAGCACCAGGCGGGAGAGCGCGGCTCTCCCAGAAGCAGCGCGGCTCTCCCAGAAGCAGCGCGGCTCTCCCAGCAGCATGGCTCTCCCAGCAGCACGGCTCTCCCAGCAGCAGCAGGTAAGAGATATCTGCTCTCCCAGCATCCCATCCCCCCCCCCCCCCCCGGTCCTCACCTGCACCAGGGCCCCCGGGGGTGACGGTCCGCCCCTGGGTACCGTTACACGCCTCAATATTGGAACAATGAAACAAAGAGTGAAAAATTTAAAAGGGTCTAAACATTTTTCCATAGCCACTGTATTAATGAGTCTAATAAGGTTGAGGAAAGTGTTTTAAAAAGAAAAAAAAAAAAAAAGATACTTCTCCTGAACCGACACCACTCCTATGAAGTTGGTGCAGCATTCCCACTGTTTCTTTTGGATGACATGTGGACATTGCTCACGATCATTGGCTGCTGACTGTGTGCAGGACTCACGTGGTGCCCCTCCTTCTCCCAAATGATGATCCCAGCATAGCGGCAGGGGATGCAGTGGTTACTGCAATGGAGAGGTGGTGGCCTGGGAGGTATGTATCCCTACTTTTTTTTATTTTTAAGCTCCCTCTGCCCATTAATGTGGGATGGTCTAACTGGAACTGTCAGCTTTGGGCATGTGGTAGGTAACTGGAGACCATGATGGCCATAGGTAAAAGCCTGCTGTTCTTGTTCGGTGAAAAATGACCGAATTTGAAGTTCTTTATTTCATTTTTTTTTTGTTTATGGACAACCATGTTCACATACAGTATAATAATGCCACAGGTATTCAAATAAAACACTTATATTAGCTAAAAATCAAGACTTTAATAGTTCCGGTCACAAATTACCAGAACATTATAAGTGTATAGTAGACCCAAACAGAACAGCAGGGTTAGGTCATAATTAGACTCCAGGACCCTAGTACTGTCAGCCAACAGAGCATTTTATTTGTCATGAATGTCTCCTGTCATTAGGAGACTAGTCACAGGATTGGGTCCAACATCTCACTTTGCCTTTTGAGACTCTGGATGTTAAATGTGATTTCCTTTCCTTTGGTGCATCTAGGATTAATGTCAGTTTCCTTGCTAGCAACTGCTAATTACTTCTCATGTGCTTCCGACTGGTGACCACACTCATCACCTTTAAATAGCACTATGTTCCACCAGAGGGCGCCGGTTATAGGGAATCCACATTCCCTACCTAGCCACTGAGGATGAAGGTTGTGCTACTGCTGGAAGTTTTGTAGGCTGCAGTCCCAGTGCCTGGCTGTGGCCATGAAGCTTGGTGTACATCTTTTTTGTTATCCCCCTGTTTCTTCTATTCCTGGTATTTTATTAGTGCAGCCCTAGGACTAGTGTTCTCGCTGCCAATCTCACTAGTGAAGTCAGAGCTAGCACGGGACTAGCTATCCTGCTTGGCCATGGGGTGATATAACCCTTGTAGGAATGATAGGGAAATCGGGGTACAGTCTCAGGTGAGTGCAGGTGTCCCATCCCCCGCTCCCTCCCTCCTGGGTAGACACAGCGTGACAATATTGAGCCACCATATCACTGTAACCAAAAAGAAACCTAAATAACAAAACCTACAATGCTCATTTACTGTAAAAGCTAATTAGATATTCTAAAAGCTTGATATTTAGTGGCCTGATCTGATCAGGCTGCACAGTTCCGGGTTCTAGTTGAAAAGCAATGGTGGACACACCAGTCACTCTATGGTAAAGCCAATACAGCAGTCTATCTTTATGGCATGTTGCTTGATATTTTCTATGCAAAAAAATCAATAAAAATGGAGTTGAGAAGCAGTTACAGCATTAACAATGTCATGTCTTATTTTCTTTCTCTTCTGAAGAGCTATTAAAGTATATATCTGCCTTTTACTTCATTTTATAAAGAAATGTAATTAGCTTTAATTCAATGAGCGTTTTTTATTTCTTAAAACAACAAGTAAGCCAGTACTACCTGAGGATAGCATGCAATATAAGGCGTGCAGATGCAGTTATTCATTCCAAACTGTATAATATTATAAAATTTACATTTTTGGCAAAATATTGATCATTTTTGAGCCATCCTGCCATGTCAAGGCAATCTCATCATGGCGGTCCTACTCGCTATATTTTTATTTAATTTAAATTGCTTCCACCAACATACATATAAAGCAGAACCATGAAAAGCAGCACTTACCTGGAGCATTTCAGAACCTTCCTCATGATGCTAGACTGGCATATGTGAATGAAGGCAGAACATACCCTAGCAGTTTGGAATTGATATGTGCATTTGAACTTCTTGTATTGCATTCTATATTAAAGAAAATCAATCAGTAGGATCATCCCTCATAAGCAGTCGGTATGGGCATATAGGTCATAGGACATTACAGCTCTGCCGTACTGTTAGCTCAGATCTCACTGTAGAGCTGTGTGTGATCAGGAGGGCAGATTATGAGTACCGTCACACCTGGCGATGTCGGCGGTGATTTTATAGGCGATGCTGGGGCGTGGCCTATCGCCGAAGCGTCGCCTGATGTGAATAGGCGAGGGCGACGCATTCGAGTGGTCGCCTGGTTTCTCAGCAGCCCTCTGAAACCAGGCGAGCACTCTGGGGCGATGTGTATACATCACCCCATGTAAACGGGGGACGGCGATCTCATAGACGATGGGAGCCATAGGCTCCCATGTTGCGGCATCGTCGCTGGGGTTTTTAGACACCCCAGCGGCGCCGCCGCCCGTAAGATCACCGGTGCATTGCCGTAGGTGTCGCCGCATGTAAACATGCGATGGCGACGCTGGCGAGGCGCCAAAAAGGTGCGTGCTCCTGCCCTTCGCCGCTGAAATCTCCGGCGACGTCACCTGGTGTGACTGCACCCTATCAGTCATTACAATGGTAACGTCCCATTTTATGTAAATATTCTCTGGAGGCAGATACTCAGGCAGATCTGTGTCCGGCCCATAGATCTTAACGGCTCATTTACGAGTAAGATAAACATGGATTTCTCTGGAACAAGTAATTGTATCAGGGATATCAACTTTCTATGATATACATACCCATATAAAAGGGTTAGGATGGTTAATCCTACTGACAGATCCCCTTTAGAGCTGTATTCCAGTTTTGACTGCCCCTATCCATCTGCAGGGTCTCTAGGTGATAAACTGAGGAGAAGAAGCAGTGTGATCAATAGGTAATTTATATCCTACGTGGATGATCTGGGTCGTTTTAAGTGACTTTTCAGCTACTTCTGAAACTCTCTAAACTGCAGTAAAAGTAAATCCTTCATACAAGTCTATGAGTTTGTGAAAAATCACTGACTGCACAGAAATGGCATGAGTGTAATTAGTGTGCCGTCCATGATTAAAGAGGACCTGTCACCAACCATCCATGGTGATCTAATTAGAGCACTGAATGCAGCATGTCTGCTGCATTCAGGCAAGGGGTCCCCCATCCATTGACCCCCCCCTGTACCCCGAGATAATAGACTTTGAAAACTTACATACTGGAGCCAAATAGGAGGTGGCTAGTGGCTGGAGCCATTTCTCTCAAAGGGCAGTTTCAGGCCCCCCCGGATCTTTAATCCGCCCACCCTCATGGCAATCATTCTCTCCCTTGCCTGCTGCATAACACAAAGCGAGGGACGCGGTGCTGGCCGCATTGTCCCGCCTCCTGTGGTGACATCACAGCTTATACCCGCCCCGCTCCATGTTAACTATGGAGCAGGGCGGGGGAAGGCGGTGATGTCACAGCAGGAGGCCAGCCACCACGCCTCCTGCAGTGACATCACCGCTTATACCCACCCTGCTCCATGTTAACCATGGAGTAGGGCGGGTATAAGCGGTGACATCACCGCAGTAGGCGGGGCAGTTCGGCCAGCACCGCGTCCCTCGCTTTGTGTTATGCAGCAGGCGAGGGAGAGAATGATTGGCATGAGGGTGGGCGGATTAAAGATCCGGGGGGGCGTGAAACTGCCCTTTGAGAGAAATGGCTCCATCCACAAGCCACCTCCTATCTGGCTCCTCTATGTAAGTTTTCAAAGTCTATTATCTCGGGGTACAGAGGGGGTCAAAGGATGGGGTACCCCTTGCCTGAATGCAGCAGACATGCTGCATTCAGTGCTGTAATTAGATCACCATGGATGGTTAGTGACAGGTCTTCATTAACATCGTAATGGGTAAGGGAAGTTTAGCAAATTGTTTTTTCAAATGTGAAAATCACTGATGGCCAAAGCTGTCACTGATCAAACACTGATGTAAAGCAGATGAGTCTTGATCCTTTTTTTTGCGTATGTAAAAAATCACGCTTGAATGAGGCCTCTTGAGGACTCCTAAACCTGTGCTAAGTCATTGAGATGACTGCTAGGATGCCTTCAAAATACTTATTCCTGCAGAGGTGTTCCACTTTTTATTTATTTTATTTTTTTAGAAGGCTGCATTCATTAAACTCCAAATCTACAAATTATACTCCATCAAGTGAAAGAAAAAAGTTGGTTAAGGCTGCCTTCACATTTGCGTATGGGAAGGCAGCGTATTGCTGCGTTCCCATACGCAGTAAAACGCATGCGCACTGCGTTCCTATGTTTAACATAGGAAAGCATAGTGCCTGCGTTTGCTGCGTTCGGGTGCGGATGCGGACGATATCTGCTCCTTCCGGTGTCCAGCATCCGCACCCGGGACGCAGCCAGTTGCATTTTTTTGTGCGCTCGGGGAGCTTGGACAATCAGCAAGCGTCCCCAAGCGCACAAAAAATGCATTGGCTTCAATGGGTCCGCAGTGTTCAGCGCTTGACAGCGCTGGAGAACGCTGCGGACCCATTGAAAAATCTCCCGGTGGCCGCCGGTGATGTCACAGGAGCTCACCGACGGCCACCGGGAGATCAGCTGAGCCACTGCTGTCCTCTTCCTTCCCGCCGCCTGTAATGTGCTAGCGATGTCGGCGGGGAGAACAGCTGATTTGTCAGCTGTTTGAATCTTCCCGCGCCGACATTCTCTCTCGGTGTCGGCGCGGAAGATTCAAACAGCTGACAAATCAGCTGTTCTCCCCGCCGACATGTCCCGGTGCTTACCGGCGGCGGGGAGGAGGAGATCTCCGGCGCTGAACTCCTCCTCCAGCCCGCCCCCGGACAGCGCCGATTGGCTGCCGGGCTCCACAGTGATGTGTCCGCAGGCGGACATTATCCGCTGCGGACACATCATTTCCCCACTGCTTTTGACAGCGTTTGTGTCTGCATGCCATCAGCATGCAGACACAAACGCTAATGTGAAGCCAGCCTAAGTTGGTTTAATGCATTAAAAAAGTGCGTTTATTGGATTTGATAAAACACACTTAGGTTTTTCCATTGCTACCAAGCGGATTTCGAGATCCTAGGACTCCTTCATCTTTCTGCAGCACATGGCCCAGTGCTCACCTACAGCAGGGGAGTGATAATGAGTAGAAAGACAAAAATTAATCAGCATTGAATCTGCATCTTTGAAGCTTTTTACTGATTACTGTAGATTACCGAAATTTTTATCTGTGACCGTCTCCTGAAATAGGCATTAATATAATTTTGTTTTATGAAATCACGCTCTGGACAGATGGAGCATCCAAAAACACAGTAAAGTAGGCGCCTAGGATTTTCAATTGATTGTTAAAGCACCACTACAGCATTTTGGTTTTTGTTTCAGCACTGGAATGGCACTTTAAATGTAAGGTCCCATCATATACTCACATTCTGGCATCTTCACCTGTTACCGATGCCGCTCCAGTCCTGCACCGCCGTCTTATACCCATGACTGGGCTGAAGTCAGAAGTTACGTCATAATCGCTCAATACAAGTGTATGAGAGCCACAGCAAGGCCAAAACAAGGCGCCCATAGAGATGCATTGAGTAGTAACCTCTGGTGTGCTCCCGACAGTGCAATCGCAATAGCGGGTAAAGCAGACAGAAGATGAGTATAACATGGGGAAAAAGTACTTGCATTTAAACCACCACTCCAGTGGGGAAAAAATAAAAATAAACCTGAAGTGATGCTTTAATGACTTTGTTTTGAAGAAAAGTGAGGTTTTAACTGTAAGGTTATGTCCAGTCACATTGGTCTTAGCTTTTGCCGAAACGTAGCAAAACCTTAGGAGTTTCTAGTATCTCCTGATTTCTTGGCAGGAGATTTATTGCATTTTTTACTGTTGATTAATTGTGTTTTTGGAGCATTTTTGCAACAGATTTGCCATAGAACACTGCAAAAATGTAGAAAAAAATTGCCATCCTCATTCTTTCAAAAACGCAGAAAAACCTGTGGTAGTTTTCACTTTCTGAAATGAAATAAAACCAATGTGTGTGGACAGGAAATCCCTGAATCACATAGGTTTTGTGGGGAAACAAACACACAGGTTAAGATTTACATAAAACCAAGGCAAAACCTGAGCCCAAAAATGCCCTGTGTGAACATAGCCCAAAGTCGATTGTAACGATCTCACTGCTTGGCAGGAAAAAAATGTTCTGCAAAATCAAGCAATTCTTAAAAAGAAACAAAAAAAACTTAATCATGTAGGAGACCACCCGTAACCTGGTCAAAAGTGGCTAGGTTTTGCTCTTATTTTATTTCCATAGCTCCCCTGAGCACTCCAGTGTTTTTTTGGGGGCGGGTGTTAATTCTGCCACACAGGTCCAGAGATAATCAGCCTTTGTATTTAGTGCTACATTCTTTGGCCTTTATGAAGGGGCATTGCTCACAGGGTAATTATGCAGAGCATCCTGAAGAGATTCCTCAGAGGATCCCCTTATAGCAGCAGGCCGTCCCCTTATAGCAGCAGGCCGTCCCCTTATAGCAGCAGGCCGTCCCCTTATAGCAGCAGGCCGTCCCCTTATAGCAACAGGCTGTACCCTGTCCACAGCAGAACCACCCCGTCCCTTGCTGACCCTCACCTCAGCCGGATATCACAAAACATCCATCTATGTAAAGTCTGCAGTGAAAAGGGAAAATCCTCATGAAGTTATGGCAGCTCCGTGAATACAATGACCAACTCCCTGCAGTGATCGTTGTCAGAGGGATTTCTTCCCCTTCACTGTCCTGGGCTGTCAGTGATGGTGCTCTGCTCTGTATCTGCCACTGAGAGTGAAGGAGAACTGTGTGAGGGCCCAGTGATGCTGTCATGGTGTCTGCACCTTCTAATCTTCACAGTGGTCGGCAGTCTCTGTGTGAATGAGACATCTCTGTGTCACTGATGTCTTCACACAGGAGCAGCTTTGGCACAGTGTCTCAGAGACACAGTGCTGATCATCCTTTACACTATTGATACACATACTGATTGGAGTAGTCTGTCCAATCAGTAACTGCAACAGTGTGAAGTGTTAGGGGGGTGTATGTATGGAGATGCTGCCGCTCACACAAAAAATAATAAACTGTAGCATACCCGTCTGCCGCTCTCCTCATCTTTCCCTCTGCAGCAGTGATGTTTTGCTGTGTGTGCCGGTACCTGATCATGTGACCGGGACGTGCAGTAATGACATCGCTGTCACATGATCAGATACCGACACACACAGCAAGACATCGCTGCTGCAGAGGGAGAGATGAGGAGAGCGGCGGACGGGTAAGTTACAGTTTATTATTTTTGTGTGAGCGGCACCATCTCCATACATACACCCCCCTAACACTTCACACTGTTGCAGTTACTGATTGGACAGACTACTCCAATCAGTATTTGTATCATTAGTGTAAAGGATGATCAGCACTGTGTCTCTGAGACACTGTGCCAAAGCTGCTCCTGTGTGAAGACATCAGTGACACAGAGCTGTCTCATTTACACAGGAGTGGTTTTGGTACAGTGTCTCTGAGAGATTGATCAAAGACTTCACCCCTGTGAATATTAGGAGGTTCAGACACCATGACCGCATCACTGGGCCCTTGCACAGTTCTCCTTCACTGAAGGAATCACTCTGATAACGATCACTGAAGGGAGTTGGTCATTGTATTCACGGAGCTGCCATAACTTCATGAGGATTTCCCCTCCTCACTGCAGACTTTACATAGATGGATGTTTCATGATGTTTGGCTGAGGTGAGGGTTAGCTAGGGATGGGGTGGTTTCTGTGTGGACAGGGGATGGCCTTTTGCTATAGGGGACGGCCTGATGCTGTATGGGGCGTGCTTGTAGTAGAGTAGGTGGAAACCACCAGTTCTCCATTTACATGCAGGCTCCAAAGCAAACATGCCCCTGGTCCGCTCTCTTCAGACACAAACACAAAACAGTGATATCTAGGAAACCCTGCAAAATGCTGACAGAAGGTAAATTACAAACTGTCGGCATTCTGCAGCCTTAGATATACACTGAGATTTAATGAAAAGCCCGGACAACCCCTTTAAGGACTTTCTCCAATATGGTTTTTTTTACGAGTTGTTTACTGCAAGTTCCTCGCTCTTTAATATGCAGGATTTTCCTGTGACTGCAGTGCTTTTATGATATTTGGAAACCTTGTACATATCAAGTCTAATTAATGCCAAATTAACAGATTTATGCTTCACTTTTTTCCCTTTTGAGTTTAATACCGCATCATGATGAGATTCACCCATGAACTTCTACTGCCATGACCCGAGAAAATAATATACCATCAACAAATGCAAGTGACATAAACAGACTTTTATAAGGTGCTTGCTGTCACAGTAGAGGCTAATTAATGTCCGTTTTCATAATTAAGGCCACTGACCTCCTTCAGAGCTAGATGATTTCCATTAAGACTGTGGTTTAAAATGTGACACACACAATTGCGCTTCAACAATAGTAGCAAAATGAACAAAGCAGAGAACTGTATTAAATGTCCATTGTTTTTTCAGATTTTCTTTGTTGCTATAAATTAGATGTAAATCGTTTACAGACTTGAAAAGAAAAAAAATATACTTGACACTAAAACTGAAGTAAAATGCACTGGGTGTTTATACACAACAGGAATATATAGATCTTGAGACTTTGAGACTGTTGATAGATTTTGGGTTAGGGGTGAAGGGAGGGAAGAGTTTTAGATTGTTGTTATTGTATTATACTGATGACACAAAATGTATGTACTGTATTTTTCGCTTTATAAGACGCATTTGATTATATGACGCACCCCCAAATTTGGTGAAGGTAAAGAGAAAAAAATCATTTTCAATGTTAGATGGGGTCCGTCTTATCATGAGTGTCCATTTAACAAATCATATAGGTTATATGTCCCTCATAGCCTCCTCATCCAGGTACATGGTCCCTCATCCTGGGATATAGCCCCCATCCTTTTAGCCCCCTTAATCTGATATGGCCCCCTTATATTGGATATAGCCCCCCTGTGCTGGCACACGCCCCCTATTACTAGCACAGGTCTCCTATTGCTGGCACACGTCCCCCTGTCGTGGCACACGTCCCCCTGTCGTGGCACACGTCCCCCTGTCGTGGCACACGTCCCCCTGTCGTGGCACACGTCCCCCTGTCGTGGCACACGTCCCCCTGTCGTGGCACACGTCCCCCTGTCGTGGCACACGTCCCCCTGTCGTGGCACACGTCCCCCTGTCGTGGCACACGTCCCCCTGTCGTGGCACACGTCCCCCTGTCGTGGCACACATCCCCCCCCCCCCTGTCCTGGTTATGGCACTCATGTTGCTGCCTATAGTAAACTAAAAAACACTTCCAACGGCGTCCTTGGGGGCCTCTCTCCTTCCGCTGCACTCCTCCACTTCCTGGTAATGCCGGTCATGTGATTGGCACAGCAGAGTGACAACATCTCTGCATGCCCGATCACAGCAGCAAGCAGGGAGACACCGGGAGAACAGCGCTAGAGAAGGTGATTAAAGTTTTTTTTTATTTTACAGCAGCATGGGGGCCATAACCAGTACAGGGGGGGCATGTGAAATCTCAGGGGGCGCAGGCACATATAATATGCGCCGCTCCCCCAGTTCATCACCGCGGTGCAGTTTCAGCACCGCGGTGATGGACAGCTGCAGTGCATATTATATGAGTGGGGGCACGTGCCCTCCCGCTGCCGCCTGCACCAGCCCACCTCAGCCCCCGGACAGGTTCCAGACCTGCCCCCATCTCCCCTGGGCCCTGCAGTATATAATCCGTATATTCAGATTATAAAACGCACCACCCACTTTCCCTCAAAATTTGGGGGAACAAGAGTTTTATAATTCGAAAAATACGGTATGTTTATTTGGGGAAAAAAACTAATAACAATGATTTGAACAAAAAAAAAACTGTTAAGCCATCCTACCACGACATGGCATACCCAATCAGGATAATTCTGTTTCTTGTACTGAACGGGCTTCAATAGATGGGGCAGAGCAGGACCCGGCCTGACTTCCTAATCACCTGACCATGGAAAGCTTATAAAGATTAGATGCACGGTCCAAAACGAGGGAGCCACACCTGTATGTACAAGGTACAACAAACTAAAGCAACACCAAAGACATGAGCTTGAGATTTTGTTGGAATATTTGCAATGTGTAGGTGTTTATTTACACTGTGGCCAATAACTGACATAACTTAGGATAGAGAAAAAAAACCTGCAGTAAGCAAATAAGTAAATAGTGCTAATAAATGTAAACAGGCTAAAAAAATGGAAGCCATACCCCTGTATGTACTACCATGTTTCCACAAAAATAAGACTTCCCCGAAAATATAACGTACTAGGAGGGTTTGCAGAGCTGCTAAATATGACACCCCCGAAAATAAGGCATATCAGACATTATTTATATTAAGCATGCCCGCCTAACGGTATGCAGCTACCTCTGCCTCCTCCTCTACTGCTGCCACCACCTCAGCCGCCACCTCTGCCACCTGTGCCATTGCCTCCGCTGCTGCCTCTGCTTGTCCACCCGCTGGTGTCTGCTGCTCCCCGCCGCCACTGTACTTATTCCAGCGATGAGCTCTCTCAGCTGTCGTACAATTACAAGAAGCTTCTGGCCAATGAGAAGCCAGCAGTCCCCAGTGTCTGATTGGCCAGCAGCTTCTCGTAATTGTACAGCAGCTGAGAGAGTTCAGTGCGGTGCCCTGAATACAGCGACAGGATCGATGAGAGAGTGGGAGGGCTGCAATATTGGGGGATTCAAGAGAATATTTGGGGATGCAAGGGGATCATGGGGATATTGGGGGCTGCATGGGGATAATGAGTGCTGCATGGGGATGATGGGGTTATTGAGGTCTGCAAGGGGATGATGGCGGATCATGGAAAAATAAGACATGGAGCATCTTCGGGAGCACAAATTAATATTAAACGCTGTCTTATTTTTGGGGAAAGAGTGTAGTTAGTTGTACCAAGAACATGCAGGGGTGGCGCCCCTTTTAAGGGTTGTGCATTAAGTCTAGATTACTTTCCACGGGCATGTGTTTAGGTGTTCAGGATCTTGGATCATGCTTTGACACGATCTATTGAGGCCGGATGGCATGTAGGCACATTTAGTACAAGAAAGAGGGTGGTCCTGATTGTTTGGGAACTGTAATCTTTTTGCTACTACAAAAGTTATGTTTGGGGAAATGCATAGTGGCCAGTTTTATCATAACCTTTTCATCCTGCCGTTCTTTTAATCTGAATAGATTGACAATGCCACTCTGTATGGGGTCTTTTTTAAACATGAACAACATGAATAAACTAAGTTTTTTTATTTTTTGTCCTGTGGAATTTCCTGTGGGTCAACAGGTGAACGCTGCAGTTATAACTCTCCAAGGCAGAATTTCTATATGAACGCATGGTGAGCGTTGTTTATTGCCTTTATTTCCTTTATGTGCATTGGAGCATTACAAAAAAAAATCAACAGAAAAATGAAAATTGGACATAATTTCACATAAAACTCCAACAATGGACCAGAGGAAATTGTTGTCATTCTCAACTTGATATTTGATTACACCCTTTAGGATAAATAACTGCAATCACTTTCTGTAACCATCAATAAGCTTCTTACAGCTCTCAACTGGAGTTTTGGACCACTATTTTGCAAACTGCTATAGGTGTCTCATATTTGAAGGGCACCTTATCCCAACAGCAATTTTAAGGTCTCTCCACAGGTTTTCTATGGGATTTAGATCTGGACTAATTGCTGGCTACTACAGAACTCTCCAGCACTTTTGGGGCTTCTGTTTAAGGTCATTGTCCTGCTGGAAGACCCATGACCTAGGATGCAAACCCAGCTCTGGTTCAGGGCACTACATTGCGACCCAAAATCCGTTGGAAGTCTTCAGATTCATTATATCTTGCAAACAGTCAAGGCACTCAGTGCCAGAGACAATAGAACAGCCACATAACATCTTTAGACCTTCACCATATGTGACTGTAAGTCCTGTGTTCTTTTCTTTTTAGGCCTCATTCCATTTTTAGGAAACAATAGAATAATGTGCTTTACCAAAAAGCTCTATTTTGGTCTCATCTGTACACAAGATGTTTTCGAAGAAGGATTTTGGCTTACTTGCATACAATTTGACAAACTGCAGTCTAGCGTTTTTATGTCTGTGTCAGCAGTGACTTCTTTCCTGGGTCTCCTGCCACAATGTTTTATTTCATTCAAATGCTGACACTGATGCACCCTGTGCCTGCAGGACAGTTTAAATTTCTTAAGAACTTGATTGGGGCTACTTATCCATCATTCGGACTATTCTACATTGCATCCTTTAATCAAGTTTTCTCTGCCATCCACGTCCAGGGAGATTACCTACAGTGCAATTGGTTGTAAGCTGCTTGATTAAGTTGCTCACTGTGGACAAAGAAACATCAAGATTTCTGGAGATGGACTTGTAACCTTGATGATATTGAAATTTTTCAGCAAATTTGGTTCTCAAGTCCTAAAACGGTTCTCTTCTCCTTCTGTCTTCTATGCTTAATGTGGCATACACAGACACACAATGCAAAGATTGAGTCAACGTTTCCCCTTTTTATTTGGTTTCAGGTGGGATCTTTATATTACCTACACCTGTTACTTGCCACAGGAGAGTTTGAACAAACATCACATGCTTGAAACAAAGTTGTTTACCCATAATTTTGGAAAGGTGCCAACAATTTTTTGTCCAGCCCATTTTGGGGGTTTTGTGTGAAAGTTTGTCCAATTTGCCTTTTTTTGTGTTGTTTTTTTTTTGCGTTCCTATACACACAAAGGAAATACATGTGTATGACAAAATATGTGTAATTGCAATCATTTTCTGAGAGAAACTCTTCATTTTCTTGAAAAATTTCAAGGGTGCCAACAGTTTTTAAACCATAAGTTTTTATTATAATATTTCGGTTGAAAATACAATGTATGTACGTTTCACCAATTTGACAAAGCAAGGCTCTAACATTAATAGCAAAAATCGATGCCTATAAACATAGAAATTCACCAAACAAGGTTATCAAGTGGGGTGATGGAGAGAAAGAAGAGGAGGGTGGACGACATGGGGAATAAGAAAAGATGGGAGAATGAGGCATAGGACACAATGTACATACGTCACTGCAGTCCAAATACGTTATAAAGGGTTAGTAACGTTGTGGAACTGTATCATCTCATCGAAATATTGATTAATAGCAGAGAAACATATCTCAGTTGAAATACTCATCTGAAGACCTCTATAGTGTTTAGTGCTGATTGTATCCAAGGGTCCCACCAATTCAATATTTTGTTCCTTCTGGGGAGATCATGGGCCAGAATAAGCTCATATTGAAAATGTAGGTTTATGCGGTTAGTCAGTTCTGCAATGGTTGGAGGATCCGCAGATCTCCAGTGTGATGCTAGACACAACCTCGCTGCCACCAACAGATTAGTAACAATAGGGCACAGAGTCTTAGGTATAGAGTCTAGACCCAGATCCAGCAGGGCAACCGGGGCCTCCAACATCAAAGGGAGTCCCGTAAGTGAGCCAAGTAGGGACTCAATCCCCTTCCAAAAAGATTTTATAATGGGGCAGTCCCACCAAATGTGGGCAGGGGTCCCCAGTACAGGACAACCCTGCCAACACAAGTGGGAAGAGTGAGATCCAGCGCCCCCAAACCTAACCATTCGGTCCGGGGTCAAGTACCAGTGAAGCTGGAGCTTCTTTGTCTGCTCCAAGTGGTTTATACACGAAGGAAAATGAGACACGAGTGGCTGCTTTCTGCCACGCTTCCAAGGGGGCAGTAAACGCCAGGCCCTTCTCCCACCTAGTCATGTATGCAAGTTTTTGTTTGGATTGTTGGTTCAGAATTGCTTTATAAATGATGGAGACACCGCCAGAATTAGCGCCCCCCGACTTGTAGAAGACCTGCAAAGAGTTATTAAACAGCTCCTGGGACGGAACAGGAAGGGAGACAGAGGCCAGGAAATGCCGCACCTGAAGATTGGTGCCAACAGTTTTGACCATGACTTAGTTTGTCTCCTGAATGCTGAATGACATGATGTGGAAATCCTGTGAGGATAAAGATCTTTTCCCATTCACGTGGGGAAAAAGATCTGTTGAACTCCTGTTCCCAAGCACTCTGGAATGGGGCCAAGATATTTACACTTCTCCCTTTTCAACAGTTTGCACAGCAAAGAAATGCTATGAAGAGGTACCTCCTCCCTAATACAGAGCTTTTAAAACTTTGTTAGAGGTGTCAGCCATGCCTCCTGATTTGGGATTGAGTGAAAGAAGCTCTGTATGCAATTGTACTCCATCCAGGCCTGGTTGTACGTGTATCTTTGAGATTTCAGGTTTTTGATTGGTATTAAGCCTAATGTAGAAGTAACATGTCTCTTATGAGATTTAAGTGTTAGGGTCAGGTGTACTATGCAGGAGAGGAGACATAGGGCCAGAAATATTATATTTAGGCATTGTAGTCCCAAATAATAGATGAGTTTGGTATAATGGTAACATGCCTCAGGTCAAAAAGTGCAACTTCCTAGAGTAGTCTGACTAGAGGAACATGATTGATCGATTCCTCCATTTCAATCCATATTCTGGCTGAGTAGTTTAGAATGATATTCAGAATGCAACTGAGTGATGAAGCTTTGAGATACCAAAATATCTGGAACACCCACCCCTCCACATGCCTTAGAGCGTGTCAGAACTGAGTGCTGAGATGGGGGCAATTATTGTCCCCACCCTAGCACTCCATAGACCGCTTCCACAAAGTTTCCTATATATTTTCCTTCCCTCATGAGGGATTAGCGGCAGGAGCGGCTCCAGAAATCAAAGAACTAAGGCACATCCACCGAGAGTACTTGGCATTACCTAGCAATGGAGCAGGACCCTTAAGGACCTGTGATGACTTGTATCCAGCAGGCCCCGGTCACATGGCTTCCTCCGGAGCGAGCGGGGAAGCAGACGAGTGAAGCAGCGGTTCTAGAGCAGTGATCCAGCATTGGGTTTTCTCCCCCACCAACGCATACACTGGGGTTGTGCAGGGGTGTACAACCTCAGTAGGTGAGTGGCCTATCGGCCTTATCACATTTTTTTACCTGTCATTAGGTATTCATGCATTGCGCCCCCTCTCATCTCTTTTTGTAAAAACTGAGTAGGAAAGCCTAGACTTCTAGGTGCCCCAAAAAACCCTGGACGATAAGAGATTTGAGTGTAAGAAGAAAAAAAAATCTAGGACAGTTGTAAGGGATAGTCTGAAAGAGAAAAAGAATCTTTGGTAAAATGTCCATCTGTAAAACGTTTATGCTACCAAACCATGAAATTGAAAGCTTGGTCCAGTTCAACAGATCCCTCTCAATATTAGGGAGAAGGGGTAGGAAATTAAGAGATTAGATCTGAGTTCTATCAGCCGGAATAGTGATCCCTAAATATTTGATATGAGAAAAACGGGACCGGATTTGACCATGTTAAGGGCAGACTACTCTGAATACATTATGAAAAAAGAGAATGAGAGTTCTAATGCCCAAGTAACTTTACCACGTATTTACTGTCCCACACCAGTGTATATTGCAAATATAATGCTTTATTAGATGCAGTGGATACAATAAATAAACGTGTCAAAAATGACAAGGATTCAAGACAAAAAGAGGGAGACACATGACAAGTGGGCAAGAAAGGCAGGGACAGTACACAAAAGGTTCAGAGGGGTAGTAAAAGTGTAAAGTCCTAAAAGTGCATAGATCAGGGTAAAAAAGGTGCAGTTTAACCATGTAGGTCTAACACAAACCCTGGTCTAAATTAAGGTAAAGTGCACATTATGGTGACTTACCCATGAACCTAGTAAGGGGACCTCGCCAGATCTGCCCACTGGACCAGTGGGCAGATCTGGCGAGGACCCCTTACTAGGTTCATCTGTAGGTTTGTCTGTAGTCTAGTTTGGGGAATGTTAAAGGTTTTGATTTCCAGTGCATTATTTTTAATTTTGCTCCATCTTTTTTAAAGACAGTACACTTTGGTGAGCAACTATCAACTTGACTCCTCATCTGCTTGTAACTGTTACTAGCCAATACATTCCAATTGAGAATCCCATCGGCCATCACTGTCATAGCACTAGTAAGTCACACTACATATGCCCTTCACATACCATTCCTCAAGTAATTTGCTTTCCATTCCTAACCTGAAACCTGGAAAACGTTTACTGCTTTGATATGACTTGACAAATGTCCCCCCCCCCCAGTCACCATGATTTCACCTCTAGAGAACAGGAAACCTGGAATATGTGTTTTAGTTCATCTTCTTCCACTTTCTACACAGAAGTTCACGGAATTACAGTACACAGATTTTGCAGAGCCCTTTGTTATAAAATTGGTATAGTTAGCATACATTGCCAAGGAGACAGACCAACAGAAGGCTGTTATCTGATTCCAATCTCCAGCCTGTTTCAATAGAGCAGATTGACAGTACTGCTCATCGTCCCATCCTCTTCAGTTCCTGACCCAGAGCTGCCATCAGTCCTGCAAAATCAAAAGCCCCTAGTGCTCACCCATTGATTGCTTTAGCAGTTCTTGACTTAACTTTCAAAAGTAAAAGGGAATCCTTGCTCACCTGAATATGCTTATGGATCCACTGGGACACTAGGACCAGGCAGCTGCCTACTGTCAAGTAATAGTGGAAATTCACCTCAATTGCCTGAGGTGAATTTCCACAGTTCTTTGCTTACTTTCACCTAAAACTGTATAGCCCTGCACTTCTTCAAATGCACTATCTTTGTATATAAACTTTAAAACAAGTTCAATTACAAACACAGATTTCAAAGTTTAGGAGGACAATGTTGCTGAACTACCATTGTAAAGGCCCTGTCACACATAAAGAGATCTCTAACGAGATCGCTATTGGGATCGCTGTTGCATTACGAAATCCATGATGCAACAGCGATGTTATTCTGTGTGAAACGCACCAATGATCTGGCCCCTGCTGTATGATCATTGATTGTTACACACAGCTCTGGGTCATTCCTACGTCGTTGTGCTCCCGCTGAGAACGCTACATCTTTGTGTTTGACAGATAATGAGCAATGATCTCAATGCTACGCTATGGAGAGAAAATTCACAACGACCTCGGTATAATTCTGGATCGCTAGTGCGTCGTTTTTCACATCACTGGTAAGATGCCTGTTTGCCATCTTACCAGCGATATGTAAACGACGCACCAGCGATCTCTGCACATCGGGATCGCTAATGCGTCGTTATGTGAGACTGCGCCTTTACTCAAGGAGACTAGAGGGGCTTTTACACTGCAAGATAATCATGAACAAACATTGTTAAAAGTCCAGATGATTTAAGCAAAACGTAAAATTATCTTTTATGCAGCATTTGAAGGGTCATACATACACAAGTACAATAATCATAAACAATACAAGGCACCGACAGATACAGGAGGAAAGAGGACCCTACCTGCAATATGTCATCTTTTTTTTCTAAAACTGATAAATTCAAGATATTTTTTAGTTTCCTTGCTCCCTATTGTCATCCTGATCAATACAGCCAGATAACACAAAGTAGACAGATTCTCATTTTAAAGCTTTGTAGAAATGTAAGGCCAAAGCATAGTGGGCTGTATTTCTAGCATCTGAGACCAACTCTGGTATGCGAAAATACAAATAAAACCTGCCACTTTGCATCAATATCTATTGCTATCGATTGCTCTGTTATAAGAAAAAACTCCTCCTATATACTCTTCCTATTCCACCTCATTATGACTAAAGGTCCCATCACAGACAACTACGCTCCAGCGATCCCGACAGTGATAACGACCTGCCGGTATCGCTGGAGCGTCAGTACCTGGTTGCTGGGGAGCTGTCAAACAGGCAGATCTCCCCAGGGACCAGGGAACCACCTCCACATCGCTGGAAGCGATGTTACCAGCGTCCTCCCTGCTTAAATCAGCCTGTAAGCAGGGAGGAAGCTGGTAACTATGATAAACACCAGGTATCTAGGCAGTGCGCGCTGCCTAGATACCCGCTGTTTACCATGGTTACCAGCCTGTGAGATCGCTGATCATTGGTCTCTCACTGTCACACGCAGCGATGTATGCTGACCAGCGGGAGACCAATGACCAGAAAATGGTCCTGAGCCCTTTGCAGCGATCTCACCGCAGGGGCCTGATCGCGGCTAGATGTCACACACAGTGACATCGCTGGGGTTGTAACGGCACAAAACCTGTGACGTTACA
Source organism: Allobates femoralis (assembly GCA_033576535.1). Taxonomy (NCBI): domain Eukaryota; kingdom Metazoa; phylum Chordata; class Amphibia; order Anura; family Aromobatidae; genus Allobates; species Allobates femoralis. The sequence goes on along the minus strand of JARQOC010000011.1, from coordinate 63,566,836 downwards.
ACGATCTCTCTAACGATTCGTTATGTGTGACTGGGGCTTAAGCTTATTCTAGGTATCCTGTGCCGATAATTTTAAAAGTACTTTTTGCCTCGTCACCAAAACTTTACTAAACCCCAAGTTAAAAGTCGACACAGAAATCCATTTACTTAAATTATGAACATGTCTTATGTAGAAGTCAGCCGGCTAATGTTTGGCATCATCTATATGTAAAATAAAAACAGAAAATGATTATTCCCTTCTTTCCTTTTAGGCTATTAAGCTCCTGTCGAGAGCATGTTACAGCAAATGGTCTTCAGCAGCCACGCATTGACACTGAATGTAGTCATTCCAGATGAAAAGAAGTAGTAAATAATGTGTCACTAGGACTTCCGAGAGGGACTTCTACCTCTTTGTTCCTTTTATTCACTGAGAACATGAAAGCTTTTAAAGAGCATTTTGAGAAAGAACGCAGCAGAGCTTGGGCAGAAAATTGATACTTCACTGCCAAATGTATTGCCTATGGTCTGGCCAGTTTCATCTTGTGATTAGGCAATGACACAACTTCATTATATCGCAATGTAATGGTTCCAACAACACATTCTACTTGTGTATCTGATGGTATCCTAAGGTGTAGCAAATTGAAGGGGAAATATGCTGACTAATGGCGTAGGTTTTGTCAGAACTTCCATAACAGTTATGTTAAAATATTATATAATACCCTTTACCCACCCGGCCTGTTTTAACTTTCGTGACCAGGCCAAATTTTACCATTCTGACCGGTGTCACTTTATGATATAATAACTGTGGAACGCTTCAACAGATCCCAGTGTTACTGGGAGAGTTTTTTTCGTGATGCATTGAACTTCATTAGTGGTAAATTTAGGGCAATATAGTTTGCATTTGTTTGTGAAAATATCAGTTTTCAAACTTTAATTTTCACGGCCTTAAACAAAAGTTATGTCACACAAAATAATAAATAAGATCACAAGTCTTCCTGGTGCGGACGAGACTGTGCGATTTGTGTGCAGGCATACGCCTGCGCACAGATCACATGTGGCAGTGAATGGGTGCGCACGGTCATGCGCAGTCAAGCGCAGCATCGTGCGCTCCCATTATAAACATAGAGGCTTGCGGTGGCTGCGCTCACATTGCGGATCCCCTCCGCACAACGCTGTGGAGGGGTCCGCAAATGTGAACCCAGCCTAAGTACGGTAAATAAAAAAATTCCATTTTTTCCACTTAAATGTTGCTTCGTCCCAGGTTTTTAATTTTCAAAATGGGAAATAGGAGGAAATGAACAGTACAATTTGTCACACAATTTCTCCTGACTACGCCAATACCCCATATGTGGTCAAAAACTATATTTGAGGCACAGTGCAAAGGTCAGAAGGGTATGAGCTCCATATTATAGTGCAGATTTTGCTGTTACGGCTTGTGGATGCCGTGTTACACTGTCAGACCCACTGAGGTGCCAGAACAGCTAAAATCCCCATATTTTGACCATATTTTACAAACTACACCTCTCAGTAAATGTATCTAGGGGGTGCAGTGATCATATTGACACCACAAGTGTGTCATAGAATTTTAGACCTTTGAAGAAGGTGAAGGAAAAAATATTTTTACAACAAAAATTTCGTTTTAGTCCCCCTATCGGCAATTTTCACACAATTTCTGCTGAAAGTGGTAATATTCCACATGTGGCTGTACAGCTGCTTAACCACATGGGGAGACTCTGGAGGGAAAAAGCGCTATTTGACTCTTGGAGAACACATTTTCATAGACTCCATACACAGAGCCTCTAAGTGCAATAAGTACAGAATCACCTCTAAAGTGGCCCCATTTTGAAAATTACACCCCTTTGGGAATTTGCTGAGTGAAAATTGCAAATCTGCAATTGTGGTGCAGTGCATTGTGCCCAGCATGTGCTTCTAGAGACATGGACCCTGTAAATTATGCTGGCTCTTATTGCTACAGTACTGACAAACATGTGAATACTAGCTGTAGTTTGGGTACACTGTGGGGCTCAGAACTGAAGGGGACATTTGGATTTTAGAGCGCTGGTTTTCTTTTGGAGAGTGAGGAGTCATTTCACTTTTCCAAAGCTTTTGTGTTACTAGTAAAACCTGTAAACTCTCTATATTTCCATTGACATATGACGCACCTGAGTGGGGACTTGTTTTTTTGTGGATTGAATTGAATCTTGTGTTAGGAACATTTTACATAACATGTTGGGCCACATCCTGTGCTCTATCCTGAGCATTTACATTGGGGTTTCCATCTAAATCTCCAAATGACATAAATCAGATGAAACCCCAAAGGATCCATTCACTATAATGAGGCAGCTGAATTACTCTGGACTCTGTTTGGCCTTTGTTCAGCGGTGTCTATCTTTTCGAAAGTGCACAAAACTGATTGACAGCGCTTCTATGCGTGCTTAAAAAGACTGACACTGCTGGATTATAGGCAAGAGAGAGAGTACACAATGAATTCCTCTGCCTCATTATAGTGAATGTTCTGTCGGGGGTTTTGTCTGAGTCACTTGTTTCAGAGATTTACATGTAAGCAATGTCCATTGCTGCTGTTTAACCATTTAAAGGAAATCTGTGCGCACGATTTCAACCTCATAAAACTACAGTGTGGGCAATTTATATGGATGCACCTAAATAAAATGGGAATGGTTGCTGACATCAATTTCCTGGTCACGTGCCCGCCCGGAGGCTCATCGTTCACTGCCTGAATGGCCGGAGGCTTTCCTCCTTTATCATCAGGAGCTCACACTCCAGTTGTGCAGGGGTCAGCACAACTGATACAGGTTAGTGACCTCTCTGCCAGCACCCAGCAAAACTTTATTCACAAAGGCTCCTTCACTATCGGCGCATTCTATCTCCCTTTTGTTTTTAACTTCCTGTTTGTGGCACATTAGTATATGGGAGGGGGAAAACTTTTGCAGTTGGGTGGTGACCATGGCGGCCATTTTGATGTCGGACATTTTGGATCCAACTTTATTTTTTTCAATGGGAAGAAGGTCATGTGATACCTCAGACGTATTGAGGATTTCATAAGAAAAACAATGGTGTGCTTGGTTTTAACGTAACTTTATTTCATGAGTTATTTACAAGTTTATGACCATTTCTTTATTGTGTTTAAAGTGCTGCCCATTGTGTTGGATTGTCAATGCAACCCTCTTCTCCCACTCTTGACACACTGATAGCAACAACGCAGAAGAAATGCAGCACAGGCTTCCAGTATCCATTGTTTCAGATGCTGCACATCTCGTATCTTCACAGCATAGACAATTGCCTTCAGATGAGTGATGAGGCATTTGTGAATGGTGAAGTTAATAAACAAAACCAGCACTATTGGTCTGACACTAACCCACAGTGGATAGATCCCTCCAAGACTGATGGAACACAAAAATTGATGGTTTGGTGTGGTATATGGGGTACAAAGATAGTGGAGTGAAGAAAGATTCTTCATCAAAGGAAACCTCAATGCCACTGGATATCTGAAATTGTTACATGACACAGATATCCAATGGCGTTGAGGTTTCCAATTTGCCAATTTCACACATGCACACAGACTGAATCCATTACAGGCCATTATTGGCAAATCCATCAATTGCTGCATAACAGTAATTTAATCACATAAAGAGGCTCTATAGCTACCAAAAAGAGGCACCACAAGACACCATCACCATTGTGTGAAGTTATATCAGATTTGATGTGATATGAGGTAAAGCCGTCAGAATGAGGCTATTAATAAGAAAGTATGGTGTCTAGAAAGCTTCGGCCAAACTTAGGAGGTGTTAAGTGGTTGCACATAAAACATCTTGACCCTAGCCAGCATCAGGATGTCGCATACACCACTGTTTAAAATTGGAGGGGAATGCCAGCAGAAAATTATATGGAAGTAAGGAGAAGTGTGGATTTATAAGGATTTTGTCTGGAGGCTAAACTTTGGATCTGGGGTGTAATCTGGAGTCTGAATATTAGAATTTGAGGACAATTTATGGGAATATTCAGAAAAAGAAATAGATTTGTCGATAATCTCTAAACCGAAGTGTGTCTAGGAAACAAAATGTCATATGTTGTCAATTAGTCCTCCTGAGGCTTGTTCTTTGTATGTCAGGGTGGAATGGCGGCTCATTGGTTAGCACTGCAGTCTGCTCTGGGGTCCAGGGTTTAAATCCCAACAAGGACGCCTGCAAGGCGTTTGTATGTTCTCGCCATGTTCTCATGGGTTTCCTCCAGGTACTCCTGTTTCCTCGCACAACTCCATACTGATATGGAATTTAGATTGTGAGCCCTAATGGGGACAATGATGATGATGACATCTGTAAAGCACTATATATATGATGGTGCTATTATTTATAAGTAATGCTAAATATTCTGTTTCTTTTTTGTTTACAGGAAGAATATCGTAGTAAAGTGGAAGATTACATCAAGCGTTACGCCAGATGATGCCAACTTTGAATTTTTCATTGCCTTGTTGAGAGAAGTGGCCTCCTTCTGTAGGGTCTTCAGAGCCATATGGGGGGAGGAATCTGGAAACCATTTGCCGGGTTTTGTGCCCTCTCCCTGCCAGACTGATACAAACGTTTACCTCCAGCCCCTACAATTTAATGCCATCTCAGAATCCAGCCAGCAGGAGCCTCAAAACTACTTCTCCCACTTCTATATTTTTTGATGTGTGAATTTTTTTTTTTATCTTTTTTTTTTTTTTGGAGTGGGGCAATTATTTTATTTTTTTTTTCTATATTTCAGAATATCTCTAACAATATATGCAATGATGTATGGAATCTTACCAGAGGTGTGTTGATTTCTATTAGGCAGTTGCTCAACAGAAAATGTGATTGGTGGTCTTAAGTTAACCATGTGTTTTTCAAGACTTGAAATGTACTTACTTGAGTCTATAACATGTTCAGGCTGATGCCTTTTCGAGTTTGGATGTGTAACTTTGAATATCTATTTCATCCTAAATTATAAATTGTTAATCTTAATGATATTTAGTACTGCAAAAACAAATTGTGAACTCGGTGAGTATACTTCTAGTTCTTGTGTAACAAATGTAAGGTTTAAATCAGTTAATGGAGTTAAAGACCACGTATGATGAGGCTGGAGCTAAACACCAAATCCATGTTGCAGGCCTCACTGGTAGGTAGGCTTCTGTGGCATCACCCTATAATATGTTGTTTTTAAGCAATGTTTTTATCTGTGTGTTAGCAGAAATATGGAATGCAGCGGTATGCAGGTTCTCTGGCAATGAAAGGGTTACTAGCGCACAGGGATTCACAGAACATTGGTGATGAATACTTTTTACTGTGACAATGCAACTTTAAATTATTATCCTGTCTAAGGAGCTTGAAAACTCTGTATCCACACCCTGGAAATGTATACAGGGTTATATAAATACACGGATATGCACTTTCTTTGCTCTAACATGGCTGTGTTGTGTTTTGTTTTCTTCTTTTTTTAAAAAAAAAAATTGAAAAATCACACATTTCGGTAACTTTGTCATAGTGTTTCACAATATAAATGCGTAGATGCCATTGCAGAGTTATGGAACGTATTTTTTAGGGCTTAAATAGGTCAGTCACTTCAATGCATAGTGGCCATGTCACGTTAAAGCAGTTAATTAAGTATTTTCCCAAATACCTTGTGTTGTGAATTCTGCCTGTGAGTGGCACTATCGCAGTCCGCTAATCCCCACCACGTGACCCCTTGGCTGCGGTGAACTCTGATGTCTGGTGATTGACGGCAACTCCAGCAATTAGAAGCTGACACGACATCACCGAGGCAGGATCCAGTATCCTTGAGTGACTGGGCTGAGGACGGAGTCTCCCCACATGTCACAGCCCAGCATCGCGGCACTCTTATGATCAGAAAGCCGTGATGCTGCATTATGACCTACAGAAAAGCTACACCCACAACCCAGTCACTGAGGGATATTGGGTCCCACCTTGGTGATGCCGGATCAGCTTCTAATTCCGGGAGTTGCCTTGACATCACCGGACATTACAGGTCACACCTGCCAGGGGTGGTCATGTGATGGAGTTGAGCGGACAGTGATTGTACCACTTACAGGCAGAATTCACAACACAAGTTATTTGGGAAAATACTTTTTTAACTACTTTAAAGCAATGTGGTGATTAGTGATGAGGGATTCTACTCATCATTATTCGTTACTCGCATGGATAGTACAGTATTCTAGATTTTCTTTACTTGGCGATTATCGTGGGTGCTCGAACCTGATATGTTGATTGTGAATGATCTGATACAAATTTCCAGCTCCCTTAGAGTGAACAATGGGAGCTGGCACCCTAGTGAGAGCTGTTTGAATGGAAGACTTTCACTTTGGGTCCAGCAACGTGTTGTATTCTGTAAAAACACACAAAAAAACCACCATCCCTCCCCGGAAATGCTCATTTCATGGTTGGCTCTGTGTGGGCGGAGCCCATGACTCATTTACTTGTATTAAGCTCAGTATTCTAGTTGAATACTCAAATAGTAAAGTATTCAGCTAGAATATTCTGAATACTTCACTATTTGCTTATCACTAGTCAGTATGCATGGTAGTGAACCACCTCTTTAACTTTAGGGGGGTAGCAGATTCTGTATTAAGTTATTATCATCAAAGAAAGTTTAACGTAAACTGTGCCAAATTTTTGATTAACAGATAGCAGTGTAATGACCTCCTTTATGACAAAAAAATCTGTGCTGCACCTTTATATGGAGCTATAATACTTCTCGTTTTACAGAGTGGGAGAGCAGTATCACACAAGCACAAAGTCTCATATTCAAGGGATGCAGTTTTCGGCAATAAAGTAGGCACAAATTTATTTGTGAGAACCATTTAAAGTATTTGAGGCAGGGTTAAAAAGGGGGAATGAGATCACAGAAGGCAAATGGACATGGAGGGCTATGGTGATTTTAAAGGGAATCTGACAACAGATTTTTTTTTACCCCATCTGATAGCAGGAATCCTAATGTGATATTTGAAATCATGGTCTCCGCTTCTACATTAATTATAGATTTGGCTGCTTGCTGTAGTTTTCGTAAAATTAGTGTTTTCTCTGCCTGCGGATCTCCCAATTCTCTGAATGCTGAGCTCTGTATAACCCCACACCACTGATAAGCAACTTTTACTCGCTTAGTGCATACAGAAACCTGCCAATCAGTGGTAGGGGCATGGTTATAAATAACAGATGGATATGCTTTACTACGTAGCAGCAGGTTTTCTAGCACTCTAGTGATAATCTCCTGCTGATAAAACACTGAATTTATTAAACAGCACTGAGGGTACCGTTACACGTCGCAACATTGCATACAATTTCACTTGCAACTTACTGGTTGCAGTGAAATCATGGACACATTGCTGCATTTGTACATGGCAACAAAATGGAACAATGTGTCAATGATTTCACTGCAACCAGTAAGTTGCAAGTGAAATTGTATGCAATGTTACGACATGTAACGGTACCCTAAGTGACACATTGCTGCAATCACAGCCTCTGCACCTGCATTAAGCTTGTCTGAGGTTAGGTGGCTTAAATCTGGTAACTGATTCCCTTTAAATGGCTTATTCAGTGCTGCCCAAAGCTGCTCACTTCTACATACCTGCTGAGATGCATCCATGATCATCAGGTATAAGGTATTCACAAGTCTTGTTTATTAGCATAGGATGACTACACTATCTGCTGATCGTGGATTTCTCTTGGCAATTGTGCGGGATCAGGAAATTATCCTCATTGGTGGCACTATGTAAGTGAGTGGCTCTGAACAGCGCCATTGGAAAAAAAAAAACGACTTTTATTATTCTAGATATTATGATGAACCAACAAGAAAGAGTTTTCAAGATATGAGTAATAACTTTCAATAAAAAAAATTCATAGCTTTTATTAGATAATATCATGACATGTAAAAAAAAAATAGCAGACATATAGTAAAGTAATCCCCTCAGGGAGAATAAAGGGGTTGAAAGCAAATGAAAATGACAATAATGGAACAGCGTAAATACTGACGACTGTCATGGTATAGGGAGGGGAAATAAGTATTTGATCCCTTGCTGATTTTGTAAGTTTGGCCACTGACAAAGACATGGACAGTCTATAATTTTAAAATTAACCTACCTTAAAATTATAGACTGTTTCATGTCCTTGTCAGTGGGCAAACTTACAAACTAAGCAAGGGATCAAATAATTATTTCCTCCTCTGTAGATCAAAAGTCAACCTGAGGACTGATTCCATAAATGTATGCTAAAGATATGTAGAGAGCATCTCCCACCAACACAACCAATGTGTGCTTTTCATAACAGCTTCATTTGAGGTATTTAGCGATGACTAAAATTTTAGATATTCTCACTACACACAAATTATTTTTTTGGCTTAAGGTCATCAGTCAAATACAGGCAAGTCTGTCCTTTAACTACATATCTAAGTTGCCCTAACACTCTGATATTGTTGTCTTCTGGCCACAGTGGAGATGGTTGTAGGTCTTTCAGATAAGTCACCAAGTTGCATGACATGAATTCTTAAGGCCACGTTACACACACAGATAGCTGTTCAGATATTGGTCACAGATTTCTGATTGCAGTGAAATCATGCACACATTGTTCCATTTGTACACAGCCACAAAATGGAGCAATGTGTCCATGATTTCACTGCAACCAGAGATCTGTGACCAATATCTGAACAGATATCTGTGGGTGTAACGTGGCCTTTTAGATAAGTCACACTTTGCATATTTACCACAGATTTGGTTGCAGAAAGATCTGCAAGTTCCCCAATCATATGAAACAACCCTATTGAAATGAATGGAATTTCTTTTCAATTGCAGAAATTACCATAGCAAATTCTGCAGCACTTGAATACCCCCGTATACAGAGTTAACTAGCCTCAGTTTATATACAATGGGCTTCAAAGTACTATAGGTTGAAAAAAACTCTTAAGAGATTGGTCATCTTTTACATCATAAAACCTACAATATGAAGTATTCTGCTACAGTTACATCCTTCTGTGACAGGTAAGTGAAAAAAAATGCAGAAATGTAATCCAGTAAAACAGTGCTGCTCACCATTATTGCCACCCCTTCATTTTTTTATTTACTGTACAAATACCTGCAGAAATAAATGGAATTATTCCAAAGTTATATTCTGAGGATATTTTTAATTAGAGGTCCACAGTAATACAACAATAAAACATTGTCAACTTACATGTTGCATTTTCAAAGAAGAATAAACAGCATGTGCAGCCATTAAGGCCCCTAATTAATACTTGGTTGCTCACCCTTTGCCAGTGATAGCCTCCAAACGTTTCTTGTAGCATATATAAGATCATTGAGAGTCTTGTGTCTGCTAATATTTGCAGTTCTGATGTACTCAGACACCTCCTTTGTCTTCACCATTGTGACTAAGAAACAGGGCCTAACATGTGGCTTTTTAAAACACTGAAGTCATCATTCATTGGCTAATTCATGTCACATGGGCACCAACAATTTATCACAGGTGGTTTACCACAGGCGAGTCAAGATGTTTTCATACTAATTTAATGTAAAGGCTGCCAATAACGGTGTCACAGCAAGATTTAGAATTTGTCTCTCCCATTCATTTTTGTTTTACATTGTTGTTTATCATTTGCTTTCTATGTATTTAACACGAGTCTTTGTACAAAAAAGCCGTTTCACTTGATTCATAATTTTTCAGGAGATATTGCACATTTTGTACTTAAATTTCATGGTGCCAATAACAATGAACAGGACTGTAAAGTATCTTGGGTCCCAGTCAATGAACAAAGATGACAAAAGTTCTATACTGCAATTACTTTGTGTATTTTTTTTTTAACCTGTTATCGCACAATTTCAATATTCTGTTGGATAACTTTGCGTATCAATAGCCACCCCACATTAACCATACATACCACTTACATCCATCTCTATTGCCATGTGTCTCTCACTCTGTCATACGCTTGTGCTTTCCATACAACTGTGTGCAATATGAGTTTTACTATGACATTTTCTTATGTGGAAAATTGAATAATCTTATCCACGTACACTTCAATCTTGCATGCATGAAGTAGACAAGCAGGAGGTTAGGAAGAATTTCTCTGTTAATAAGCTAACATAGCCCATCATCTAAAATTTGCCTCACTCGGAGTCATATTTAATTTCTTCTTAATGTGATTTGAAATCAAGATAACCTTAGGATTCTCAGACATAAACTTGAAGGGAAGTATAAGCTTAAAGGGAACCTGACATGTTGAAAGTCAAATTTGAACTGCAGGCTTGATAATAGAGCTGGAGGATTGATTGATTGATCAGATTGATAATTTTTCTGTGAAACATTTCAGTAAAATGTACATTTTATCAATTGAAATCACCAGTGTTGCATTTATTTGTGCCCTGTAGTCGGGCCTGTATAACTGTATACATATACAGCTGTCAGTCACTGAGTAGGAACACCCAATGCACTTGTTGCAAATATCAGGGATTTCAAAGAATAAATACAAGTTATACTCAATTTTTTAACCTATGATTCTGATCAACTCCTCTATAGTGCTCTCAACAGTTAGAACTAACTGCATGTACAACATGATAGGTTCTGTATAAGTAGACACTTATAAAAAAAAGAGGCTGAAGAAACAAAGAAGTGCAAATAGGATCTAATCTGTGAAGAGAGACCGATTTCACGAAGGCAAAAATAAACTGGTTCACCTGGGGTATTTGTGAGAAGCCACAACTACCATCAGATGCTTATGTGGTGGCTGCAGCAACTCAAATAGCAGAAAACCACAAGGAGATGAAGATGAGATACATCCGTGCTACCACATGGAAAATGTATATCCAAGTACTGTACCATAGGTGATCTTTATTATTGACGCATTTCCGATAATACTTTCTCCTTCCTCAGGCAAAAATCACAGTTACAAAGCAAGAAGGTACATATAAACACCTTGGATGGACTCAATAAAGGTGGGCTAGAGAACAGTCAGGTGATCTTATCTTAAGGAAAAAAATCAAATGGTTTGAAACTTCCTATGATGAGTTAATAAATATTAGTTGGCTGTGTATCAAAATTGGGGGGGACCCAACTCTGTTTTTTTACATTATTTTTTAAAATCATTTTACACAAATCTGAGTGGGGTCCCCCATACTTTGCTACCCAGCCAACATAATGCTCAAAGCTACAGCTCGCAGCCATGTGCTTTATCTTCCATGTGTATCAATATACAGGGGAACAACCCACGCCATTTTTTTTTCAGTGATTTATTTTTACACTAACATCATGTCAGGTTGCTTGCTATACACTGTGTATGGCAACCAATCACAGAGGGTGGTGGGGCAGTCACAGATGCTGTCTAAAAGGGTGGGTATGGGATGCAGTGGCCTAATGAGCGGACCCTGAAGTAGTGTGACCACAGCGCCAGAGACTGGTAAGTATGATTGTCTTGCTTTAATACCCTTTTTGCTTCATTTTGCAGTCCCCTATCACTTACTGACACCATTTTAAAGCATTAAAGGTAAGGTCCCAATGGACCTATAGGGAGTTTAGGCTCACGTTTCAATGAAGTTTGGTTTCTAACCTGGACTTATTTTTAAAGTCCAGCCGATGCCAAACTGCGGGTTTGCCTATCTCTATTCATCTACAAATTCCAACTAGATCTTCAGGAGAAGTTTCTTTTTTCAGGATGTTTAGATTCCAAGTTTTTTTTGGTTATAGTGTTATTAGGCAACGTTGTGAGTGAAACCACAATCTGGGATGAAATGCAACCCCACGCATGAATGATCTCAAAATGCTTTCCTGTTAACATAGCACTGGAGCCGTAGCAGCACTCAGCTTTTCTTCTCTGGACAATCATACTTTCAGATGCATCAAACAGTCTGAAGGGAATTTTATCAGAGAAAATAATTTTCCCCCAGTTCTCTGCAGTTCAATCCCTTTGCTCGGAGAGAATGGCTTTCTTTGCGCCCTTGATAAGATGAGCCTCCAAAAGCTTTCACTTCACTGTGTGCAGATGCACTAACGCCTTCCTGCTACCATTGCTAAGCAAGCCTTGCATTAGTGTTGAACTGATCTTCTGCCTGAATCTTCTATAGAGATAGTTCTAGCACTTGCTTTACACTGTGTTCCAAATTATTATGCAAATGTTCTTTTTCTCAGATTTTTCTAAATGGTTGGTGCAAATGAGTCAGTGTAATAAGTCATCACCCGTTAGAGTATACATCAAATTTTATTGAAGAAATCTCCTTATGATAACAGTATAATTTTCAAAATTAAAAAAAACTCTAAAAGCACTGTTCCAAATTATTACGCACCGTAGAGTTTGTAAACATTTGATATGTTTGAAAGAACTGAAAATGCTCATTTGTTGAATTTGCAGCATTAACAGGTCACATTCACTGAAATAAAAAGCTATTTAACTCCAAAACATCCTAACAGGCCAAGTTACATGTTAACATAGGAACCCTACTTTGATATCACCTTTACAGTTCTAGCATCCATTGATATTGTGAGTTTCTGGAGAGTTTCTGCTTGTATTTCTTTGGATGATGTCAGAATAGCCTGCCAGAGCTACTATTTTGATGTGAATTACCTCCCACCCTCATAGATCTTTTGCTTGATTATACTCCTAAGGTTCTCTATAGGGTTGAGATCAGGGGAAGATGGTGGCCACACCATGAGTTTATCTCCTTTTATGCCCATAGCAGCCAATGGCACAGAAGTATTCTTTGTAGCATAAGATGGTGCATTGAAATGCATGAGGATGATTTTGCTCCTAAAGGCACGTTTTTGCTTTTGTACCATGGAAGAAAGTTCTCAGTTGGAAACTATATACATTGCAAAGAGGCATTTTCACACCTTTCAGAATCTTAAAGGGGCCTACCAGCTGTTTCCCAATGATTCCAGCCCAAAACATGACTCCTCCACCTCCTTGCTAACGTCGCAGCCTTGTTGGGACATGGTGGCATCCACCAACCATCCACTACTCTATTTATCTGGACCATCCAGGGTTGCTAGGCACTCATCAGTAAACAAGACTGTTTGAAAATTAGTCTTCATGTATATCTAGACCCACTTCAACTGTTTCTGCTTGTGAGCACTGTTTAGGGGTGGCCGAATAGTAGGTTTATGCACCACAGCAAGCCTTTGACGGATCCTACACCTTGAGGTTCGAGGGACTCCAGAGGCACCAGCAGCTTCAAATATCTGTTTGTTGGTTTGTAAGGCCTTTTTAGCAGCTGCTTCTTAATCTGATGAACTTGCCTGGCAGAAACCTTCCTCATTCTGCACGAACACATCTTTGCTCAGAATCGGCCACAAATCTCTTAACAAAACGATGATCACGCTTAAGTTTTCGTGCAATATCAAATGTTTTCATCCCTCACTGCACTATTTGTTGCTTTTCGGCAGCAGAGTGATCCTTTTTCTTTCTCATGTTACTTGAAAACTGTGGCCTGCGTAATATTGTGGAACACCCAGTTTTCCTTTTATTGGGCTCACCTGCCAAACTAATTATCACAGATATCTGAGATTGATTTCAATGATCCAAAGAACACTGAGACACAATACCATCAATGGGTTTCATTGAAAAAAAAAATAAAATAAAAATAAAATCCTATGACCCTTAAAACTAATTTGCATAATAATTTGGAACACAGTGTACTTTCGTGGGTGCCTAGAAGCCTTCTTCACAGCATTTAAACATCTTTCTTAGGAGTTCTTGATGATCTGATAAATGGTTGATTTAGGGACAATCTTGCAAGCAGCAATGTCCTTTCTTTGTCGCCTCATTGGGGGACACAGGACCATGGGTGTTATGCTGCTTATCCATAGGAGGCGACACTAAATGTGAAAACAATAACCTCCTCCTCTGCAGTATACACCCCCTGGCCGGGCCAGGCCACACCAGTTTTAGCTTAGTGTCTGTAGGAGGCACATCACTTCCAGAATTTTCACATTAGACGGGCAACGGCACCCCTTTGGGGACCGCTTTCCGAAAAATCATCAGCAGGCAGGAACGCAGAGCTATCACGCCTTGCAGGGCTCATCCATAATAAGGCCCTGGTGGAGGGCTCAGGGTTCCCTTCCTCCCTTTCACATCCATACAGCGGACCACATTCTACCGCGCCCCTCGGCACTCTCAGTACTGCTGACTATAAATGGTTGATTTAGGGACAATCTTGCAAGAAGCAATGTCCTTTCGTGTAAAGTCATTTTGGTGCACACCAATGATAATTACGTGTGTTTCCTTGGAGGTAACATGTTTAACAGTAAAACATAATTTGAAGCAACATCACTCTTTAAAAGCGAGTAGTTTGCTCTTCTAATTCAATCAGCAGGACAGTGGCATCAACTGACTCATCCTTGTTAACACTTTAGAAAGATCTCTGAAAATATGTAAGCAAGTCATTTTGCAGCAGGAATGAAATTAAGTGGAAATTGAGTTTAATTTTCATGGCAAGGAATAACTTAGCATTTTTTTGCAATTCATCTGATCACTTCTCATAACAGTCTAGAGTTGGTGCAAATTGCCATTATAAAAACTGAGGCAGCATACTTTGAAAAACAAAATTTATGTTCGTAATTGCCTCTACATATGTACTAGTAAATATGCAACCTATTTCTCACCATAATTAGTTGTCTGAAAATTGCTCTAAATATCCTAGAAATAATAGCAACTCTTCCCAGAATGATTGGAAATGTTCAAATGTGATTGTTCTCATAGATGTTTTATCATGAGCCCTGGAACAGGCATACATAAGCTCTCTACATGGTTTTTTTTTTATTGAACATGCATAGTTGATACATTGGCTTTTTTATGGGCAAGTTTGGCATATTTTCCATGGTGCAAAATCCATCACTTTATTCCCATTCAGAAAAATGTGCTCAAGAAAATGAGTTGTGCAACCTAGATCCTAATTTTCTCATTGAAATAATCTGTGATTGTTTGCATATTTTAGTTGTTCCTACATGGATTTTGGCACATAATCCAAACCATAAGAATTTGATTGGTACTGGAAAATCATTTATGAGTGAACTCTGCCTAATGATGAGATAATGCGTCACATCTTTAATGTACAGCAAAACCCTGGACATCTGCAGTAACTAAAGGCCCAGTCACACATAACGACACACCAGCGATCCCGATAACTATGTGCAGAGATCGCTGGTGCGTCGTTTTCCACATCGCTGGTAAGATGTCAAACAGGTATCTCACCAGCAATGTGAAAACGCCGCACTAGCGATCCAGAATTATACCGAGGTCGTTGGGAATTGTCACTCCATAGAGTAGCATTGAGATTGTTGGTCATTGTCCCTGTCAAACACAACGATGTAGCGCTCCCAGCGGGAGCGCAACGACATAAAAATGGCCCAGAGCAGTGTGTAACGATCAACGATCTCACGGCAGGGGCCAGATCGTTGGTGCGTGTCACACATAACAAGATCGCTAATGGAATCGCTGTTGCGTCACAAATTCTGTGACGCTACAGCGATCTTGTTAGCGATCTCGTTATGTGTGACAGGGCCTTAACAGCTGCATGATTTTGATAGGTGTACATTGCAGGTATTTACTGCTATAGGTAAGTGTAGTTAGGCAGTATCATCTAGTTACACCCTATGTTTGAGATACATTTTTAGATTCCTGCTGCACAAAAAAACAGCAGTGGTTTTGGGGAGAAAAATGAAATGTCAGCTCAGTGTAAATGCACTTTTGATTCTAAATATCCACCTATTCATTTTTGGTGATATTAAGAGCTATTTTAGGTGTTCTCTTCTGCCATTCAAACCTGCTAGTTTTGCAAACCGCACTTCACAGCCCCTCCCTGATAACTCTAATTCCCAATGTGGGTATGTAAGGTCAGCTTGGCACAGTTTTACACAGATACTCCCTGTCCTCATGCTCACGGGAAGGAAGAGTGGGTGATCTATGCAACTTCCAGCGTGGCACCACACACGCTTACAACCTTGATAGGCTGATGGACACCTTTCACTAACTTCAGTGGAACAGAGTCCCGCCAGCTTGGTAGAACTGCTACCCGTTCCTCGTTCAATATAATCCATTAACACAATTTTATTGGACCAGAAACCAGCCACGGTAGCATTAAATGTTAAACCGAGAACATGGACATGTGGATTTGTGAATTGAGATAAAAAAGCGACCCAGGATTAAGTTATATATTTAATCACCTTGAGTGCACACTAGACAACCACTATATACACAGTTTATATTTTTATATATATATATATATATATATATATATATAGGTCAGATAGTAAATACAGGTTGTAATATAAGAGGTATAAACAGGCATACATAAGCCAGTTACCAGATTTGATGTTAAGCTTGATTCTGGCAGCAACATGGGAAGTGTGTCATGGCAGGAGCTTCCCATTATTTCCAACACGATTCACGGCATGACCTCACTAGAAGAAAAACATGGCTGCTTTCTGGCAATCACAGATATCTCCTTGGTCAGTCACTCCCTTCCTTACCCCCTGGTTGTCTCTGATTCCCCTTGCTTGAGCTGCAAGACCAAAAACCTATGATGGGTCATAAGTTCTCACCAGTAGGTCCTAGAGAGATGGTTCTGGTGCAATTGGATCTGGACGGGTATCCATTACGGTTGGAGACCAAACACTGCTTCCCTACCTCGCTTCTACTAGTCATTCTATATGTCTCCCCACCCTAGGGTGCTAGTAAGAATCTGTGTGTGTATGCAGTCCCAAAAATATAATTTGTATAGGGCTCAGATATATGGTAATTCCCTAATTCTGTATGATATTGTGATGCCTATATAACAGGTGGTTCTTTTTGAGGCTAAGCCCCCCAGTAAAAGTTTCATCCTGTTAGAAAACTGAGGGGTGGGGCATTTTACAGGGACCATTAAATCTCCCACATTGGCAGTTTTGAGTATTGTATTGCTAAGTTAAAGTACTTCTTCAAATGTAATCTTTTTATTGTAATTGCAATTATTTTTATATTATGCAATCTTTTGTAACTATTCCAGTCATAAATTGAGACAAATTCCCACAAAACTAGTTAAGCCAGAGAAAGGCGTTGAAAGAAAAGAAAAGGTTTTGTTCATTGTGTAGAGACAATGGTGTGGACTGGCCCTGACATTTGTACTTGAATAATATTGTCTCAGTGAACCTACTTGCAATCTATTCAACTTCATTCATTCTTTTGATCGATTATATGTTGGTCATCAACATGAAAAGATGATTCCCACCTCTTCTTTATAGTGGTATGGTTCAGCCTGGTCTTTTAATTATATATTTTTTATTCTTTCCACCTACTTATTTTCCATTCATCTCTACCATTCTTTGGCTCTATAAAGCTAAAAGCTGTCAAATAAAGAATAGGGGGAATAAAGAGAGGGAAAACAAGTAGGTGGGGAGGTGTAGTTTAATGTTTGACCACACCAATGGTGCATCGAGTGCCTGTACTTGGTTTAAACAGTCTTTCTGTGCTGACAGTCACTATAAATGTCTGCAGGGAATGAAAGGATTTGTTAGGAGTCCTAATAATGGGTTACTGTTCATAATAAGCCGTACATATCTCAGTTCTATGTTTAGCAGTTTTATTTTTGAAAGCTGGTGGGACATTGATTTAATGCCACGTGATCTTTTCAGCGCTCTAGCTTTGCTGGCTCCAGTTCTTGATTTGTTTGCTAGTTCTTTGTGCTGGTACCAGGTAACTAAGGGTAATGCCAAGAGTCATTGTACCAGTCCAAATTAAATAACTCACACTTGCACTTGTTTTCCAGGAGCAGCTTTCCAAGCTTAGAGTGTCACAGCATGCAGATATTCTATAATAATTCCTTATTCAATCCTTAACATGTATCATGCAAGAGACCTTTTAAGCAACTTTCATAGAAACAAATGCTTATGTACTCATAATAGTCATCACTTTGTTTCTTCTCCCAGCATACATGCTATACGTACATACGAAGTGTGATGTGAACCCAGCCTAATGTGTATAATCTGTAATCCTCCTGCCCTTGCTGTTAAAAATGTGCCCTGCTGCCTTGCTGGATTTACATTAGCAGGCAGTCAGATGAGGCAGAGGAGGAGGAGCAGTCAACCCATGAGGACACATGAGTTACATTTCTGACTACCGCAGATACCCTGTAGGAACTTGAGCTACAATTTAATTAAAAATTACAATTCGGATGTGCCTGAGCAGCAAGAAGAAGAATAGCAGTAATGGGGTTTTTTTTCTCCTGATCCCAGTATAACCACAGCTTTTTTTTTTTTTTTTTTTTTTAGTAAATCAAAATTTTTATTTTCAGACAGTAAACATGTAACAATTTCACAGTATATGTCATAAGTCAATGGTTACTCAAATACTTTGTGACATTTAATTCCGCATATCACCTGACGTAGCCAATGAAATAGATTACAAATTAAACATAGAAATTAGAAGAAATTAAAGAGCAAACTGAAGAAGAATGCAGCATACATAATAACCATTATATAGTGGCGTAAGTGCAATTCTGTTCCTTGGCACCCAGTTTAGTAAAAGAGCCACATCCTATACGGGTGTCAATCTGGTATCTGGTTAATACCAACAGAGAAAGGTAATAACAAACAAAGTAAAAATAAGAATGTATATTTATAAAGTTAAAAGTTGAAAAGGGGTGAAAGTGGGGTACAGAAAGGGAGAAAGGTAGGGGAAGTGAGGGGAGGAGATGGTCTTGTATGTCCCTTATTCCATAACAAATATAAATAAAGAACTGAGGCCGTATAGTACAGGAAGGTCCGAACCCAAGAAATTTAGGCCTATTCAGATAACCATGAGCGCAAGCCTGCAGATTCCCTAAACATTATCCAGGAAGCCCATATATTGCAATGTCTCTCCATAGAGTCTGAATCTAGTACTGAAAAGGTCATCAATTCCTCTAATCTGCAGATCCAGTTTATCTCTGCAACCAACTCCTGATGTGTCGGGCCAATCGAACTTTTCCAATGTCTCGCGATCAAGTGCCTTGCCGCTGTGAGACAGTGTCTCAACATGCTTCTCTTAAATCTAGACAGGGACATATGTTAGCAGTTTAATAAGGCTACTTCAGGGGAGAACGGTTCCCCCTCCAGGTCAACTCTCCGATACAGGTCCTCTACCCCCTTCCAGAAGGCCGCTATAAGTGGACAACTCCACCATATATGTAAATAGGTTCCTTCCTCTCCGCAGTCTCTCCAACATAAGGTCGGAGCTGATGGGTAGATTCTATTGAGGTCCACCGGGCACCTGTACCACCTTGCCACCACCCTATAGTTGCGGTCCTGCGCTTCCGCTGAGTGAGATGCCTTGCTGGAGAATAGGTAAATAGTTTCCCATTCTTCAGGGCTAAATATCTTATCCAAGTCCCGTTCCCACCTGCGGACAAAAGAGGGGATCTCCGGGGTGACCCCCAAGGGGATAGAGAACCACTTATATAGAACAGAGATTGCGTGTTCTAGGGGTTCTCCTTTTTTGCATCTTTGTTCAAAGACTGTCAATGGTCGAGATACCTGGGCATGAGAGAGGGATCTGATATAGCTCGCCAGTCTGGCGAGTAATAGCCAGGGGTCAGGTGGGGTGTCGCCCTCACGAAACAATTCAGTGAGAGTTTTCATACCTGTGGAGTTTATATAATCTGATACGGTGGGATGGGAGTCCCTCGGAATACCCAAGTAAGATTCTCTGCCCGGTTCCACTGGGAATCGTGGGTTCCCGTAAATAGGAGTCAAAGGACCCGGAACGGAGGTGATTTTTAGGTGGGGATTACGATGACGTAAAAAGGATTGTAATTGAGAGGATATAAATAGTATGTCCCGAGTGCCACTTGTATTACCTCCCCATAAGGCAGTCAAAGGGGGATCCTCCGTGTATAGAGACTTCGCCTCCACCCATCTTTTCCTATTCTTTAAGCTGAACATGGATAGAATGCAACTCCCCAGACTAGCTGAGTGATACGTTCGAAAGTCCGGCAACCCCAAACCCCCCCTATCAACAGAGTTGCATAGAGTGCGGTATGAAATCCTAGGGCGGTTATGGGACCAGATAAATTTTAGTAATTGAGACTTAAGTCTGGAAAAGAAAGAGGCTGGTAGCATAATGGGAATCGTTTGAAAATAGTATAATATTCTCGGGAGGAGATCCATACCCACCGCATGCACTCTGCCTAACCAAGAGATACTTAACTTCGCCCATTTGATCAAGTCCCTCTCCACGCGGTTCAGCAAAGGGTCAGCTGGATTCCCAGATAAGGTATAGAGTCCTCAGACCATTTAAAGGAATAGTCTTCCTGTAGCAATCGGGAGATCACCCGGGGAAGAGAGACATCCAACAGCACTGACTTGGATAAGTTGATCTTCAAGTTACTAAGGGCTCCATATTTCTTGAGTTCAGAAAGTATATTTGGAATGCTGATCAATGGATTGGTGACATAAAGGAGGAGATCATCAGCAAAGAGAGCCAATTTATGCTCTTTCACTCCCCCCCCCCCCCCCCCCAGCCCTCGGATAGATGGATTGCCCCGGAGCGAGGAGGCCAAAGGTTCCATGCAAAGGATGTATAGAAAAGGTGACAACGGGCATCCCTGGCGTGTGCCGTTGCTAATGGCAAAGGGCGGCTCAGACAGGGAGCCGTTGGTCCGGATTCGAGCAGTTGGGCCCGAATATAGAGCCGAGATGCTATGTATCATAGAGGCTGGCAATCCCAGATGCTTCAGGGTTGTTGCATGAACACCCAGTGCACCCTGTCAAAAGCTTTCTCAGCATCAAGAGACAGGATGCACATGGGTATCCCGCGCCTCCTTGCCCCATCCGCAAGGGCTATTGTTCGGATAGTGTTATCCTTCGCCTCCCGCCCCGGGACAAATCCCACTTGGTCAGGGTGTATCACGTCGGGAAGGTAGACTTTTAATCTGTTGGCTAATAATTTGGAATATATTTTTATATCGACATTAATAAGGGAGATGGGACGGTAACTTCCATAGAGCAATGCGTCCTTGCCCGGTTTAGGCAAGACTACAATATGGGCCATCAATGCCTGAGGAGGAAAGGAACAGCAGGCAGCGGTGAAGCTAGGTGAGTATCACATCCATGGTATAGTCAGTGCTTTCCACGCAATGCAAGCGTGGAAATCACTGACTATACAGACAGGCTGCAGCTGCGGACCCGGCTCCTGTAATATGGGCTGCTCCCGCTGGTGATTGACAGCGGGAAGCAGTGCATATTACAGGAGATAATGAGCGGCCCCACGTGACCAGAGCCCGCAGCTGCAGCCCGCTCCTGGCCCCATCCAGCCCCCGGACACCGCTCCTGAGATGCCCTCCCCCCAAAGCACAACTTTTACTTTCGCTTTGTAAGACGCATCCCCCACTTTCCCCCAAAAGTTGGGGGACTAAAAGTGCGTCTTACAAAGCGAAAAATATGGTACTTATATAGCGCTATTAATTCCATAGCTCTTTACATGCATTTTTGTAACACTGTCCCCATCGGGGCTCACAATCTAAACATCTTATCAGTGTGTTTGGAGTATGGGAGAAAACCCACACAAACACAGGGAGATCATACAAACTCCTTTGTAGATGTTGTCCTTGGTGGGATTTGAACCCAGGGCCCCTCAGTGTTGCAAGGCTGCAGTGCTAACCCCTGAGCCACCGTGCCATCCATAAAAGTAACAGGAACACTGCTCTATAAGTTTTAAGCTGTAACATACAGTGGCCTATAAAAGTTTAGCCCTTAGGAATTTTCTTTATAAATTACTTTCTCAAATTTGTCCTCAAACTACATCCGATTTTCACACAGGTCCACATAGTCATACAGAACCAAATAGAAGAAATTAGTGAAATATATTACTTTCTCATTTTCATTAAATAAGGATAATAATCCGATATCACATATACCTTTAATTCCACCTTTAAATTTTGCTAATCCTAGAGAATGATGTTTTCAATCAATGGTATGATCAGTGTGAGTGCAACTTGTTTCATTTAAAAAAAGAAGGCTCTATCAAAATCTGATCTTCACAAATCATTTTTTTGGAAGTGGATTATAGCATGAACAAGATTTCTGAGGAGCTCGGAAGAGTTGTTCATGCTCATCAAGCTGAAACAGGTTAAAAAAATGTTTGGACTCCAGGTTTGCATACACAGATTGTGTGCAAATGGACGAAGTTCAAGGCCATTATTACCCTCCTCAGGAGTGGTAGATCAAAGATTATTCCAAGAGAAAGGAGTAGAATTTTTTGGGAGGTCACAAACATACAGAGGACCTAAGCAACTAAAGTCCTCTCCCATAATAGCTAATATTTATGAGTCCACCATTAGGATGACCCTGAACAACATTGGTGTGCATAGCAGGAATGCAAGTAGAAAACCACTGTTCTCCAGGGATAACATGGTTGCTTATTTACAGTTTACTGAAATTCACCTTTTATGGATGGATAAGACCAATATACAAATTGTTTGTATGTTTAAATTGGAATAATTCTGTTTGGAGAAGGAAAAATACTGCATTGCAGCAGAATATGTCATACCACCTGTGGTATAAGTACCATATATGTATCAAGATTTGGGTCTGTATTGCTGAGTCACTTCCAAGATTTGGGTCTGTATTGCTTAGTCACTTCCAAGATTTGGGTCTGTATTGCTGAGTCACTTCCAGGACAGTTTTCCATCATTAATGGAACAATGAATTCTGAGTCACACCAGCAAGTTTTAAAGTAAAAAGTCAGGATATCTCTCAAAAGAATGTGGGTCATGCAGTAAGACAATTAGTTCTAGTAAGTAATGGGTAACTGTAATTTTATAAAATATTTTATACATTCTAAAATATATTACATACTGGTGGGGTCCAAGTCCTGATCATACAGAAGCTGCAGATGTTAGAGCATTTTGACTGATCAATAGAGATCTTGGAAATCTGACAACCACTGATCAGAAACGCTATAAACTTTTTATAAAATAAATTGCCTTTTAAAGAAAAAGTTAAAGCTAAGTAAAAGTCATGACCTCAATAGATCATACAGTTGTGCTCAAAAGTTTACATACCACAGCAGACTTTTTCCAGTCATGGGTAGTGGTTGGGTGAAAACATTTATTGTCAAACTACTGTGTTTTCCCTTTTTAAATCATAACCAAAAACGTCCAAATGACCCTGATCAAAAGTTCACGTACACCAGTTTTTAACACCGTGTATTGCCCCCTCTAACATCAATGACAGCTTGAAGTCTTTAGTCACAGATCCAGGGAAGGTGTATAGATGGTCCGCGCTGCTCGAAATAATCAGTCAAATGTCTTCAAATAGAAAACCCCCTTCTTTATTTCCACCTACGCGTTTCAGTACAGCCCATGATGCCCTGATGACGGTGCCCGGAGCGGTACTGAAACGCTTAGGTGGAAATAAAGAAGGCGGTTTTCTATTTGATGACATTTGACTGATTATTTCGAGCAGCGCGGACCATCTATACACCTTCCCTGGATCTGTGGATATTCTTACACGTGCTACGTGGCGGTGGAGGTCCTGCAGCAGCTTTCAGCTTTATGCCATCAAAACTAGTTGTGGGTGCACACAACTAGATCAGGTGAGTGCACCTCTGTGTGACCTGTGTGCATAGTCAGTGTCACATTGATAGGGCACTATTGCGCCTCTGTGTCTCCTTTTTTTCTTTTCTGAAGTCTTTAGTGGTAGTTGTGGATGAGACTCTTTTCTCAGATGGTGAAGCTGCCCATTCTTCTTGGCAAAACGCCTCCAGTTCCTGTAAATTCCTGGGTTTTCTTGCATGAACTGTGCACTTTCATTCTGCCCAGAGTGGCTCAATGATATTGAGGTCAGGAGACTGAGATGGCCACTCCAGAACCTTCACTTTGCTCTACAGTAACCAATGACATGTCAACTTGGCCTTGTGTTTTGGGTCATTGTCATGTTGTAACGTCTAAGTACGTCCTGTGGGCAGTTTCTGGCTGATTATTGCAAATTTGCCTCCAGTATTTTCTGATAACGTGCTGTATTGATCTTTCCTTCAACTTTGACCAAATTACCTGTGCCCTTGTAGCTCACACATCCCCACATCATCAGCGATCCACCTCCATGCTTTATAATAATGGTGTTACTTTCATCATAGGCCTTGTTGACATCTCTCCAAATGTAACTTTACGATTGTCGCCAAAAAGTTTGATTTTGGTCTCGTCACTCCAAATTACCTTGTTCCAGAAGTTTGGAGGCTTGTCTCTGTGCTGTTTGGCGTATCATAGGTGAGATACTTTGTGGCATTTGCGCAGTAATAGCTGTTCTCTATCGCTTCATTGGGGGACACAGGATACCATGGGTGTATGCTTTTCTGTCATTAGGAGGCGACACTAAGTTAATTGAAAAGTTCGCTCCTCCTAGCAGTATGCACCCCAGGTAGGAGTGAACATAGTCAGTTTTTTGCTTAGTGTTGCAGGAAGCAGACGTGTCCTAACCCAGGCCACATCTATAGCCTAACTAGACAATTTTCCTAGAATTCTTTTTTTTTTTCTTTTTTATACTATATCCCGGCAGTTCCAGTGCCAGAGGCAGCAAAGCAACCCCAAAACATCAGGGAACCTCCGCCATTTTTGACTGTAGGGACCGTGTTCTTTTCTCTGAATGCCTCTTTTTTTCTCCTGTAAACTCTATGTTGATGCCTTTGCCCAAAAAGCTCTACTTTTGTCTCATCTGACCAGAGAACATTCTTCCAAAACGTTTTAGGCTTTCTCAGATAAGTTTTGGCAAACTCCAGCCTGGCTTTTTTATGTCTCGGGGTAAGAAGTGGGGTCTTCCTGGATATCCTACCATACAGTCCCTTTTCATTCAGACGCCGACTGATATTACGGGTTGACACTGTTGTACCCTCGGACTGCAGGGCAGCTTGAACTTGTTTGGATGTTAGTTGAGGTTCTTTATCCACCATCCGCACAATCTTACATTGAAATCTCTCGTCAATTTTTCTTTTCTGCCCACATCTAGGGAGGTTAGCCACAGTGCCATGGGTTTTAAACGTCTTGATGACACTGCGCACGGTAGACACAGGGACATTCAGGTCTTTGGAGATGGACTTGTAGCCTTGAGATTGCTCATACTTCCTCACAATTTGGTTTCTCAAGTCCTCAGACAGTTCTTTGGTCTTCTTTCTTTTCTCCATGCTCAATGTGGTACACACAAGGACACAGGACAGAGGTTGAGTCAACTTTAATCCATGTCAACTGGCTACAAGTGTGATTTAGTTATTGCCAACACCTGTTAGGTGCCACAGGTAAGTTACAGGTGCTGTTAATTACACAAATTAGAGAAGC
The DNA here is from genome assembly GCA_033576535.1 of Allobates femoralis. Lineage (NCBI taxonomy): Eukaryota > Metazoa > Chordata > Amphibia > Anura > Aromobatidae > Allobates > Allobates femoralis. The sequence continues at coordinate 63,541,558 of JARQOC010000011.1, read as the reverse complement.
ATCACATGATTTTTCTAACAGTGCCAATACTTTTGTCCACCCCCTTTTTTATGTTTGGTGTGGAATTATATCCAATTTGGCTTTAGGACAATTCTTTTAGTCTTTTTTCATTGAAGACAAATTAAATGAAGATAATACCAAAGAATTTGTGATTGCAATCATTTTCATGAAGAAACTGAGTATTATCTGACAAAATTGCAGGGGTGTCAATACTTTTGGCCACAACTGTAAATGTGAGGGAAGACTGAAATCTAAGTACTAGGTTATCGGGCAGAGAGATATTAAGAGCATCTGTCTTTGAATAATTTACCTTGAAGTTGGATATATCACCAAACCTATGAAACTCTAGTATTAGCACCAGGAAAGCAGCCATCTGATTAGTTATATAAAGCAGCAAATCGTCCGCATAAATGTACAGTTTAAAATTATTCCGATCAATCTGCAGGTCTTTGATGTCTGTTGCATTCTGCAGTTCAACCACAAGATGTTCCACGGCGACAATATAGAGTAAGGGAGAGAGAGGGCACCCCTGTCTCGTGCCATTAGCTATTTTCAGGGAGGATGAGATAATGCTATTAATTTTAAGAAGAGCTGTGGGACCTTGGTAGAACGCAAAAATCAACCCCAACATACCAGACCCTATCCCGAGTTGCTTCGAAGAGGAACGCAAGAAACTCCATCCAAGGCGATCAAATGCCTTTTCTTCATCTATTGATAACAGGCTGTTACCACCCTGGGTTCTGCCGCCCGTGCCCCCCGACCTGCTGCCCTTACTCCTTCGGCTCCTATCGCCTCTGTCCAGCCTCCAAGTTCCCGGGTGTCGTCCGTCCGCCGACTGCTCTGGCAGCCGCCGCCCGCGGGTCGGTTGGGTAGCAACTTCCTTACTGTATGCCCCCGGTTACGCGCACTTGTCCCCAGCCGCAGGGGTCCAGCACCCTCTGCCTGAGCAACACTGCTCCTCTCACTTCCGGTACCACTGCTTGTGCACATGAAACTGTCTCCTTATCAGTTTCTGCTGGAGAGACTGCAGGGAGTTTGCTCCTCCCCTCAGCCAATCACCAGGTCTCTGTGTCCTTCCAATCAGGACTGCCCTGTTCTGATATAAACCTCCTGTTTCCAATCAGTCAGGGCCAGGGCAACCCTTCTCCCTTGTGGAGCTGCCATATCTGGTCTGGTCAGGTCGCTCCTTGTTTGGTCCGTTGCCTGATCTCTCTTGTTGCTTCCTACAGATTCCTGCCCTGCCGGCTCTGGATCGCCTCGTGTTCCTGGATCCCCCTGTGGTCCTGGATCTCCCCGTGTTCCTGGATTCCTTTGTATTCCTGGTTTCCCGTGTTCCCGTTTCTTATTGTATACCTGGTTACTGTTTTGTTACCACGTCGCCTGGGGTCGGTTGAACACTCGTGTCCGCCTCATTGGCCGGCGGGACCCCTGTATAGGGGTTAAGCGCTCCGGGGCCTCCTTCGGTGGGTTTCCAGTGCTGCGACCTTGTGGCCCTCCCCAGGGGCGTGGGGTCTTGTGTTGTTGTTAATAAACCTGTTGACTCTACGGTACTTGTCCGCCTCTCTATCACCCGGTATCAGCATCCGCTTTACGCGGTCCAGTGGGTCCACACATAGGGTCCGTCAGTAGGACGTGACACAGGCATGCAGGTATCTTTTGTTTACGCATATAGGAAGCAAGAAGCAATGTTTTTACGGTATTGTCCTTAGCTTCTCTGCATTGTACAAATCCAACCTGATCACCATGGATAGAGTTAGGGAGTAGGAGACTAAAGGCGCAGTCTCACATAACGACGCATCAGCGATCCCGATAATGATGTGCAGAGGTCGCTGGTACGTCGTTTACACATCGCTGGTAAGAGGTCAAACAGGCATCTCACCAGCGATGTGTAAACGACGCACTAGCGATCCAGAATTATACCGAGGTCGTTGTGAATTTTCTCTCCATAGCTTAGCATTAAGATCGTTGCTCATTATCTCTGTCAAACACAACAATGTAGTATTCCCAGCGGGAGCACGACGCAGGAATGACCCAGAGCAGTATGTAACGATCAACGATCTCACAGCAGGGGCCGGATCGTGGATGCGTGTCACACAGAACGACATCGCTGTTACGTCACGGATTTCGTGACGCAACAGCAATCCCAATAGCGATCACGTTGGCGATCTCTTTATGTGTGACAGGGCCTTTAGCCTGTTAGCTATCGCTTTCGCGTACACTTTCATGTCAACATTAATTAAGGAGATAGGACGGTAATTTGCACATAACAAAGGGTCTTTGCCTGGTTTGGGAATGACTGTGATCATGGTAGCTAGAGTTTGGGGAGCAAAGGGGCAACTCTGAGATAGTTAAAGAGCTTTGTCATAAGGGGTATTAAATCAGGTGCAAATAATTTGTAAAAATTAGCCAAAAATCCATCGGGTCAGGGGGCTTTTGCCATTCGCCAAGGACCGAATTGTGTCTAACATCTCCTGATCCAAAAACGGACTTTCTAGGGCCATCGCTTCTTCAGTTGGAAGAGGTGGGCGCGGGGTATTATATACATAATAGTCTACTCTCTTTTGAAAATCGGTAGGAGCCATGTCGGCCAAAGGTCCCCATAGATTATAAAGGGAGTCATAATAATCCACAATCTCTAAGGGGGAGTGGAGGGGTGTCTCCGATTTAGATTTTATAGTGGGGTGTGAGGCAGCAACCGGGGAACCCGCTTGCAAAACGACAAGAACACGTGTTTATAAGTTTAACCAATGTCTACCCGTTTATTTTCACATATTAACAACATAACCCGGGTAGCATGTTTGACACATATCACATTGGTTATAAACACTTTACATAAATACACCATACATTTACATATAACATTACATAACACTTATATTGCACATAACATCTTATAGTAACCCGGGACCTGTAACCATCTCTGTCCCCATTGGAGCTCTACTAACAGCTCCCGTGGTGGCTACGGCCTCCGGCCTACTTACACTATACATACGTTACAGTACGACGATGACCCCTCCGGGTTCATAACAGGGATTGAGCAACCTGAGTACCGGGTATGTCATGTATCCCCAAGGGGCTCTTTCCTGGATGCATCTCCGCCTACGTCCCGGTCAGAGTCCACCTGGTTCAACCATGGTGACCCCACTCTAGGAGCCCTTTTAACCCCTGCTTCTGACCTTCGTTACATACGCCTCAACGGGCCCTATGGGTCCCAATGGCGGTACCTGCCGCCTGGCTTTAGTCCCCCAGCATGATGATATACATTCACCCGTAGTCAGGATTCCTGCCTGACCGGGACCTTACATACCGTATGTGATCCATCATTCAAACGTCCATGGATCACACACCTGCTCACAGCCCATCATAACACATCCATGGACTGTGGCCCCTCCATGACCATAACAGGGACCTGGTCAACCGTAGAATCCGGGCTAACCATGCGTCACCATGGCCTACTCACCACGGTACGGGCTATCAGTCGCCACCAAACCTCCATCTCATGGCAGGTCTCCAGGTCCACGACTGTACCCTGCGTCTGAGTAGCACCCTAATGGATCAGCCATGGTTCCCTTCTAGGAGCCTTCGTGACCCCTGTCTCTGGCCACAGGCACACCCACACCATTAGAGGTCGTGGTTGAGGGACGGGTACCCTCTGCAAGCTGCAGGGCAAGCCTCCCTCTCGTCCCACAGGGACGGAACGCCTCCAACATCATCCATACTAGCTGGGTCACTCTCTCCCCACATCATTATACATGGGTCTTACATATAGGCCATCATCTCTCATTCAGGGCCATTACCTAAGCCCTCATACACATAGTTAAACACGTTCTGTTTCATCAGGTCCTTTAACCGAGCACTCTGACTCGGACCCAAAGGCGGTCTATGCCTGCCTGGCACACTACATACGATTGCCTCCAAAGGCTACATACATTCGCCTCCCGAAGGGCTACATTCATTCCGGTTCATCAGGACCTTTAACTGACTCCACTGAGTCGGTCCCAAGGGCGGTCTATACTCGCCTAGCATGATTTACACACACGGTGCACAGTTCCCACAATCATTCAGGAACTGCTTTTCTTACCGGGCACGGATCCGGGTCTCGCTACCTGTGTCACAGGTTCCACCAGGCATCCCCACAGGCTCCTTCACGGACGTGAGGTGACCCACACCCGGACCAGTATCCACCGGGTCAGCCACGGCTTCCCCCTCCAGGTGCGGACACGACCACGGACCTCGGCACCGGCATGGAGCTAGCATGCTCCCGTGTCCACACACCGAGCCTTGGACTGCTCTGCACTCAGGCTGCTCTCAGCCCACATGCTCTCAGGCTGGCAATCTCTGGATGAATCTCAGCAGGATCTCAGCTTCCAGAATCAATCTCAATCTGAATCACTCAATCACTCACCTGGCTGCCTCTTATCGTGCCAGCCACTCCCACATGGACACACCCCCTTAGCTGCCGGTAATCAGCCTTTCACACAGCTCAGGTTAACTCCCTGTGTTCCGGGTTGTCAGCACTCAGCCCTCATTCCTTAGGGCTTCCTCGATCTCATCCCACTCTCACTGCCGCTCATTAGGCTCATGAAACCCTGTGTCTGAAAGTTGGTTCACACAGTATTATCAGTCAAACCGGCCAGTGTGCACAGGATCATACCTTGATCCTGCATGTGACGCGCCCCGGCCATGAGGACCATGATGGCGGTGCCTCACAGGGGATATAGGTGGTGGGAATATGCGGATGCAGAAATCGTGCCAGGGCCCTACCAGGCTTATTGGAGAATTCATATAGAAATTTGTGGAAGCGATCACGTTGCCATGCCGATGCTGTATCCAGCAGGGAGCTCAGGTCGGATGTAGCCTTCAAAAGGTCAGCTATAACTTGTGTGTTGTGTGTCCATTTATGATCTGATTCCAAAATCTGGATGTGTTTCAGAGGATCATCAATGTTAGAGATGTTGTGTCTCTCCAGCCGTGCCCCCTGCTGGATGAGCACACCCCTGATGACTCCCTTTAAGGCCTCCCACTGATAAGGAGGAGCTGTAGAGTCATTTTTGAAAGTCTAAGATATCTTAAATTGCTGTCCCTGTTGCTGATTGGCAGGTGGGATCTTTGAGAAACCCCGGGTAAAAAGATCAGGTCCACTCACCCAGGGAGAGACTTGGAAGCCTCAGGGACAATAGGACAAGAGCATGGTCCGACCAAATCATCGGGTCAATTTGTGCCGTTGGGTGGAACCAGAGCAGCCCATGGCTAATCAAGAAGTAATCTATCCTGCTGTACGAATCGTGTACTGCAGAATAGAAAGTATGGTCACGTGTAGTGGGGTGAGTCAGTCTCCATGCGTCAACCAACCTAGACTCCCACCATTTTAGCTCTCAAACCCTCTCAGTGGAAACTGATGAAGACGGTAACGTCGAAACGCATAGTGGAGTTTGAGGGACCGTGTTTGTAATAAAGGTCTGTTCACTACAATAATTTTCCCTTGCCCTCCTTCCTTAGCGCTATTAGAACCGCAACTATTTTTTCCTGTGCACTTCTCTCCCTTCCGAGGGACCGTGCGGTTCAGCAGCTTTGGAAGAGAGGCATCGCTTACTAAAGGACCTGATTATCCGAGTCTGGAGGACTACTAGGACCTTTCTGATGTCATAGTTTTGATCACGTGACCGGTTGGAAGTGACGTTCCTCTCTCCCTTGCACGAGGATTATCTTGGGGACGCCCTGCTGGCATTGCTCCACAGGAGGCTGACACTGGAGTTGTACCCAGCCAGTACAACTCCGTAAGGTGAGTGGAAACCCCGCTTTCCTTGTAATACGGTTTAACCCTGAGGTGCTTCACATTTGCGCTCCTTCTCTTTTTTCTTCCAAGTGGGAGGGGGCAGAGATGACCTACCAGTAGACGAGTCCAAGCTGCGATCTAGCATGAAGTTGAAGTCTCCTCCAGCAATCGCGAAGCTCTCAGCAAATGTGGAGAGGCTGTGTATGTATGTCCCACTCACTCAAGCCTGATCCTGGTTAGGAAGGTAGAAATTAGCAATAGTTAATACATCTTTGACAATTTTAATCTTTAAAAACAAATACCATATATACTCGTGTATAAGCCGACCCGTGTATAAGCTGACCCCCCTACTTTTGCCCCCAAAATCTGGGAAAACCTATTGACTCGTGTATAAGCCTAGGGTGGACCCCAGCACAAGTATACAGCCCCCAGCAGTGTGGTATACAGCAGCCTCCCCAGTGGTATATACAGGCCCCAGCAGTGTTACAGCAGCCTCCCCAGTGGTATATACAGCGGCAGCCCCAGTGGTAGTATACAGCAGCCACAGAGGTATATACAGCAGCAGCCCCAGTGGTAGTATACAGCAGCCCCAGAGGTATATACAGCAGCCCGAGTGGTAGTATACAGCAGCCCCAGAGGTATATACAGCAGCCCCAGTGGTAGTATACAGCAGCCCCAGTGGTAGTATACAGCAGCCCCAGTGGTAGTATACAGCAGCCCCAGAGGTATATACAGCAGCAGCCCCAGTGGTAGTATACAGCAGCCCCAGAGGTATATATAGCAGCAGCCCCAGGGGTATATACAGCAGCAGCCCCAGAGGTATACAGGCCCCCCCCATCAGTATCCAGGGCCCCCCCCCATGCTCCACAAACCTGTAAAGTAAGATGATTATACTTATCACTGTCCTGTCGCCGCCGTCCCCGCCGCTGCCATCGCACTCCTTCGTCTTCATCCAGCGTCTTCCGGCTTCCTCTGGTCGGCGCAGACAATTACGTCATTGCCTGCGCCCACCGGAGGAAGCCGGAAGAAGACGGATGAAGCCGGAGGAGCGCGATGGCAGCGGCGGGGACGGCGGCGACAGGACAGTGATAAGTATAATCATCTTACTTTACAGGTTTGCGAGCATGGGGGGGGCCCTGGATACTGATGGGGGGGGGGCCTGTATATCGATGGGGGGGGCGCCCGTGTAGTGACTCGCGTATAAGCCGAGGGGGGAACTTTTCAGCCCAATTTTTGGGCGGAAAAACTCAACTTATACGCGTGTATATACTGTACCTTCTGTTCGGGTTGGACTTGGAGGCAAGTACTTGGGCCTGTAAGGACTTATGGAGGGCAATACTAACCCCTTTAGATTTCGATTCTGGGTTACTGCTATGAAACTATTAGGAGTAGTATCTGTGGCTGAGTGCAGGTATTCGGTCTGACCTACAATGTGTCTCCTGTAGGAGAAGGATATGCACCCGTTTCTTGTGCATGTTGTAAAGCACTTGAGTGTTTTTCCGGGGTGTTAAACCCCCTGATGTTTAAGGAGCATAAAGCCCCCGTCACACTAAGCGAGATCGCAGCTAAGTCACAAATTTTGTGACGCAACAGCGACCTCGCCAGCGATCTCGCTATGTTTGACACTTAGCAGCGACCAAGCCCCTGTTGTGAGATCACTGGTCGTGTCAGAGTCGCCTGGACCATTTTTTGATTGTTGGGGTCCCGCTGGGCAGCATGCATCTGTGTGTTTGACAGGGACAACAACCAGCGACCTCAATACTACAAGTCTGAGAAACCGGGTCCCAATGACCTCCATATCATTCTGGATCGTTGCTGCATCACTGGTGAGATCTTACTGTTTGACATCTCACCAACGACTACATAGTGACGCAACAGCGATCCCTACCAGGTCGTATTATTGTCGGAATCGCTGGTGCATCGCCAAGTGTGACGGTACTCTAAGTTCAAGGTTGTCATAGCGACCCAAAATTAGGGGCCGGCAGTTGGACCAGGTGGGAAGAAGTAGAGGAGTGTCAAGTGATGCAGGGGTGAGAGTACCCAAGAAATTAGGTGGAAAGGAGGGCAAGGGGAGATTGACACTTGGTCAGGCTGGGCATCTAATCCCCTGGCAGTTCCTATTCGGTGATAGCTTTATATTAGCCGCTTAGGCTGCACTTGGGTACTGTTATTTCCAGATTTTATCCTTGTACTTAAAATTAAACGTGAATCTGGTGATCTCTGTTTCTCTTTCTTTCTCTTTTATTTCTCCCTTTTCTTTTCTACTATTGCCTATTGTTTTCTTGACCTCTCCCTTTTAAGATAGAATTGGCATATGTTTGCCTCTTGTTGGTAATTTTTGTATGTATCTCTGTGTTCTTGTGACCAATGGTCAATGTTGTTGTTCTTTTGTTTGTTTTCAAACCTTTCAATAAACATTTATTGGATAAAAAAGGAGGGTATCATTTTATTCAACTGTTTATCAATTAAATTACTATATAGACCATTTAGGAGGGTAGATCTACTACCTTATTACTTTTAAGTTCCCTATTGGCTTTTTCACTATGGATTTCTAACATACTAGACATATCACAATGCTGAAAGTTAATATTTCACAAAACAAAAGAAATTTGATTTATATAGTTAGAAGTGTTACACTTTTCTGCATTGGGTTGTTTTTGTCACTTTAAGAAAGGCTCCATATGTTCTTTCCAAAATGTAAATTTTGCGCCATTCCAATAATACTATAATATGTTACCATTTAATGAGCCCATGCACCAGCTTAAATCTTCAAATGTGATAAAAGGCTTGCAGCATTGAAGTCAGAATAAGGCAAGCTAAGCATGAAATCAATTTTTAGTTGGAAGCTTAAATGTTCAAGCGTGTCTTGCTGCTAGAGCTACATTAGAAGTGGCCTAGTTCCAGCCCCGAGCATTGACCACAATGCTCTTGTGGAAGTAAACACAGTGAAGAGGACTTTTCGCAACATGTGGTAATGGAGCTAAGTGAAAGGTTTTCAACAAGGAGTAAGCTGCATGTTTACACACAAGCTTTATTCATTCCCATCTCTGACGTTTGACCTGAGACAGCAGTTGTCCACTTCTCTGTGTATTGTTTATTAGCATACATAGTAAAGCTCGATCATGTTTTATCTGCTATTAATGTTGTTATAGATAATCCCCTGTGACCTCCTGCAAACTTCCATCATCAGTATGGAAAAACAATGTAATGTGAGGTTCCAATGTTTGTTCCATTACTCACAAGGTCATGCATCTAAGTACAGTAAGCAAATGTTGCTCTGCACCACTGGAAATGAAGTTTTCCCACCACGATGGATGGTTTCCAAGAGTTACATCAACTTTACCACAAGGGTGAAGCATAGCTACCAGGGGGCCAAGGGGGCGTTTGCTCTCGGCCCTGCACTCTGTGACCCACCCAGAGCTATCGCTACTTTCAACTGTATTTGCTAGGCGCTGCGAGCTATACAGTTGAACTCCGCAGTAGAGCAGGGAAACTACTGCTCTCCAGGTCGAATCAGGCCTGCAGCCTACAGGACAGCGGGAGTGGGGAGACATCCGACGGGATGTGGAGCAGTGTGATGATATCACGCCGGGGCTCTGCGTCTTCTGGTGCAATGACATCACCACGAAGATCCTGTCTGCTGCTGGACTCCTCAGGATCCACGGGCAGGTGAGTAAGTCTTTTTTCTTTTAGCTCATGGATGAAAGGCTGCATTATAATCTATGGGAGCTGCATTATAGTAAATGGAAGCTGCAAATATAATATTTGGAGGCTGCATTGTAATCTATGCAGGTTGTATTGTAAACTATTGAGGCTGCATTATACTTCTATGAACTCTGCATTGTAATCTATGGAAGCTGCATTATACTCTATGGAAGCGCATTACACTCTATGGAGGCTGCATTATATTCTATGGAGGCGCATTATACTCTATGGAGGCTTCCTTATACTCAATGGAAAGCTGCATTATTTTATATAGAGGTGCATTATAGTATATGGAGGCTACAGTATAATGTATGAAGGGTGCATTATATTACATAGACTACTATGAGGTGCATTATATTATATTGAAGGGTATGTGAAGGGCCATGATAATATTTAGAGGGCTATGTGGAGGCCATTATATTGTTTGGAGGGATATGAGGTAGACTTTATCCTTTATGGAGGGCGATTTGAGGCTTGTGGGGGCCATTATACAGTGTGAAGAGGTGTGAGGCCATTATACTGTATGTAGACCTATTATATTGCATGGATGAATATATGGGGGAACAGTTGGAGATCAAGCTATGTTGGCGTCACCATACTTTTCGAGGATAGTTGAGGGGGTACAGTAGGGTCATCATAATGTGTGTGAAGGGTGCTGTGGGGGATCATACAGTGTTTGGGGGCACTTTTGTTGGCATTATTTATGAGTGCAATGAAAGGGGAATCTAGGGGGTTCATTAGAATTACTTTGTATTTTTTGGGGGTGGGGGCAATTAGAACTTCTTCTATGGGGCCCATGATTTCTATGTATGCCCCTGCGCTGTACAGTCACCGTATTGCTGTAATATCAGCATTAATCTATGTATATTGATTTTCAGTAACCGTGCAGTCATCTGCTGGGGTACCCCTATACTTATGTTTAGGCTATGCCTCCGTAGTTGTGCACATGGTTACCTTATTAGGGGCCCACTCAGATGTCTTGCCCCCCTGAGCTGAACCCCTAGCTGTGCCTCTGCCACAAGATATAAACTTTTATGCAGAAACAAATCCCAATATCTGTATAAGAGGAAGTACCAGTGCCCTCTCCTCTGGTGCAGGCAGCTGCTGGGCCAGGAATAACTCGGAGCTATTGGGCAGAGAGGGGGGGGTTCTGTGACCGCTGACTTATTAAGGAGTGCTGTTCTGAGCTCCTGAGGCAATGACACGGTACTGCTGACGAAGATTCATCACACAGGGACAATGCATCGAATATTTTCCACTTCCCTTTAAAGGATTCCTTATTTGAGCATCTGCTAATACACAAGTGTTCTGGTTGGTAATATATGTGTTTGTTGCTAAAGGTAAACCTAGGTTAAATTAAAGAAAGTGACCTTGTTAAATGATAGCAAGCAAACATGATATGAGCAGAAGCTGCATATTTATATTTTGGATTATAATATCTTAGAAGCACAGTGGTCAGTACGAGTCAGGTTTACGCTAATGTTTAACCAACATCAGTTTACGCTGATGTGCGGCAGATCCGGCAGGTGGCGCCGGATCTGCCGCCTAACGGCTGACTTGAGGCCCGGATCCGGCAAGTCCCATGCATTGTCCATGGGGCTTGTGGTCCGGTGCGGCAAGTGTGGTTCTGCCAGATGCGTCATATCTGGCACTTGCGGCCGTGAAAAAAAAATACTCTGATGTCCTGTCTGTGTTGAGAAACTCCCTGTCCCTTGGGAGAAAAAGTTATGTCAGGACTGTATGGAGACGGTGGTCAGGGCTGAGCATCCCTTTATTGTAGATGAGTTGAGGTCTATGGTGCAGCATGAAATACAGGCTTCCTTGATCCCTCTCCTTTTCAGGCTTCTGATTCTAGGAAATTTCTCTTCCCTTCATACGAGTTGAGGGAGCTCATTGGTGCCGTATGTAGTACTATGGGCTTAGAGGAGGAGGAAGTCCTCCAGTCAGTACAGGATGAAATGTTCGCTAGGCTATGTTCCATTAAGCAGCTGGGGTTTCCTGTCCACGCTTATACTCAGGATCTCATCTCCCAGGAATGGGAGCTTCCAGATAAGCGAGTTAAGACTCTGCTTAGGAACAGGTTTCCACTAGAGGACACTGGGTTCAGTTGGGAGGTTCCATAGGTGGATGTGCAGCTAACCAGAGTAACTAAGAAAACTGCACTCCCCTTCGAGGATACCTCTCAATTGAGAGACCAAATGATTCGTAAGATCGAGGGTCTGATGAAGCGCTCTTGGGAGGCTTCTTCCATGACCGTACAGGCTAACATCGCCTCCACGTGTGTGTCCCGCTACATTCTCAAATGGTTAGACCAATTGGAAACTCATATTTCTCAAGGCACTCCGCGAGAGGAGCTGTTGGAGTTCCTGCCTTTTCTTCGTAAGGCTGGTAGCTTCCTGGCGGATGCTTCTGCAGAGTCGGTTTGTATGGGGGCTCGGACTTCGGTCCTCTTCAACTCTGCAAGGCTTGCCCTTTGGTTGAAGGGTTGGAGCGGGGAGGCTTTGTTCCATTTCCTTCAAAGGCGACTTGTTTTTTGGTCCTGCTTTGGACGAGATCCTTGAGAAGGCGGCGGATCAAAAGGCGCTGCCAGAACAAAATCAGGCTAAGAAGCCATTTTTTCGTACCTTGCTGCCCTCGGCCTCACAGCCTAGGGGCAGGGGGAAAGGTAGATGGTACTCTCCAAGGGGTAGAGCCAAGAATCTGCTTGTCCCGTCCCCATCCGGATAAGCAGTGATTCGGGGCCGGTGTGGGGGCGACTCTCGAGGTCCCTCTCCACGGTTCATTTGAAAGGTACTCTGAATACTCAGGCCAATTTCCTCAGTCGCCGGGATCTTCACCCGGGATAGTGGCGTCTGGATCAGGCGATCTTCTGCACTCTGGCGCATTGGGGTCCCCCGTAGGTCAACCTCTTTGCCTCCAATGGCAATCGAAAGGTCCGCACATTCTTCTCCCTCAACCCGTGGGAAGATGCACTCGGAGTGGACACATTTTCCCATGTGTGAAACTTTCGGTTGGCTGACGCCTTCCCCCCTCTGCCTCTTTTGGCAAGGGTCCTCCAGGAGGACAGGGTCCCGACGCTCTTAGTTGTTCCACTGTGGCCGAAGCGCAGCTGGTTCAATCTGCTTATGTCCCTCAAGGTGGATGGACCGATCCTTCTGGGTCAGGATCCGAGCTTGCTCTCGCAGGGCCCTCTCTTCCATCCAGAGCCTCAGAGGCTCAATCTGGTTGCTGAGGCCCAGGCACTGAGGGCCCAGGGTCTTTCGGACCGGGTTATCGCTACTTTACAGCAGAGCCATAAACCGGTTACAAGCTCTATAATAAAATCTGGAAGAAATTTTCTTCCTGGTACGGTTCTAGGGTTCCCGACCCTTTGTTCCCTAATATTTGTCCCTTCCTTCTGTTAACATCCCAAATCCCCAAAGGAAGCAGAATTCCATTTGTTAGATGTCCGGCGTGTTCTTTTGCACTACCTGAATGTGACTTCCCCTTGGCGGATTGACCAAAATTTGTTCATCCAGCATTTCGGTGGCAATAAGGGCAAGAAGGTGGCTAAAGGCACTATAGCCGCCTGGATTAAGAAGGCTATCGCTGAAGCTTATGTCTGCCAGGGCTTCTCTCCATTGTCTGGGTTCATGGCCCATTCCACTAGGTTCACTTCGGTCTCCTGGGCTGAGCGTGCTGGGGCTTCGCTGGAGCAGATCTGCAAGGCAGCGACTTGGTTGTCTCTCCAACCGGGATTTGACCTTTGAAAAGAAGGTTCTGCAGGCTGTGTTCCCCCCCCAGGTATGGATTCGTTGGCATGCCTCCTTCTGCTGTCGTGGAAGGGCCTAGAGAAAAAAGAATTATTCTTACCGTTAATTTGGTTTCTAGGTCCCTTCCATAACAGCACTTATTTCCCTCCCTATTCCTGTTTTTCTCAGGTTTTCTTTCTTTACTTCTGCTATGCTAGGGGTTCTTTGTAAGACACTGGCAAGTGGGTGGTGGGAGGGCCTTTTAACCTCTTGTGCTTCCTGTCCCAAATAGGGCATGGAGAGGCAACCACCTCCTGCTGTCGTGGAAGGGACCTAGAAACCGAATTAACGGTAAGAATAATTATTTTTTCCCAGTAGTTATTATCCTGGGCAATGCCGGGTTCTACAGCTAGTTACCATACCATATGGGCATATTACCATACATGATATGACCATGTATGGGCGTAATATGACCATATATGGGGATATTGCCATATATGAGTGATATGGGTATATAGTGGACATATACATACCTAAATACATACATTCAGCTTTTTATATTAGATGTGCCTCAACATAATTGGTTGTATTTGATAAGTGGATGCTGCTTGGACAGGCAATAACAAAAATAACCGCCAGATGTGCTATCTGAGGAAAAAGAAGAAAATATAGTTCCCTACATTGATTTTATTGCAATCTGTGATAAAAAAAAAACTTCCACAAGATGTCATCCGTAAGCTGATTCTGAACCACACATTTGCTCGTTGTCCTTGTCCAGCAGCTCCGTCTTCAGAGGACATAGCCTACACTGAGTTAATAATATAGCTGATAAGACCTCATGCTGGCACCTCCATTCACATGGCTCTGCTAAGTGTTATCACAGAGCACAGACCAGAGGCCATGCGAACAGAAGATTCAGACAAGATCTCACAGCAGCTGTTTGAGCTCAGCATGGTGCCAGCATGAGTTCATTTGAGACTCTTATCAGCTGTATTATGAAAGCAGTGTAGACCATGCCCCCTGAAGAGTAGCTGCCTAACAAAGATCTTATTTGTTTATTTGTGGTTTAGAATCAGCCTACTGAGGACACCTTGTGGAAGTTTTTTTTTTAAGTTGTTTCCTTCCTAATCTCATTAATAAAGTATATTTGAAAGTTGGTTATAATCACTTGCTCTACATTGCTATTAAATAAAAATTTAAATTGCAGTTACACTGTAAATATTTTTTCACTGCTGTATAATTCTAACTTTTATTCGTTTGTAATATTGAAATTCTGTTACACATCTCAGTGATTAATAATTTTTTTTAATTAACATCCCAAAGGCTATTTAAAAAAAAATTGCTGGTTTAAAGAAGCAGCTGAATAAATTGTCTCAGGTAGCTTTATTATGGGGTAGATGGATTATTGTTATACTCTTTTTATTTTTCCCATATCGGTGATTTGAGGGCATATCTGTCCATATGAGTGCTGCAGTCTGTCCATAGTATCTCCATTACAGCAAGCAATTCCATAACATATTTCTCTTTTTCAAGTTGAATTTTTGTAGCTATTACTGCTATAAATAGTATTTTACATTAAGCATCTACAAAAAAATGTACGCATGTGTTGTAAATTTGCTAATCCCTTTGTGACCTGACTTGAATGGGGCTTAATGACAGGTCAATTTTACATTTTTTCCCTTTCTATTTGCAGCAGCCAAACCTCTCTCATTGACATGGCAGCCTGTGGATTTGCTTTATGCCAGTTATGAACCAATGACTCAGGAGTAACATTTAGATTCCATAGAAGTCGTTGGTAACTGTACTGACCGCAATCCCTGACTACACACCGCAACTAGAAGTAGCCATGGGATGTAACTAACCAGACCTAGTCTCCTCTGCTCAGCCGGAGAACTAACTGCTCCTAAAGATGGATGTAGGAAAAGCTATCTTTCCTCAGAGCAGAACCCCAAAAGAATAGCAAGCCCCCACAGATATTAACTAGGAAACAAGAGAAAGAAAAACAAACACAGGCAGAGTAAAATGTTTAGCAAAAGAGGCCAAACTAGCTATATAGGAAAGACAGGTTAGAATACTATTGGGGTCAGTATAAAACACTATTAAAAAAAAAAAAAAACACCAACAGCAGATAGTACAAAAATTACCCTGAGTCACTAAGACTCGGCGCCCTCTATATCTGCAGACTTCTATAAATCAAATGCCTGCAAAACTGGAAATAACAGATAATAGTGAATGGTAAAATTCCTAGGAAGAAAACTGCCTAACTAAGAGCAGATAAACAAATCTACAGACTAAATTGCAAACCCACAACTCAGAATAAGACAAAACATAAGCAGAACCTTAAGCACACAAAAGTGTGCCACAAAATATCAAAAAAACATCCACTTAGCTTGCAAAGAATTCCACAGAGCAGAAGAAACCAGAGAGATGTGAGCTCCTCCAGGAACCAAAGACAACTGGCAAGCACTGATCCACTTCAAACCATTATATGCTCCAAGAACCAGATTGCCAATCGTCACCATCACCTGTGAAGCCCACACAGTCAGCTGCATCACCAGCAACAATCACCGGCGGGAGCTCCAAATGAATTCACAACAATGCCCTTATGTGGAGAAAATTATATGATTTTTTTTATGTATGGTACATATACAGTTGAAACCAGAAATTTACATACAGTATATAAAAAGACATGTATGCATGTTTTTCTCATTATCTGACATGAAATTCACCAAAATTAGGTTTGAAGTTATCCACTTTTGGAATCAGAAATGAATAAAGGGATTAACCTTTTATACCAGATTTGTTTTATTCATACAAATAAATATCCCGTGTGGATTGGTGATAACAGTGATAAGATGCTCACAAAAAACAAAGACCCACCCCCAGCACAATTAGACAAACAACTGCTTGCACGATCAATGTCCCTTGGGTCTCTCTTCAGTTGGAAAAACAATATACAATTGGTTGTGTTTGTGTTATAGTTTGAGGACAGGAAACGCCTGAACACACTGTCTTCAGAACATACCATTCCTAGCAAACCCATATGATGTTTTTATGTTGTGGTATACATGGTTCAAAGCCTCCCATATATTGTTCCTAGGTCAAAGGTCCAACCCAGCCCTCCATCCCAGAGTCCTATGCTTGTGCAAACCCGGTAAATTCTTCAATATGTACCATTGATATGGTATAACATTACCCCTCCCAATGCGTTTCATCTCTCCCAATATATGAGAGGCTCATCAGAGACATCGGAAAGTTAAACAAATAAGATGGTCACACTAGTCAAATGTGGCCCATATGTTATTGGTCTAGTGTCCAGACCCACAAAATGTCAAGGTGACGGGAGTTCAGAGGGAGTATGTTGAGGCTTCTCAGACTGTTGTCTTTCTTTTCGTTCCCCTGTGAATGGTATGAGAAGGTCAGATTTTACTAGTTTGTTGTATGTAGTTATCACCTTCACCAATTACCCTATGGATCCCACTATGTTCGTGTAAATTGTAACGTTACAGACACCCATTGGTGACTGAGTATTATAGAAGCCTCATGCGGTCACATACCAGAGAATATAACAATGTTTCAATGGGTTCATCAGTGATTAAAGGAATATCATCCCAAACAATCCACAATTGATCCAATCTGAGTGGGCTGGGGTAACAAAATAATAGCAATAAAGATTTTTGAAAAAGGATAGTGTTTCTTATTCGTTGGTCATAGTACACCTACCCCAATCTATGTATGTATAAACCTCCTCTGGCTTACAGATTGAATCTCTAGCGATCCCTCTTTTAGTCCCTCTTAAGATAGAAAAGGAGGGAAACTGTTAGTCTGTCTAAAAACAGAACAAGATATGGAGCACTGAAATTTGGACTGACCTTCTGGTTATTGCCTTATCTAGGTCGGGTTTCTAAGGGTCACAAGGTTCCTTTCAGAGTGAAAACCGACCAATAAATATGATTCGTTCTAATGGATCAAAGATATAAATCTCTTTGCACGAAAAGTGAAATGGCGCAGTTTTTTCAAGAACAACAGAGAGAGATGTATTGAATTAGGTATCGCAGAGGGGGATATACCCCTAGCAAAAGACATGTTGGACCTGGCAGGCACATCTAACAATGGTTTAGGTCCATTTATGGACCTTAAACCACAAAGCACACGAACACCTCCCGCAATGGAATCAATAAGCATAGATGTCTTGACCAAGTTGGTGTGTGAGGACGTGGAGAAACTACAAGAAACAAATAAGATTTTCTATCCCAACCTGAACCGATTAGAAAGATAGACTTTGGATAAACTAGCGAAACGCCAATACATCATTCTAAAGCTGGCTGATAAAGGGGTAATCTTGTAATTATTGATCATGAGATCTACAAGAAGATATGCTATGACATCCTACAAGACCCGTCAACATAAGCAGTATTAAAGACAGAACCCAACGGAAGAATACAAGAAGGGCTTGAAGACCCTGCTGGACGACGCACGTCAGAATGGCATCCTTACCAAGAACGAATGGAGGTTTATGGACATGAAGTATCCGGTAATACCTGTCTTCTACTCATTACCAAAGATGCACAAGGGTCTTGTGCCATTAAAGGGACGCCCGATAGTCTTGGGGAATGACTCCCAAAACGGGAGTGTCTTCCTGGATAAAGTGCTTAGAAGATATGTGCTGCCATTGCCGTCCTATCTTAGAGATATATACCACATGTATACACCACAACATATAAACATCATACGGGTTTGCTCGGACTGGTATGTTCTGTGGACAGAGTGTGTTCAGGTGTTTCCTGTTCTCAAACCATAACACAAACCTAACCGATTGCGTATTGTTTTTCCAACTGAAAAGAGACCCCCAAGGGACATTGATCATGCAAGCCGTTGTTTGTCTAATTGTGCTGGTGGTGGGTCTTTGTTTTTATGATCATCTTATCACTGTTATCACCAATCCACAAGGGATTGTACGAATAAAAGGAATCTGGTATAAAAAGTTAATCCCTTTATTAATTTCACTATCTGACATGAAATCAGAATAAACCATTTTAAGTCAAGTAGGATTACCATAATTATTAATATTTGCTAAATGCCAGAATAGTAAGAGAGAATGTTTTAAGGCATTTTTATTGCTTTATGCGAAGTCACAAGTTTACATACATTTCATTAGTATTGGGTTCCATTGCCCTGAAACCTAAATTTAGTTGGCACAGTGGTGAACCTGTCCTTTGAGATACACTCGTGTAGTGTTAAGTTGCCTGTCCTACCTGGCGTCACTAATAGGCTATTGCTCAGACACTGTGTATCTCACTTATCTATGTGACAGGCTCCCTAAGCTATCCTTATTAGGTGGAAACATACTGGTGTGAAAAAAACAACGATCCATTTCTTATCCAGGAGAGTCGGATGAGTGACATCCGTTTTTTGCTCCATTTTGCAACCAATTTTGCTATGCGAGTGTCCAACACTTTTCTCAGATCACATCCATGTGCTGTCCATGTTCAATCTGTTTTTTTTCTCAACAGCTTTTTACTGTATAATCATTTACAGGAACATTTTACAGTGTTCTCAGCTGCAGAATGATAATGTATCATTGAAAAAAACGGATGCCAGTTTGCTTTTGGTCATTGTCTATTTGGAAGACCCATTTCCGACCAAGCTTTAACTTCCTGGCTGATTTCAGGAGATGTTGCTTCAGTATTGCCACATAATCTTCTTTCCTCATGATGCCATCTATTTTGTGAAGTTCACCAGTCCCTCCTGCAGCAAAATAAGTCAACATCATGATGCTGCCACCCCCGTATTTCACAGTTGGGATGGTGTTCTTAGGCTTCCAAGCTTCTCCCTTTTTCTTCCAAACGTAACGATGGACGATGGTCATTATTGCCAAAAAGTTAAATTTTAGTTTCAGCAGACCACAGGACATGTCTCCAAAAATGTAGGTCTTTGACCATGTGTGCATTTGCAAAAAATTAATCAGGCTATTTTTTTTAAATCAGATAATTTTTATTAAGTTTAAAAGACATACAAAACCAAACATTATACATGAAGCATATGTGCATTTGTGTACAGGAAAATATAACAATAATGACGAAACATGTATAATAAACCCACCTCCCCCACCCGGTTCTCCCTCCTCCCACCACTCTGCCCTCATCACTTTTAATCCCTCTCACCAAGTGTTAACATTGGGACGACAAAAAGTATAGCCATGGATTGGGGAGCGCTAGACCCCCTTCATCTTTAGGCTTCTGTAGGTGCTCCAATTTAATCCTGGCACCACCCTTCAGCCATATCAATTCCCTAAATATGGCATTGATTCTATGGAATCTACCCAGAGGTAGCCAGACAGGGGAGTTGTACAGGACGTACAAGAGCTGCGGCATAATCACCATTTTCAGTAGATTCACTCTTCCCACCACCGATAAATGCAACTTTGCCCAGGCTTTAATTTTCTGTTTGATTTTGGCCACCAGCAAGGACAGGTTCAGGCTCTCATAATCCTCCAAAACAGTGCATATCATTAAATCCAGATATTTAAATTTAGGTCACTACTGGAATTTGTACAGAAATGTCCACCCCTGGATCAAGTGCGAGCACATCGGACTTATCCCAGTTTATGACCAGCCCCGATACCTTTCCAAAGTCGTCAAGAAGTGCCATAGTGTTTTTCAAAGAGTCATCAGGGTCGGCCAAAAACAAAAGCAAATCGTCCGCGTACAACGCCACTTTCTTCTCAGATGGTCCATATCTAAAGCCCACAATACCTGGGTCTCGTCGTATAGCCGATGCCAAAGGCTCAATTGCCAAGGCAAACAGGAGCGGGGACAAAGGGCAGCCCTGCCTCGTGCCTCTGTACAAGTAAAAAGGATCAGACATTGAGCCATTTGCTCGTATTCTGGCTTGTGGGCTCGTATATAGAAGTCTGATCCAGCCTATAAAGCCCGGACCAAAGCCCATACACTCAAGCACAGTCCATAAATAATTCCATTCGACACTGTTGAAGGCCTTGGCGCATCCAGAGACAGGACCACCCTTTGCCCCGCATTATCCGCCCGCACCTGCATATTTAAATACAGACGCCTGATATTGAGGGCCGTTGATTTCCTGGACATGAAGCCTGTTTATTCAGGATGTATCAAGCATTCAATTACCTTCGATAATCTATTGGCCAAAACCTTGGTCAGTAATTTAGTATCCACCGTGAGAAGGGAGATAGGCCTATACGACTCTGGCAGCGTTTAATCCTTATCTTTTTTTAGTATTAGAACAATAGTTGCTTCTCTCATGGATGGTGGGAGGATGCCGGAAGCCAGACTCTCATTATACATGCACAGCAATGTCGGAAGCAACAGCTTCTTATATTTCTTCTATATTTCAACCGGCATCCCATCAACACCCGGTGCTTTGCCGTTAGGCATGGAGCCAAGAGCTTCATCCAATTCCTCAAGCTTATGGGTCTATCAAGACTAAGGGCCCTTTCACATCAGCGTTTTTTGAAATTTGCGGCAGATGCGGTGAAAAAACCGCATCTGCCGTAATTACCGCATACCGGCTGCACTTGCGGCGCGGTTGCGGTAAACGCCATGCAAAGTATAGGCGTACTTGCGGCAGGTGCGGCAAGTGCGGTTTTGCACTTGCGGCAGGTGCGGCCGCGAAAAAAAACCGCGGTCAGCCGCGGTTTTTTTCGCGGCCGCACCTGCCGCAAGTGCAAAACCGCACTTGCCGCACCTGCCGCAAGTACGCCTATACTTTGCATGGCGTTTACCGCAACCGCGCCGCAAGTGCAGCCGGTATGCGGTAATTGCGGCAGATGCGGTTTTTTCACCGCATCTGCCGCAAATTTCAAAAAACACTGATGTGAAAGGGCCCTAAGGCCAATGTAGTTAGATAGCTTAGGGAGATTAGCAGATTCTAGAAAACTAGTTATATCTTCCGTCGTGGCCGTAGTGTGTGACAAATAGAGGTCTTTATAAAATATCTTCAGGACGTTTAATATTTCAGGTGTATCGCCCACTACCCTTCCCTCAGAGTTCTGCAGCTGAGCTATAAGAGAGGACCCCCTTTGAGCCGAAGCAATAACAGAAAGCAGATGACCCACACTTTCCGCTTCTTGATAAGACTGTATGGATTTAAATAATCTCTTTTGAGCCGCCTCCTGCATGGTTATTTTTACCATAGCCTGCTGGGCTCGTTTCAAACGCTTCCTGGCGGGAGGAGTGAAATCCAATGCGGCAGCCTTTTCAGCCTCCCCAAACTCCCCCAAGGCACGCTCTGTGTGCGCCCTAGTCTTAGCCTTTGATATTTCCCGTATACACATGCCCCTCAGGTACGCTTTTAATGTGTCCCACACCACCAGGCCAGAAGCAGTGCCCTGATTAAACTCAAGATATTCTTTTAGCTCTGGAACAAAATGATCATCTATATCTATGATTTGCAACCAAAACGGGTTTAGCCTCCACTGGGGTCTTTCGCCCATCTGAGCAGATTTCCCCCTGATTTCAATAGACATAGGTGAGTGATCCGAGACAGTACGTGGCAGATAGTCAACTTTCAGTATTTTCTCTTGCATGGACCAATCACTCAGGGCCATATCTATACGTGACAAAGACGAATAACTAGACGAAAAACATGAATATTGATAAGTATTCGGGTTACGGCTTCGCCAGATATCTACCGAGGCTACTTCTTTAATCAGTATACCAAATGGTGTACAATTACCACCCAGTTTAAGTGGCTCACGACTTCCCTTGTCCCAGTGTGAATCCTGTATGTTATTAAAATCTCCCACCAGCAGATATGGAATATTTGGATAGTCCTTCAAGAGGTGAAGAATCTGATGCACGGGTCTACTGCTATATGGCGGGGGGATATAGACGGAGACAATCACCATTTGTACGTTATGAATACTGCAGTAAAGGAAGACGAACCGTCCCTCAGGATCTGTGATTACTTTATGACATGTGAACTTAATCAGGCTATTTTATTTTTCTTTTGTAGTAGTGGCTTCTCCCTGGCAAAATGGCCTTTCTGCCCATGCCAATACAGTACTCGTTTAACTGTGGATAATTACACAATCTTACCAGCCTCCGCCATCTTCTGTACAAGGTACTTTGCTTTTGTTCTTGGGTTGATATGCACGTCAGACCAAAGCACGTTTGTCTCTGGGACACAGAACCCATATCCTTCCTGAGCTTTGTAGTTTGGGTTGATTTTCATATTGCCCATACCTGTTACTTGGCACAAGTGTGTTTGAATGAGCATCACATGCTTGAAACAAAGTTGTTTCCCCATAATTTTGTAAAGGTGCCAACAGTTTTGACTGACGCATTTTTTTAGTTTTATGAGGAATTATGTACAATTTCCCTCTTTTTCTCAGTTTTTTCTGTGTTGTACCAATACACATAAAGGAAATAAACATGTGTATAACAAAATGTGTAATTGCAATAATTTTCTGGGAGAAAATACTTCATTTTCTAGAATACTCTCAAGGTTGCCAATACTTTCGATCAAGACTGTAATTGTACTATTCTTCTACATGCATAGTTTGCAATTGTGCAAGTAATGTTTTAGCATGTGCTTATTTTATGTATGTGTGCCTAATGTGAATATACATGTGTATATGTAGGAGGGCAGACACAAGACCTTCACGGGGTCTTTCACTGTCAATGTTGGCCTGTGCATTGTAAGCTGCATTTTTTGTATCTTTTACAGTGCTTCTTCCTTGTATTAAAGGGGTTGCCTTGTCTAAAATGAAAATTCTGCAGTCACTCTGTGTGCACACACTCTGCGCCCTGAGGATTTGCCTGCTTCTAAGGCGGTAATTTTGCGATATGCATGTTGCTGGTCAAAACCCGACTATTTGGTGTGGCCTCGCGTAATACAAGTATATGAAGTGGGCATGTCCATCTAGTAGGCGCAGCTGTCTTGTGAGCGCAACCTTGCTCCATACATTTGTGTTGAGCGAGGCAGTGCCCAAAAGTCGAGTTCTGTCCAGGAGCATACATATTGCACAATTGTGGTCATGTGACTGCTGTTCCAGGCTTAGAAACCGGTGGATCCTCACAGCGCACAATGTGTTCGCTGGGAGGATTGATAGGTATTCAGTTACATAGAGTGATTGCAGAGTTATCATTTTACACCAGACAACCCCTTTAAGTATATCTGATGACATAGTTTTAAAATAGTAATTAATATATGGTTTAGGTCTGTGCTTATAAAACAGGTTCAAGATCAATACAAGATAAAAGAAGCAAAGCTACAATTAAATTGTTAAATAATTCTTATTAACCTTCTAATATACTTTACCAGTTTCCCTCTATTTCCCATCTCCTTGGTCTCCTTGATGCTCCTTGTTAAGAGTTTTGCAACAGCTGGAGAGCCATCCATCAGAGACCAGTGCATGTAGATATCGGTTACATCTATGTTGTCAGAAGGTGTATCTACATTGTGAACTTTTAATAGAACAAAGTTTAAAAAAAGTCCAATACTTTCTTACGTGGCATTTGGCCTCCTGTAAGGGATCCTTGCTTCAGCTCCTGTCCTCTTCTCTATACACAATGAATACATTGTTTATATTTTATTAAGGGAAAATACACTTTAATAAAATAGGTAAAGTAAGGAAAGAAAAGGCAAATAAACAGTATCTTCACTATTATGTACATAATAAATGTCAGCTGGCATATGTTATCTTTCATTATGGGCAGAATGTCAATATTTGAATGTAAGAAACCCGAATGACAAAGCATTTTATATAGGACTTATCACTGGATTTTTATTATATCATTGCATGCTCACTGTGGCAACAAGAATTAAATGACTTTACTTTTCTCTCCTTTCTCTTCACAGTATTTAAATAACGACTGTAGATAAAAAGCAAAGTGATATAATACCAGCACACTTTCCCAGCCAGAAGGAACCGTACCGACATTTGTAGCTATAGATACAATGTACATTGAGATGAGCCGCTCCCGGGCTGTTAACGAGCGCTGATCTATGTACCAGGTGGTTGGCACATATGGATTAATCCTGATTTAGGCCTCTTTCAGATGTCCGTGTTTCCAGTATGTATGGTACCCATTTTTTCTGATGGATACCATATGTATCTGTTATAACTTATGGTGCTTTTCACATGTCCATGTTTTTACACAGACCGTGTGTCCATGCAAAACACATGGAGACTTGGTTCCCCTGGATGGAAGTTAAAACTTCTTCAGAATACAGGAACCTATTCACTTGTGATTAGAAGAGATACTGTGGGACAGGAGCGGGCTTACTTTGGTGGAGGAGGCTTACTGTATCCTACTTCCCCTCCCCCCCCCCCCCCCCCCCCCCGTTCACCTTCCCATAAGTCCTTGTTGTCCTTAGTTCTTTACTACACTTTTCTTTACCCGCTATTTGGGCAGTGGTTCTCTCTTCCTTACCTCTGCTTTTCTTCTCCCCTTAATCTTTCTTCCTTTTATCTGACTTAATTACCCTTATAGTCTCTTTAAAAAAAACTGTTTACACAAGGTTCACATTGTTACAGTTAGAGCTCATTGTTGCCTCTGTTAAATTGGCTATGGATTATACTGTTGCTGGCCAGGTCTATGTCATTGGGCTTATTGCTTATTTTATTCCATGTGATGAATATAAATGAAAAAAACAAAAACACATGAAGACATGTCCACTTTTTTTTCCCGCAGCACGGATGACAATGGCCAATACAAGTCTATGGGACAACGCACACAGCAAACAAATGGTATGCTGTACATGTTTACCGTTGCAAAGTATAGGAGAAGCTTTGCAGTTTATTTAATGACCCATCCATGAGAAACACTTATGGCAAAAGTGGACACACAGACTGTACACTGATGACACACCGATCCAAAACACTGATGACATGGTACCATTTTTTCACATATTTGTTTAAACATGGATATGTAAATGAGGCTTTAGATTGCATTCACACAAACTGATTTTGCATCATTCATAGTTTGAGCGCTAGTAGGCGACTTTCCACATGACAAAAAAGCAGCATTCGTTTGTCTTATCCAACTTATGGATCAGACTAGTGTGTGTAAATAGTATAAAACCTCTGCACATGTCCACTTTATGGGTAAGTGGACAGTGTTACACATGGAACCAGTTACATCCGCCTTTTACTGACGTGACTGATCTGAACAGTTTAGGGCTCTTCTAAACTTTAGCCTTAGTTATCATCCTTGACATGATTTGGTAGAGATTATATTGTTTGTCAGCTGAGATGTCGCCATTCTGTGTCCAGAGGTAAAAAGGGCAGACAACACAAAAAATATGTATACAAATGCTGACAGCTCTACAATAGACATCTGTAAGATATATTGTATGCTGTCAATTCGTAAGCATTAGCTGCTGTAAGTTAAGGCCCACAAACTGCTTTTTATTGTTTTGCTAGAAAATGCTTTAAAGAAGACCTGTCACTTGATTTTTTAAATTTAAACTGAGCAAATCCTCTAATTGCTGCTGCTTCAGTATTTACAGAAAGAGGGCCTCCAGGAATTTCAGGGCCCAATACTGGAAACATTTTTGGTCCCCCTTGAGACACTGCCCAGGCTCCACCCCAGCTGTGCCTCCACTCTATCTCCACCCCAGCTCTGCCTCCATCCCATCTCCATCTCCACCCCAGCTGTGCCTCCACCCTATCTCCACCCCAGCTCTGCCTCAATCCCATCTCCATCTCCACCCCAGCTCTGCCTCCATCCCATCTCCATCTTCACCCCAGCTCTGCCTCCACCCCATCTCCATCTCCACCCCAGCTCTGCCTCCATCCCATCTCCATCTTCACCCTAGCTCAGCCTCCACCCCTCAAAATTTCCACAGTCCCATTGTCCCCTCTGGAAAAACTCCACTTCTGCACTCCACCCCCTTCCCCCCCCAAACAGTTTGTATAATAGTTATGTGAACAATCATCTCTCAATGTTCAGTGAAAAGCGGGGAAGCAGGAAGAAAAGCTAGTTATGACATGACTGTAAATATGAAAATCACATGAGTGGAATGGCCATAGAATGACTCCTGGAGCCAGCTGAATCATCACAGTGAGTATATTTCACGCTTTTAGGATTGGGCATGCTACTGTGCTTAATGTTATAATTAAAGGGATTTTCCAGGTTTGAGATGAAAGTTGCCATTCACTCTAGGTGACTGCAGGCAGTGAATTCTCACAGCGTGTTGACTGCACACTTTCAGGGTTCTCCCTTGCATGGTTGAATGGTCATGGTACCCCAAGTATGCAATTTATATACTTCTGGCCACATTCCGACTAGACGTGTCCATCTTCTCTCAGTTTTTCATTAATCAAGAAAGTCTAGTTGGCACGTGACTGCATGTATGTAAATTGCATACTTGTGGTTTCACAGCAGCAAAACCCTCATCAATACATTATTACATCAAAAGAACCACCCGAGATACAGAAATACATAACTAGAGCCCACATTGGTATAGAAACCCATCAAAACTCTCATCAATAGAGAAATTAATCAACAGAGCCACCAGCAGTACAGAAACACAGCATCAAAACCCTCATCAGTACAGGAATACATCACCAAGACCCACCAGTACAGTGTACATCAATTGTAATGTCAGGTCAGCCCAGTGTGTATGTGACACATATATATATATAATATATATATATATATATATATATATATATATATATATATATATATATATATTATATATATGTGTATCCCATGAACCCACAACTTCCAATATGTCCTGTGGTAAACACTTTTAATAACAGTAACTTTAATGGGGGTAGTCACTCACTTGCTATGGAATAGAGGTACACAGGCACGGTTTTTATATAATAAGTCCATTACTGTTTATCATGTCTCATAAACCGTACGCCAAATATATGCCTTCCTTGGCTTTACAGGCAAAGCAAAACATAACAGAGAGCAGAGTTACAGTCCATTAACTCACAGGTTCGGATACACTTCTTCCGGTGTATCTCGGCCTCTACTCACTCTGGAGTCTGTTGTCTCCAGCACTCAGCTCCAGCTGTCAGTCCACACATAGCCTCTGAGAGACTGCTACTTACAGCATGGCTGCACAGGATGTGTTGCTAACTTGCAGGACCTGGCTGACATCACAGACATGCAACCAGGAAGGAATCACATTATATCTGCTGAGACGGAGCCATGGGAGGTATGTGGATGGTCATTCCCTCCCATCACTTCTGACCATCCTGTAAAACCAGCCCTTAATACAATACATAGTATACCTGGAACTATAAGTCCCAGCAAAACAATTTGGATTTACACTGCAGCAGGCTACTGCCTCTGCAACACATATCGGCCACTTACAACATAGCCGGTTGGTACATCACAGTCTTTAAAAATGGTAAGCAGATACTAGGGCTTCTTGTTACCAGTCATCACGAGACCATACTGGAACCACAGTACTGATGAGAATTAGTCAGTATCACAAATAATCATTTATATCCAGATATCCAGCTACCTTATAGATGATTTTGTCTTTCATCAGAGTCATTCTTTTTCTTTTATTCATCTTGTCCTGACACCATGATGACTTTCCACGGTCACAGATCGTCCCTGCAGACTTCCATCTTCTCTGCTTTTCTGCAGCCCATCCCTATTCAGTACCCTTTAAAATAAGTATTATAATGTCCTTGAATGAAAATATATGCCATACACTGCACTTCTGAATAAATAATTGTTCCTCACTATGTCCCCTGCACAAAATATGACACACACTATCCCTTTTATGGTACATGCCTTCCACACTGCCCCCTCTTCACACTGTCCTCTACACCGTGTACCCCTTTGTTGCCCAATCTTTATACTGTTCTCTCTCATCACACTCTCCCCTCCTCGCCATACTGTCCCATCTTTGCTGTGGCCTCACTGTCCCCACATGCAGCCCTGTCCATCCCACCTCCACCCAAACTACCCAGTCTTGTCTGACTCCATGCCGCTCACAACTCCACACTAACCAGTCTTTATTATGTGCCACCTCACATTTTTCTCACCTCATACTCTCTCCTCACTACCTCTGTGTTATACAGTGGCGCTGTGTGTGTATTATACAATGGGGCAATATGTGTGGGGTGATGTGTATGTTTCTGGGGCAGTATAGTGATACTTTTGTTTTTAAGGGCATCGTGTCAGAAAGTGCTGCTGAAAATGGAGAAGAGGGAAGTCTATAGAGACGAACTGTGGATGTCAAATCTCATCATGGCGCCTGTGCTACAACGAAAGAAAAGAAATGGGAACGACTCCAATCAGAGAAGATGTCATCTACAGTATAAGGTAAAATAATGTAAACGTTTGTGATCCTACCTGCATCTCATCAGTGCTGTGATTCCTGTATGGTCCGCAGCCTGATGACTGGTAACAACAACTCCCAGCACTGGGTTGTGGTGATGAATTCTTGTAAGTGGCCCTGGGATTGATTCAGCATGAATCTGTTTCTTGGCTTGAAAAATGTTGTACACCCATGGGCCAGATGCTGGTCCAGTTACATCATGATGATACAGATACAGTCACACTGCATATTGTTGGCTGTGTCTGCTGAAGTGACGTCACATATTGCTCCTAGTACTAAGTATGAGGTGATCATAGGGTCAGGGTGAAAGAATACTGATCACCCCTGACAAGTCCTCACAGGATTCTATATAGTTAAGTCAGACAGTGACTGCTCTATGTGATTTATTGCCAGAGACTGAACTTTGCTGCACATCAGATTGTCCTGTAAGGTTAGGGTCACACTCACGTTTTCAGCGCGTCCCGGGGAGTCACGCTGAAAACATAGCATTGCGTTATTGCTGGCAAAACCTAACGCCATGTTAGCACCGCATTACCTCTGCCAATATTTACCTTTAGAGATCCCGCCCCTAACGGGAGTCAAACGCTGGCATCTCAGTGCTGGTGTTTGAAATCTCGCGGTAAGAAAAGACGCTCTAGGAAGCGTTAGGCGCGGGGCCTCCATAAGTATTGGCAGCGGTAACGCCGTGCTAACATGGCGTTAACACCGCGTTATTGCTGACAAAACCTGTTTTCAGGGCGACCCCCAAGGACGCGCTGAAAACGTTCATGTGACCCTAGCCTTACTTTGCTTTACTTCCTATCTAAAATCGTATATCCAGTTTAAAAAATAGTGCTACATGAGCATAATGTGTGATTTATCTGACCTATAGAAACGCTCATCTGAGCTGATCTGAGTGCACAGGCAGTACTCAGGCAATACAGTAGTGTGAATATCGCATATGAAGCAGCCGGAGGTAAACATGTTAAAAGGATTGTCCAGTTTTAAGCTACAAGTCTGTAGTCACTGTCATTCTATGTGACTGCAGACTTGGGAATTCTCAGTGCTGTGGTGATTTAGCGGGCGTGTGACTGCAAGTATGTGATTTGCATACATGCGGTCACATGCCAACTAGACTTCTAAGCCTCACTTAATGCAACTGTATTGAGCAAGGCCAGAAAGTCTAGTTGGAATGTAGCCTGGAATATACATATCACATGTATGCCCATCACAAGACCGCCTGTTCCCAGCGTCGGCACTGAATCTTAGCACAGCTGGATAGTTTAGTTGGAATTGTATATTTTTCTTATATAGTAGAGTGCACACTTCACTAAAAGCTCTTCTTCTGCGCGTCACTTCAACAGAGAAATCTCCAAATAATAAGACTTTGTGTCCCTGTAGCAGCAGGGGTTGTCGCCTCCCTTTATAGTTTCTGAGTAGCTCCTCCTTGTCTTTATAGTTGAGAAATTTAGCAATTATTTGACTCGGTCTAGATGCTCCATTAGGAGCCCGTGCACCCTTTTCTCCTCCAGAGGATGATTGATCTCTTGGAGGTCCTAGTCTATTTGCGCATTCCACTTTACATTTATGTGAAAGACCAGAGCGCCCTAGGTAATTCATTTTCACAGATGTCATCCAATTGCTTCACTGTGATGGACTCTGGGAGGCCGACTATTTTTAAGTTATTCCTACGTGAGTGATTTTCTAAGTCCTCCAATTTCTCAGCTGTGTAAGTGGACTGTGTCTGTAAATCTGTGACCTGTTCTTAGTTGTATAATTTTGTCCTCCGCTGCTGATAGTCTCTCCTCAGCTTCCTGTAATCTCCTCCCTTGGTATGATAGTCGATTGCATCTCTTTTGTGGCATTCTGCACCATTTCTTTAACTGCTGCTTTAAAATCCTCAGCTAAATAAGTGGCCATCTCTCTGGCCAGCCGCTTGTAATCCAGTGGCTCAGGGATAGTTTTACCCCTGTCTGTGCTGCCCCCACCTTGTGCACCTTCCTGCTGGTTCCCTTCCTCCTCTACCTCAGTGCTGGCACACACTGCAGTCGGTGCCATTTTAGTTACCATGTCAGGCATGCTGACTTCAGCCTCTGGTTCTCCTTTCTCCTTCCCAGTGCTTTGCAGCATGTAACATCAGGACAGTGTGGATGAGGATCGCAGGTGCCGGTGTACGTTGGGCGCTAAGGTATATGATGATGTCTGGCGGGAGCCTCTTCACATCATCCTGGCCATGCCAGTGCCAGAACCGGAAATCACTGCCTGTCTTTTAAATCCAGCTACCTAGTGATTTCTATCCCCCAGCCTCAGCCTCTCCTGTGATCTCTATCCACAGCCTCAGTCTCACCAGTCACGTATATGCCCCCAGCCTCTTCTGTGATGTCTATGGTTCTAGCAAACCTGGAAAAGCAGTTGAGAATCAACATGACCAATATCACCTAACATCACAGCCACACCAAAGAGAAGCAGCTCCAGTCACCACAGTAGGGGTCAATTGATTGTTTAACCCAATATAGCCTGATAATTTTCAAGTTGATAATTTTGTGCGGCCCCCCAAAGGATGGTAAAAATTTCCAAATGGCCCCTGGCAGAAAAAAGGTTCCCCTCCCCTGATCTAAAAGATGCTAGTACAGTTGATGGATTCAGTGCAGCATCTACTCTGAACCGCTGTCAGTGGCTCAGAGAGAATGTCCAATTCCCATTATGGAAGGCACAGAAAAATGCATCTGCCGGGAAGACACTGCAGAATGCTGCATCAGGCCAGATGGCACCCCCTTTCCTGCAGTGCCCATTGCACATGCCTCGGGCCCCCAACCGCCCACCATTAGCTGCAGCTCTGGGCCCCACCTCGTGGCACCTGGGACTCGGGGAGGAGAAGAATGAAAGAGGAAGGGCACGGGCTGTCAGCATGTCTGAAGCACCTTCTTGCTTATGCTCACTAGGCCCCATACAGGTGCAACCATAGTAAAGCCCTGACGTGAGCCATGCTTATGGAACCATTTTTATTTTATTTTATGCGCCCTCTGTTCCAAAGCTATGCCCCCCTACAGTAATAAAAATGCAAATGTTTTTATTGGCCAGCTTTCTAGAGAAGAAAAAAACAAATGCCCAAAGAGAAGTT
The DNA here is from genome assembly GCA_033576535.1 of Allobates femoralis. Classification (NCBI taxonomy): domain Eukaryota; kingdom Metazoa; phylum Chordata; class Amphibia; order Anura; family Aromobatidae; genus Allobates; species Allobates femoralis. The sequence goes on along the minus strand of JARQOC010000011.1, from coordinate 63,509,952 downwards.
CTTTGGTATACACCCAGTTGGTTGAAGGGCAAATTTGCATTCTTTTTACAAAGGGGCATAACTTTGGAATGGAGGGGCTTAGAAATAAAACTGTTCCATAATGATTAAAACCGCTACAGATGGAGAGGAAGATACTCAGTTTAAATAATAGAAAATAGTGATAAGCTTTTTTTTTTTAAATCTTAGCTAATCAGTAACACAGAGTAATCATGAAATGATAATGTTAATAATTACTGATTAATTATCTTATGTTTTACTATCAGGCTTTTTGCCAGTAATACTAAGTACTGATTGGTAATTAGATGCTGCGTAAACTGCGCCCATAATAAATGACAAGCAATGCACCACCATGGACTTTCTTAGAGTTTATTTTGGAACAATATTGATTTGGAACTAATTTAATTAGACATTTTATAATGATTTACATTTAATACAATTAACATAAAATGGCTAAATGCAATATTTTTGTAGTAAGGTCATTATTTACAGCCTTTTGGATTGGTGACCGTTTTGCACGTTTAGACTGAAAGGATCTAAATTTGTAAACATGTAGTCATCTATGTGCCCAACAAAGTATATACAGTGTTCCAGAAATGAAAAGAATACATCTTGAAACTATTTAATCTTAGGCGGCCGTCACACGCAACGATATATGGTTAGATATCGCTTGAACGCGCCTGATTAAACATAGCTCGAACGATGTCTGTGCGTGTGACGGCAAGACACGACCAACGAGAAATGATCAGATCGTAAGATCGAGATATGAGATCCGGACCTCATATCTGACGATGTCGGCTCAGTGGATAAGCACAATTGATGTGTGTAAATGAACGATATCGTTTGAAAGCTGTGAATTGAGCGATGCCGAAATCTAACATGTAGGCGTGCCGGTTATTCACCTGTGTCACGCCTCCTCAGTTGTGATTCGTTAACCCTCATGCGTTACGATTGGCTGGCGCAACCTCAGATCCTATTGGTGGAAGCTCCTGCGTTCCCACTGGTTGTTCATTCACAGGGCGCCATTTTGCAAGAGCTGTCTCTTCAGCACTACACATATCACATATCACAGGACATTCGGAAAATGAGGCCGCCATGTTTCCAAAGAAATCTGACCAATGAGCAGTCAGTACTGGCCACCAATGATGGAGTGAGGGGCGCGGCTTGTAAAACATGTAGCACGCCTATGTGCTCCAATTTACCTTCAAATACGCCTACATTTACCCCAACATCGTTTACGAGGTTTCTGTGTGACTGTTTGCTAACGATGTGCACAGATGATAAGCAGATCACTCATACGACCGCTGGATCGCTGCATCGGGGAGTCGTATGAGCGATATCTGTGCGTGTAACGCTACGATGAACGATCACACACATCGTTCGGACGATGTGCAAATCCGACATCGTTTCTAACATCGTTATCTATATCGTTGCGTGTGACGGCCGCCTTACCAATATGGCAAATTTACTAATTAGATGCAATAGTGGGACATGGAAGACAGAGTTTGGCCAAACTGGCATATGACTTGAACAAGTGCAATGTGAGAAAATATCGCAGTGCACTCGGCCTAATGTTAATCGAACAGGCTGCTGCAATTGCAAGTCTCAGATTATACCTACCTATACAAGTCTATGGGAGCAAGTGAACATCGGCTGCGATGATGTCATCCGAGTGCAGCACGATATATGCTGACCCTCCATATATTATCGCCCTCCATACACTATAATGGCCCTTACACCCCTCCATACATATTGTATAATGGCCTGCACACAGTATAATGGCCACCACTAGCCCTCCAAACAGTATCTCACCTACATAACCCTGAAAACTATATAATGAGCCCCCACATTGCCCTACAAACTGTATACTGACCTCCACATAGCCCTGTAAACTGTATAATGGCCCCCACACAAAGCCCTGCAACCTAAATATAGGATCACACATGGTCCTCCAAACTGTATAAAGGTCCCATTGATTTAAAATGACTGCTCCAGTGTCCACAGCTTTGCACTGCTCGGCTGACACTGGGAAACTGATGGAAGAGGGAGTGTTGCGGCTAAATGCTTAAGAAGATGTAAATCATTTATGTCTTATGTGTTATCCAGTACACCTTTGAACTGTTTATACTAAGGTGCTAATAGTGCTTTCTGCACCCACTTCCCGCTTGTGATGTATGTTACATGTTTATATTGGTTGTATTATTTTTTCATATTTTTTGTCTCACTTGATTATTTCTACATTTTTGTAATTATTTATTAGAAATATTTTTATTATTGTCTCTTTTGACAAATATATGTTTGCACCTTAGTACTGTATATGTGAGTATTTTATAAATGAATTGATTGACTTACACATTAAATATGCACTTTAATCATAAATAATAATATATGCTATGTATTGTATTTGTAATATCTTCACTACACCTATTATAGCTGTGCTCAAAAGTTTACATACTCCAGCAGATTTTTTTTGCTTTCTTGACCTTTTTTTTTAGAGAATATGAATGATAACACAAAAACTTTTTTTTCCCCTCATGGTCAGTGGTTGGGTGAAACGACTGTGTCAAACGACTGTGTTTTCTCTTTTTAAATCATAATGACAACCAAAAACATCCAAATGACCCTGATCAAAAGTTCACATACCGTGGTGATTTTGGCCTGATAACATGCACACATAACAAGTTGACACAAATGGGTTTGAATGGTTAATAAAGGTAACATCCTCACCTGTGACCTGTTTGCTTGTAATGTGTGCATAAAAGCCGAGTGAGTTTCCGGGATCCAGGCAGACTCTTGCAACTTTCATCCAGCCACTGACGTTTCTGGATTGTGAGTCATAGGGAAAGCAAGAGAATTGTCAATGTTTCTATGGGAAAAGATTGTTGAACTATATTAAACAGGAAAGGAATACATGAAGATATCCAAGGAATTGATAATGCCAGTCAGCATAAAATACATAGAATTTCCTTCACTAATTTCTTCAGTTTATCACTTTTGTGGCTTATTTACATACTTATGTGCATCCATGCTTTATTTGCATCCTTATTACCTTATATTCTCTATTATAATTTTGTTCCTGCGGCACTGAAACGTTTTTCTACTCCCCTTATGATCTCCATGGCGATGCGTCCCTGGCTGTGTCTCGGCCTGCTTTTGCCTTGCTCTTCAAGTGTGGGAGGCGGGGGATGACGATGGGCGTTGATCTGGCCTTTTTTTTTCCATTTTTGCCCATCCTTGGCTTTGCCTGTGCCTGCTCGCGCTTTGATTTTCTGGTGCTAGCGGGCAGAGGTGATGTCAGACGCTGCACCATGTAGTTCTGTTCACATAGAGACAGCACTATTGCAATTACAGTCACTTGTTTAAAAAGCCTGCTTTTTCACCCCTAGTATCACCCCTCAGGAGGATGCTAATGCGTGAAAAGTGTGTCAGGGGTGCTTTTTTTTTGGCCTTCCACCAAGTTATTTGACCCTCTGTATTTACTTTTTTTTTTTGTCTCCTATATTGCCTTATTTTTCCGTCATATACTATGGAATAGTTTTTTTTTATCTATTGAATATTTGTTTTCGGTGTATATGTTGGTAATCCTATTTGCAATATATATAACCCTTTTTTTCTGGTACAATTTGACTATGTACAAAAAGCACTATCTATGAGGTGTTCTTGTGTGGTTATGCCCTATCTTTCATTTTTAGTGTTTTTAACTTTGGATATAATTGTTTAATAAAGGATATCCGGTATATTTTTTTAATTCTGACTCCTACTCCTATATTTCTCTTTGGGTTTTTGAATTCGCAAGGAGAGCCTTCTATACTTATGGTCTATTGGTTAATTATGAGCCCTCATATAGCCTCCTATATACAGTTTGAGTCCTCACATAGTCTCCTATATACTGTGGCGTCCACACATGCCTAGGGGACTGTTTGGCCGCTCATTAGGCTCATGAAACCTCCTCGAGAACTGCTTGGTCACATAAACTGGGCAAACAACCAGGTCTTAAGGTAAAACAAAGTCCAGCAGTTTATTCACAGGCCTCATAAACTGCATACGGTACATAACGGTGTCTCTCCAGACTGTCCTAATGGCCAGGATGGCACACACACAGCAAGTCCCGGTTAGTCCATAATAGAGTTCACTGACCTTAGTCCATAAGAATGATCACTAACTTAGTCCATAATGAGGAGATGTTGCCTCTGCAGGATCACACTGCTCAGACCAGCTTCAAGCTCCCTGAGTCCAGGTTGATCCAGACTTTCCTTAGATCTCCTCACCTATTGTGGGCTCTATAACCATGTCCTTCTGGTCACAAGGCTCCTATGCATCTCGTGGTTTAGGACCTTTTCTGACCTCACAGCCCATGTGACTAAGAGGGAGTCTGCTTATCTGTGTTCTGTCACACCCACAGGAGGATCCAGGTTAGACAGCCACTCCCCTGGTTTCCAACCTGCAGCCCCAACACATCTAATGCTGTACCAGAGCCCTGGAACTGCAAGTCCCAGCACCAACACTTGTGGGGCAGTCAACTGCTGCACCACATATTCCCCCCCTCATGTTCAAACCAGCAGGATTGAACAAACGAAACCCAGGGGCAGCACAACCCACAGCCACACAGGAGCCCATCATCTCTCGGGCGAACCTCTCAGTTCCCGGAACAGGAGATAGCCACCGTAGCCCCTCCCTCCGGGATCGACCACCTGTCAGCGTCACTGACTGTGTCTTGGTGCGGTCGGCACCATTGGGCATGGACATGTCACTCGTCAGAGTTGACTGTACGTCAGGCCCACCCCGCCTCCAGCAGTCAATATTGTAGGGAGAGTCATGTGCGTCGGCATCCACGGTCAGGCCTGACTCTGTCCTACCACGTACCCTATCAGGTCGTTTGAGTGGGCCTGTCAGACTAGAGACACTGGAGGATGGAATTCCCCTACCCTGACTACATCCACTACTCTTAGGATGTCTATGGAGGTCTCCCCACTGGCGATTATCTACATCATCCGTCACCACTGGAGACCTATTACTCCCTGTAAGGCTTCTGGCTCTAGCTTCTGTCGTGGCTAATCTGGTGTTCGGAGGTCTCTTTCGTGGCCGAGCTCCACCATTCCCAGATGGCTGCCACTTTTCGAGCCTCACATGTCGCTGACTCTCAGCTCTCCATTTTGCAAGCTTCAGCCTTTCCACTTCTCGCAGGTGAGCCAAACGGTACTCTATCAGCATCTGTAGATTTCCCAGAGTGTCTTCCGTACCTCTAGCAAAGAGCGACACCGTGCCATCTGCGTCGGGTATCCAGACCTGGTGATTACGTGGACAACTGACTTTCATTACCCCAGACTTCTTCACCATGGTTTGCATGACCTTGCCTTTTCTCCCAATGAGCTTTTGTATCAGAGCATATGGCACCCGGATGATCTCTTCCCGCAGACTTTGAGCTTTCCTCACCAGCTGCAGTGTTCTGACAGTTTCTTCTGTCTTCTCCCGCACACTCCGCTTTGTGCGAATACATCGCCAGTGTATGTTGCTCAGAAGTGCCACCTTCTTTGCTGTGCCCTCTGTTGTGGATAGGACCACCAGCTGTTTAGCTTCTGGGGCCACGTACACTGTACAGGCTCCCACGACCTTCTTAAAGTCTTGGTGCACGCCTTCCCTGGAGCATTCTTCTCTCAGGTCTTCGGGTACCTCCACGAAACACTTGTAGAGAGACGATTCGGTCTTACTGCAAGTTCTTACAGGCTCACCCGGCTTAAAACTAAGGCCCGACCGGTTTACGGCTTCTTCAGTGCGTTCACCTGGGAGGAACACTGGACGCTCTACCTTCTCCAAGGTGACCACGTTCCTCGTCTGGTATACTGCCAGACGACCTTTGAGCTCTGCGACTTCGTCCTCTAGCTCCGCTACTCGCCTTTCAGCAGCTCGCCTTCGCAGCTCTTCCTGCATTAACTGCTCCCCTTCTATGAGACCTCTCGTACTCTTCTCTGTCTCCAGAGCACCCACTCGAGACTCAACAGCTTGTCTCCACAGCTTCTCCTCCTTTAAGTGGGTCCGGAGCATCTCCTGGAGATCCCTCATCTTGGCTCCGATATCCACCGGACCAAGCAAGCCCACCACATCCGAGGATATATTCACTTCGCCTCTTCCTCTTCTAACCCCCTCTTGGGGTCCGGTAGCACCTCTGGCACCCTCGGCCACATCTTCTCGAGCCTGTCCAGGGGTCTCCGATTCTTCATTTGTGACCTCTGCCACGTCATACAGTTCTTGGGCATTGGCAGCCCCATCTTCCGCCCTCTCCTGGGCATCAACAATACCGTCAAAGGTCTCTGGACCTACCCCCTCTTCACTCCCCAGGTCTTGGGAGTCATCTACTCTCTTGGACCTATCACTGTCCATTTCTGTGAGGCGACCTGCAGACTGACCACCGGTTACCTGTTCAGGTCCTTGAGACCATGCCCCTTCCATCGTTTTGACTGGTTCCTTCTTCTCGTCCTCTGTGCAGGCTGTCACTACACCAGAGACCCCCATGGGTAACATCACCCCCGCTTCCTTCTGGATGTCCTCCAAATCTGAGAGAGAATGCAGTCCGGTAACAGATGCACAAGATGTGTTCTCTGTCATCACGCTTTCAGACGGAGCAACAGGTACAGCTTTGTTTTTCCCTTTATTTTTGCGGTGACGGGAGGGTCTTGGGCCTTGGCTTGGCCCCTCCTTACTGCATTCTTTGTCCGTCACTAGCTAACTTGGGACCAGCTCTCTTTTCCGGGGTTACTCCCACTGTAACAGTCACCGGGTCGTGTCTTTCTGGGTCTGTCATGTCTCTACATTGGGGTTTCCCACAGGGTGGGTTGGTCACCCCTACCTCTGGACTGTCACCCTTATGATGTATTGACACGGTATCATCTATGTATAATTCACAGGTAACTTCTTTAGCATCCTGCTGTGACAGCGCCCCCTTAGGACTGTTCGGGTTCTGGCCGTAACAGCCAGACCCGGACCCTTGTTCCCACAAACCAAAAAACAATTTGGAGTCCCGGCCTATTATGATGGGACACACTAAGCCTGGGACTACACCCACATCATGGCTGGCCATGACCTTGCTTGTCTCAAGGACCACCCTGGACACCGGATAGTCTTTAGTGTCCCCATGAATGCAGGTGACTTTGATCTTCCTTCCGGGCATCAGGTAGATATCAGGCGTTGCCCTCACTAGGGTCACTAGGCTCTTAGAGTCTACAAGACCAGTCACAACTTCCGCATTCACTTCCACGGAACATCTGCGCGGACCCTCCCCAGGTGGGTAGTCCATAAGGCAGACTGGACACTTATAGTACATATGTTCATGGGAACAACCTGTCTGCGCCTCTCCTTGGGATTCGGGATGCTCCGTCCGCTTTTGGGCAACTACAGCTTTTTAGGACCCTTCCCCCTTTTGGGCCATTACCCCCTTCAGGGATACCTCCCCCTTTTGGGACACCACCTCCCTTTGGGCAACCCAGTCTATAGGGGATCCTTTCTGGGGACACCCTAAAACAGGCTGTTGGCGCTGCTGGCTCTGCAGCAAGTGTTCCAGGAGCTCCTCCATGCTGTCAGGCATCTCTAGCTTTCCTGGTTGTACCGCCCATACAACCAGGATCTCCAGCCTGTGGTGTATTACTGCTCACCAAGCATAGCCCACGTCTCACAGCCAGTCGCTTGACTCTTCGCACGTGCACCTGGGTAGAGAGCGGTGACAAACTTCGTGACCCTGCCGAGCCACCAGCCAGATGCTTGTATCCCAGCTTGTTGTGTGGTTGCCTCTAGCAACCAGGCTGCACCGCTGCCACAATCCAGACACATTCACCTGTGTTGTTGCCCCCAGCAACCGAGCTTGTAGGCCTCATCCGTTGCTCCCAGCAACAAGGCCGCTACAGTGCCCACACATGTGGCGTCCACACACGCCTAGGGGACTGTTTGGCCGCTCATTAGGCTCATGAAACCTCCTCGAGAACTGCTTGGTCACATAAACTGGGCAAACAACCGGGTCTGAAGGTAAAACAAAGTCCAGCAGTTTATTCACAGGCCTCATAAACTGCATACGGTACATAACGGTGTCTCTCCAGACTGTCCCAATGGCCAGGATGGCACACACACAGCAAGTCCCGGTTAGTCCATAATAGAGTTCACTGACCTTAGTCCATAAGAGTGATCACTAACTTAGTCCATAATGAGGAGATGTTGCCTCTGCAGGATCACACTGCTCAGACCAGCTTCAAGCTCCCTGAGTCCAGGTTGATCCAGACTTTCCTTAGATCTCCTCACCTATTGTGGGCTCTAGAACCATGTCCTTCTGGTCACAAGGCTCCTATGCATCTCGTGGTTTAGGACCTTTTCTGACCTCACAGCCCATGTGACTAAGAGGGAGTCTGCTTATCTGTGTTCTGTCACACCCACAGGAGGATCCAGGTTAGACAGCCACTCCCCTGGTTTCCAACCTGCAGCCCCAACACATCTAATGCTGTACCAGAGCCTTGGAACTGCAAGTCCCAGCACCAACACTTGTGGGGCAGTCAACCGCTGCACCACAATACTTTATGAGCCCCACATAGCCTTCTATATTTATATATATTCACCTACTTGCATGTGTCATCCACTTCCAACCCGATGTCCACGAATTCCACAATGCAGTGCGCCAATCGGAAGCCCCACCATATTACTATACCCACACACAAGTAGGCTGTTATACATTAGATGGTGCCGGTTGGTGGCGGTACCATTATCCAACGGCGCCGCTCCACATGCCACCCTCTTGCCGCACACCCCCCTCAGCCCTCCCCCACCCCGCTACTTGCCGCCCGCCACCCGCCGCTCCATTGATAATGTCTCACTTATCACAGGCTGCAGGACCTGCGGTGATGTCACAGTCATGTGAACAGTCGTATGACCATGACAGCACAGCTCTAATACTACTAAGGTGATTCAATGCCGTGGCATAGAGTTACAGACTGCAGCCAGAGAAAGCACAAAGAGGGAGGAGGGGGCATAAAGAAAGCACAGCGGGGGCATAGAGGGGGCAGGCGAGACCACGGTGGCAGAAAGATAGCACAGGGGGGCAGAAAGAGAGCACAGGGAGGCAGAGTGCAAAGTGGGGCAGAAAGTGAGCTAGCAGCAGAGACTGCACAGTGGCACATAGGGGGAAGAGAGTGCACAATGGGGGCAGAAAGAGAGAATGCAGTAGAGACCCCACAGTGGGGCAGAAAGAGCGAGCAAAGAGGGGGAGAAAGAAAGCACACGCAAGGGCCAGAAAGGGAGGTGGCAGCTTAGACCGCACAGTGGGACAGAAAGAGAGGTGGCGGCAGAAAGAGAGCAGAGGGGACGAGAGCACACAGTGGGGCAGAAAGAGAGAATGCAGCAGAGACCCCACAGTGGGGCAGAAAGAGCATGCAGAGAGGGGGCTGAAAGAGCTCAGGGAGGCAGAGAGTGCACAGTGGGACAGAAAGTGAGGTGGCAGCAGAGACTGCACAGTGGAACATGGGGGGCAGAGAGCACACAATGGGTACAGAAAGAGAGCACATAGTGGGGCATAAAGAGAGAATACAGCAGAGACCCCACAGTGGAGCACAAAAATATCATGCAGAGAGGGGGCAGAAAGAAAGACCACCAAGGGCCAGAAAGGGAGGTGGCAGCTTAGACCGCACAGAGGGGCAGAAAGAGAGCAAGGGGGACAGAGACCGCACAGTGGGGTATAAAGAGAGGTGCGGCAGAAAGAGAGCACAAGGGAAGAGAGCACACAGTGTTGCAAAAAGAGAGATGGCGTCAGAGACCGCAAAGTGGGGCAGAAAGAGAGCACGGGGGGCAGAGTGCACAGTGGGGTAGAACGAGAGGTGGTGGCAGAAAGCACACAAGGGGCAAAAAAGAGCACAGGGACCAGAGCGTGCAAACTGAGAAAGAAAGCGCAAGGGGGTAGAGACAGCGCACGGAGGGAGAGCGCGCAGCGGTGGGCAGACAGAGCACATGGTGGGAGAGTGAGTGCAAGAGGGGGAAGAGCGCACACAGAAAAAAAACACACGGTGGAAGAGAGAACGCACATGGGAGAAAGAGAGCACACGGCAGCACAAGGGGGAGAGACCACATACAGTGAGAAGAGCACATGGGGAGACAGCACAAAGGAGAGAGCAGAAGAGGAGAGAAGACGGCACACAGGTGGAGAGTGCACAGGATGAAGACCGCTCAAAGGAGAGCAAACATGAGAATAGAAGGCACCACGGGGGATGGGGAAGAGAGCAGACGGGGGAGAAACAGCCGCTTCTTCCAGCACCACAGAGCCTGCCCTAATCGTTACATCACTGCCCTCCTGATGCGATAGCATCGGGCCTCCATCAAGTACATTATAAGGCTATGTATTTATCTATAAAAACACATACTCACCTCACTCTTGTTTCCCTGTTGCTCTGCTGACCTTCCACACATCAGACATGCTAATGGGATGTAATTACATCTGATGTCTTACACGCTGATTGGTGGCAAGAGACAATGACCCCTCCTCTATCAATGTGGCCACCACTACAGCTTCCTGAGGATGTGGATAGTGATGACATCGGGTGGCAGTAGTGGCAGAGGGCATAATGTGGCCCACGTTCCGCTGTTTTCAGCCCTTTAGCTGTCTTGGTCCAGATTAGAACAGTCAGGGAGCCGGATGTGGCCCCTGGCCGCACTTTGCACAGCCCTGGGCAAGACCCCTTTTCAAGTCTGCATGTGAGCATCTTTGTCGATTAGTGGACATGAGAGCATAAGATTGGTTGGATTGAATCCTTTTTATTAAAATCTATGACAAACTACTGTGTTGGTGCCCTTAGACAATGTGATATTAAAGTGCTTTAAATTAACACATAAGAGCTGAAATGGCTTCAAAATATCTAATTAAAACTAGACAATGATTCTATGATTACATAAAGCAATTTTGCACAAAACACCAACCTCTGTATGTTGAATTACATGAAATCCCAGCCTGGGTATGTGGATACATGTATATGTAGATTCAATGATTAATAAGTTTAATTTGTTAGACTCGGCCCTCTCCTCACAGCATGTAATCTAGCATTCCTCTCTAATGCAGTGTGTTGGCTGATATGAACGTCTACAGTTTTTGCAACTATCAGTGATAAAGCCCATTGTGCCAGTAAACATCTCTATAAATGTTTTTTCTTTTTTATAATAGTGAGTGGGTGCAACTCTTCAATTTATAAAAGTGCTGACGGTATAGAAATGATTATGGCCTCTTTCATAATTCATTTTGCCTTTCTTAGCTCCCTACTTTCCTTGTAGCTATAGGGAATACTCTGCATTTCATGGTCTATTCTCTTTATTACACAGATAAACCCTGCAGGGAGGATAGTCATCCTACCCAAATCTCTAGATTTTCATTTCATGGATCGTATTTGTGACAGCGGACTGTATGCACTTGGTTCCGATGCCAGAATGCCTTCATGTGTGTCTTAACAGGCCCTAGGGGGATGCAGAGACAAGTAGCGAGCGTCTCCTAGTCTACTCTCTTCATTTTCTATTTTAATAATAATTTTCAGCGATGTCATTTCTTCTCTTTTGTCAGACATGCTTGGATTGGGTTTAATTAAGCATATCTTATTCGTAATTACCGAGGCAGCTGAAGAAAACCTGGTGAAGGCAAATATTCAGACCAGAACACTATGGTCTCGGGAGAACCAACGGCATTCACTTCTACATGTGCCACAATGTATTGCTGCACTGAACAGAGTACTATATACTAATGGACAGAGAACAGAGTTGCTTAGCGATTAAAGAGCGACATGGCATCAGAAGGTATTGTATTGTGTCTTAAAGGAAGACATATTCTATTTATAAGTAGCTTTTTTTCCCATGTGAAGATACATTAACATACATTCTGAGTTCATTTTCTGCTGAATAAATGTGATCTGTCATCCATTTACATGTAAAAATATGTGCACTGGCAAGTTGCCATTTTGTTCCTGTTTTGATTTGTACCTCATACTTCATTATAAGCACCAATATCTATAAGTAATCATGTCTATCAACAATACTATATACTTCATTTAGTAGTTTTAATAAGTGTTCTCGGTCTATGCACTTCATTGCACTTCAATGCACTTCACTAAATGAAATACTTTGATTACAATGCACTATTACATTCATGCATACAGTATAATGGCCCTCATATAGCCCTCCATGAAGTATAAAGGCTTCCTCATAGCCCTGCAAATAGTATAATAGTCCCACATGGTCTTCCATATAGTTTAATAGACCCCTATAGTCTTCCATGTAGAATAATGCACCCCAAAATCCTCCATATAGTAATGGGCCCCTGTGATGAATAAGCAATATTCCCCAGCCGCCATTTTGTATCAGAAAGCAATATTCTTACAAATAACCATGTTGCTCAAAGCAGCCATTTTGTCTCAGCAGCTGCTATATCCACTCATAGGAGATAAGTCCCACCTTTTTTAGCCAGAGGCAAGTCAGCTCTGAGAAGTGGTGTATGGTAATCAACCTGAGGAAACACCAAATTGTCCTACACTACAGCTCCTATGAAATGGAGATTAGATGATAAGGAAGTCTGTGACCCGTAGAAGGGTGAGAGCCCGAAACGGTGCCGTCATCACCCCGGTACCCCCTCCCTGCACTATGTATCCGCAACCCCAATAAAGGACTCCACTTTCTGCTACCTCGGTGAGTGCCGTTTTCTGCTTTTTTAATATGGACTGTGTTTATTGACTGGCACCTCGAGGGAAATTTGTGGCTCCTGTCCGTATTCGCCTCCTGAGTAGGAGTTTCCCCTTTTAGGTGGTGCCCTCATTTCCTTCTGTTGCATTTTTGATAAGGAAGTCTCCCTGCCATTATCCAAAAGGTAGACCACCTGGGGATTTGCCAGCTAGCTGTGAGGATGGATTTCCTCTATCTGCAGACAGGCAAAGGAAGAGCCCTGTATCTTGACACCAGAGTGTGAAAACTAATCTCCTTCTACCATAGGTTGGGAGGAAATTCTTTCACTCAGCTCAGGCACGTGGATCCGAGTTATAACTTTTAATATCTCATGAGCCGTGATATCTATAAACATGGCAAGCATAGATATGCGATCTAGACATTCAAACAGTCACCGCACATATATTTACATAAATGTGCGATGATCATAAGTACCCTAAACACGATATTGACCAGTAGGATGGCATAAGAGTAGTCATGTTTCATACCCAGGTGAAGATTAAATCATAACTGAACATATGAGACCATTGTCTTCCTCATGTAACATTCCCAGACAAAGATATGGCAAATGATACTTTTGTATATCCATATCACACCTCAAGGGGGGTGGGAGTTATGAGCTAGCCCACACAGGTGTGAGGTGGGTGGAGACAGGGGTCAGCCTCATACTGTATAAAAATGGGCTGCCCCTTCTCCATTTTGTATTTCTTCCTAAGGAACATAATTCATCACAGCCAGCATATACCCTGTAACTGGGTGGTTCCATGCGGTTCCTTGTGGTGCCATCAGCATTAAGGTAACTGATCACGTGTGTGTGTAATTCTGTGTGTATTCCTTTTATTTGCATAACCGACTGTAATATTTGTAACATCTTAATAATAACTGTATTAATATCTAGTGTACCATTAGGATGATTAAATATATTTTTTAATCTTGAGTTGCTCTTTTTGTCTTGATCCTGATCACCACGTCAGTGTGCTCATTTAATGCTACCTGGGTTGGTTTCTGACCCGATATAAGCCCAATCACGGACTGGACGTGTATTAAACGAGGAGATGGTGGCAGCAATTAGTGCTTGGGGTATTCAGGGCCTCTATCAGTGACGGGGTGGAGGTTATTCTATGCGCTTCTGGTCACAGTTCAGAAGGCATATACCACACTCACTGAGGTGCCTTAATAAACCAGCACTGACAGGACAGTTGCGGCTCTTCTTTTATCTTCAGGCAGTTCCCTGACTGACCTGGGTTTAACAGGAGGTGCTGTAGAGCTGCCAGGTTTGGATGTCGATTCACCACAGCCCCCCATAGTCCTCCATATAGAATAATGGGCTTCACATTGCCTTCCTTATAGTATAATGCTTTCATATATTCCTCCATATAGTATAATTGGCCCCACATAGTCCTCCATATATTATGATACAAGGAAGACTATGGGGAGTTCATTATAATACAAGGAAGACTATGGGGAGTTCAATATAAATGCACTCCCCATAATTTTCCATATCGTATAATGCACATTCCATAGTTCTCCATAAACATTGAATCTCCATAGTCCTACACGTATTATAATACACTCCCTGTAGTCCTCTATATGTTATAATGCACCCGCTAAACTCTTCCATATTGTATAATGCCCACCCCCCATAGTCCTCTATGTATTATAAGTAGCCCACATTGTACCTCCATATCATTTAATGCATTCCCATTGTCCTTCATGTATAATAAGGTAATAAGTCAGTCCCCATAGTACTTTGAGCAACAGTTTAATCACTGATTAAAAAATATAAAATAAATACCTCTCCTGGTTCCTCGCTGCTCCAGTATTTGCACAAGCTTCCTACAGCTCTGCACATCTCAGCACAGTGACACCAGAACACTCAAACTTTCATCATTGCTTTCAACTGCAATGCCCATACAGTTGAAACTGTGATGATGGGCAGAAGGAGCCCCCTGTCAGGGGTGCCTGACTCTACATCGGGCCCCCCTGACTCACTGGCCCCATAGCGGCCGCATAGTTTGCCACCATTGGCAGTATGCCACTGATTTGCGTGAAAAAAAATTGAAGCATACACTTTTTTATTATTTTCTGTATTTTGGATGAGACTCGCCTAATCTAGTCTATAGGTGAGCAAAAACAAACAGATTATATATGGATTAACCATATAACATCCAATATTTACAGCTACATTGCCATTATTACCATAAGAAACTGTTTTGGGTCTGTAACAGTTACTCACTTCTTACAGTGGGTACGGAAAGTATTCAGACCCTTTAAATTTTTCACTCTTTGTTTCATTGCAGCCATTTGGTAAATTCAAAAAAGTTAATTTTTTCTCATTAATTTACACTCTGCACCCCATCTTCACTGAAAAAAACCCAAAAATGTAGACATTTTTGCAAATTTATTAAAAAAGAAAAACTGAAACATCACATGGTCATAAGTTTCCAGACCCTTTGCTCAGACACTCCCATTTAAGTCACATGCTGTCCATTTCCTTGTGATCTTCCTTGAGATGGTTCTACTCCTTCATTGGAGTCCAGTTGTGTTTAATTAAACTGATAGGACTTGATTTGGAAAGGCACACACCTGTATATCTTAGGTATATCTAAGACCTCACAGCTCTCAGTGCATGTCTGACCAAATGAGAATCATGAGGTCAAAAGAACTGCAAGGAGCTCAGAGACAGAATTGTGGCAAGGCACAGATCTGGACAAGGTTACAAAAGAATTTCTGTAGTACTCAAGTTTCCCAAGAGAACAATGGCCTCCATAATCTTTAAATGGAAGAAGATTGGGACCAGCAGAAGTCCTCCTAGACCTGACCATCCAGCAAAACTGAGCAATCGTGGGAGAAGAGCCTTGGTGAAAGAGGTAAAGAAGAACCTCAAGATCACTGTGGCTGAGCTCCAGAGATGCAGTAGGGAGATAGTTGACTTTGTGGAACTGTCTCCTATCACTGCAGCCCTCCACCAGTCGGGCATTTATGGCAGAGTGGACCGACAGAAACCTCTCCTCAGTGCAAGACTTATGAAAGCCAGCATAGAGTTTGCAAAAAAAACACATGAAGGAATCCCAGATTATGAGAAATAAGATTCTATGGTCTGATGAGACGAAGACAGAACTTTTTGGAGATAATTCTAGGCACTGCTCATCACCTGCCCAATACAATCCCAACAGTGAAACGTGGTGGCAGCATCATGCTATGGGGGTGTTTTTTAGCTGCAGGGACAGGATGACTTATTGCAATTTAAGGAAACATGAATGCAGCCAAGTACAGAGATATCCTGGATGAAAACCTCTTTCAGAGTGCTCTGGACCTCAGACTTGGCTGAAGGTTCACCTTCCAACAATACAGTGACCCTAAGCACACAACTAATATAACAGAGAAGGGGCTTCAGAATAAGTCTGTGACCATTCTTGACTGGCCCAGCCAGAGCCCTGACCCAAACCCAATTGAGCATCTTGGGAGAGACCTTGAAATGGCTGTCCACCAACTTGAGAGGATCTGCAAGGAAGAATGGCAGAGGATCCCCAAATCCAGGTGTGAAAAACTTGGTGCATTATTTCTAAGAAGACTCATGGCTCTACTAGCTCAAAAAGGGTGCTTATACTCAATACTGAGCAAAGGGTCTGAATACTTATGACCATGTGATGTTTCAGTTTTTCTTTTTTAATAAAGTTGCAAAAATGTCTACATTTCTGGCTTTTTTTCAGTCAAGATGGGGTGCGGAGTGTACAGTAATGAGAAAAAAAATTAACTTTTTTAATCTGTCAAATGGCTGCAATGAAACAAAGAGTGAAAAATTTAAAGGGATCTGAATACTTTTCGTACCCACGGTATATAAAACAACAGATAAAGCAGGTGAAAAATCATTTGGTTTTTCTAAATTAAAATTGGACAATTTCTTACATGCATGTGAACTTAGCCTAAGGGTGGATTCACACAAGCATACAGTCATGGATAAAAGTTTTGAGAATGACACCAAAATGATATTTCACATGATCTGCTGCCCTCTGGTTTTTATTTGTGTTTGTCTGATGTTTATATCACATAAAGAAATATAATTGCAATCATATTATGATACCAAAAGGTTACATTGACAGTTAGAATGAGTTAATGCAGCAAGTCAATGTTTGCAGTGTTGACCCTTCTTCAGGACCTCTGCAATTCTTCCTGGCATGCTCTCAATCAACTTCTGGACCAAATCCTGACTGATAGCAGTCCATTCTTGCATAATCAATGCTTGCATTTTGGCAGAATTTGTTGGTTTTTGTTTGTCCTCCCGTCTCTTGATAATTGACCACAAGTTCTCAATGGGATTAAGATCTGGGGAGTTTCCAGGCCATGGACCCAAAATCTCTATGTTTTGTTCCCTGAGCCATTTAGTTAACATCTTTGCTTTATGGCAAGGTGCTCCATCATGCTGGAAAAGGCATTGTTGGGCGCCAAACTGCTCTTGGACGGTTGGGAGAAGTTGCTCTTGGAGGACATTCTGGTACTATTCTTTATTCATGGCTGTGTTTTTAGGCAAGACTGTGAGTGAGCTGATTCCCTTGGCTGAGAAGCAACCCCACACATGAATGGTTTCAGGATGCTTTACAGTTGGCATGAGACAAGACTGGTGGTAGCGCTCACCTCTTCTTCTCCGAATAAGCTGTTTTCCAGATGTCCCAAACAATCGAAAAGGGGATTCATCATAGAAAATGACTTTACCCCAGTCCTCAGCAGTCCACTCCCTGTACCTTTTGCAGAATATCAGTCGGTCCCTGATGTTTTTTCTGGAGAGAAGTGGCTTCTTTGCTGCCCTCCTTGAAACCAGGCCTTGCTCAAAGAGTCTCCGCCTCACAGTGCGTGCAGAAGCACTCACACCAGCCTGCTGCCATTCCTGAGTAAGCTCGGCACAGCTGGTAGTCCGATCCCGCTGCTGAAACAGTTTTAAGATACGGTTCTGGCGCTTGCTGGTCTTTCTTGGGCGCCCTGGAGCCTTTTTGACAACAATGGAAGCTCTCTCCTTGAAGATCTTGATGATGCGATAGATTGTTGACTGACGTGCAATCTTTCTAGCTGCGATACTCTTCCCTGTTAGGCCATTTTTGTGCAGTGCAATGATGGCTGCACGTGTTTCTTTAGAGATAACCATGGTTAACTGAAGAGAAACAATGATACCAAGCACCAGCCTCATTTTAAAGTTTCCAGTGGTGTCATTCTTAGTTAATCATGACTGATTGTTCGCCAGCCCTGTCCTCATCAACAACTACACCTGTGTTAATGGAACAATCACTAAAACGGTGTTAGCTGCTCCTTTTAAGGCAGGACTGCAATGATGTTGAAATGTGTTTTGGGGGTAAAAGTTCATTTTCTAGGCAAATATTGACTTAGCAAGTAATTGCTGTTAAGCTGATCACTCTTGATGACATTCTGGAGTATATGCAAATTGCCATTAGAAAAACTGAAGCAGTAGACTTTGTTAAAATTAGTATTTGTATCATTCTCAAAACCTTTGGCCATGACTGTAATTTAATTCTCTGTGATGTCTGTGGAAAAATGGACAGACGATTGACAGAATTAGGACCAAGCTTATTCAACTGGATGGTCAGACGTCTTTTTTTTTTTTATTGGCCACCTCTGCATGTAAAAAAAATTACTGACTAACCCATTTATGTCTGAGTGTCCCATACCAATCATCACATTTTTTAATGGATATATTGCACACAGATTTCAAGTGAGAAATGTTTTTTCCTTGTTTTCTGGATGAAGTCTGATGCCTTTTTGTATAAGCACGTGTGAACCTGGACTAATTGATGCAAAGAAACTGATACACAGAAAAGGCACAATTTTATCAGGGGGTGCTAGTCTCCATATAACTTCATATACACTACCGTTCAAACGTTTGGGGTCATGTAGAAATTTCCTTATTTTTTAAAGAAAAGGACATTTTTTTTCAATGAAACTAACATTACATGAATCAGAAATACCCTCTATACATTGTTAATGTGGTAAATGACTGTTCTAGCTGCAAACATCAGGATTTTAATGCAATATCTACATAGGTGTATAAAGGCCCATTTACAACAACCACCACTCCAGTGTTTTAATGGTACATTGTTCTTGCTAACTGTGTAAGAAGGCTAATGGATGTTTAGAAAACCCTAGAAAACCATTGTACAAGTATGTTAGCACAGCTGAAAATGGTTTGGCTGATTAGAGAAGCTATAAAGTTGACCTTCCTTTGTGCTAGTTGAGAATCTGGAGCATTACATTTGTTTGTTCTATGAAACTTTCAAAATGTCCAGAAAAAGAGAACTTTTATGTGAAACTCGACAGTCTACTCTTGTTCTTAGAAATGAAGGCTATTCCATGCGAGTGATTGCCAAGAAACTGAAGATTTTATACAACGGTGTGTACTACTCCCTTTAGATGAAAGCACAAACAGGCTCTAACAAGAGTAGAAAGAGAAGTGGGTTGCCTCGCTGCACAACTGAGCAACAAGACAAGTACATTAGAGTTTCTAGTTTGAGAAATCGACGTCTCATAGCTCCTCAACTGGCAGCTTCAATAAATAGTACCTGCAAAACGCCAGTGTCAACATTTACAGTGAAAAGGCGACTCCGGGATGCTGGCCTACAAGACAGAGTGGCAAAGAAAAGGCCATATCTGAGACTGACTAATAAAAAGAAAAGATTAATATGGACAAAAGAACACACGTTGGACAGAACATCCAGTTTGGATCACGAGCGCTCCCAGGACGAAGAAGAGGTCTCTGTTTTACCTCAAAGATCTTTATTATAATTTAAAACAACGCGTTTCAACTGAAACATTTAAAAATAGCCTTACTCAGGTATGGGTACAATGAAAGTATACAATATAAATAGAAAAATTCCATGGGTCTGGTGTTACAATTATTCAATCAAGTGTTCTTTCCAATTAGTCTAGGTAGGTTACACCCATTAGCTGTGGAATCTGGAGAGCAAGGAATTTGCATTCTAAGTCTATATCAATCCCTTCTACTCTATTATTATAGCATATATTGCACATTTGTTTTAAATATGACAAAAAAAAGTACACACATATATACATATATGTGTATCTTCATTGAAAACAATTAAATGATTGCATTTTACCTATATATTCAAGAAGTATTGATGGAATATGTTTTCCCCTCATATTTAAAACAAATGTGCAATATATGCTATAATAATAGAGTAGAAGGGATTGATATAGACTTGCAAATTCCTGCAAACCAGGAGGATCCAGCTCGACTCCTGCACCCTACTGACATATGCGATACAAGACATTCAAAAAGGTGAAGAGTTTTCTTTTAGATGACACTTAAATTTTGTCGTATCTACACTTAGATCTGCGCCTCTCTCCCTCTCATTCCCTCAACCAGGACCGTACAGCCCTGTGGAGTCCACGAATAGACATTGGACAGAGGAAGATTGATTTGTCTGTCCATAAAACGTTTTTCCAAAGTTTGAGACGTTTGATCACACTGAAGAACATTTGTGAGATGCAGAACTGAAAAGATGCTGGAAGAGGCCTGACGCCATCTGTCAAGCATGTTGGGGGTAATGTGATGGTCTGTGGTTGCTTTGGTGCTGGTAAAGTGGGAGATTTGTCCAAGGTAAAAGCGATTTTGAATAAGGAAGGCTATCACTCCATTTGCAATGCCATGCCATACCCTGTGGACAGCGCTTGATGGGAACCAATTTCATAGTACAACAGGACAATGACCCAAAGCACTATCCGGGACCAAGTGTCTTTCGGTCCGCGCCGCTGCTCCAAAAAGTACCATAAACACTGGAATGTTTTGAACCAAGAAATCTTCAGTTTTATTTTCCGACGCGTTTCGGAGCTAACACCCAGCTCCTTCCTCAGGGAATCAGGCAGTCTGGATCCCTGAGGAAGGTGCCAGGAGGGCGCCGAAACGCGTAGGAGGAAATAAAGGAGTTATGTTGAAGTTCCATCTTCATGTGCATTACTTTTGGAGCGGATGATTCTGGCAGCGCGGATTGTGATACACCATTTTTTTCCCTACAACTTGATGTCTGGCAGTTGGGCACTACTAGGGTTCCTCCGGACACTATATCCCATGCAGTTGCATAGATTTTGCTGGGACCCGACTGTGATCACAGCAAATGCCCTGGCTGGTCTCCTTTATCTCCAGCACCACTCAATCCCAAGGGTTCACTGCTGCACCCCCCCTAGCTCAGCAGTTCTCCTGTAGGCGCTGCTAACCACCATACTTCTCAATAACCCTTGCACTGATCACATCTTTGTGTATAAAAAGGGCTAAAGAGTTGATTTCTCACATCACTAGAGTTTACAGATATTTGTAATACCTAAAGGTACTGTCACATGCGGCAATTTTGCTAGCAATTTCACTGGTAATTTGCTGATTTCAGTGAAATCATGGACACATTGTTACATTTGTACACGACAACAAAATAGAACAGTGTGTCCATGATTTCACTGCAACCAGTAAATTGCCAGTGAAATTGCTAGCAAAATTGCCACGTGTGACGGTACCTTTATTCTGCAGGGTGCCCCATATGTTTAACTGAATGCATTCAATACTCCATAAAGTTACAACATTAACATATTCGTGAATAGGTATTGTACATCAAAAAAATTCCATAACTCCTGAAAGACTATTCAATCATTATGAAACAACCAAATTGTGGTCCCAAGCACAGCAGATAATGCAAGTCCTTCCATAGAAAAATTAGAGCTATCAGCTTGACAAAGTTGAGTATGTATTTATTGAACACTTCATCAAGGTTCATACAGTAAAGTAGTAATATGAAGTGAAAATGGTGCCACAATCTGGTGTCTAAAGGCAGAGGCAGACGGACGTATTTTCATGGCCGTCATGAAAAAGAATCCATGGCTGTCTGCCCCTGTCCTAACAAAGCAGCCCCTCCTGGGACAGTGAGGGAGTAGTATGATACATTCTGCAATGCAATCAGCCAATCAGTGCATTACTTTAGGAATATAATGCCCCTGATTGGAAGTACTGGCCAATAATGTGATTTGTTGAGTGGAAGTTTACAGTAACCAATCAAAAGCATTTTTCTAATGAGATTGGCATAGTCTGTGGCAGTTATGTTAAATGTGGTGACATGTTACCATGAGCCAGAAAAGGATAAGAGTTCACCTATGTGGGCAGACAATCATTCAAATGATGCAATCATAGCTCACGACGAGCAAACGCCGTCAGTCAAGTGTTTGCACAGGACAAGTATCATGAATGAAATAGTTGTATAGTGACCATTCCACTCCTCCTTTTTGCTGATCTAATAATTGAATGAATGAACAACCTCTAGTTACAATAAACAATCTTCAAAAGATGAATGAGAATTTTTTTGCTCACCTAAATAATTTTATGAATGATAACTATGTGTCTGAAAATGCTTGTTTAAGTCACTCAATCCATTCACATTGCACAACTATTGTGACGGATTGGTCGTGTGTGAAGGATTAATGGTCAGTATAAATGGGCCTCAAATTAATATACTTATCTTCCATTTTGTAGAATGCTCAAAAAAAAGCAGTAAAACATTTAAGGCTATGTTCACATGTTGCTTTATGTTTTTTTTTTTCTGCAGGCAAAAATTGCTGTCTCGGCATTAAAGAAACTGCTTACAAAAAACAGGTTTTCCTCCTTTCTTGGTGCACTTTTGTTGCATTGTTTTGCAGTGTTTTTTGGTGCAGATTATATCCATCATATGTCTGCAATACACGTTTAATAAAGTTAGGTCACGTGCGCACATTGAGTATTCAATGAATTTTTTATCCCACAATTTGTAGCCAAAACCGGGAGTGGAACAAACGGAGGAAAAGTATAATAGAAACACGTCACCACTTCTGTATTTATCACCCACTCCTGATTATGGCTACAAAGACTAAAGCCGGCGTCACACACGTCAATGTAGTCAGCGATCTGATCGCTGGCGACATTGACGGCTGATCGCTGGTGAGCTGTCACACAGGCAGACTCACCAGCGACATCGTGGAAGTTATTTAAATATAATTTCCACGATGTCTGCAGGCTGGTTTCCATGGCAAACTGCGGGTAACTAGGCAGCGCGCATTGCCTAGATACCCGATGTATACCTTGGTTACCAGCCTTCTCCGCTCCCCGGCTTGTATCCAAGGTACACAGCGGGTAACTAGGGTCCCTAGGCGCTGCCTAGTTACCTGCAGTTTACCATGGATACCAGCTCCCAGCACTTGCTCAGAGGCACTGAGAGCTGGCTGATCGCGTGTCCCATGCAGCGATGTGTCCACCGGGCGACCATCGCCAGGTTTTCGGTCCAGTCCAAAAACCTGGCAACCATCAACCAGCGATTTATCGCTGCTTGATGCACCCTGTCACACGTGTCAATATCGCTGCAATATCACATGCAGCAGCGATATTGACGCGTGTGACGGACCCTTAAGGTACAAACTAACCAAATACTCAATGTGAGCATGTGGCCTTAGTTTGATTGACCCAAAAAATGCATTAGAAAAGTAGCAAAAAATGCATGGTTGCTTTTTGTTGCAGTATTCTATTTACTTTCTCATTGCTTCCTATGCTGAAAAAATGCTGAAATAATTGACATGCTGCAGTTTAAAAAAAAATGTAGCAGATTTCCAATTCAGTCAGGGAAACATAAGTAATTGTCTGCATGAGATTTCTGGAATCTCATTGCTTTTGCTTTTATCTTGCATAAAAGAGCATGCTCTAACAAGGCAACATGTGAACACAGCCTTATGGTTCATTTTCTGCGTAGCCTCCCTGGCGGTCTGTTTAGTTCTAGAATTATTTGCTAAAAGCGGGCTACCCGCGTTCGCGGTAGATGCGGTTAAAAAAACGCATCTGCCGCACTTGCCGCATAGCTGCCGCACTTGTGCCGGACTTGCGGCGCGGTTGCGGCGCGGTTGCGGTAATCTGCATAGGAACCAACCACCTCTGATGACCCTCATACATTGTTAATATGTGCCCCTGCAGCCTAGTAAACCATTAGCAGCACTGTTGTTGTGTGCAAAGTGGCTGCAGTAGAAGTGCGATAATGATTTGAGAAACTTACATGCCAGCGTACATGAGGGCGTCTCCCTGTGTGTGCTGGCACTTGTGGGCTGTGCTCATCATGTCTGCTCTCCCCCTCCCTAATGCACGCCCCCTCTCAGCCTGCTATAGTGATGTGAGGCTGATTGCGTCATAAAGGGGCGGGGCTACCGTCATGGCGCGATTTAGCCCCGCCCCTTTATGACGCAATCAGCCTCACATCACTATAGCAGGCTGAGAGGGGGCGTGCATAAGGGAGGGGGAGAGCAGACATGATGAGCACAGCCCACAAGTGCCAGCACACACAGGGAGACGGCCTCATGTACGCAGGCATGTAAGTATATAACATCATTATCGCACTTCTACTGCAGCCACTTTGCACACAACAACAGTGCTGCTAATGGTTTACTAGGCTGCAGGGGCACATATTAACAATGTATGAGGGTCATCAGAGGTGGTTGGTTCCTATGCAGATTACCGCAACCGCGCCGCAACCGCGCCGCAAGTGCGGCAAGTGCGGCAGATGCGGTAGATGCGGCAGATGCGGTTTTCTCACCGCATCTGCCGCGAACGCGGGTAAGCCCGAGCCTGACTCGGGGTTAACGCTTCTGGTAGTGAATGTTAACCCGAATCAGGCTCGGGAATAACGCTAGGAAGGTTAATACAATTTCTATCTTGTGCACAATTAAGTTCCTTTCACATCAGCGTTTTCGCTGATGTTCGGCCGATCCGGCAGGTGTCATCCGGCAAGCTCCATGCATTGTCTTTGGGGCTTGAGGTCTGCTGTAGCAAGTGCGGTTACGGATCGGCCTGATCTAGCAGTTGCAGCTTTTTTTTTCTCAGCCGTAAGTGCTGGATCTGCTGCTACCGGCAGAACCGCACTTGCCACACCGGACTGCAAGCCCTATAGACAATGCATGTGGCATCGGCGCTACCTGCCGAATCGGCCGCGAAAACACTGATGTGAAAGGAACCTTAGAAGGGAAGAAAATCAGGATGTAGCTGGAATTGAACATGATGAATAGAAAAACTGACTGGGAAATGAAATACAATTGTGAGCATAGAATGTTACATAAAAACTTCAACACCTCTAAGCCTGGCTAATTAGGGATTCTCTCTATCCTCTGTTTATGTAAATGTCCAGTTATTATACCTTTGGTTGTGTATATATTTCTGTTTCTTCTGAAGTTTTGTCATACCATGGCTGATGAAGAGACATGAGAAGTCTCGAAAGCTTGCTGCTTTGTAACATCAATTACTTTATTTTTGTTTGCCATTAAAAGGTTTCACAACTACTAGATTATTATTTTGTTTCTCTTACTGAGAGCAATCAATCTTTTTTCAGCTGGCTAACAAACCATTTTTATTCTTGGGCAGATCAAGCCCAAAATCTGCTGAACGCAACACAAATTTGTAACACGGTTTTCTGGCCTCCCGAACCTGACATCCATTACTGATGTCACATGATATTTTGACATTTTTGTCAATAGAGAACACTATTTTATTACTGTTGTCAAGTTACTTTTAGCTCAGTTTTATTTTTAGCATTTTACAATCCTTAATCTAAAACTTTGTTATATAGCACAGCCCACAATAGTCAAAGCAGCTACACAAATTATCATCCATAAAAATGAACATTACTCAAATTAGAAATTTTGACATAAATATTCATTCTTCTCTGATACAGCTTTTACCACAGCAATCCACAGACCAGATTACGTCACTGAGGTTTTCGTTCGATTTATGACAGCTCAGGCCAGGAAGTAAAACAGATGTCAGCTAGAATGGAAACACATTAACGAGTACAGTTGAGGTTGACCAACTTAGCAATGAGATAAGATACAGCATAGTGTGTATGACCAGTTCATAGTAGGACATATGCTTCCAAAATGTGTTCATAGATCAGATTACAAATGAGTTGAATAATGCCTAAATAATAGATCCAGATGTTTATCGAATTGAAACATTGAATCAGATTAGAACCAGGAACAAACAATGTAAAATGAGAGTTGAGGAGACAGCGTAGTACAGTGAGCAATGCTGTTTCCAGACAACTCTTTAAGTTCTCTAGGAGTTAAAGGGAACCGACCACCAGGATCTAATCAACCTGCAAATCAGTGCAGGAGGTGATTGACATGAGTAGGATGACATCACTATTTGTTTGTTTCTTTTATTCCTCCTCTGTGGGCTTGTCCTTCTGCTGTAAGCTGTTCCCCCTTCCCCGTCGGATGAGTCTAGATGAGAGGGAGGGGGTTAAGTTTACAGCAGAAAGGCAAGCCCACAGGGGAGGAATAAAAAAAAAACCAAATAGTGATGTCATCCTGCTCATGTCAATCACCTGCATCACTGATTTACAGGTGGTTAAATCCTGGTGGTTGGTTCGCTTTAAAAACCTGTCACTTTCTCAAAAAAATTAAGGTAAATACCATGTAAAAATATCTGAGTTCTGCTGATTGTACCGCTCTTTTGCATTATCTATTGTAATTGAAAAAAACAAGTTATCAGTGATGGAAAACAACATTGTTATATTGCACAAATAGACCATGAGACTTGCAAGACCTATAATCAGTAACATGAGTGTGAAATCAGAAAAGCTTGCAAATATGTACCTACCTAAAATAGGAAACAAATCCAGTAACCAGATCAACAAGTTACTATACAACTCCAAGAAGAAAAAGGAGACCTCAGGAGGAAATCCCCTCAATAATGACAAGACAATGGAAAAAAGGAAAGAGGGGAGGAACAAAGAAAGAAGAGTGGGAAATGAGGGAAGAGGGTTGGGGAAAGAATCCGTAACATTTATATTGCTATACAAAGCCATCAGCATTACTCTAGGTCTGTCATCACAGAATCCATAAATTTCTCAAAATAATCCATGATAATTTGACAAATCTTGAAACAGAATGCAAACACTCCATGTCTTCCTAAACTTGTCTGAGGGACTCTGCAGAGAGTTTCCCCATGCTGCTAATATTAACCATCTCATTGTACCACTCTACCATAGTGTGCGTCTCAGACGATATCCAGTATCGAGGAATCACTATTTGAACAGCTGTTAAGCAAAAGCGAAGACTATCTTTCTTTTGGGACTCTACTGATGAAGGTAGGATAGAGAGCAGAGCAATATGAGGACTCCCAACATTTCTATTTCCAGCGATAAAGTGATAATTTGAACATACTTTCTCCCAGATAGTCTTGATCTTATTAAATTCCCACCAAATATGAACCACAGAACCAATTGCAGTCTCACACCATCAACATATATTAGAGACTGTTGGAAAACTGTATGTAACTTAGAAAAGTAATGGTACCACCTTGTAAGGATCTTGTAATTTTTTTCCTGGGTTAAGCAAGGAATAGATAGTTTGTGAGTAAAAAATAATTATTTTTCCTAATCTAAGGGGGTCAAAACCACTCCCAATTCATGTTCCCCAAGCCTGTTGAAAACTCAATTTGCCCAAGTTATCTTCTGTGATCAACCCATTGTATATCAATGATATCTCATGATAAAATAAGTGTAGCTGTAAGTTTTCAAGCCACATAAATCTTCTGGACTTGCACCTGCAAATAAACGAGGATAACTTACCACCTTCAAGCACCTGAGACAAGTGGGTCTCCTCCACTGCACTCCAGCTGAGAAAAGACTTACATGAGTATTCAGGAGAGAAAGATGGGTTGTAAAAGAGTGTTGTAAGTGGCCTAATAGTCATATAAGGAAATATTTTATCCCTGAGTGAATACCAGATTCTCTTTGTTTAGTAATGTTGAGCCATTCATAAAAGTACCATTACCAAAGAAAACCACGGCAGATGTTTCAGTGGAATAGGCAATCTCTCCTGTTCCAGGGCAACCCATCGTTTAGCAACTGGATGAAAATGCCGGTCTACCAATCTAACTAAAATAGCAGCATAAAAATAACTTTTAAAATTAGGAAGACCAGCTCCTTCTAAAGATTTAGGACAAGTTAGAATTTATATGTCTATTCTAGGTTTAATCCTGCCCCAGACAAACCTGACCAGGCGCTCTGCTCCATTTTGCACTGTGTTGCCCGATTGCAGAGGCAGTTACATGTATTACTTTGCAGCATATCTAGTAGTCTCCAACACTGCCAAGCTGTGATTGGCATACTCTGTGAGGAAGGTGTGAAAATGCACAGAAGACTCTGAAGAAGCCTTCAACTGAATTATAAGCAGAGATTTCACATACTGTGCTCTAAAAGCAACAAATGTGAATATTTTTGCAGTGGAGCAATTCAATTCAAAATGGAAAAAAAAAGCAGAATCAGAGGATTTCTGGAATTTTTGGAAGGCATTTAACTCAAATTTAAACAAATGTAAGATCCTCTTTAAGAAAACACTGTAGCTCATTCACTGTTGTTTTAATAGATCCACCTTCAGTCATTGAACACTGTACTTTAGATACAAAGTGTTAAGGCCACTTCACACACACAGATATCTGAGTCCAATATCTGAACAGATCTCTGGTTGCAGTGAAATCATGGATACATTGCTCCATTTTGTGGCTGTGTACAACATGGAGCAATGTATCCATGATTTCACTGCAACCAGAGATCTGTTCAGATATTGGACTCAGATATCTGTGTGTGTGAAGTGGCCTTTATATTATATAAAACATAACTAAAGACACCAATAGCTCTATATGTGTAATGTTTAGAGGTCTTAGCGCTTGCAACATTTTATAACTGGATATCAGTGGAAGTGTAAATTGTTTCCCTATTGTGTGTTTCTTTTTAACACATAATACCATGCATGTGATTTCAGTAAAATAAATGAAGTAGTAGTATAATTATCCTTGAAAACTTAAGGGCTCATGAAAAGTGGGAGGTGGAATCTGGTTGTAATAACTACTCCATTTTTCCATGTTACCTCTTTTCATTTGACAATGTGTATAAATGTGCAATTCTATCATTGCTTCTCTATTAAGACTGGGTTCACGCTGAGATATTTTAGAGGCGGAAAATTATGATGAGTTTTTCAAGTGGAATCCAATTAAAATAACTCTAATTTTTTATCTTTATTTTTTTAAGCTTTTTTCCCTGAAATGTTTTCATTTTTCTACTAGGCATTTTACAGTCTTTTGTTTGGATAGTGTTAAATTTGGAGTGGATTCTGCTAGGAATCTGTTTTTTTTTTCTTTTCCAACATTTAGAAAATTTTGCCTAGTGAAAATATTTATAAAACTCTTTATATGAACAGTAACTTTAAAACAAATAGGAAGAGGATTTAAAAGGAGGTTGACCTTCAATATTCTCCTATAAAAAAACAATTTGCGAACCTATCCTAAAAATATACAACCCCTAGTAAAAATGATGAAATCACCTGGCTTGGAGGATGTCCATTCAGTTGTTTAATTTTGTAGAAAAAAAACAGATCATAGACATGGCAGAAAACTAAAGTCAATTCAAATGGCAAAATGACAACTCTCTGCCTTGAAGAAACACTAAAAGAAATCTTGAAAAATAAATATGCTAGCCAGTAACAGTGACTTTTGTAGACCAAGCAGGAGGAAAAATGATGGAATCACGAAATTCTGAGGTATAAATTATGGAATCACCCTGTAAATTTTCATTCCCAAAACTAACACCTGCATGAAATAAGATCTGCTCGTTAGTCTGCATCTAAAAGGGAGTGATCACACCTTGGTGAGCTTTTGCACCAAGTGGACCGACATGAATCATGGCTCCAACCCGAGAGATGTCAATTGAAACAAAGGAGAGAATTATCAAACTCTCAAAAGAGGGTAAACCATCACACAATGTTGCCAAAGATGTTGGTTGTATAAAATCTGGTCCAAATACAAACAACATGGGAAGGTTGTTAAAGGGAAACATACTGGTAGACCAAGGAAGACAAAGCGTCAAGACCAGAAACTTAAAGCAATATGTCTCCAAAACATGAAATGCACAACAAAACAAATGAGGAACAAATGGAAGGAAACTGGAGTCAATGTCTGTGACTGAATTGTAAGAAACCGCTTAAAGGAAATGGGATTTACATACAGAAAAGCTAAACAAAAGCCATCATTAACACCTAAACAGAAAAAAACAAGGTTACAATGGGCTAATGAAAAGCAATTGTGGACTGTGGATGACTGGATGAAAGTCCTATTCAGTGATGAATCGCGAATCTGCATTGGGAAAAGTTATGATGCTGGAACTTTGGTGTCGTTCATATGAAATTTATAAAGACTGTCTGAAGAGAACATGCAAATTTCCTCAGTCATCGATGATATGGGGCTGCATGTCAGGTAAAGGCACTGGGAAGATGGCTGTCATTACATCTTCAATAAATACCTAAGTTTACATTGATATTTTGGACACTTCTTATCCTATCCATTGAAAGAATGTTAGGAGATGATTAAATCATTTATCAAGATGATAATGCATCCTACCATAGAGCAAAACCTGTGAAAACATTCCTTGAAAGAAGACACATAAGGTCAATGTCATGGCCTGCAAATAGTACGGATCTCAATCCAATTGAAAATCTTTGGTGGAAGTTGAAGAAAATGGTCCATGACAAGGCTCCAACCTGCAAAGCTGATCTGGCAACAGCAATCAGAGAAAGTTGGAGCCAGATTGATGATGAGTATTGTTTGTCACTCATTAAGTCCATGCCTCAGAGACTGCAAGCTGTTATAAAAACCAGAGGTGGTGCAACAAAATACTAGTAATGTATTTGAGTGTTGTTTTGTTGGTTTGTCATGATTCCATATTTTGTTCCTCAGAATTGAGTGATTCCATAATTTTTACCCCTGCTTGGTTTACAAAAGTAACAGTTACTGGCTAGCATACTTTTTTTTTCAAGATTTCTTTTAGTGTTTCTTCAAGACAGAGAGTTGCCATTTGAAATGACTTTAGTTTTGTGCCATGTCTGTGATCTGCTTTTTTTCTCCAAAATTAAACAACTGAATGAACATCCTCTGAGCCAGGTGATTCCATAATATTTGCCAGGGGTTGTAGATGGTGACTTGTTAACACTAGTGTTGTACACCTCTTAATGAATCAGTCACATCTTACAAGTGGCATACGTCTCGCTAGAAATCTTACTCCTGTTAAGGACTAGAGGAAGATTTCTGGAATAAGGTGTGCAACATCTGGTCATGAACTAAATGGATGGGCTATGCCATGTCCCTGTTCCATCTATGTTCCTCCCACTTAGTCGGTGATGGCTGGGACATGTGTGAAAATGTCTAAGCTCCTTAAATGTTTGCACAAAATATTTGCAACTTTACAAAGTGTTCCTCTAGTTTGAGTAAATTTGATTTTTAACAAGTGAATTTATAAAATAATTTTAGGATTTGGTGAGGTTTAGTTTGATGTGCACGACATGTGTACTTATGAACAATGATGCGGATATTGCCTATTGACAATGGGCTTATTTTTCTGAAAATGTTACTCTCATTGTAACTTCTTCTATTTCTATTCCTCAATATTATCTGACATTTCTGCTTATCTGATTACAGGCAGATGATTGCACTGATTTGTCCAACCACCTTCCCATCCAACATTTCATATAGATTTCCAAAACTTCATAGCATTATTCAGTGATGTCAGCTTAGTCTGGAGGGACGTACACCCACACTTTTGATATAATTATGTATTTGATTATTTGGTTGGCATCATCTATGAAGATGTTATCCTATAAATAGACATTCATTGTCTCTCTGTTGTAGAAACAAATCTGCCTCCAGAGCCAATGCTTTAATGAATTAAGTTCTCTTCTACCTAGGACTGAGACGTAATCTCAGTCCCGTAATTATGATTTACAATGAGGATAGAGCAAATTTGAATTGAATGCCGCATTAAACATTTGCCAGTACATTCTAGTGTATGGTATGGATGTTTAAATATTTAGGCAGTGATAGGAAAAGCAGTCAAAAATTCTGGGCTGTAATATATAGTTATATACTATAATATTGGCAAGTATATAGAAGGAACGGCACTCACCTAGAGAGATTTTCAGTCATCAGTTTTTATTCCAGTTCTTCATCTGAACAGGTGTCGGGGGGCTAGGGAGGATGGACAAGGTCGACTGTTTCGTACCTACTAGGTACTTCTATGGGTAGATGTACCTAGTGGGTACAAAACGGTGGACCGTCATCTATCTTCCCTCCCCTCCCTGCACCTGTTCGAATGAAGCACTGGAATAAAAACTGATGACTGAAAATCTCTCCGGGTGAGTGTCATTCCTTCTATATACCTGCCTATGTGTATACACTATCAGAACTGAGCAACACCCAGTTACCAGCAAACCCATCTCCCAATTGCTGATTAGTGCCTTTATTAATTGACGGCTTGGCAAGAAGCCGTAGTGCCTGGCCATCTCTGATGTCTGACTGATATACTATAATATAAATCACTGCCAAGCTCCACAATAACCAAAGAAACACAAGCTGCCACCACCGAATGTTTATAACAGGTTGATTGGACGCCCGTTACTGGTAACCTTGAGCCTCACAAAGCTTCAGGGGTGCAAGTTTATAGAGCAAGATAAATGAAGATATAAAATTTTATATATTTAATTCAAGGCACTGTTTATAAAAATATACAAGAGATATTACAAAGGGGACAAGATAATACAGTATATACAGTCACATAAAAATAAAAGGGATAAACATAAGAAAGTAGACGTGTTGTCATAGGATTGGTGAAGATCTTCTTTACAAGATGGCGCAGGTTTTACACCAGGGTAAATCTACTGGCACAGAACATGTGTTCTAGAAAAGAATCTACTTTTATCAGGTACCAGCCACTCCTACCTACCTCCCCTGGTGTCCTCAAAGTAAGGATCAGTCATCATCGGAGGAGACCTCAATTTCACCCTGGACCCGGCAGCTGATTCATCTTCGGGTAAGAGATCTATCCCTAACAAAAAACTTGCCTCCCTGAAAAGGTTTCTTCACACTCTGTGACTCATTGACATTTGGAGGATTTTAAATCCCCAGGGTCAAGATTTTACATATTTCTCCCCAATACACAATTCTTATAGCAGAATTGATTTATTTTTTACAAGTCACAGCTTATTATCTTGGAGTCCTAAGGCAACCATAGGGGACATTCTTCTCTCTGACCATGCCCCTGTCTTCTTATCCCTTAGATTGCCTGACACCAGTAGACGACCGTGGACCTGAAGGTTAAATGACCACTTACTAAAGGACGAGTTGTGTATGACTGAGGTGAGAGAAACTATACAATTCTTCGATCGGGATCATGCTACAGACCCCACACCTCCTCCCACTAAGTGGGAAGCTCTAAAATGCGTTCTGAGGGGGGTTTTTATCAAGCATGGTGCCCGCCTGAAGAAAAATAACGCAGAAAAGATAGAGAACCTTCTCTCTCAGATTCACACCTTAGAGATTTCCCACAAGCAAAATCTATCTAGACTGACTTTAACTGACTTGACGCGGAAAAAGGCCGAACTTAAAAACTTAATGGACCAAAAATTTCGCAATTACACTGAGAAGTCGAGGAGTTATTTTTACTCCAATTCAGACAAATGTGGACATCCCCTGGCCCGATTGCTTCACCCTCGACTAAATCCACCATATGTTCCATATATATCAAACAATAAGGGTAGACGAACATACATCCCAAATGAAATTTTGGAAGAATTCAGAAAATACTATTGTACACTCTACAAAATTAAGGGACACTTCAGCGATCTCTCACCCCCTGAGTTGTCGGATAAGATTAAAACATATATTAATCAGACGGCAATTCCATCTTTGACCACAGAGATAACTGCGAGGTTAGAGGAAGGTTTCTCTGAAGAGGAGTTGATCCAGGCTATCCAATGTACTCCCTCCGGGAAATGTCCAGGACCTGATGGGTTTGTACCCAATTTTTATAAAATATTCAGGTCACAGCTAGCCCCGGTAATGTTGACGGCCTTTAATGATATTCTCAAGGGATCGGATTTTGTGCCCCAGGCTCATATCAGCGTCATTCCCAAACCAGGGAAAGATCCATCTTTGGTTTCGAACTATAGGCCGATTTCGTTACTAAACGTGGATGTAAAACTCTTTTCTAAACTATTGGCTGACCGTTTGGCACCATTCCTCCCTTCTGTAAGTAACACAGACCAGGTGGGCTTTGTCAGAGGCCGGGAAGCTAGGGATAACACTATTAGAACCCTGCTCCATATAGCCAAGGCCAAAAGCAGCTCGGCACCACTAGGCCTAATTTCTGTTGATGCTGAGAAGGCCTTTGACAGAGTCCACTGGGGGTTTATGAAGGAGGCGCTGATACAACTTGGCCTGGGCCCAAGTTTCTTGCACAGAATCCTGTCCTTGTACTCCTCCCCGTCTGCTAAAGTAAAGATGGGAGGAACCCTGTCTTCTTCTTTTAAAATAGCTAATGGCACCAGGCAGGGATGCCCATTGTCACCCCTGCTATACATTGTCGTAATGGAGCACTTGGCCACGGCTCTTAGGACCAACACCAGTGTCCATGGGATTGAGCAGGGGCAGAGCAATCACAAACTGGCCTTATTTGCAGACGACCTTCTACTATGTGTTTCACAGCCCATGATCTCCATCCCCGCTATCCTGAAGGAGTTTGACCGGTTCGGACAATTGAGCAATTTTAAAGTGAATTGTACCAAAACCGAGGCACTTAATATCACCCTGCCCGGAGATTTGGTTTCTCATCTATCCACCCAATTCCCGTTTAAGTGGAAGACAGAGTCCATTAGGTACTTAGGAATCTTTATACTGAAGGATCTTGAACAGTTATTTAAATTGAATTATCAGATCCTTTTGACTAATATGGAATCGTCATTTAACTCCTACAGACAGCTAAGACTATCTTGGTTTGGGAGAGTTAATGTGGTTAAAATGGACGTCCTACCCGACTCCTGTTTGCTTTCCAAACAGTCCCTGTTCGGTTTGATAGGGCTTTTTTTTCCAAATTACACTCTCTGATCCTCAAATTCGTCTGGGGGGGGAAAGAGATCTCGTTTGAGCATGGATGTTCTCTTCCTACCTAAATCTAGAGGTGGAGTGGGATTACCCAACATACAGACATACTTTATGGCCTCCTCACTCATTAGAGCCCTAGATTGGCAATACAGTGCGTCCTCCAAGAAATGGGTTGAGGTGGAGCAAGAAGGTCTGGGGATTCCTCTGAAACATTTGCTTTGGATCCCCCCTAGGGATGCTACGGACATTTAACAGATATGACTAGGACAACCTTAAAAATTTGGCACTCTGTGACGAGAACCCTCTACATGGAGGATGGTCTTGGCCCTTTGACTCCCCTTTTTTCCAGTCCTTCCTTTTCTCCGGGATTTGGAAGACAGAGATTCCTATGTTGGAAGATTGTGAATGATACCCGATTAGGTCAGACCTTGTCTGATGGCGATTTACCCTCATTGGCAGTGCTGCAATCTAACGATCCCACGAGGCCAATAAAGAGGTTTGAATATTTCCAGTACAGAGCATTCCTATAGTCAGCAGACCACTCATGTAGGGTGAGATCGACGCTCAACGAATTGGAAAAATTGTTCCAATTAGAGGCTTCCCTGAGGCACAAAATATCAACCCTATATCAGACTTTAGGGTCCTTGAGAGATCAGGGTACCCTATATTTCCAACGTACATGGGAGAGGGAGCTGGGGAACACCATCTCTGAGAGTGATTGGCAGAAATGCTTTATATGTACCCATAAACTAACTAATGCATGTTCTGCCCAAGAAAGAAGTTACAAACTGCTCACTAGATGGTACTTATGCCCAGCGTCTCTCCGGAGTATGTTCCCGGGAACCTCTGACACATGTTGGCGATGTGAAGAAGAGACAGGTACAATGTTACACATTTGGTGGGGGTGCAGGGGGATGCAGCGGTTTTGGTCTGAGATATTTAACACATACACCCAGATAACGGGTAAACCGGTAGATTGCTTTCCCGAGTCAGCACTGTTATCTATATTCCCTGGTCCTATTGGGCTCCAGAAGAAGGATATTCTTCGTTTTTGTGTCTCGGCCGCACGAGCAGTGATCCCAAGGTTCTGGAAATCAACCAGGGTTCCAACTCTACTTGACTGATACAAGGAATTGATGGTCATTTTTAGAATGGAAGAGCTTACGGCAGAGACATCAGGATCTAGTGGCCAATTCTCAAGAATTTGGTCCGATTGGATTTTATTCCCGGATTCTACATACTTTAAAAAAATCTTGACTAGCATAGCGGTAGACGGGGAGCCAGAGTAACATATACCTCCCCTCCTTCCCATATCAACCCTTCTTATATGATCCCATTTACTCTTGATGGTCTTGGTACCAGATTTTCCTTTCTCCCCTTCTCCCCCCCTTCCCCCTCGCTTTTTCTATTTCTTTCTCTCGGATTCACTTCTTCTATACTAGACAATATACTCCTCATTTACACCCTCCACCCTCTGAATTTAGATGTTATTTTTTTTTTAACAATACTGATGGTATATAGTTTCGAGAAGTTCGAAGGCCAAAACATCTATTGATGGGGCCCCAAATGTTAGTTAAATTAGTGTGAATTTCTAAGTGGAGACTAAAAAGGTAGCACTCTAAATATCTGGTAAAACTGGAGAAGTTGAGAGGAGATATAGACTCCGGATGGAGCCTCTTATGTCAACGAAATCGACTTACCGTATATACTCGTGTATAAGCCGACCCCCCTACTTTTGCCCCCAAAACCTGGGAAAACATATTGACTCGTGTATAAGCCGAGGGTGGACCCCAGCACAGGTATACAGGCCTCCCCAGTTGTAGTATACAGCAGCCTCCCCAGTGGTATACAGGCCTCACCAGTGGTAGTATACAGCAGCCTCCCCAGTGGTAGTATACAGCAGCCTCCCCAAAGGTATACAGGCCCCAGCAGTATTACAG
Source organism: Allobates femoralis (assembly GCA_033576535.1). Classification (NCBI taxonomy): domain Eukaryota; kingdom Metazoa; phylum Chordata; class Amphibia; order Anura; family Aromobatidae; genus Allobates; species Allobates femoralis. Next base: position 63,473,304 of record JARQOC010000011.1, on the reverse strand, counting down.
CAGCCTCCCCAGTGGTGTATACAGGCCCCAGCGGTATTACAGCAGCCTCCCCAGTGGTGTATACAGGCCCCAGCGGTATTACAGCAGCCTCCCCAGTGGTGTATACAGGCCCCAGCGGTATTACAGCAGCCTCCCCAGTGGTGTATACAGGCCCCAGTGGTATTACAGCAGCCTCCCCAGTGGTGTATACAGGCCCCAGCGGTATTACAGCAGCCTCCCCAGTGGTATATACAGGCCCCAGTGGTGTATACAGCAGCCTCCCCAGTGGTGTATACAGCAGCCTCCCCAGAGGTGTATACAGCAGCCCCAGTGGTGGTATATACAGGCAGCCCCAAAGGTGGTATATACAGGCAGCCCCAGAGGTGTATACAGCAGCCCAGTGGTGTTATATACAGACAGCCCCAGAGGTGGTATATACAGGCAGCCCCAGAGGTGTATACAGCAGCCCCAGTGGTGGTATATACAGGCAGCCCCAGAGGTGTATACAGCAGCCCCAGTGGTGGTATATACAGGCAGCCCCAGAGGTGTATACAGCAGCCCCAGTGGTGGTATATACAGGCAGCCCCAGAGGTGGTATATACAGGCAGCCCCAGAGGTGTATATAGCAGCCCCAAGTGCTGGCACTTGCCCCCCTGCTTGTAAGGCCCCCCCCCGGCTGCTTAACTTACCATCCCTGGTATTCTGAATCGCGCAGGGCCCTCCGTGCTCCCGTCCTCCGTGCTCCCGGCGTCAGCTGCATCCGGGGTCCCCGGCCGTCGCGAAGCGATGACGTCATGGGACCGGCCGGTCACATGACCCCGGATGCTACGGAGGACGGGAGCACGGAGGGCCCTGCGCGATTCAGAATACCAAGGATGGTAATAAAAGCAGCCGGGGGGCCTTACTAGCAGGGGGGTAAGTGCCAGCATTTGGGGGCATATATTTAGATATGCACTGCTTCCCCCTGCCGCTGATTGACAGGGGGAAGCAGTGCATATATAATGAGCGGCCCCACGTGATGGGGCGCTCATTCAGCAGCCTCCCTCCGACTCCTCCAGCCTCCCCAGCCCCGGTACCAGCCCCCACCACTGCAGCCTACCGCATTGACCCGTGTATAAGCCAAGGGGGAGAATTTTCAGCCCAATTTTTGGGCTGAAAAACTCGGCTTATACACGAGTATATACGGTATTTCCTCTCTTGAAGAAGAATTATATGTCTATGTACATGTTTATTTTAAACTGTTATTTAAAGTACAGTATACATGACTACAGGAGATGATGTTGTCAGACTTTAGCTGCATATGTCATCGATGACGCTACCAATGCAAATTGTTTAGTTTATTTCCAATGTACCAATGGAATTTATGTAAGATTCTATTCTGTTATTCAAAACAATAAAAATAAGATTAACCAAAAAAAAATAAAAAAAAATATATATATATATATATCAGTAAAAATCAGATGCCCCTCGAATGCTCTTTGTAGGATCTGTTATATTTTACGCCCCTATAGACTTGTATGGGTGAGTCTCATTCAAGAGTCGGATGAAAGCAACACATGCTACAATATTTTTTAATCACAAATAGTTGTGCCAAGAAAAAAATCATTCATATGAACAGCACATATGGACAGTGATCTGTCTAATCAAAAATGGGACTGCACATGTCTAATTTATACGCTCATATGCATGAACCCTTATAACAAATTGATCTGTACTTTTTTAAAATCCTTTTTTCACAGACTGATGTTGCAGTCATTCTGTCCCCATACCATTTTCGTATTGGAACACCTTCCTTCGTAAACAGGGGATGTGTTTCTGGCAGTGATTATTTTTCAGCTGCAAAAATCATGATTAGTTGAATACCAAGTATTTGCTTGTAGAGTAGCTGATAGCTGAAATGTTTACACAGCCATTCATCAGGTATTGGCAGACCTTTGTTTACCACTAAGCACCGGAGGTCCAGTTGCCTAGGGCGGTGGGTGGCCAAGGGCAGCACCAGAGTTAAGATTTAATTGTTTTTTTTTTTTAATCTTCCCTCCTGTCTTGCAAACTCTATATGAAAAGCGGAGTCTTTTGGGGGCGGAGAAGGGGCAGTGTTCCAGTATTCATTTGCATTATCGTCTTTAAGAAGCTAATACAAATAAACATCTGTGTGCACTAGTACTTCCATGTTCAGTGGAGCTCCAATCAGCTCCCTGACCTGCCATGCAGCAGCATGCTCTCGCTATTGATGTCATGACAGTGTGATGAGTTTACCTCATCATGCCACTGGTGTCTCTGCACAGCGCCACTGAGATGGAGATGCTGCCAGAGCTGGAAGCAGATAAGTGCTTATTGAACTGAATACACTGTGGGCAGCCTGGTGGATGGGCTCAATGTACAGATGCAGCAGCTAATGATGCAAAGAGGGCAGCATGGGGTGGGGTTGCTGTGCAAAAAAGGGCAGTGTGCAGTGGAATCACTGTGACAAAGGGACAGAGTGGAATGGGATCACTATGGAAAAGAGGCCAGTGTACGGTAGGACCACTGTTGAAAAAGGGACAGTGTGTGTTGGACTCAGTGTGGAAAAGGGACAGCATGGGGTGGGCTCAGTGTGAAAAAGAGGCATTGGGTGAGCGCAGTGTGGAAAAGGGGTCAGTGTGGGGTGGGATAACTATGGAAAAGCGTTCTTGTAATGTATATCACCTATAGGGGCAGACAAGGACGCAATAGGGTCTTATCTCCTTAATTTATAGTCAATATTCAGTGCAATACTGCTCATCTTGTCCGGTTGTGGGCACAGTGTAATCGCCTTATACAGCTGCTACCATTCTACGTGGATGGTCAAGTAAATGCCAAGGATCACAAAGTCAGAAGATAAATATGATCCGCGCTGCTGTATAAAATTGAAGATAGACCAAAATCTTGATGGAAGAAGTGTTTATTTTAACACGCTTCAAGGCTGTTCCAGCCTCTTCTTCAGGAATACACCATAATACATCAATATTATGGTGTATTCCTGAAGAAGAGGCTGGGACAGCCTTGAAACACGTTGAAATAAACACCGCTTCCATCAAGATTTTTGTCTATCTTCAATTTTATACAGCAGCGCGGATCATATTTATCTTCTGTCTTTGTCTGATATTGGTTCTGGATGAGTGTGGATGTTGTAATCTTTCATTTATTCGTATTGATTCTTGATCATGACAGGTTCATTATACTTGGCTGATAATACAGCCATCTGAATTAGGCCATATTTGTTAGCTGAGCAAGTGTTTTACTAATGCAACCATATATGTAGACATCTGTCTGATTATTTGGCTGGCAGCTATCTCGCCAGCCTTTCCCATATACAGGACTGCTTACTTTGCCGAGCGCTACTGTGTTCTCTATAAAAAAGCCTCTGTCAGACATCCCTAGGGTTATCATTTAGATAAAATAGGGATCTTCAGTCCTAAATATGATATGCTGGATCCTTATTTCCTCAGACATAGTCCGTCAGATGCATCCACACACATTAGACTGTGAGCTGAATCAGCTAATATTGGCGGATTCTGACAACTTCAGTGTAGTGTGTATGGAAGGGCTTAACTTCTATCTAAAGGGCATGTACACACGATGTCTTTTAGACACATGCAAATTCCATGTTTTATTTTTGCGGAAGACGCTTCAGGATACTCCCGGTGTCTTTTGTGCTAAAGCTGCTTTCTTTGTTTCTTTTCAGTCATCTTCTCTGACATCTTTTAGAGACCATTTTTTAACTAAATTGTAGCTAGTGAGCAGCTTACAAGAGGAAGTCGCCTGAGGAATGGTCAGGTCACTTTGTTCAACCGCTTCACATATTGGAAACCTGAAGCTTGAAATACTGAACATATAATCAGCAAGTCATTTTTACACTGCGGGGCTTATTTTTGGTCTTTTTAGAGATTATTTAGGACTTTTCCAGATGGGTTATGGAGCAGATGGGCCTAAAAAGATGTTGTGTACACATACCCTTAGCCTGATTTACCAATAGGGGACATGTCAACTTAAAGTGCCTAGGGCAGCTTGAACTCCAAATATGGCTGCGGGTGTTGGCATTCTAAATAAATATTACAGTATTTTCATGTTGTATAATCTTGGTGGGACTGTACAATACACTATGCTTAATGTGACTTGGAAAATGTCCTAGGATGCACACCCTCTAGTATAAATGTTTTTATTTCACATGGCCATCAAAAGTAAGTAAAAAAAATGGAGGCTAAAGAGGACTGGTCACTACTTTTGATATGTATGCTTAAGAAAACTGTCTTGCCTACTTTTTAACTATTCTGGTGCACCCTTTCTTATATCTCTTTTTTTGCCGTTCCTCTATTCCTCCTAAATTTTTATGTATAAACTAGCTGTAATACCCGGCTACGCCCGGGTTAATAAATAACTGATGTTGGCTATAACAAAATAGAATTTGAATATGTCATATTAATGACCTGTAAGAAAATAGAAGCTGAGCTGTGATTGATTGCTATAGGCAGCCTAATAAATCTCCAGCCAACAGTAAACCCTCCCCCTGGCTGGGCAGTATATGTTACCTCACACATACACATAATAAACAGCTCATGTGACTAACATCTGCCTTAATTCCCTATATGGCACATGTGTTGCACATTGGCTGTTTTTAATCAGATGTTTATGTTTGGAAATTAAAGATAGCCCACGTATGAGGCGAGTTGTGTGAGGTGATTTGTGCACGTCTGTGTCGGTCTGTGTGGTGTGTGTGTCCCTGGGGTGTGTGTATGTGTGTGTCCCTGTGGGGGGAGTGCATGTGTCCCTATAGGGTGTGTATGTGTGTGTGTCCCTGTGGGAGGGGGGTCTGTGTGGTGTGTGTCTCTGTTGTGTGTGTCTCTTTCTGGTGTGTGTGTGTGTGTCCCTGTGAGGTGATTGCATGTGTCCCTATAGGGTGTGTATGTGTGTGTGTCCCTGTGGGGGGGTCTGTGTGGTGTGTGTTTGTCTCTCTGTGGTGTGTGTGTGTCCCTGTGGGGTGAGTGCATGTGTCACTATAGGGTGTGTATGTGTGTGTGGCCTTGTGGGGGGGTGTCTGTGTGAGGTGTGTGTGTCTCTGTGTTGTGTGTGTCTCTGTGTTGTGTGTGTCTCTGTGTTGTGTGTGTGTCTCTGTGTTGTGTGTGTCTCTGTGTTGTGTGTGTCTGTGTTGTGTGTGTCCCTGTGGGGGGGGGGTCTGCGTGGTGTGTGTGTGTGTGTGTGTCTCTTTGTGGTGTGTGTGTGTGTCCCTGTAGGGTAAGTGCATGTGTCCCTATAGGGTGGCTATGTGTGTGTGTCCCTGTGGGGGGGGTCTGTGTGGTGTGTGTCTCTTTGTGGTGTGTGTGTACCTGTGGGGTGAGTGCATGTGTCGCTATAGGGTGTGTGTTTGTCCCCTTGGGGAGGTGTGTGTCTCTGTGTTGTGTGTCTCTTTGTGGTGTATGTTTGTTCTGGTGCGTGGTGAGTATCCAATGTTGGGGCTGCACCTTAGCGACTACACACTTGCTGTTACTCTTTGTGTGCGTGTGGTGTGTATACATGTCCCCGTGCGTGGTGAATATCTCATGTTGGGGCCCCACCTTAGTGACTATATGCTGGTATGTGCTGTTAGTCTTTGGCGCTATCATTAAGCCCCTCTCATTCACAAGTGTCAACTAGTAACTGACACTTTTTCCCCATTATGTAGATAGGGGCAAAATTGTTTGGTGAATTAGAATGCGCGGGGTTAAAATTTCGCCTCACAACATAGCCTATGACGCTCCCGGGGTCCTGACGTGTGACTGTGCAAAATTTTGTTGCTGTAGCTGACAGCTGTCGATTTTCCTCCAACACTTTTCCATTCACTTTTTCCCCATTATGTAGATAGGGGCAAAATTGTTTGGTGAACTGGAACACGCAGGGTTAAAATTTCGCCTCACAACATAGCCTAAGATGCTCTCGGGGTCCAGACGTGTGACTGTGCAAAATTATGTGGCTGTAGTTGCGACAGTGTAGATGCCAATCCCGGATACACACACACACTCACACACTCACACAAACATTCACACACACACACACACACACACACACCCATTCAGCTTTATATATTAGATTGACAACTAGGAGTTACAATTCCCTTTGTCATATAGGCATGTCCTTATACTGTCTGATACTGTCATCTCTGAATGGACAATGCCAGAGTATGTAGGTGCATACCCCCAGATGATAATAGCGAGGATCTAATTTATTCATGAGTTTGTAAGAAGAATAACAAAGGAACAGGACTTTAGAACTAGTCTTTCATGAAATATACATGTATTTAGTAAAATACATGAAAGGACTAAATTCATCGTGGTGGGGTAACATGTTAGTGCATTTTCGAGACATGGCCAGAGAACATTTTAGTGGACATCACAAACTTGTTAATGGGTTAAAAAAATAAATAAAAAAAGCCCTGTATAATTTGTAGGTTGTTTAACCAGGAGAACCAGTGATGAAGGTTAGTATGTTATGTCAATGCATTTTCTGTACTCATTTTATTTTGGTGAACTGATTCATATGTGACCTACAGAAGATAAGTGCGGTGATGTGTGTTTTCCAAAATAGATTTTACTCCAGGAATAAAACAAGCTATCAATTGTTCCAAGGTCTTCCCCGCATCACAGCCACATCCTCACACACACTGTATGATTCTCTTATTTGTACACTTTCATCCTCTACATTTGTAAACTGAAGCTGCTTGATTAAAATTCCCACTTTCCTCTGGGGATATCCGTGGACTGAACAGTCAGTTTAGAACTTACTGTTGTTCCTACTGTGTCCAAGGATTACAGTTTTGACTGAACTGTGCATCGGACTGATGGAATAGCCTCAGCAAAGCTTTTCTACTCTCCCCTGTGTGGCACAAAGTGGCACAAGGATTTAAAGAACACCACAGAATCCATCTCATGTCACCAACCTCTGCACCGTTCTGCATTCACTTTCCCTATTTATTCTAGTGAAGTAAATGAGTGTAAAGAATGTCTGCCACCAGTGGTGTTAATAGAGTTTGATGGCCCCAGTGCAAATTTTGGACCATCTCCCCCACATGTCTGTCAGATGTATGGGCCCTTGTAGCATTTTAAGTCCTATAAGCACATAAGAGTTTCCCCTCTCCATTATTCAGTAATGTCCCCCATCCTGTACTAATGTCCTGGGCCCATCCTGGTGTCAGGAAAATATGAATTCTTGTCATTGTTTTAAAATGTTTGAAAAGACAACCAGAGATTTCTTAATTCTCCGCCCCTTGCTCATTCGTAAGGGAGATACATAGATCTCTGCTTTACTTCCCCCCCAGTCAGGAAATTTTATGACTAGCCATAAAACTCTGAGCTGAGCAGAATTCAGATAGACTAATCTGGTTTGGTTCTTGTGATACTCCTTTGTCTCCTTTGTTACAGTCTTTTAACGTCAAATTTCATAAGACCTGTTCATACCACAAATATATAAATCATATTTTTGAAATGTTTACCTTTTTTCAGTTATGATGGTATATCTTTTATATCTATGTAACAATCAGAAACCTGGAAAATGGGTTGTGACCTTCTGGACATCATAGATATATCATATCAATCTTCGTGTAAATTCATGATGTCCCTGGTTTTAATGTGGGAGTGGCCAAACCAAAGATATGAAAAATTGAGTACTGAGGATCCCATGAAGCTAGCAGAAATCAGCACTAAGGTAAATGGAGGCAAGCATGGTAACCACAAGAGCGGTGGTTGTGTGCCACCTGCCAGGGTTACAACAGACTGTGACATGGCGGGTGCTAGCTTCTCCATGGTAAGTGCTGATCCTGAGTCATCACAGCGTAATGGACCTTGTGGTAAAGTAGAACTCAGCGATGTCACACCATAAGCTGGCATCGCCGAGGGTTTCCTCCAAGGTGTAAAATTAGTCGCTAAGGTAGATGGTGGCAGGCATGAGGACCCCAAGGAACATGGTCCCATGCAGCTTGCCAGTGTCACGACGGACTGTGACATGGCTGGTGGTAGCTGCCCCATGGTAAGTGCTGGTGTTGAGGCATCACAGCGTGATGGGCCTCATGGTGGAGGAAAACTCAGCTATGTCACGCCAGGAGCTGGCATCACTGAGGGTCCCCTCAAGTTTGTAGAACTTATTGATAGGGGAGATGGTGGCAGGCATGGCAACCACAAGCACAGCGGTTATGTGCCACCTGCCAGGGTCACAACGGTCTTTGACATGACGGGTGCTAGCTGCTCCATCCTGAGCATTGATCCCGAGGAATCACCAGAAGATTGAAATATGTTTTCCCCAATCAGGAATGAGGATGGGAACACGGAGCCCATAATTTGTCCAGTTGATGGGAAAGATGTGCTCAATACCTGTCCGAGTGATGGAGGAGCAGCCCCCATAACCCATCACAGTAATGAGAGACTGTACTCCACAGTTGGCTTAGACGATGTGGAGATCGGGCCCATCGTTTATCTGACTGATTGGAAGGCGGGCCTCCTTGCCATTCAGGACAATGGGAAAGAGGTACATCTGGCTTGTCCGGATGGAAGAGTGGTATGCTTGGTCTGCCAGGGAGATGGGAGAGCAAACACCCTCACCTGTCAGAAAGGCGGAATGGTAGCCCCAACAGCCTGTCAAGTTAAGGGACAGTTTCAGTCCACAGCTTGTCAGCGGGATGGGAAAGCTGTGTCCCTGGCCAGTCGGGCCAATCAGAAGGTGGGGTTATTCCCTGAGAAGATGGCCTTCCGAGGCACTCTCACCCGCAGCCTAAGTACTGTAAATGCAGAGCCCACACTGCATTCTGGGCCCTCAACCTGTAGAGGGATAACCGGATCAACTGCTAACCCAAAACAGGTCCAAGATGGTTCCTGTAAAGTCGGGGCTTCCACACCACTTCTGGCTAGCCAGGGGTTTCAGACTGCCGACCCAGCGAATGACAGTCCTAAGGTGCTGAAAGACCTCACAGAAAGCCCCGTCTCTGAGCCCGAACCAAAGAAGGTCCTGTGGGGTCCAGGTAGTGGGAGAGATCACCAATCTGAGCATGTCAGAAGGCCCAGAGGTCTTACCTCCATAGTGTAGTCTAAAAGGTGGAGGTGTCGGGAAAATATGAATTCTTGTCATTGTTTTAAAATGTTTGAAAAGACAATCAGAGATTTTTTAATTCTCCGCCCCTTGTTTGTTCGTAAGGGAGGTACATTCATCTCTGCTTTGCTTCCCCCCAGTCAGGAATTTTTATGACTAGCCATAAAACTCTGAGCTGAGCAGAATTCAGCTAGACTAATCTGGTTTTGTACTTGTGATATTCCTGTGTCTTAAGTTACAGTCTTTTAACGTCAAATTTCATAAGAACTCTTCATACCACAAATACATAAATCATATTTTTGGAATGTTTACCTTTTTTTCAGTTATGATGGTATATCTTTTATATCTATGTAACAATCAGAAACTTGGAAAATGGGTTCTGACCTTCTGGACGTCATAGATATATCATATTTGACATCAATCTGTGTGTAAATTCCCGAGGGAAAACATGATGTCCCTGGTTTTAACATGGGAGTGGCCAAACCAAAGATATGAAAAATTTAGTTTTTTTGAGAATTGTGAAAGAGGTGGGTTTCAGAGAACCAGCCCACCAGGGAGGTGAACACAAGTGGGAGTTCCTGGATTTTCTGTGTCATTACATAAAACCAAAGCGTCCATTTTGGGCTCATGCCACCCTGGGACGTCAGACACCGTAATGGTACCTTTACACGCCGCTACAGGATGGTGGAAACAACCAGGTGCTTCATGTGCACGAGCACGCACAAACGGTTGAAAAGGGTAACCGCACCACCTTTACACGCCGCAACAAGGTGCGCTACAGTAGGTTACATCTATCTCTGGAGGCACCGCCGGGTGCCACAAGTTACCTTCTGTAGCTCACCTTACCTCATTTACACGCCGCTATAACAAGGTAATATGGGCGGTCCTGGTGCAGCAGGGACAACACATAGGCGTGTTACAATTGTGGATTACGAGACGTTCGTACGCTGATAGGACAAAGCAATAGCATCATGATTGGCCAGGCAGCGCAGGAGGCTGACTAATACATGACGCTCGAGCAATTGTGTAGTGTGACTGGGCAGCCCCTTAAATATGCCGCCCTATGCAGCGACTACCAATCGTAACGCAGGAGCTTCCTCCAATGATCGCTGAAGGGGGGTGGTTTCCCGGAGGCTGTGTCACGCCCCGGGGATTTATCTAGGTGACAAATAAACCTTACCCTACCGTATTTACACGCCGATACACGCCGTAACCATCGGGCTGAAATCAACCTGTTTATGAGCACTGCTCGGAAACAGGTGCCTCAAGTGATGGGTGGCAACAACCGTCTTTACACGCCGCGACCGCGGGTTGATTTGGTGGTGCAAGATACATTTCTCTCATCTACCCGGTTGTTTCCACCATCCTGTAGCAGCGTGTAAAGGTACCATAAGACACTAACGCTGTGTGGAGGAATCATACACCATTTCTGGGGAGCCCCCCCCCCACAGAATCTGAGTTTGTCACCACGTGGCACAGGTTTTGCAATTTCTCATTTATTCCTTTTATTTTAATAATTGTTTTATGCATATATGTAAATTGTCTCTTTTGTATCTTTTTTAAACACTTCCAACTTTCTGGAGTAAACTTTATAAATTTACTTAATTTCGTTCTTCTTGTTCTATGACGAGCTGACACGCATCCCCGCAATTCCTCACTACCAAACAGGTTATCGATCCACCTGAAAGAGATCAGTGGTAGCAGCATAATTTTTGTATTTATGTGATATTGTGGGCCTGAGGGTGACTGGATCGAGGTATATATACGTTCCTGACAGGAACTGATGGTATATATACATCCAATTGCCTCACGTGCCGCAGTAGACAACATAAATTAGAGCAGCTGGGCTCTTTTTCTTACCGGGTTTGGCCAGCAGGATAAGAGGGCACCAGAGAGCTGCAGGTCCTGATGAGTTTTCATGACACCTGGTATATATGTTCTCTTCCTGATATATATGTGGCCCATCCTAATATATATGTTCTTCATTCCGGACCCATCCTTGTAAATATGTGGATCATCCTGATATATATGTTCCATATCCTGAGCATACCTGGTATATATATTCCCCATCCTGATGTATATGTTCTCCATTCTGGGCCCATTCTGGTATATATACTCCCATTGTGTGCCCATCTTGGTATATAAATTCCCATCCTGATATATGTCTCCCATTCTGGTACATATGTTTCCCATCCTGGTGTATTTGTCCCCAATCCTGGGAACTATCCTTGTATTTATTTTCCCATCCTGGTGTATATATGTATATTGTGAAACAACTGATTTCAGCTGGGTCTGTTTTTTGTTTTGGGGCTGCTGTATACTACCACTGGGGCTGCTGTATACTAACCACTGGGGCTGCTGCTGTATATACCACTGGGGCTGCTGCTGTATATACCACTGGGGCTGCTGCTGTATACTACCACTGGGGCTGCTGTATATACCTCTGGGGCTGCTGTATACCACACTGCTGGGGGCTGTATACCTGTGCTGGGGTCCACCCTCGGCATCTATACACGAGTCAATAGGTTTTCCCAGGTTTTGGGGGCAAAAGTAGGGGGGTCGGCTTATACACGGGTCGGCTTATACACGAGTATATACGGTGGTTTGTTGTCGTCAGTAAAGACTGATACTTTACTCTTAATCTCATCCACAAGGTCATTAATAAAAAGATTTTAAAAAATTGGTCCTAGCACAGATCCCCATTGCTGACTATAGTCAATTTCGACAACTCCTTGTTTCCTACCTTCTTTAATTCTTTACCCATGTACATATAATTTCCCCTAGTACCTATTTCTGGAGCTTGTGTATTAACCAGTTGTGTGGTACAGTATCAAATGCTTTTGCAAAGTCCAGATAAATCACATCAGCTGCATTACCAACATCTAGATTTGCACTTACCTCCTCATAGAAACTCACAGAAAAGTATTTTGATTAGATATGACTTATCTTTCATTAATCAGTGTTGGCTGTCTTGTATTATAAAATTCACTGCAATATGTTTTTGCAAGTCATCTCTTATAATGCCCTCACAAACTTTGGACACCACTGATGTCAGACTTACCAGAAGGTAGTTACTTTCTTACCTCTCTTAAATATCGGTACCACATCAGCCATCCTCCAATCCTGAGGCACCAACCCTGTTACAAGAGAGTCTAAGGCTGGCTTCACACCACGGCCAGATCCGATCCGGGGCTGTCAGGGGTGTGAACCTGACAGCCCCGGACCGGATCTGGACACAGAACCAGAGGGCAAATGTGCAGCCGGATGCCGCTAATTACCGTCACAGCTGCTGATTCTTGAAGATCGGGGCTAGCAGGGAGCAGCATGCAGCCGCCGGCGTCCGGTTGCCGGATCCTCCCGGATCGGGGCAATCTGGCCCCATAGGCTCCCATGTTAGGGAGCGCCAGATTGTTCCGGAGCCGGGAAAATCCGGGAGGATCCGATTTGGGGAAATTTTTCTCCCCGGACACAAAAATGCTGCATGCTCCAATTTTGTGTCCGGGAGAAAAATCCGATTCCTCCCGGAGTCTCCTGGACACATGGAAACCGGATGGCAGAGAGCTGCCATCCGGCTCCAACCGGCCCCATAGGATACTATGGGGCCAAAATCCAGTCCGGGGCTGTCCGGTTTACACCGGACAGCCCCACTTCGGATTAAACCGTGGTGTGAAGCCTGCCTAAGAACATGAGACATGTGGTCTGTCAATCGCTGATCTCATTTCCCTCAATATTTATGGATGTATGACATCTGGCCCTGGGAATTTATCAATATTTCATTTGTTTAGACAAAAGCATACTTATTCTTGTGTTAAATTAGTTATATCAGGTGATGAACTTTAATTTTTGTCTGGCTGAATGATCCCTGAAACTGCTGTTCATTATAAAATATGGATGAAAAGTGCCTGTTTAATATCTTAGCCTTTTCTTTGTCCTCTATAATTATCTTGTTATCATCTTCTAATGGGCCAATGCCATCCATTTTTTTATTTTTGACATTACTATGCTTATAAAATTTTGGGGGATTTATTTGAATGTCATTGGCGATCTGTTCTTCAGTAGCTAATTTTGCTAACTTGATTTCTTTCTTACATTTCTAAGGCCTATTTAACATCAGCGTTTTTTTTTTTAAATTGCGGCAGATTTGCCACATCTGCCGCCTAACGGCCACACTTGTGGCTAGCCCCATGCATTGTCTATAGGGCTTGCGGTCGGGTGCGGCAAGTGCGGTTCTGCCAGATGCAGCAGATCTGGCACTTTGATCCTTGAAATTCATGGATCACCACAGATGTGCAAAAAACAAGATGTGAAGGGAGCCTTAGCCTCAACCTCATGCTGTCTTCAGATTAGGCTGCCTTCACACTGCATGATTTGTGATCCGTGTCTATCCGTTTTAAAACGGATAGCCATAGATCAGTTTTGGCCTCCCATGTATCCCTAAGGGCTTGGATTGGTCCTAATTGGACATCTGTGTGTGTCAGTTTTGTCACTGATCCATTAGTATGTTTTTTTCATGCACCCAGAATAGGAGGCTGTTGTGATTTTGGGCTGCCTTGAAAATAACTGACACAAACGTAGAGACTTGTGCCTCCTGCCCACTGGCAACGATACCCTGCTGATTGGTGGGGTGGTGCCCTTTCGCTTCCTACTGTTTGATTGACAAACGTAGAGACATGGATCCGTAGCTGTCCGTGTCAAATAACATGGATGTCTATGGAATACGGATCCCTACGGGTCCGTGAAAAATACGGATCAGTAAAATGGATCTGTTTGTTGTATTGGGCATGCTCAGAAGCAAGGTATAGTTCCTTCTACCCCTATCTCTGCTAACTGATGATGGATCCATTAAAACAATGCTTCACAAGCATCAGTTGGCATCCGTTTGAACAGATCAGTTCCTGTCTATGTGGTCCTTGAAATTCTAGGATCCATATGGATGTGAAAATTATGCAGTGTGAAGGCAGCCTTAGGCTAGGGTCAGACCAGTGTTCAGCCTTGCGTTCAGGGGGTTCCATCTAAAACTTAGAATTCGGCAGCATTAGCGCAGTGTTACCAGAAAGGTAAGACTGTGTTAATGCTGTCAATGCAATCCTACGGCAGATGGAACCCGAGTGCATTGCAAACACCGGCTTCACACTGCCACAGTTTCAAATCTCACGCTTTTCCCAAGCGCATCATGAAATGCTTTTACCTAATTTGGTAGAAGCGCTATCTTTAAAATGAACACTCTCCCTCAGATTTTATATGTTATACAGCTCCTCCTGATTTGGGGTCCCTCATGTTTAGGAGTCCTACAGCCATCCAAACTAAGTTCATGTGGTCTGGTAAACCTTCCTGTATCAGAAGGCTATTTTATATTGCTTTAAGACTTCAGGGAGTACAGCTGTGCCTGATTTCAGATCTTATTACTTAGCATCCCACCTCTCTAGAATCTTGGACTGGTATGTAGGAATGGTGCTAGTAAAGCATGGGTCAAAATTGATCAAAGCTTTACAAATATCCCTCTTACTGCTACTCCATCATTGGACTTGTCTCTGATTAAATCACTCAAAACACATCCCACAATCGGGGCTAGCCTTGCTTGTTGTGCCCATCCAGCAGGCCGTTCGCATATCATACCGCGATCCTCCTCCATGTATCCCATCTTGGGTAATGCACTTTTTGCCCCGGGTTTAGAGGACAATGTATTTCACACCTGCCTAAACAGTGGCTGCTTCAGAGTGTTTCATTTTGCAGCCAGACATGTCTGACCTTCAAAGCAAGACTTTCTTGACATCTCTACTCCCTCTTCCCTGGGAGAGTAGGTAAGCTTTCCCATTTTTTTCATTCACTTGTGGAGCCCACTGGGTTGGGGTACTCGGTACCGGACCGGGGTATCACAGGGGGTTATCACGGCGGTCTTAGTCCGGACCATGTCCCGAGCCCACAAGTAAAAGGGGTTATTTACAGGGATTGTCGTGACGCCACCCGTGGTATGTGGTCAGGGTGACCACCGCTGCTGCAGAACCTCTGTTGATGATGGATGGCAGCCTGTGATGTGACGGCTCTTCACGGGCAGAGCCTGGTCCCCGGGGCAGTAGTGATGATAACAGTTTGTGAGGGAAAGCGGGGCTCGAGCGCAAGAATTACACAGACTCACGGTTTTGTAGTTTTCCAGGTCTTTTACTGTAGATGGTAGTTCAGTAAAATATTGAGGACTGTCCACGGAGTCTGTGCAGGGACCGGGATGCTCCCACCCTGGCCGGGTCCTTGGCTCCCTGTTTGCGCTGTGTGTGGCCCCGCTGCTGTGTAAGCTAGGCTGCTGGCCTGTGTCTCCTCCTATCTGACAGGCAACTCGAGTCCTTTCTGCCTACCCTCTGTCAGGTGTACTGCTGAACTCTGGTGTGTTGCTATGTCTTTGGCCCTAATGAAGACAGTTGAATCTTCACTTCTCTGGTTTTACTGTGCGGTGTGAAACCTGCGTAGTCATGGATCCGGTATCCGGTCTGTGTGCTCCTCTGGGGTGAGTGTAGCACTACTCTGCCTCCCAGGTATGTTCCTCGCTTCTCTGCCTCCTTTCCTCAGAACCTCAGCTTCAGGCCTGAAAGTAGTCAGTGGTCCCTGTCAGGAGCTCTGCACTGCTCCCATTTACAGGTCCTCCTCCTAGTGCTCCCTGCACTAAACTGAACTGTCAACTATCAACTAACTACTTCCTCCTCAGACCAGAATATATGAAGGGGAGCAGCTTTGTCTCCCCCTTCTGGCCTGGAGGTGCTAGTGTAGTGAGTTGTGTGGGGAGTTAACCCTTGGTGGTGTTACTGTGGCACATGAACCCTGGGGTGCCACACACTCCCTCCCAGACCTTTTTACAATAATGTTAAGACACCTTTTGAAGCGGGTTGCACAGGTACAGGACCTCTAAGACATTATTTTATTATTCTCATACTCTTTGCTCATTTAACCCCCAGACCAACTTGCCACTCATTTCCAAACTCAATGGAAGGTTGACTTGGGATTCTATTGAAAGATCATTTGAGGCGTATCTTCACCTTAACACATAAATCACATAAATGCTAATAAATTGTAGTTTCAATGGTATAAAGTCCTAACTCACCTTCTCTATTTTCCCTGAAGCCGATCCCATGTGTTGGAGATGTAGAGCCAGAGAGGGTGATCTGATACATATTTTTGGTTCTGTAACTTTTGTACTGTACTCCTTTTTGGAAAAATTGCATCTAGTGTTGCGTAGATTTATATTCATAGACCTTACAATTGTCCTAAATACAACTCTCGTCCTTCTCCATCATTGTGATATTCCCATTAAAGCCCATAGGCACTCTATGTTAAGACATTTAATTGTGAATGCTAAAGCATGTATTCCTCTGCTGTTGAAAAAAACTCAATTCCAACAGTTCCCCTCTGGTTTTCTAAAATAAATGAAGTGATGTTAAAGTAGGAACTCACCTCTACTGCTAATAATTCCTATGATCGTTTTTACAAAACCTGGTTTTATTGGCTGGAACTAAGATCCTCTGCGTAATACCATTCCCTTATTGGGGTAAATACAGAACCTCATGCTTGCCCACCTCTCCTTCTTCCCTCACCTCTACTACATCCGAAGCTTTTATTCTTTTCTCTGTTTTTCTCGTTTTTGTAATCCTTATTTTCATTATGGCTATGATGTCTTACTCAATTTGTGTTTTCATGGAAGTTTAAATCCTGTTTCTTTAATGTGGAACTTGTGCTGCTTTGGATCACCTTGTTTGTTTTTACTGCGAAGACATTACTTCTTGTCCTTTATGATAGTTTTTAATTTTATTTTTCAGTTGTTATTGTTTTTCTATCTAGGCACATTCATTGTGCCTTATGATTGCAATACTTCTTGCTAAAAATTCAATAAATAATCATAATTACAAAAATAAAAATAAATAGCATTTTTATCTGTCGGGTATAAGCGGTGACATCACCGCAGGGGGTGGGGCTAAACGGCCATTTCTGGGGAAAAAAACAACAAAACTCTGTGTTATACTGCAGAAGAGGGAGACAATGATTGGCAGCGGTGGGCAGATTACACATGCAGGGGGTGTGAATCTGCCCTTTGGCTGCAGCCTCTAGCCACCTCCTTTATGGCTGCACGATGTAAGTTTTCTAAGTGTATTTATTCAGGGTACAGAGCGGCTCAAGTGCTGGGGGACCCCTTGTCTGCCTGCTGCAGGCATGCTGCATCCAGTCCTGTAATTAGCTCACCATGCCTGGTTTGGTAACAGGTCCTCTTTAAGCAGTTCTCCTGTACCAGTTGGAAACGTTTTGGGAAATTAAGTAAGTATGTCAAGTTTACGACCCTTGAGATCCCTAAATATTTTAGAGCTTAGTTGGCCCATTTAAATCTAAAGGCAGCTTTCAAGGCCAAGTAATTTATTTTTACAATTTATTGATATATTTTTGTTATTCCCCTGTTACATATATGCAAATTGACCCAAATTATTTTTAAGGACTTTTTAGCTGTTGTTCATGGTTGACAAGTTCTGGCAAGTAAATGAAGTTGTTTCAAAACGGTTTGCACACATACAAAGTAGAAATAGAATCAGAGAGGGAGGGGAATTTTACACATAAAATCTTTACTGAATCAAGAATTACACTGTTTGGCCTTAATTTAAAGTTTTGGCTGGACTTTATTTGAACCTGTATTACTAAACCTTTACTCTAAGCAATTCCTTATTTTTTGTAATTGGTACTTTATATTATAATTGACTTCATTGCTTTATTGTTTTGATGTAAGGTAGTGTAATACACTGGTATTATTGACTGCCATCCTTTGATAAGATGGTAGCGGAATCTCAGTTTGCCCATGTTCAGATCTCAGGGGAACTTATTAGATTGAAAAACTTCAGCAAAGATTTATTTGTACATCTTTACGAAGAGGAACACTTTATGGCTGTTCATTGGATTCTATGGCAGAAGCTGCATACAGATATGGCGGCACTGTGCTTCTACAATAAACACCTTTTTTTAATATTTTACTAGGGCACTGTTACTCTGGAATACTGTAATAACTATCCATAGTTGTTCTTTGGTTCTCTGCTTGTCTTTGAATAATCAGTTAATAATTGACACAAAAAGTATAACATACTGTTCAAAGGTGAAAATATGCAGCAACAACGTGAACGTTCGTGTAATAATCTTCATACACTCGATATCATAATTACCATGGTGTGGTTCAACCATTACTCCCAAGCGTATAAATCTAGAACCACCATGCCCCTTCAAAGGAATACAGGAGATGGAGTAAAGGCGGCTTCACATGCTAGGATATCTTAAATGATATTGTTGAAACATCACGGATTTGTGAACGTTCCAATGATATCGTTAGTGCGTCCTTGCGTGTAAACAAACGATGAAGGATGGAAAAATCGTTGGAACGTTCATCCAAAAAATGAGATCCGGACCTCAAATCTATCGTTCGTCGTCCAATTAACGCTGCTGGAAGAAGCCACATCGTTCAGTGTGACACCGTTTTGAATGATCTCGTTCAAAAATCTCCTATTCCTGCCGCTTTAAAACATCGTTCAGTCCTTGTTCTCCTATTTGACTGCTGCGTTGCCGAATGGGATATCGTTAACGATATCCTTGTGTGTGACAACAAACGAACGATGTCGGAACAATCACTGTCACGTTATCGTTCTAAGGATATCGTTAACGATATCCTAGCGTGTGAAGTGGCCTATAGTGATTGTTATAATAACATTTTCTAGCTTTCTTTCCTATTTTTTCAACTTTAAGGGTATGTGCATTCAAAGTCTATTTCAAGTGGATTTCATCTGAGACCAGCCAGAAAAAGGTCTTAAAAGAAATGCCAGAAAGAATGAACATAAGAATGAACATTTTGACATAGCAATGTCAAAATGATTCGCTGTACACAAGTCCTGTCTCTTGAAACTTCTTTTAACTGCTTCAGGCTTTGAAAGCCGTGAAGTGTCCATTCTTCTGTGGCCTCCGTTTGTAAGACATCCAAAATACTCCTTAAGGCCCTGTGCACAGGGGCATTTTCATCACTTTTTTAATGCATTTTTTAGTGCAGCTTTGTCACAAGACTGCAATCAAATCCCTAAATCTCTTAGCAATGTCAATGGGAATCCTGACGTTTTGAAAACATGTTGCTATTTTTTTCCTGGATTTGGTGCAGAAATAAATCCGCAGCATACCAATTCTTGCAGTATTTTTCCACCCCAAATGCATGAAAAATGCATGGAAAAATATGCCTGACAAAAACGCATCAATAACACGTTGCATTTTTCCTGCAAGGAGATGCAGTTTTGGTGCAGAAATGTTGGCAACCAAATACTCAATGTGCGCATTTACCTTAAGGATGAGTTGTGTTTTTATCATGTTTTTGAGTGCAGATTTGTCATAAAACCTTAAGAAATCCTGATGCAAGAAAAGTAAATAAAAATCCTAAAGTCTCAAGCATCTGTTGAATATTTCTTGAGCGTTCTTGCTGCAGATTTCATTCATTCTAATGAATGGAAAAGAACTGCACCAAAAAACTTACATTGAAAATGCAGCAAAAACACTAATTTTTGCCACTGTTTTTTTCTATGCACTGAAAAAATTAGTGAATAAAAGCATCTTGTCTCTCAAAGTGTTTTTCATTGAAATAAATAAAAAGTGTAATTTAACCCCTTCACAACTTTTGATGTATATGTGCGTCAAATGTTGTGCTTTTGTCTTTGATGTAGGTTCATATGCTGAGCATCATTCCTTGCACATGATGGCTGATTTAATCAACCATCATGTCCCTCTAACAGCCATGGGTGGTTAAACTGTTAAATCCTGCTATCTTTCTCTGACAGGGGATTTTAACATGCATCAGAAGGGAAACGCATCATTTCCCCATCAGCACCTGTCTGGTCTATCAAAACATAAAATAAATTAAACGATCTAACAAGAAAAAAATTAATAACCCCAGAATTATGATTTTTTTTTTTGTCACCACAACTTTGCAATAAAAAGCAATAAGAGGCAATCAAAATATGGTATCTACCACGGTAAAAATATCAGTTCAAGAGGAAAAAAATAAGCCATCACACAGTTCCAGAATCTGAAAAATGAAAATGTTATGGGTCATGGAAAATTGTGAAACAAGCAATTTTATTTTTATTTTAAATGTACGATTTTTTATTACCACTTAAAAAATAAAGTAAATATCTATCTATCTATCTATCTATATATATATATATATATATATATATATATATATTTATGTGTACCCTTGAAGAAAACTATTGCTCGGCACTATTGTGTGACCTCTACCTGTTACACAGACCGGTTTGGTCCTACCTAAAACACCTTAAGGGTGCCACCTGACCACCGGTGTTACACAGTCATTAAGATTTGTTGATAAACTTGTGCAAAAAAGAAAAAAGACAACACTCACTAGTTTGCAGTTGCTCTGTTTTAATTCCTTTTTAGGTTACATCAATGGTGCGGGGAAGGAGTGATGGGGCAGATGACGGCACCGTTTTGCTGAGAACAGACCCATGGAAGCGGAATCTACCGCGAAACGGTGCTGTCGTATGCCTCATCACTCCCTCCCCGCTCCCTTGATGTAACCTGAAAAGAAATTAAAACAGAGCAACTACAAACCGGTGAGTGGTGTCTTTTTTCTTTTTTGCACAAATATATATATAACAGTGAAGTAGAAAAAAGACCAGTGGCACTCACCGGAGGCGATCTTGTGCTTTTATTTAAAGTTCCATGTTATCCATTTCATCAACAAAGAACAAGTGCGATGGGGGGAGGGAGGTGCGTGGACGACGGCCTGCCGTTTCGTGGATAGTAGCCGCTTCTACAGGTCCTGACTGGCCGCGAAACGGCCACTGGTCTTTTTTCTACATATACATATTGCACCTAAGTGAGCACCGCCTAGGAGTCTGTGACTGCCAGTCAGCCGCACAGGAAGAATCGGCCCGTTTACACTGATAGTGCCCAGCTCATTGTCTCTTTCGAATTATATATATATATATATATATATATATATATATATATAATGTTTGTTATCTATGTGCTCGTACTGACTTGGGGAATCATACTGATGGGTCAGTTTTACCATATAGTGCACATAGTAAATAAAAAAACAATTGTATAGTTGCATTTTTTTTCTTGCAACTTCACTGCAGATGGAATTTTATTCCAATTTTCCTGTACACTATATGGTAAAATTGATTATATCATTCAAAAGTACAACTCGTCCCGCGAGAAACAAGCCCTCATGTGTCTATATTGACAGAAAAATAAAAAAATTATGGCTCTTGGAAGAAGGGGAGAATAAAATGGAAAATCACCTAGGGGTGAAGGGGTTAAAGTGTATTTAAATGATTTAGCAGACATGGATTTTGGAGTAGAATTTGGTCCAAAATTCTCCCTCAATAAGAAATCTAACCAATTTTTTTTCATGATCACCTCCCTGGCATGACTTCATTTGCAGATAGTTGGATTGAGGCTATAATTTATTACTGGGTCATGTTGTGGACATTGGTGCAAGGGCGAAGTGGTTCCTCCCATAGCTGGCACTATTATTCTGTATATGCACTGATATGGCTGATCTCATTATATTGGAATAGATAACTTTAACTTTATGTTGCTACGGTGCTATGGTGTTGTCACGCTTCCGGGGAAGGCGCCCTAGAGTGGACCCACTGGGCCGTGGTACCGAACTCCTCTGGGTGAGCTGATCCTAGTTTACCCAACCCCTATACAAGGATTGTCAGGGGCAAGCCCAGGGGGTCTAAATACCACAGCAGCTAGTACCAGGGGGGTGGCTCGTAAGGTTAGCCTATACTAAGGAACAGAGACTTATTCCAGGTAACAGGGTACAAGGCTAGGAGACCAGGAAGGGAGCTACCGGGGAAGAGCACAGCAAGGGTTCCAGGAAACCGGGTACAAGGCTGGAGGACAGGAATGGTGCTACTGGGAAGAGCACAGCAAGCGTTCCAGGACACAGAGCACAAGGAAGGCCTGACCAACAGTCAGCAAGGCAGAAGCAAACTGACTTAATAATCAGGCACCTCCCATCCGAGGAGGTGGCCTGATATACCGTGGGAAGAGCAGTTATTGGTCAAGGGGAGTGTCAGGTTGGACCGTGCCGGCCCCTAGAGTCACAGGGGAGGAATACACCTAGTGCGCTGCTGATTGATCACATGAATACATGGTAATGTGCTCATGGGCAAGCCCGGCGGTCAGCTGACAGGAAGGGAACCCGGCGACGGCTCCGAGACACAGCACGCCTGGACGCCGGGTGCCCGGCAGAGGAGCAGGAGATGCCGACCCAGGAGAGGTGAGCTGGGAAGCGGTGCCAAGGGGCCTAACAGGTGTGAATGTGTACGTTAGGATTTAGGTGATATATTGACGACCATGGCAAATTCAAGTTAAATTTGTCTACATGGCTATATTAAAAGAAAGTAAAGTTTTTTGGTTTTTTTTCTATAATTAAAATCAATCTCAACACACACCAAACAGTTAACGGACCAATTAGTATGAAAAAAACAAGCAAGAAATCATGCATTTACTGTATAAAGTAAAGCACATTTTCTAGATCAAACTATGAAAAACACTATAAATTACATAAATTACTTTCATACAATGTTTACAAAACCATTTTCAGGATGACAGTTTTAGTAGATCAAAATTATTGTAAAAGATAAGATTTCTGAGCTCGTAAAATGATCAGATGAATATAAATGTTACAAGAATGTATATTTATTTGACAAATTTTACATGCTTTAAAAGGAAACTGGTAAAAACCATAGTTCTCTTTCTAGGGCTTCACCTGCAATCATAACTGATGTCACTTGGATTATAAGTAAAACAAATATTGGGGTGTGATTACCTCGATTATTGATTAGCATTAGTGATGAGTGAGCACTACCATGCTCGGATACTCAGTACTCATAACGAGCTGCTGGATGCTCGGATGGGCGCGATTCGAATATGTGAGTATAATAGAAGTCAATTGGGAACTCTTCCAGAAGAATGCTCGAGTTCCCCATTGACTTTCATTATACTCTGTACTCAAGTCGTGCCCATCCGAGCATCCAGCTGCTCATTACAAGTACTGAGCTAAATAGTGCTCGATCATCCCTAATTTGCATCAATCCTGGACGGCACCATGTGTCAGCACAAATCTTCTCACCTTTGTGTATATTACTGTTGTAGTCCATGCAAATTTCTAATCCATCAATTCCAATTTTTGTGCACGTGATTAATAAGCATCACTTTATATTTTCTTTTCTGTTTTGGTGTATGATATAAGCATATTATATCGGCTGGGATAGTTATGCAAATGGCGATACCAAATATGTTTGTATTTTTGGTTTTCAGATTTGAATTACGTTCAGGGAAAAGGAAGTGATTTGAATTTTATTTATTTTAATTCCTTTTTTAAATGTTTTTCAGATTTTTTAAGAGTTTTTATTTTTAGTTAATCCCTTAAGGGACTTGAATATGTGATCGCTTGTAAAAATACATTGAAATATTGTAATATTGTATTGTAAAATTACCAGTGTCCTATGAAGCCGAACCACAAATATGGCAGACACCTAGACCTCTGGCTACTATGACAATGCCATTGGTACCCCATTTCCAAACTCTGAAATGCCGCTGTCACAATTGACAGCAGCATCTAAAGGGTTCAACTGCTGAGATTGGAGGTAGCTCTGCTCATATTAGTTAGATTTGTTGCTAACCAATGATGTGTAAGGAGTTTGATTAAATTTAATTAGCTAGACTTGGGCACTGGCTGTACAATATGGCTGGCACCCAGGTTGTCAAGAACTGACTCCTTTTCTAAGCCAACTCCAAGACATCCGTTGAGCACTGGGTCAAGTGGACTTCCGAAGACGCCATATGCCCAGTGTTATGTTAGATTTCTTTGGTGATGGTAACAGCCCTGTAATACAAGCCATGCCTTTAGAAGGTACTTAGGCTGTGCTGTGAATTGGAGCCTTCATTTATGTAAGTATAGCCTTGGGGTACATGATATTAATTTTTAAAGCAAAAAGAACTTGGTTTAGAAATATTAAGACACACTTTTGTAGATAGTGGTAGGCCATTGACAACCAATCTTTTCTTCCCCTTTCTGCAGTGGGTTAGAGTCATACAGCTTCTATAGATTTTGATGGATGTGATCTCATTACACGTATCTTTGTGAATCTAATTGACATAGGACAAATTTGGACTAAAATGCTGCAAATTATACAGTGAATGATCTGACCATCAGCAGCCAGATTACAGTAGCAAATCAGTGAGAGAGTTTGAAAAGATCTAAAACAACATTGTCTTGCAAAGTGTCAAAGGATAGATCATTTGGAAGAGCATACCATACATGTGTAGTTTTAATTGATAACCAGAGAGATTACATATCATATTATTTATTTGTCTTACAGATAGTATGAAAAATCGAAGAACACGGTTACAATGTGAGCTAGGTAGGATAAATGGTAAGAATAATTGAATGTGTTTACTGAAGTTATGTTGAGCTGTCATCAGTATCACTTTCATTAGAAGGCTCATAAAAAGCCATATGACTTATTTTAAAGGAACTTGTCAACTAAAAAAAACACACATGCTATTTACCTGCAGTTATACGGTACTCTTTTGAATAGAAGGAAACTCCAATGCCACGTCACTCATCTTTCAATACGTTCTTTCAATTCTTCACATCCACATTACAAAAACATCAAAGGGGCTCCCACTAGGGGGGTACCCCATAGACACCAAAGTGGTATTCTGCAGGGAAAAAAACATTTAAACGTGCAGCATTCCAATTGGAAGTGCAGCTGAAGGGAGGAAATTAAGTCATATTGTCCCTGTAGCTGCTCGCCTCCAATCATCAAGGTGTTATCGGAAGGTCATCGGTCCGCATTCACTATACTGTGACTGTGCTGTAAGCACTCCCCTTGCTGTCTAATTGACATCCTGCTCTGTAGTGTGTGTGTGTTGGGCAGGATTGTCAGTAAAGATGCGCAGGGTTAAGCATATAGTTCCACATGTGTTAATTCATAATTTTGATGCCTTCAGTGTGAATCTACGATTTTCATAGTCATGAAAATACAGAAAACCCTTTGAATGAGAAGGTGTGTCCAAACTTTTGGTCTGTACTGTATATATATATATATTTTTATATATATATATATATATATATATATATAATATATATATATATATATATATATATAATCTCCCTGGGAAGGCAGATGTGGCAGCACATGAGCATCTCTCTTTCCTTCAATGTGATTTCCTTAAACAGAACTACAGTAAGTTGAATACCCCCGACTGAGATAATCTGTGTTAGGTACCTTTAATGCACATTAATTCCATACCTTTGTCTTTTCAATTCTTTATTCCATACTGGAGGAGACTACTTTTCCAATCTTTATGTAAATAATGCGCAAGGGCAGGGTTTCTCACTCTTTCCCCTCCATCCTCCAGATGCTGAATGACAGATCACTTTTGTCTGCGTGTTCTGCGTCTTTGTGCCAGATATCTAGCGTCATCATTCCCTGGTGAGCGGCATGTGGAAATCCAAAGTCTGGCTCTTAAATCATCATCAGGATTTGACTGTGCTTGTGCCTCCCTCCCAGTGAGTAATGCCACCGGTACTAGATCTCCAGTAGGGAAGGCAGGTCACTCAGACACGAGTGACCTGTGAATTAGTAGCCAGTGGATGACGGTAACAAGGGAAACAGGGAGAGATGCCGGAGAGCTGTGACTGCAGGGCTTAACCTTTGTAGTTGCATTACATAAAAATTGGTAATGTGATTACTCCGGAATAGAATAAAGGTTTGAAAAACAAAGGTACATAATGAATACAGATTAGATCTAAAACCTGCTGACAGGTTCCTTTTAGGTAACGAAGTGCATGGGTATAGAGAAAATGTCAAAAAGCCAGAATATGTTATATAGTCAATGTGCAGGAAATGCTGAGGGAAAGAAGGTATGAAATTTTATCTTTTTGCATTTCTTGGCCAAGATTAGTTTATGCTCTTTACTTATAGTCACTGTGTTATGGAATAACTTGTGAAGCAGTTTTTTCACTATTTTAAAGAACAATTTGGCGCTGGCACAAAACGCCCAGAGGCATATGACAACCTGGAGGAATGGATAGACAATATGATCGGGGATTCCAGGTCTTGCCCCCCTAGATCATCAATGATTTCACCTGGGCAACAGGTTTTCCACTATTTTGGAATAGTGCTGCCACTGAGGGCACTTCTGTGCACTGTGGCACAAGAAGTAAGGTCTATGGGACTGTGTGCTCACCTTCCTGGACTCCAGCCTCAATGATGAGCGGTGGGAAGTGCAGGCAGCTGCCTATATATTTAGATCACTTTGTTTCAGTTGGTGGTAGCCAGTAGACTCGAAGTGAATATCATGGACAACAGAGGTGGAGTGGGGGGCGTATGTATACTCCCTGATTGTGGACTGTAAGAAGAAGTTTTGTTACCTCACCACCATTATAGAAGAGAATACAGATAATGGAACTAAGGGACTGGGTATTTGTGACCACCAGGACTGACAAATTAGGTGGCTGTCCTAAAAAGGGGATGAAAAGAACAGATTTGAGCGCCATAAGTATTTTTTAAAATTGTTGTTTTTCTTGATTCAATAAAAGAAATGTAATATTGAATTTGAGGACAATCCCTTCAGCAGTTGGTCTTGTGTATATAGATTACTTATAAATTGTAAATTTATTAAATCCTGCATTATAAAAACGATAATACTTTTCTTACCCTGAGGAATTTTGATATTGTTGTGTATACAAAAAGAAGGTAACAACTGTCAATAAACTATATAAATACATTTATTACAAGAAAACAAAAAAAATAAAATAGACATTTTTGAAATTTCATTTATACAAAATAGATTATTCTCTGCTTGATTTAAAGCTATTACAAATTATGAAATACAATCTTACACAATTCTGAGGATAATGGCCCTTAAATATTATGAGCTTGGCCATATTTTACTTGCGTAACACAAACCATTTTCTATTGTACAAAGAAATTTTGTCAACCCCCATAAACGACAGTCCGGTTTCAGAATATTCCAAACACATATTTTATGATACAGACAACTGGTTAATATCAGATATTACTCAATGATGACGCTATTCTCATAAGTGCGGTACTTTAGTAATGCCACATTATAAGTGTATTGTTTGAGCTCTGGAGATTGATCTTCAGTGATTCCTCTTCAAATACATCGGTGCTTTAATGGGTTATTGCCATATCTGTCATTCATGGCTGAGACAAGAGTAGTGAGTTTGCGAAATTGCAACATTGTAACAAAAACACAGGGGCACTCTGAAATACTACGCTATACAATTGAATATTGAACAATAAATTAGTTCTGCTGTGCACCCTTCCCCCACAGGCTGTAGATGTTATTGTTTTATGTTAGCAGGTTCCTATTCACCTATACTAAAGGAGATATTTTGTTTAATATAGATAGAGGTGACTGAGCATAGGGACCCAGTAAAAGAGACACGCCTCAACGTGGCTGCTGGACTGTTATCGATAAGGCAATATTTATAAGCTAAGTGTCTCATTTTTTTAATTTCTCCTTGTTCTATATTCAATTATATGTCTTAGTATTTCAGAGTGCTGCTGTGTTTTTGTTACAATGTATTGTGTTCGCCATTGCACTTGTGCACACTAAAGGATTGAGTGCCGCAGATTTTTTTCTTGTTTGCGAAATTGCCACAGCCTGAAGTTGTGGAGCGCTGGATACAGATGAGTCTGCTGTGCTACAACATTATTATGCATTCATGCTCAACTCCTTCCACAATACTACCCATGCTTGGCCAAGCATAAACTCAGTTATTCCCATGTTCACAATGAATAAACCTTCAAATTGAGGATCAACAATGAAAAAGTGAGCACAAGTCAGTCCCCACTGAAACTAATAAACTAAAATAACCCCTGAATGCTCTGGAATAGCAATGTATCCAACTCCTAGTCATATTATTAATTGAGATCTTCACTGTAGGTAACCCATTTTTGGATTAATGGAGATTCCAAGTATGAACTTGTAATTGACATGTCAGTCTGAAAAGGGGCTGTCCACTTTAATGTGTTGGAGACATGATTTTGTGGCATTTATTATTTCAGGTGTTTGTTACTCGACATTTATTTATTACAGGTTCTCCTCTTGTGCCTGTTAGTCTCTCCTTAATGTTTCATCAGCCATATCCAATTGAAAAACACTATAAGTGGGAGAGCTGTTTTTCAATTGGAGGATTTGATGGACAGGTCTGGTCACATGCTCCTCCATCAGCAGCCAGTTGCATACCTCCTAACTTTGAAAGAATGGAAAGAAGGCAAATTTTGAACATGTCCCTAGCCAATTCTTTCTACCCTGCCAGAAGAAGATGTCAGAAGGGCGGTGGCAGTGAGGAACATTCAGAAGATGCCCAGGACAGCAAGGCATACACTAGATCAAAATCCGGGACTTTCCCACTGCATCCAGGACGGTTGAGACAAGAGATGAGCGGATCAATTCACGGGACTCCGGTTCAGTGTCCAGGTCAGTGGTACCCGGTGCCTAGTTGGGAGGCTGCCAATATCTTACCTTCTGGGGTACGAAGCTCAGCTGTTGACTACCTAGGCATGGTGCGACATCATCTGTATGCCATGTTCATCTCTAGTTGGGACCCGTGTATTTTTATTTTGTTCATTCATTCATAGTAGTCAGAACTTTGTCAATTTTATGTAAGCTTTACTATTTGACATGTTGCTTTTTTGTCTGTACGGCTGTGTTCACACGTTGTATAATTCCTGTGTTTTTTGTTTTCTGCAGGTGTCCGCACTAAACTACACAATAACAACCTCCTCTGATTATCGGCCTTCTTCTGCATTTTTTATGCCTTTTCTAATTGTGTCTTGTGGTGCGGACACCGGCAGAACATGTGCAGAAAAAGAACTGTAGAGTAGACACCTTAGGGGTTAGTTGCACTCTAAGAAGCTGAGGGATGCAAACCATAAATACAGTGAACACAGAAATATGAACATGCATTGCTGCTTAGGAAAAACATAATAACAAAAATTGAGATACTTAGCAGAAAAAAAAGGCCAATGTTATCTGAGACCGGTAACCAGATTCACGATGTATCTCTTTACTGGGTCCTAACCTAGTAAATGCCTCTTTTGGGGTCCTAAAAAGACTCCTATATATGGGTGGAAAGAGACCGGCTAACGGAGAATTCAAAACTCCTAAAGCTACTGGGAGGAGTAACTTTAGGTGTTTTTAAATCTCTGTAGCCTGTCTCTTTCTGCCAATATTAGAGTGCAACTATTTTTGTTATAATTTATGTTATGTTCAGTATACACCTATTCAGATTTGCAAGTTAAGAATTTCTGGAAGCTTTTCTATTTTAATAGTGAATCAATCACACCATATTTTTACACCATTTTCAAATCACTATAAACCATCTGATCCTTTTGTTGTGCGGGTCGGGTTGTTACCATTACGGGAACACCAAATATGTCCATGTTATTTCTGATTTGTGATGTTTATTACTTTTTTTTTTTAAAGCAAAGATAAGATGGTTGTGTGGACAGGAGAGTTGTGCAGGATGTGCAGAAATCTGCATCAACAAGTATTTACAGGAGAAAAAACAGTAATATTGGTAAGTGCCAATTAAATCATGTCCCCAAAGCATTTGTGAAAATAAAGATGAAGTGGTCTACCCTTTTAGGCTTCCTTACCACAGAGTTTTTATTGTTTTTATGACTTTTTTGGGTGGTGGATTTAAGAACACAATAAATGTTATACATTTCAATTTTGCAAAAAAAATTATTTTTTTCATTTATTACTCCTGTTTTACTGAGGTTATGATAGAACGCCTAAAAAGACATTCCACATGTAGCGCATAGTGTATTTTAGGAAAATGCCAAAGAACCCCTCCCTCCAAGAAAAAAGCACATCGAAAGTGTGTGCAATGCCACAAAAAAGACTTTGCAGGGTGCGTACGATTTCCCTATCAACATCACCTGTCATTTAGCTGCTGAATTTTCTTCCTTAAAGGGAACCAACCACCTCAGATGACGACTATAAGCTGTTAATACATGTCCCTGCACCCTACCTACACCATTCCACCTATGTTTTTCTTAAGAATATTGATAAATGTAAACCGAAATATACACTTTATAAAATGACATGCCTGTGTACTTCTGGGCGTCTCCTTCTGGGTCAGTTACTAGAGGGCTGTGTCTCCAGCAGCATGACTGGCTTCTCTAGCCCTCCCTCTTACTTTGCAGGACGTCACATGAAGGGACGGGAGCTGCCTTGCGTGCCCGCCCACTGATAGATAACATCACGCCCTTCATGTGACGTCCTGCAAAGTAAGAGGGAGGGCTAGAGAAGCCAGTCATGCTGCTGGAGACACAGCCCTCTAGTAACTGACCTAGAAGGAGACGCCCAGAAGTACACAGGCATGTCATTTTATAAAGTGTATATTTCGGTTTACATTTATCAATATTCTTAAGAAAAACATAGGTGGAATGGTGTAGGTAGGGTGCAGGGACATGTATTAACAGCTTATAGTCGTCATCTGAGGTGGTTGGTTCCCTTTAAATACGAAAAAACACTGCATCTTTCTTAAATAAATAACAAATGGAAAAAACAACAATCCTGTGTTTGAAACCTCCTTGGGTTTAGTTTACAAACACTTTTGGCAAGCATTGTTGAGCCAGAAAATGCAAGTAAAAAGGCCAGCCATTTTACAGCCTTTTGGCTTTTGTTTTGCAGCAGTATTGTTGTATCTTTTTTTTAATTAATGTGTTTCAGTACCTGTGCTTTTTAAAATAATTTGCTGCCATGTTTGCAAATTAAAAAGCAATAAAATTATGAAGAAAAAAAACTTTGAACATTATAAGATTCACAGATCATCCGATTCCAAGGTTATCACCAGAATCACATAGTAATGGCAATATGTAAATAAAGGAACAAAAATGCAATACACATTAAAGGGAAGCTATCATCAGAATGTGTCCTATTGTTTAATTCAGATTTTTGTGTTATATGTATTTTATTTTACATATTAGAATCTGTATTGAAAATGAAAATAGAAACCTTGTAATTTTCACACTGGCATTGGGGCTCTTTTATCCTCGAACGTCCTGTTTCAGGAAACAACACATGTACATAGTCACAATGGTCAGACCACAACCCTTTCTTTTGAATTGAAGCATGTAATGAGTGTGTTTACAAAGGTCATTGTGAAGGGAGGGGGATCGTTGTCAGCTGTGACATCACCTATTGTGATGGCTGGACCCTGTGTTATCAGCTGTATATAGGGATGTTATCAGTCATTATAACCCTGCCTCTGATGATAAGGCGCCTGCTGAAAACTCTTCCTGAAAAGACAGGAATTTTGAGTCTAAAAAAAGCTCTTTTTTTAGTAAGGATTGTTATATGAAAAAAAATTAAATACATTTAACCCAAAACTTGATTAAAACAACAGGTCAACTACTAATATAATTGTCCTGTGGCGTCTGTCATCCACTTCCGTCCCAATGTCTTCCTATCATGTGCCGCTGCCTCCGCCATATTTGCATACCCAAGTGATACGTGTGCAAATATAGTGCCCGCTCGTGGTACTGGCCCATTCTGCAGTAATACAAGCAGTGCCGTGGTTGCGCAAACCCTCCAACATCCTAAACCAACAA
This sequence comes from Allobates femoralis, assembly GCA_033576535.1. Taxonomy (NCBI): domain Eukaryota; kingdom Metazoa; phylum Chordata; class Amphibia; order Anura; family Aromobatidae; genus Allobates; species Allobates femoralis. The sequence goes on along the minus strand of JARQOC010000011.1, from coordinate 63,441,559 downwards.
CACATTGCTGCCACTCCTCGTCGCCACCCCATCCCTGCTGCACATAGTTGCTGCACCTCGCCGCCTGAGTAACTGCGCATGCGTGGGCATTTGCACTTACGTGGCCGCTATCTTTGGACACCTGGGAATGCAAAGATGTTGGCAGCATAACTCGGCACACGCATGCGCAAATACTCACACCGCCGCCATCTTTGTACGTCACAAAGGGGAGAGAGACAGCACATGGTGAGGACAGCACACAAGGGGGGCAGAGAGAGAGCATAGGTGGACACGGAGAGCACATGGGGGCACAGAGAGCACACAGGGGGAGGGGTGAGTGCACAGAGGGCAGAAAGAGCACATGTGGGGCAGAGAGTGATTGGCATGCAAATATGGCGCGATAGCATCAGGCCCCCATCTAGCTTTCGAATAATAGCTTTCCTTTAACAAACAGGAAAAAATTATGGTCTATGGGAGAATGACACCACACAGTACCTGAAAAAGTTACAAAGAGCAATCTGAGATTCTGAAAAAACATCCACAAACTCAAAAACCCCCAGAAAAGTGAACAAAAAACACTAAGGGTACAGTTACACATCGCAACATTGCATGCAATTTCACTTGCAACTTACTGGTTGCAGTGAAATCACGGACACATTGTTACATTTGTACACAGCAACAAAATAGAACAATGTGTCCATGATTTTACTGCAACCAGTAAGTTGCAAGTGAAATTGCATGCATTGTTGCGACGTGTAACGGTACCCTAAGAGAACTGCAGCACATTAATTGCATTAAATATTTCTGTATTTTTGCCTTCAACAAAGGGGTATTTTTTTAAACTTTATGTGTGAAGGCACCCTTCAAAGAATTTTTTTTTTTTAAAGTGCACAACGGCTTTAAGTCCAGTTTGTGACTGGTGGTACCAGAACCATCACCGTTTACAGACAGATCTCATTAAGCAGTGTTGTTTGCATTATCTTTTTTTCTAAGCTAAGTTCTAGCCAGACAGACATTGCAGGCCCAATCTGAAGACTCGTGTAGATGGCCGAACTGCCGCCATGAATTTCCTTCTCTTTCTCAAGCATGGCTGAAAGGGTAATGTCCAGAAACGGGGTCTAAATGTTTAGCAGTCTGCATTCTTGTCAAACAATTCCTTCACTGCGTTTGCTTCTCCATACAACCAACCCCGTCATCATAAGTGTGATAAGGACAGGGATAAAGATGAAGGAGCACAGGATGGGCAGTGGGGGGTCGGCTGGCAGCCGGCCTGTCAGGGCACAGTTTTTAAAATACTTCTTATGAATTTCTGTGAAGAAGTTATCTACTACGTAGTTCGGCCAATAGCAATTCTGATAATAAGCCACCAGGATGGTACAGTTTGTAACATCTGCGTAGATCCTGCAAGAGAAAAAAAAATAGTGTCATAACTATAAAAACAATCATAAGATTTGGCACTAGTCAGTGCCATGGAGTTTATCCCTATTTATATATGGGGACACTACCATTACCTATATCAGAGGTCCCCAACCTTTCTGACCTTGGTGGAACGGTGGCTCAGTGGTTAGCACTGCAGCCTTGCAGCAATGAGATCCTGGGTTCAATTCCCACCAAGGACAACATCTGTAAGGAGTTTGTATGTTCTCCCCGTGTTTGCTTGGGTTTCCCCTGGGCACTCCGGTTTCCTCCCACATTTTCAAAGACATTCTGATAGGATGTTTAGATTGTGAGCCTGAATGGGGACAGTGTTGCAAATGTATGTAAAGTGCTATGGAATTAATAGCGCTATATAAATGAATAAACATTATATATTAATATTATTTCCTTGACAGCCACACTCAGCTCTGAGAGAGAGTTGCGAGCCACATCCTGCTCCTGCCCTCTCACAGTAGTAACACCCAGAGCCAGTGGTATAATGACAGGCACACTCAGCTCTTAGGGTACCGTTACACGCTGCAACATTGCATGCAATTTCACTGGCAATTTGCTGGTTGCAGTGAAATCATGGACACATTGTTCAATTTGTTGCCGTGTACAAAATTGAACAATGTGTCCATGATTTCACTGCAACCAACAAATTGCCAGTGAAATTGCATGCAATGTTGCGACGTGTAACGGTACCCTTAGAGATGGTCACGAGTCACATATAGCTCACAATAGGGACATAAGTGATGTAAGGATACCAATTTCAAATGATAATAAAAAATATCTTTATTTAGAAAAATCGTTCCGATATTGCATACAATATCACGGGAGCGCGCACGTTTTTGGCACTTGTCCAAGATCGCATAGTAGATGTCACACAGGGAGATATTGGCAGGCAACGCAACTATGATGTTGTACGCCCCTTTTCCACGCTGAGTTTGAGCAACCCAGGGAATGAGCTTTTAACATTGGAGTGAATAGGGAAAGTTGCATTCCAAATCGTAGTTGCGCTGTCACACAGCACAATCCTGCCACATCACATATACAATATCGTACAGTTGAAGGACTTGCACAATCTTCATGCAATATCGTAGGTAGGTTTTTTTCGAGTCGCATTGCCCATTTACACGACACAACGCATGAACGATATCAACTGCAACGGCCACACCACGTGACTTTTTATCGGTTGCATTGCGATATCGTGACGTGTAAAGCGGCCCTAAATGTATTTATCCCTGAACCACTTAATTACCATACATCTCCTCCCTCATCTCTGTCTATCAACCCACCCGTTCTCTTTGCTCTGGAAGTGACTTTAGACTCACTTCTGCATTAATCTGAACCTCCCACTCCCGGCTCCAAGACTTCTCCCAAGCCGCACCAATTCTTTGGAATGCTCTACCCCAAGAAATTAGGTGTATCCACAACATCTTTTTAGGGCGGCCTACCTATCATGATCCCAAATCAGTCATCTAGGCATAGCCTATCCGCTCCGTCTCAAGTGGATCACATATAACGGGTTGTGGCCACTTATGCTGCTCCTATCTGCTCCCCATCTCCTCAAGTTGACTATACTATCATTGTTAGATTGTAAGCTCTTATGAGCAGGGCTGTCATTTTTTGCTCTAATTATTGTATTATGTTATGCTTTGTATTGTATTGTTTTTGGCATTGTATTGTATTTTCTAATTGTTTCTTATGATTGTTTAAATGTCAAGCTTGTATTGTGAAGCGCTGCGGAATATGTTGGCGCTATAAAAATAAAAATTATTATTATTATTAATTCCTGCCTGAAAATGGAGGTTTTTCACCCTGCTTTTTAAGGTGCCCCCATTCCTCGGTGGCTTTCCCTTTCCAATGTGTAACGTTCTTTTCCGAATGTTTGGTCCAGTGATTGTTGGTGTACAATTGCGATCAGGAGTTAAGGATTACCTCTTTGGGGTTGATGGGTCATTTTTTGTGGTTGAACCCTATCTTCTTTATCATTTCCCTTCCCTCGGTTGAACTTGATGGACATATCTTTTTTCAACCTTATTATTTCATGGGGAATGCAGTTTGTTAACACACACATTAGAGTAGATGGGACTTATTTGAATTTATTAGTACTGCAAGACATGATCTGGGTGTTTTGAGTCTAACATCCTTTGATGTGGGTTTTTAGATTTTCTTTTTTTTACACTTTTATTTTTATTGTATGGAACAATTATTTTACTAAAATGTTTACTTAATTTTCCTTTCAAAATGGCTGTTTGCATAAATATATATTTCCCATGCCTTCTGTCCCTAATAACTTATATGGCACATTTATTTTATCTTAGAGGCTGTGTGTCTACAGCAACTCATAATAAACCGCTTACCGCCTATCAGCAACTTAAGCTTTATCAGCTTTGCTAATTAAGAATTTTAATTACTTTGCAAACAATAGAAAGCTTGCACTGTCTTATCAGCAATCAGTGGGGACAGTGCTGAGAAAAATGGTAGGATTCAGTTTACTGTCAGCAAGTTCTACCAGGGTTTAATCCAGGGAAGGAGATGTGTATTATTTTCTATTGATGTAACTGGTTATCGTCTGTAATGACCCATAGACACAAATGTTGAAAATACATTTATGGACAAAAGTATTGGGACACTAGACATTACACATACAGGACCTTTTATGACATCCCCACTCTACATCCATTGGAATTAATATGGAGTTGGTCTTTCCTCTGCAGGTATAACAACTTTTACTCTTAAGGTACTGTTACACGGCACAACATCATGGGCGATATCACTGCAACGTCACGGCTTGAGCAACATTGAAACGTCATCGCAAGTGTGTCGTTGCGTGTAACCGCACGATTCAACTACGATAAATCGTTGGATCGGAGTAGACAGGTTTACCAACATGTAACCTGCTGCATTGTTCTGTGTGACACCGCAATAACGATGTCGTTCACGACTTCGCCCATTCTCAGTAATGAGCAGGGATCGTCCACTGGGTTGTGCGAATGATACCTGCTGACTACATCGTTGGTGAGTTGTTCACGATATCTAGACGTGTGACATCTCACCAACGATGTTAAAATGATGCCAAAAACGACCGCGCGCCCCATGAGATCGTTGCCGACATCGTTTCAACGTCATGCCGTGTAATGGTACCTTTAGGGAGACTTCCTTCAAGATTTTGGACTGCGTCGTGTCTGTGGGAGATTTTGCTTTTTCACTTACAAGAGAATTTGTGAGGTCAGATACAGGATTGTAGCTAAAATAACTGAAAGGGTTGCAATCGCACCCGGACCCTGGAGCCTAGGGGGCCACAAAAGTCCCTTTGGCCTATGGAAAAAAAACACTGCTATTAAAGATCTGCATTTATTGGGGCCCTGTTGGAGCTTTTGCATCGGGGCCCATGAGCTTCAAGTTACGCCACTGGTCAGACACAGATGTGGGACAAGAGGGCCAGGCTTGTAATCTCCATTCTTATTCAACCCAAATATGTTGGCTGAGGTTGAGGACAGAGCTGTGTGTGACCAGTCATGCACTTCCACCAAAATTCCCCCAGCCATTCTTTTATGGACCTTATTTTATGCATTGGGGCACAGTCATACTGGAACACTTAGAACAATGGGGTCAGGCACAAAACGTTCTCCTGGCATTAACCAAACTTAGACTCATCCATCAGATGCCACATAGAGAAATGTGATTCCTCACTCTACAGAACATGTTTCCATTTTTGGTGTAATGTTTTACACCACTACACCTAACCCTTGATGTTGTGTTTGTTGATGTAAGGCTTGCATATACAACCATGGATACCCAAGCCATGACGCTCCCGGCATAAAGTTTTTGTGCTGATGCTAATGACAGAGGAGGCTTGGATGCTGCTGTTATAGAGCTAGCAGAGCGTTTATGCCCTCTGCTCCTCAGCACTTGATGACCTTACTTTGTAACTCTACCGCTTCTCCACTTTTAAGCTAAGTTGCCGTGGTTCCTTCCATTTTTCAATAATACCACTCACAGGTGATTATCAAATATTTAGGAGGGAAGAATTTTTATGAACTGACTTGTTATAACGATTATTCCTATTATAGGAGCACAATGGTATTAGAGCTCTCTACCATCAGCCATTGTGTCACATGTTAGTAAGGACAGATGGCATGGTTAGGGGCTAAATATTATACACTGGGGCAATGGAACTAAATGAAAAACCTAAATTCAATGATGAAGCCATGTGTCCCAATACTTTTGTCCTAATAGTGAAGCTCCATATGAAGTGTGTTAGCACTGGAATACTTTGTTACCCTTTTTTAATAAACTTCATACTGCATAGTCCTCGCTGAGAGTTCATACACATTGGACAGCATGAATGGTACCAGCTCCTAGCAATGCAGGGCTTGCGTCTGGTAAATATTTAGACTGACAAGGGTTAATGTGAGATTATTCTAGCTGCCAGTGGTAATGTGCCCTTTAAAGCAACACATAGAGTATTTCCAAAAGCAATCTGGATTCTTATAGCAATGATGTTAACACTTCTCAAGGGAGAGGTCACCATTACAGTGTGGGAATTGAGCAAGGTCATATGATATGGTCTGTCAGCTTGGGGGCAAAAGACTCTGAATCATTTACCCTGGGGGTTTACTGACTTCCTCTAAATTATTCTCAAGGAAATTTTCGTTTGCAAATGAGCTATGGATGGTTTCTGCAGATTCTACTAAACCGAGTGATGGAGAACCCATAACCTGCCCAGACTGAGAAGAAATCAGAGCAGAATCACTGTCACCTATTTATGTTGTTTCTTAAATCAACAAACTAAGAAAGGTTATATATTGTTACATGTTATTAAATAATAATTGAACATTAATAAGCTCTATGTTGTTACATCTCCAGTTGTCTCCATAGAGAGATACAGTGTTTCCCTAATTTTACCATTGTTTACTGAGCATTTCCTTGACTCTACTGGACAGGTGCAGATAAGGCTCATTCCAACTGCGGATTCTTCCCACACTGTATGGTTGACCCACGCAGCTGTTGTTATAGACAATACATAATGCAAGATTCCTTGGTGACTGGGTCATCTCATATTTGAGTTAAACAAAAATCACAATGATGGGTAAATTTGGACACAAACATGGTTTACTGTTTGGGTTCTTCAAAAGCTCAGCAGACGTTGTAATTTTCATACTCAAAGTTTGTTCCTATAATAGAAACATTTTGATAAGGTAAGAAACGCCTGTACCGTGTTTGCCAGTAGATAGAAAAATATTACAATCTGAGTGTCCTCAGTGGTTGATACCTTTTAATGGCTAACTGAAAAGATGGTAAACATAGCAAGCTTTCGGGACACTGTGGCCCATTCGTCAGGCAGATAATGACACAGATTCTGAAGACACATACATATATACATAAGCAAATGAAACAAACAAAAAAAAAAAAACAGTCGTAGATGCTGTAGTAAATGCGACAGGTGACGTAAAGCAGAGTCAGGCTAGGGAGGAAGAGAAGGGCTGGGGAATTGAAACTAAAATTCTAAGATAAGCTGAAAAATTTGTATTATTGTTATATGGTAGTGGTCTGTGGAGAACTGAAAATACTTAAATAAGTTGGAGAAAGCAATAAAGGAAGTGAGGGTGTTCACATAAGAAGTGTCAAAATTTAATTGTCCCGAAAATGGAGTCTTTTGGAAATGTGATATCCCCAAATGTCTTTTCAGTTTATATAAAAACACATGAATCTGTGATGTCCCCAAATGTCCATTCATGTTATATAAAAAGCCATGAATCCATGTGATACATTTAATCCTGTCTTGAATGTGTCAAAGGTCGTTATCAATTTGTATTCCCAAATTCTTCTCTCTCTCTGAGTTGTGAAGTTGCTTTTTAAGATGAGCAGCCTCATATCGGTTTCACTGTGGTCAGGGCTGGAAAAATGTTTTGCTACAGGTAGATCCATATGCCTTTCTTTTATTGAGTGGCGATGAGAATTCATTCTTGTCCTGAATTTTTGCCCGGTCTCCCCTACGTACATGCCACCTGTTGGACATTTGGTACATATGATTAAATACACCACATTGCTTGTGGTGCAGCTGAAGTTACCTGGGATCTTGTAGTCCTGATCTGTCCCAGGAATCCTTATCTTGTCCGATGTCATTATAGAGGGACATGTTTTGCACCTGTTCTGGTTGCAGGGAAAGATTCCTGTTGCTGCTGGAGAGGACAGGGCGCTTCTGACAATGATGTTTTTTAGATTCGGAGGTTGTCTAAAACACAAGAGTGGGGGATCCCAGGTAGTTTCAGTTGCACCACAAGCAATGTGGTGTATTTAATCACATGTACCAAATGTCCAACAGGAGACATGTATGTAGGGGAGACCGGGCAAAAATTCAGGACAAAAATTAATTTTCATCGCCATTAAATAAAAGAAAAGCGTATGAAAATACCTGTAGCAAAACATTTTTCCAGCCCAGACCACAGTGAAACCAATATGAGGCTGCTCATCTTAAAAAGCAACTTCAAATCTCAGAAAGAGAGAAGAATTTGGGAATACAAATTGCTAATAACCTTTGACACATTCAAAACAGGATTAAATGTATCACATGGATTCATGGTTTTTTATATAACATGAATTGACATTTGGGGACATCACAGATTCATGCGTTTTTATATAAATTGAAAAGACATTTGGGGATATCACATCTCAAAGAGACTCCATTTTGATGACAATGAACTTTTGACACTTTTTATATGAACACCCTCGCTTGTTTTTATTGCTTTCCCCAACTTATTTAAGTATTTTCAGTTCTCCACAAACTACTACCATATAACAATAATACAATTTGTTCCGCTTATCTTAGAATTTTAGTTTCAATTCCCCAGCCCCTCTCTTCCTCCCTAGCCTGACTCTACTTTACGTCACTTGTCGCATTTACTACAGTATCTAAACTTTTTTCTTTTTTTTCTTTCATTTGCTTATGTATATATGTATGTGTCTTCAGAATCTGTGTCATTATCTGCCTGATGAAGGGGCCACAGTGTCCCGAAAGCTTGCTATGTTTACCATCTTTTCAGTTAGCCATTAAAAGGTATCAACCACTGAGGACTCTCAGATTCCAATATTTTTCTATAATAGAAACAGAATTTTTAGATATCTGTCTGCCTATCATGCCCAATATCATGCCCAAGTTGCACAATGATGTCGTCTCTTTTATGTATTGCTTCTTTAATTTTTAATACTGGCATGCAGACGTGAAGCTGCAAGCTCTGGGTTCGGTGAGCTTTTCTCTAAAGGCCCCGTTACACGGCACGATATCCTTAACGATACCGGTTGACTGGATTCGGCAGAAACCAAAAGCAACTGGATGCAACCAGATGGAACAACGTGCCATTATAAGTCTATGAGCAAAAAACAGATCTTTGCTGGATCCAGTTTTTCCTCACAAACCAGATTTCTTTAAAAAAAACGCGAGTGTGAAACCAGCCTAAAACAATTTTTGAAGATATCAATTTTTCTGAAAATTGCGTACAACATTTTCCCCATACAATTCAATAAAAGTTGGATGTGCCACTTTTGTAACTGTGGCTTTTGCTTTGAAAAGTCTAAAAATCTAGCACATCACAGGTTCAGGTCCAATTAATTATTCTGGAGTCGGGAAGGATCTGAAAATGTTAAAGGCCAGTTCATAGGTGCCGATTACGTCAGTCTTGAAAGTTTTCCCAGCTGTGCTAGAGATGTGTGCAAAACCTATAATTTCCATAATTCATAGAAGGTTTGTGCAAACAGTGTTCTCTCTGAGTTCCCTGATTAGAAAAAGCCCAAAGGGATAACATGTCTGCAATACAGATCTCGGCACACGGAGCTGAGGCGCTGAGACACGCTGACTTCATCTCTGGAATTGTGGTAATGTTGTTATCATCGGAGAAATGACCAATTTAATTTTAATGTAACTGGAAATGCAGAGTCCAGAGCTGGCGTCTCTGTGAATGGAGCTTGGGTTCATTTCTTATACGTTAAAAACCTAAGTACATTGTCATCAAAAGCGGTCATGTACAGCTCAGACCAAATTTAACATGAGAGTTCACAGAACTAAACTACATAGTGCAGGCTCTATTGGGAAAAAATCCTTTATTGTTGATGATCTCGTTTTTATATTTTAGACTTGAAGGTTCTTATCTCCAAGGAGATGAGGGAGCAGTCTCCTAGGGTTCCGTTACTATGGAAACTTAATATTTTATTGTGAATATCTAGTTTAGAAGGTGCTGTGGTCAATATGTCGTTCTATGCTGCACTCCGTACTGAACAGCACTCTACTGCACTTTCAACCAATTTATGGCATTAATAAACCAAGTCAAGTTGCCCCCTAACTCGCCCTTCTCCAACTCACTTTTTGTCTATATAATGATGCGGTTTTACATATTGGGCAGCAGATAATACAGTGAGTCAGTGAGCAAGGAAAATGCAATGTCCGAGGAAGGAGACTGCCTGACAAAAGGAGCATCAAAGAGCTTAGGCTGGGTTCACATTTGCAACATGTTGCGTCCCTGGTGCGGACTGTGTGATTTGTGCGCAGGCATCCGCGGTTTTTTTTCGCTGCCGCACCTGCCGCAAGTGCAATACCGCACTTGCCGCATCTGCCGCAAGTCCCCCTATACTTCCTATGGAAAAAACCGCAACCGTGCCGCAAGTGGAACGGTTATGCGGCAAACGCGGCAGATGCGTTTTTTTCACCGCATCTGCCGCGATTTACGAAAAACGCTGATGTGAAAGGGCCCTAACAGGGTACAAGGAAGGCCTGACCAACAGTCAGCAAGGCAGAAGCAAACTAACTTAATAATCAGGCACCTCCCATCAGTGGAGGTGGCCTGATATACCAGAGGAAGAGCAGCTACTGGTCAAGTGGTGTGTCAGGTTGGACCGTGCCGGCCCCTAGAGTCACAGGGGAGGAGTGCACCTAGTGCACTGCTGACTGGTCACATGAATACGACCATTGTAACGTGCTCATGTGTGAGCCCGGTAGTCAGCTGACAGGAAGGGAACCCGGCAACGGCTCCGAGACACAGTACGCCTGGACGCCGGATGCCCGGTCGGCAGAGGAGTGCCGACCCGGGAGAGGTGAGCTGGGGAGCGGTGCCAGGGAACCTAACACTGATGTTTCTGGATTGTGAGTGATGGGGAAAGCAAAAGAATTGTCAACTTATCTACGGGAAAAGAGAGTTGAACTGCAGGAAAATTGCTCGGCATGCAAAGAAAAACCCACAAATAACATCAGCTGAAATACAGGACTCACTGAAAACAAATAGCATCACCTGAAATAAAGGTCTCACTGAAAACTAGCGGTGTGGCTGTTTCAAGATGCACAATAAGGAGGCACTTGAAAAAAAATGGGCTGCATGGTCGAGTTGCCAGAAGAAAGCTATTACTGTGCAAATGCCACAAAGTATCTTGCCTATAATATGCCAAACAGCACAGAGACAAGTCTCTGAACTTCTGGAACAAGGTAATTTGGAGTGATAAGACCAAAATCAAACTTTTTGGCAACAATCATAAACCTTACATTTGTGGAGGTGTCATCAAGACCTATGATGAAAGGAACACCATTCCTACTGTAAAGCACGGAGGTGTATTGCTGATGATGTGGGGATGTGTGAGCTACAAAGGCACAAGAAACTTGGTCAAAGTTGAAGGAAAGATGAATCAGGCACATTATCAGCAAATACTAGAGGCAAATTTGCACTCATCAGCCCAGAAACATCCCATAAGACGTACTTGGACGTTCCAACATGACAATGATCCAAACCACAAGGCCAAGTTGATCTGTCATTGGCTACAGCAGAACAAGTGAAGGTTCTGGAGTGGCCATCTCAGTCTCCTGACCTCAATATCATTGAGCCACTCTGGGGAGAACTCAAGCACGCAGTTCATGCAAGAAATCACAGAAATTTACAGGAACTGGAGGCTTTTCACCAAGAAGAAGGCAGCTTTACTATCTGAGAAAATAAAGAGCCTCGTCCACAACTACCACAAAAGACATTAAGCTGTCATTGATGTTAGAGGGGGCTATACACGGTATTAAGAACTGGGGTATGTGAACTTTTGATCTGGGTCATTTGGATGTTTTTGGTTGTCATTATGATTTAAAAAGAGAAAACACAGTAGTTTGACAATAAATGGCTTCACCCAACCACTAACCATGAGTGGAAAAAAATGTTTGTGTTATCATTCATATGCTCTGAAAAAGGCCAAGGAAGCCAAAAATCTACCAGAGTATGTAAACGTTTATGCATAACTGTATATCGGTGTTTGTAACCATGGATACCTAAGCTGCAATGCCCTCCACATGATGGAAGAGATATTACTTTAAAGGTGCAGCGCCATGTGCCAACACTCAATGCAGTAAAAATGCCCGCCATGCTGGTGTATGGTTGTGTGGCACCCCGCATAGACAGGCGTCACAGAGGGGTATTGCACCCGAAAAGCAGTTTAATTGCCCCAGCTGCAAGTGGACCCTAGGTTGGTGGGTGGGACCCATTCCCAGCACTCCCACATTAGCTGAGCGGTGGGAGGTTACCCCGGGAGGGGATATATTCACCTCTAGGGGGATAAAGGAGGTCTGTCTTCATCAGAATGGCCAGCTAGGAGAAAGAGTAGTCTCTCTCTGAGAGAGGGAGAGGGTCGGAACAGTCGGAGAAGGAGGAAAGTTGGAAAAAGTGTGGAACGAGGCGGAAGGGTTACTCGGACGGTTTCAAGCTGATCTAGAGGAAAGGAGAAGGGGTCTTGAGGAGATCCTGAAAAAGGGCGCCCAACGAGCGGGTTCAAGGCCCTAGAGAGAAAGGGAGAACCTAAGAGTGGAGCGTCCATACTCCAGGGGACTCTCCAGTCCACCACAGGAACGCCGGGCCCGAGGATCCGGCCAAAGTCCATCTTTGCAGTCGGCACAGCACCCAGCCAGACGGAGTGGTCTGCCTGCTTCCTCACTACAAGGGAGAGGACCCCCAATACTACCTACATGGAGCCATTGGGTATAGGCCCATCCTAGGCGGGGAAGAAAGGACACGGGTTCATCAACTAAGGTACACCACGGGTTCCACCATACCACCTGGGATCCACTTGCAGCCACCCGTAGAACTACCTGTTATTTTAACATCTGATGCTGGACTGTGAACTTTGTATGATGCTGCTACAAGTTGACAGTAAAGTACCCGGGAAAAAGTGACTTTGCCTTTGTGTGGTTATCTGCATCAACCTGTTCCCTTTCAGGAACGCTGCCCCGGATGACCGCCTGTAGGGAGCTTTGCCATCTCAGCCGCACTACCATCTACCTCCGGCGGACTGTGGCGGCGCTGGTGACCCATCACCAGGTACTACAGGTGACGTCACATGACAAACTCTTATCCCCTGAAAATACACCCCTTATTGAAGTGTCACCCAGGCTACGGGCTCAGGCGCTGCCACCCGTGACTTCCCCTGTGTGAAAGCACCCACCGAGCCTGATACCCGAGTACCCAAGGACCTGGGGCTCGACAGTTGCTGCAGCAGTAATTGGCACATGGCGCCGCACCTTTAATGGTAAATCCCAAACATGGACTTCCAACTGTACGTCCATTATAATTTGGGTTTGGCTTGTTGAAAGGCTGTCTGTCTTCCATGTTTTCCAGAAGATCTGATAGAGGTCAGACTCTTTTCTGGCCTGATCATTAAGCTACATGAATATTTCTCGCTTCCCCCACTGATCCTCTGTGCCGCCATCTGTAATTGGTTGCAGTCAGTCTGATGTTTATTACAATCTGTGGCTGTCTGTGCTTCTAACCTGAGTGTTACAGCTTGAAGTGCAAAAATAAATAATTAAAAAAAAATGACATGGGGGGTCCCCCCTATGTCCTAATTATCCAAGATAAAGCTGTCAGCTGGGGGCTGACATCAGGTTGGGAAGGGGACAATATCCATGGGCCTTTCCTGCCTAATAATACCAGCCTGCTGCTGTTTGCTTTACCTTGGATGGTTAAGCAAAAATAGAGGGTACTCGACATCTTAAATAATTAAATAGGTGAAAAAACTGCACAGGGCTCCCCCTTTTTTTGTTAACCAGCACAGGTAAGGCAGACAGCAGGAGGCTGATAGTATTAACCTGCTGTTTCATGGGTTATTAACTGTCTCAGAACTTTGTGAATTTTTTGCCTTCCTCTGGATCAACATGTTAGGCTATGGGTTGAACTAGATGGACTTAAAGTCTTCCTTCAACCTTAAAAACTATGTTACTATGTATTAAATCCGACTTAATCCACAAAACAACTTACTACAACGATCCTAGGCTCTGCTACATTCATTCAAATCATTAGAAAACATACCCGCTCACTGCAACCTCCAGAACATACTGAGGCCAGTGTGGGAGCTGCTGGTCGAGAGAAGTGGTGATATCACTAAGGTCAGCAGAGTTCACAGCTAGCAATTCTCATGGTGCCCTCTATGCACCAACTGTGACTGCAGTTCAAATCACTGCCAGACTGTTGGATCATCTGCTGCCATGTCACACCGTCTGGCAGTCTGACATGCTCAAGTGATTCCATCATGTCATGCAATCCAACAATCCAGCAGTCCTACATGCTCAAGTGATTAATAATAATAATAAATAATAATGTACTCATTTATATAGCGCTATTAATTCCATAGCAGTTTACATACATCAGTAATGCTGTCCCTATTGAGGCTCACAATCTAAACATCCTATCAGTATGTCTTCACAATGTGGGAGGAAATCGGAGTGCCCGGAGGAAACCCACGCAAACACGGAGAGAACATACAAACTCCTTGCAGATGTTGTCCTAAGTGTGTGAATTGAACCCAGGAGCTCATGACCTCAGTGCTGCAAAGGCTGCAGTGCTAACCACTTGAGCCCCTGTGCCGCCTGAGTCACATAGATTGCTGGACTGCCACAGAGCATACTCTAGTAATCCTTGTGACCGGAATCGCTTGAGCATGTCTGACTGCCAGACAGCATTACACAGCGGCAGAACAGTCCGGCAGTGAATTCACCTGCGGGCACAGTTGGTGGCTCACACAGAGGGTACAGTGAGAACTGCTAGCTGTGAACTCCGGTGACCCCACTTACATCATCACTTCTCACAGCTGACAGCTCTCATTGTGTCCTCAGTGTGCTCCAGAGGCTGCAGTCATCAGTCATGTTTTCTAATGTCACTGTTAACTGCAGAATTCAGATGTAGCAGAGCCGAGGGTCGTCGCGGGTGTTGTTGTTGATTGTGTCGCATCTGCGGTGCTGTTTTATGGGGATAATAAATGGGTGAAAGAGGGTGTCTATGTTTATATTATTTAAAATAAAGAATTTTTCTGTGTTTGTGTTTATTTTTTTTTTTACTTACAGGGTAAGTAATGAAAGTGTCTCATTGACACCACTTCATTACTAACCCAGGGCTTGATGGCAGCTGTCATCAACCAGTATATATTATCCCGATTGCCACCACAGTAGGGAAATCGTCATGACCTGGGTAAAGTGCCAGGCTTGGCACATCTAATGTGATCCAGAAGATGTGGCACACTGTATCACATAAAACAGAGCTTTACAAATCAGCAATAGAAAATCTTCACCGACTCTGCTGAATCCATTAACTTATGGTTTTGTTGATGTACTGTATATCCAAGGAACACTCATTTTCAGGGTTGTCAGCGAAGATGGTAGATGGTAGCAGTGCTACCATGATTGGGCTCATGCGCAAAAAGGGCCCAACAGCACCAGAACCTAATTCACCTGGATGTGTATCCTCATACACACATTAAGGTGAAATGTATTGTGGCACAGGGATCCACTTGCTGTCAGCACTGCAATACATGCTGTTGGCCATGGTGGTACTTTGCCAGTGATGTGATACGCTGCCTATACTGGCATGCCAACTGCTGGCTTCTGCGCCAGCTGTAGAGGAGGACACATCACATCATGGGAGCAGGGAGATGTGAGAAAAATCATTTGTTTCTTTTTAAAATGTGCTGAAAAAGAACTAAGAAGAAAAAGGATACAGCGGTCTCTGGAGTACTGAGAACAAGGGGGACAAGGTTTTATTGTTGTACACAAACCTTTTATCAGTGCTCTGCACGCCACAACATGTTTTGACAGCCAAGGTGCTGTCTTCCTCAGGTGACCAATGTGTTTTAACATCATTTTGTATATCCGACAATACTCTATGTACATTAGGTAGCTTTTTTGCTATTTTTTAAATAAATTGGTGAACAAGGGAAAGTGTCAAGGAGTGTTTTTTTTTTTTAAACAAAATATTTTTCTGTGTGTTTATCTTTTTACTGACTGGGTTGTAATGGGGTAGACACCTGATAGATCCCCTACATGACTAAACCCTGGGCTTGATGCCAGCTAACAATACAAAGCTGACATCAACCCCAACTATCTATTTATCTATTTTTTTCTTTATAATTGATTCCTTTATGACAACTAGCTTAAATAACATAGTTATAGTATGTAATAGATGATGTTAAAACCCCATGGTATACGCATGTCTGTGTGACATCCATTTTTTCCCTCACACCCACTTACTTACATTGGTGAGTGTTGGCTATTTTATATGTTTTTTTTCTCCAGCCTGATTCCAGCTGAGGAAAGACTTCCAGATGAACACTGCCCTACGATTTAACATTGGTGCGATTGCACTTGCCGATTTTAAACGCAGATGTGAGCAAAACCCAATCTATGTATGTGATTTTCCTTTTGTCTTAGTCACTTTTTTTGTATTGGAAAAACAATTAAATCCTTATATGTGCGATTAAGAGAGCATTGTGGTTCTTTTTCCACAGGAAAGGGTAGTACACAGTTAATCAATCATGTTCGATAATCCTGTGGAACAGATAGTAGAACATTGCATTTGCTGAATTTATGACAATTGATACTCGAGTTGATGAATCAGGCAGTCATAAAAATTATTATAGATGGGGATTCGTATTATTAGTAGAAATGGTTTTCTTCAACTTTACAAAATCAGAGCTCTGTACTAAAAGGGCACATTCCCACTATGAGTATTTGCAGCATTTTGGTCGTAGCATGTTGCCTAGGCATGATATCTAGCTCTTGAGGATCTTTTGATTTACTTCACTTTGTCAGGCAGGTCCTATTTAAGTGATTTTGTGAGAGCAGGTGTGGCAGTAATCAGGCCTGAGTGCAGCTAGTTAAATTCCACTCAGCTTCCCTAACGATGTGATTAACCACAATTACTTTGTTATAAGGGGGGGACAGTAACCCCTTTTCACACAAGGCCCCGTAGTTTTGGATTTTTTTTACCTTAATAAAAATAGCCTTCATTTATAAACTGCATTTTGTGTTTCCTGTGTCATCTTTGTCTAATATTTAAATTTGTTCGGTGATCTGAAACATTTGAGTGTGACAGACATGCAAAAGAATAAGAAATAAGGAAGGGGGCAAACACATTTTCACATCACGATATATATATATATATATTTTAAGCAAAACAACTCACTCTTCTGTTGCTTTCCAGTCGCACCACAGATTAATTCCCAAGTTCTCCATGTTTTCTTGGAAGTGTTGCAAGCAATATTCATTCAGGAACTTTGCGTACATTGCCTTGTCACATTGTGCAAAAGCCATCAGTGGAGGGGCTAGAAGATAAAAGAGAAACAATAATACTAGGTTATATTCATCCTATATCAAGTACCCATCTGTCATCTAAAGCAAAAAGTACATGAATGACACGCTTGTGCAACAATTGTCAATATGTGCCTCCTACCACAGCGAATATTACCATACGATTATTATAGACTGATAGATGAATGGCTAATGAATATACAAGAAGCACAGGGAGCAGATCCATAAGCTTCAATACACTGCATTTAATGGATAAGAGAGTTGCTATACTTTTTACATTAGTTAAAGCAAAGTTACATAATTCTCCATTTTCTAAAAAATGCTGCAAAAATGTAATTAAACATACACATAACTTTATGCCAAAATAAATTGATAGAAAATAAAAAGTTCTCTATTTTGTGTCCACCTGTGTCGGTGGAAATAGTTGCTGGCCATTTGAGGAGTGCCACGGGTGACTATAGTAGATGCGGGGAATTAGCAGGATGGCAGTGATTGGCAAAGGTAATCTGTGTAGCTAGTCTGACCCTGCAGACTGGGGGTCCCTAGCTGACCCTGTTCCCAGAATTACCTCTAAAGGTAAGGATGTCTGGGTTGCCACCCTTGCCCTGCTCCTGACCAGCCCTAGGCTAACACATTCTCACCTCCATCCAGGGAATGTGACTGGGATAGAAACAGCAACTCCCCACAATAAGACTCTCCCAATGGAAAAGGCTTCTGGATGACTTCAGCAGAACTGCACAGTATCCAAACAGATAGCTTCACCCCTCTGGATAGCTCCCCCCACTTCATAGCCCCGCTCCTCCAGATAGCACTGTCCCCTTCAGTTTACCCCACCCACTTCATAGCTTCACCCATCCGGTTATCCCCACCCACTGCATAGCCCCACAGTTAGTTACTATGCCCAGGCAATGCCAGGCTCTACAGTGAGTATTATATAAAGTCATAGAGTTATCTATTTCAAGTGTTTTTTACTATTAATGTTGATGTTTGGGTTTTCATCGGCTTTAAGCCATAAAGGTCGTTATCTCAGAAAATTAAAGTAGGGAGGATGAAGAGTCTAACAGATAAAATATTACCTAAATAAGTATCAGATGCTTCACCTTGTGTGGTTGTGAGAGTCACAACCACTATAAAAGCATATCACGGCTGCTGTAGTCCCCATCACGGTGCATATAGAGCAGAGAGGATAAACGGTTACAAACCGCGCTGCAGTTACCACGAGACATCAAAGGGTGAATATGATATTGATTTATTTGTCAATGCGATTCAGGGCTTTCTGGACCCTTCCTCAGGTAAAATCAATGTCATATTGCCATGTTTCAGGGAGTCCTTGGAGTCCTGAAACGCATTGACTAATAAATCAATATTATATTCACCCTTTGATGTCTGGTATAATACGGAAACACGTTTTTTAACTGTTCATCCTCCCTACTTTAATTTTCTGAGACAATGACCTTTTGGGTTTTCATTGGCTGTAAGTCATAATCAACAACATTTGCAGAAATAAACACTTGAAATAGATCACTGTTTGTAATGACTCTATATAATATGTGTTTCACTTTATGTATTGAATTACAGAAATAAATGACATTTTTGATGATATTCTAATTCATTGAGATGCTCCTGTATGTGCAATGCCTGTCCAGGGAGGAAGTGCTACTTTTTGGAAGGCATTATCCTAATGCATCATTTAGATGTTGGTTTTCCATATACAGGTTCTGTGTTCACAGATATAACCTGTAACCATTACAATCTAGGGGGCTGTTCACATGCCCGTGTTTATTTTTTTGTGTGTCTGTGCTTTGAGCCCATTATGAGAAAACTGCAATATAAATGTTTTTATTGTCTGGAAGAAAAAAATCACACAACTTCTCT
Organism: Allobates femoralis; assembly: GCA_033576535.1. Classification (NCBI taxonomy): domain Eukaryota; kingdom Metazoa; phylum Chordata; class Amphibia; order Anura; family Aromobatidae; genus Allobates; species Allobates femoralis. The sequence goes on along the minus strand of JARQOC010000011.1, from coordinate 63,422,694 downwards.
ATTTTTTGATTTGAGCCACAAATTAGACTCTCCCATGTTAGGCCCCCTACACATCACATTTTATTCCTGTCTGTGGGGATCCTGTGTTTTGCAGGACCACTCGGACAGGAGCGGACAGGTCCAGATGTGTACCTCTGGATGCCATTTCTGTGTCTGGATCCAGCATTTTGAGGGATCTGGACACAGAAAGAGCTGGGAGACGCCCGAGCCTGCAAAGCACAGGCAAATGGTGTTGGGGAAGTACTTTCACTTTTGCTGTGTATCATCATACATTGTGAAAGCGAAAGAAAGCAATGGTTAAAAATAAAAAAGATGCTCATCTTTCTACCAAGTGTCCCGCAATGCGACGTGTCCACCTCAGATGGCTGCAGGACCTTAATCAACTGACCAGCGGCAACCAATCAGCTGATGTTTCACATTACAGCATCAGCTGAGCGGATTAAATCGCCCGCTTGCCAATCTGTTTTGGCTGGTGATTTAAACCTCTCAGATAATGCTGTCATGTGACACATCACCTGATTGGTTGCCGCCGATCAGCTGATTAAGGTCCTTGCAGCCATCGGACGTGGACACCTCACATCATGGGACACTCGGCGGAGAGGTGAGCATTTTTTTTTTTTGCTTCAACTTTGTTTTATTGAACTTTTTCATTATAAATCAACATATGACATTCATAACAGAAAAAAGGGATATTCAACTGTAAAATGGTACAAATTTGAGCATTGGTTAAACAAAAAAAGGGGGAAGAAAAAGGGAGAGTGAGAGGATCTCATCACATATAGAGTGGCAAAGTATCTGGGAAGGTGCAAGACTTTTTAACAGTAAGCAAGATGTGGATTCATAAAGCTTAAGGAGTCTCGATAGTCCCGCAAGCAGTAAAGTATGTCGGGTTTATATCTTCATTTGTCAGAAATTAAAATCGTCTCAGAATATGATCCAATAGCTTCAGATTTTGTCAAATTTGTCCATAGCATTGTGTGTACATTAGCAGACATCTTTTCCATGAGGTAGACATTATTTATTCGTGTGTACAAATCGGGTTGCGTAAGAACCGCCGTTTTCTTCAGAACAATGAGATCAGGCATTTGGCAGCTGTTAGGAGGTGCAGTAATAGTTTTGCCTTTGGTTTATTCAACCCTAGTGGTAGTAAATTCAACAAGTATGCCAGGGCCTCCAGAGGAACAATGACACCCATGACTCCTCCCACAAACGGCTCAACCTCCCTCCCAAAACCAATAATTCCCAGGCAAGTTCAGAAGATGTGGTACAAGTGGTTCAACCAGAGCTAAGGTGGATGAGGGACTTGGTCACCGGGGCCACTGTGTGGGGAGACACGGATGGTCGGGACCCCGGTGCCGTGCCCTGGCGATCAATTATACCAGATGTTGATGGTAAACGGTGGGGGTTAAAGGGGTTATTTACAGGGGAACGTGACGCCACCTGTAGAGTCCGGTAAGGTGGTATCAGCGCTGCCAGCCGGCCACTGAGGTGATGGATGAGGCAGCTAAGTGTGGTGCAGCTCTCCACAGGTGGAGCTTTACCTTAGGGCAGCTTTTGTGGTGAGACGATGAGGGAGGACAGTGATGGTAATGGTGGTGCAGTTCTTACCCCTTCTGCTGATGATGTTGATGATGTTAAGCCCTCCGGGCTGCGGCAGGAAGAATAACAGAAACCATTTCCAGTTTAACTCTGTTTTACTCGGTACCGGCTGATGGCATAACAAAACACGGTATAGTTTGGTTTTAGGGTGTTGTTGCCAACTCAGGGTTTCTCTTATGGAATCTCTAGATGTCCCCTCTCTGTCTTTCAGGGTTTACTACTTTCTTTCTCTAGATCTTTCAGTCTTTACCACCTTTGAAGAGCTCCCCCGCCAGTCCTACGGTCTGTGTCTAGAAGATAAGGTCTGTCCACTACTCGGCCTGGATAAGGCAACCCGAAAACGGGAAACAGAAGGCTCCTTTCCAGCACCGCAGTAAATGTCTGTCCCTTTTAGTTTCTTCTAGTGTCCTGAACCGGTTTTCAGTCCTGAGGGGAGAGGTACCTTTGTGGGGCTGTCAGCAACCCGGTTCTATTGGGCCTGCAGCTCGTCGGCTTTGCAGTCAGGGATGAACTCCTGGCCGCCTCGGTTGTCCGTGTCACCGGTGTCCCCTCAACATGACCAGCTGGCTCCTACCAGCCCTGGCCCATTCGCTTCAGTCCTGGGTCCCCACATAAAGATGGGGTACCCTCCACTCAGCTGGGCTGCCAGGCCTGACCACTCTGCCTTCCCAGCACCATCTGAGGTAAATTATCAACTGTCACTCTACCTCTATCCTAAGCTCTGCCCCCACCCTGTGGAACTTACTATATTACCAGTTCCCCCTACTCTAAGTGGTGCGGTCCTAAGTGAGTTTAAAAATAGACTCCATAAGATTGAAATCCTAAACTAGCAACTTACAATAATATTACACATAAATAATAAATGCATTACCATTCTGTGGCGCCTAGTCACAGGGGCGCTACACAAGGATGCTCCAATTCAAGTGTGTGGTACCAAGTCATTAATATCTTGAGCTGATTTTTCCTTATAAAGGTTGTTAATTGAGGTTCTAAAGGCACCAGACCATATTACTTGCCACTTTTGGCGTGGTAACGTAGAACCCAACCATCTCTCCCATCTCTGCATGTATGTGTGTTGTATGGGATTCAGGGGGTCTGGGTCATGTAGGATGGAATAAATGTCTGAGATAAGTTCTTTGGTCGAGGTGCCTCTGGCACACAGTTGCTCAAATCTAGAAGGGGTGAGGGACTCAGTTGGGCCCAATTCAGCTCAAAAATAATGGGTGATTTGTTGTTATGAGTAAAACAAATTCCGTGGTAGCTTATATTTATCTGCTAAATCTCCCAAAAATCTAAATTTTCTAATCAAGGGATCCACCAAATCTCTGAAACAGAAAAGTCCCGCCTTTGCCTAGACGTGAATCACTCCCGTGCTCATAAGATTTGATATGTGTGGATTATAGGCAAAGGGAGTCAGAAAGGATGTGTGTGAAGCTAGGTGGTACTTCTTTTTGGCAGAGCGCCAGATCTCTCTGGTAAAGGTCATAGGGCCTAAGAGAGTAGTGGAAGATATATCATTTGGAGGACCCCACACCAGGTATCTCGGGTGGTATAGAACAATCCACAATTTCTCCAATCCATCTAATTTTTGTAGGCTAAGAGTGTTGACTATGAGGGAATGTGGCACAAATGTGTGGCATAATATTTATTAGATATGTCTGGGCTTGCCAAGTCTCCCTGCGACTTAGGGGCACGTAGGACTGTCTTAGGTATGCGGTGCCGACCCGAGTGCCATATGAATTTTAGAAACATTGTACTTATGGTCAGCAGTACTTTGACCGGGATAGATTCAAAGAGGTAAAGAAACCTAGGAAGGATTGACATTTTGATTGCCGCTATCCTTCCTAGAAGGGAGAGTGGCATAGAGGACCATTTTTTAAAGCGCGCTTCGGTGTCCAGTATCAATGGAGAGAAATTTGCCTTGAATATCTCCGTATATCTTGGGGTGATTTTGATTCCTAGGTATTTTATGGAAGACGTACACCAGGTAAACCTATATGGTTGCTTTAGATAAATGAGCTTTTGCCCTGCTATGTTAAGCGGTAGTGCCTCTGTTTTCCCAGAGTTGATTTTATAGCCCAGTAGGTTGGAATAGGCATCGAGTCAGATTGAGAAGGGAGACTATAGAGTTTGTTAGGGTAAGCATGACGTCGTCGGCGAAGAGGGCTATTTTAAAGTTTTTGCTTCTGATCTGGATCCCAGTGACATCTGGACAATTACAGATCTGGGCCGCTATGCTGAAGACGTATAGTAAAGGGGACAATGGGCATCCTTGTCGGGTGCCATTGTGTATATCCAGATTTCCAGAATGTGCATGGGGCATCCGAACCATCACTGATGGGCGGGAATAGAGACCCTCCAAAGCTGTGACAAAAGGTCCTGACAGGCCGAAGTGGTGCAATGTGGAGAACATAAATGCCCAATTCAGCCTGCCAAAAGCCTTCTCCGCATCCAGCCCTATGAGAATCGCCTCCTCATCTCTTATATTCACAACTTCCACCAGGTCTAGGATGCGCCTAGTGTTGTTGCCTGCCTGGCGGAAGCGTACAAATCCCACCTGGTCTTTATTAATTAGTTGCAGGAGCCAATTATTTAGTCTCTCTCTGGTAGTATTTTAGTGAAGATTTTTAGGTCTGAGTTCAAAAGACTAATGGTCCGGTAGCTTGTGCAGTACACGGGATCCCTGATCTTTTTATGAATTACCATAATATAGAATCAGAACATTGAGGTGGATATTTCTCCTCCTTCCATGAATAGGTTAAACAAAGGCACCATGTACTGCGAAAGCCAATGGCCCAAAAGTTTTGTAGTATAGGTACGGGAAACCATCTGGACCCTTTTTTTTTTATTTTTAACACATTGCTTTCTTTAATTTCACTTTAGCAGTATATGTAGATACACTGCTAAAGTGAAATTACAGAAACAGAGCAGTGAATGCGTACTGAGCATGCTCAGTACACTAAAACTGGATCCGGGAAACGATCCTGTTTTATCCCAGATCCGGCACTATAGGCCCGCATGTTATTTGAATCGGACTGTGTCGGATCTGATTCTGTCTGATTGTGTCCGCTTTTTTGAAGGCAGCCCAATATCGGAGCATTGTCCAATTTTGGGGAAGGAAAACTGCAGACACATTCGAATCCCTGATAAAACTAACACACATGGATGGCCAATAAGGACCAATCCATGCCAATCTGTGCCCATAGGGATACATGGGGAGCCAAATCGGATCCATGGCTATCAATTTTACAATAGATAGCAACGGATCCCCAAAAAAGGTGATGTGAAGGGGCCTTACTCTATGGGTCCATAAAAATCAAAGACTGTACACAGATGCCACGTAAATACAGTCAGATTGTAACCTCTTTACAACATATGAAATATTGCGTCATATGTTGGCCTCCTTCTTTGATGCATTTTCTGGAGCTAAACCTGCATCCTTCCCAGCAGATGATGGCTGTGTTACACAGTCAGCATGTGTTGTTAACTCCCTAAATGCTGCAATCAATCACTGTTCTATTGGCCGCTCTTGTGACACAATCAATTAGTGCCGACTCAATCAAAATGTTGTATCTCTCCTACAATGGTACCAATAAAAATGTCAATTTGCCAGATAAGAAACAAGCCCTCATAGATCCATCAGTGAAAAAAAAAAAATATTACAGGTCTTGGAACATTTTTTCTCATCTTAATGAAAATATATGGGCAGCACGGTGGCTCAAGTGGTTAGCACTGTAGCCTTTGCAGCGCTGGAGTCTTGAGGTCCTGGGTTCAATTCCCATCAAGGACACTAAGGACAACATCTGCAAGGAGTTTGTATGTTCTCCCCGTGTTTGCGTGGGTTTCCTCCGGGCACTCCGGTTTCCTCCCACATTGTAAAGACATACTGATAGGATGTTTAGATTGTGAGCTCCAAGAGAGACAGCATTACTCATGTATGTAAAGTGCTATGGAATCAATAGCGCTATATAAATGAATAAATATTATAAATAAATATTATATATATATATATGTATATGTATGTATATGTATATGTGTGTGTATATATATATATATATATACACGTTTCCTACATCTGTAAATGTAGTGACCTGGAGAATCATGTTTCCAGGGCATTTTTACCATACAATGAATAACGTAAAAACAAACCCAAAAACAATTGTCTAATAGTGTTTTTCCTCACAATTTTACTGCACTTGAAATTAGTTTCCCACTTTTTTAAGTACATTGAATTATAAAATGGTTCCATTCAAAACTACAACTCGTCCCACAAAAAATGTCTAAGTTGACTGAAAATTAAAAAAGTTCTGGCGCTTGGAAGAAAGGGCGGAAAAAATAAAAACAGAAAAACAGAAAATTATAAAGTTTTAATTTAGGGGTGCGCTAATGTTAAACAGTCATTGATTAGGCAGAAGACAATTGCCACAATTATTTCTCGGACTTTCAACACACAATATTATTTAAGGTACCGTTACACGATGCAATATCGATTCAATATCGCCTGCAATTTCACGGGAGCGCGCATGTTTTTGGCAGTTTTCCAAGATTGCCTTGTAGTGGTCACACAGGGAGATATCATAGGCAACGCGAGTAGGATGATGAAAGCACCTTTCGTTTGCTGGGTATGAGCAATCCAGCGAGTGATATTTATCAATGTAATGAATAGGGGAAATTGCTTTCATCATCGTTATTGCGGTGTCACACTGAGCGATCTTACCACATCGCTTATGCAATATCGCCTGATTTAATTGTCTGCACATAAATCAGGCGATGTCGATCCAGCGATAAATTGCAGTCGCATCGCCCTGTTACAAGACACGACGCACTCACCATATCGATTGCAATTGACCACACCACGTGATTTTGAGGCAATATTGCGTCATGTAACAGTACCTTTACACAATCCCTCCAATAACATAAATGTCAGTCCGGCCGTGAGCTTACACTACTATAACACTGGACCCGTAGAAGCAAATTTTTTGCGAAACGGCGTCATCGTCCGCCCTCCGTGGTCACCTCCCTGCAACCTGTCATGTATCCTTAAACATGCTGGATTAAAGAGACCACTGCTGCACAATACTGGTGAGTGCTGCCTCTTTTTTTATATATTTACACTACTATAAAACATATAAAAATAATACACAATCCCATAGCATATAAAATTGCATCCAACTTAAAAAACAATTAAAATTCTATTAAATATCTACTGTATAATTACACTTTTTATTTCCGTTATCTGATCTCATTGCAGGGTTTTCGAAAGTCACTTCCCCTGTTTTATAGTTGTTTCCAGTGTAATTATATTTTTACTCCTCTATTTTTCCATAAAATATAGTCTTATTTCCAGGTTGTAGTATAATACTGTTTGGCATCAGATTATTATGATTATACAGTCCTTCGTGCACAAGATACTAGTGTTGATTTTGTTGATATTAGAGGATTAGAGTCAAGTATAGTAATAACAGGTCCCTGTATATCAGAAGTGCAACGTCTTCAGAATCTCCTTCGCTGGTCACCGCCTGGGGGTCCCTCGGGATGCGTTATTTGATGAGCCACCCGACATTTATGTTATTGTGTAAATAATATTGTGTGCTGAAAGTCTGAGAAATAACTGCAGCAATTGTCTTCTACCTAATCAATCATTGTTTAACGTTAGCGCACGCCTACAAGAAAACTTTATAACTTTTAGTCTGTAACCAGGGCCATAGAGGGTGGAAACCTGGGAGTGGTGCAGCTTAGTTGAAGGATTAGCGCTATCCTAATTACCATTAGTTAATTGTCCATGAAATGGAAAATTTTCCAATTAGTTAGGGATAGACATTGCAATGGGCAGGAGAAGCTTTGCATTTTTTATTTTGCAGAAAATAACTGATGAAACACTGAAGGTAAAAACAATGATGAAAATCTGATACAAAACACTGATAATTCTTTTTCTTTTTTTCACATGCATGAAAAATTGGACATTTGAATAAAACCCAAGGCAATTTCAGTTTAATGTAATTAATTTCCTGTTTGTGGCACATTAGTATATGGGAGGGGGTAAACATTTCCAGAGGGGTGGTGACCACGGTGGCCGTTTTAAAGGCAGCCATTTTGGATCCAACGTTATTTTTTTCAATGGGAAGAGGGTCATGTGACATATCATTCTTACAATGGTGTGCTTGGTTTTAACATAACTTTATTCTTTCATGAGTTATTTACAAGTTTATGACCACTTATAAAATGTGTTCAAAGTGCTGCACATTGTGTTGGATTGTCAATGCAACCCTCTTCTCCCACTCTTGACACAGTGATAGCAACAACGCAGAAGAAATGCTAGCACAGGCTTCCAGTATCCGTTGTTTCAGATGCTGCACATCTCGTATTTTCACAGCATAGACAATTGCCTTCAGATGAGGATGAGGAAAACTTTTTTGGGAATGGTGAAATTAACAAACAAAGCCACTGCTATTGGTCTGACACTAACCCACAGTGGATAGATCCCTCCAAGACTGTTGGAACACACAAATTGATGGTATGGTGTGGTATATGGGGTACAAAGATAGTGAGGCCATTCTTCATTAATGGAAACCTCAATTTCACTGGATATGTGAATCATGTAGCAATTTCAGATATCCAGTGGCATTGATGTGTCATATGACCCTTTTCCCAGTTAAGGGCCCTTTCACATCAGCGTTTTTTTCAAATCGCGGCAGATGCGGTGAAAAAAACCGCATCTGCCGCGATTACCGCATACCGGCTGCACTTGCGGCGCGGTTGCGGTTTTTGCCATGCAAAGTATAGGCGGACTTGCGGCAGGTGCGGCAAGTGCGGTTTTGCACTTGCGGCAGGTGCGGCCGCGAAAAAAACCACGGCTGACCGCGTTTTTTTTCGCGGCCGCACCTGCCGCAAGTGCAAAACCGCACTTGCCGCACCTGCCGCAAGTCCGCCTATACTTTGCATGGCAAAAACCGCAACCGTGCCGCAAGTGCAGCTGGTATGCGGTAATCGCGGCAGATGCGGTTTTTTCACCGCATCTGCCGCGATTTGAAAAAAACGCTGATGTGAAAGGGCCCTAAGACCCTATGTGTGCTGCCTTTGTCCTCTAGTTTTCTCAGATTGTTTTTCTTATGAAATTCTCAATACGTTTGATGTGTCACATGACCCTCTTTCCATTGATAAAACTAAAATTGGATACTAAATGGCCGACTTCAAAATGGCCATTCAGGAAGTTGATATCACCAACCATTCCCATTTTATTTGGGTGCATCCATATAAGTGGCCCACCCTGTAGATTGTTTTTACTGTTTATGTCATAGTGGTCATACCAGTAACATATCAAATATACCTAAACTTGAAACTGAAGTAGGAAGTGCCCATAAAATAGAATTTTTTTTAGAACTGAATTTTATTGTTCATAATTCATATTATTCTGTAAATTGTAATCTACAGCATGATACGGATTATACAAATAACAAGAAGGTAATATAAAACCTCTACCCCATCCAATGAGCATAAAAACATTCAGGATGGTAAAACATTGTGTTAGTGACAAGCCTCATACCTCCTCACACTATTGTTATAGAATTAACAACAATTCAATCTGTATTTCCATGGTGACATTGTTTCCATTTTCTTTTTCTCACAATAATCTCTTCTCACAATGATCAGCCGCTAATTGTCTAATGTGCTTTTCTATAAAGACATCATGACACAGGTCTATGAGATGTTAACAAAAACAGAAACTATATCCCCCAAAAGTGACTTTTTATTGAAGACATTTACCGTAAGTTATTTCTCACATTAGTATAGTTGGCACATAATTTATGTTCCTGAATTTCATAATAAACTTTTAACGATGGTAATTAGAAGAATACCTAACTCCAAACAAATAATTTTGTATAAAAAGACTATAATTTATTACATGTAATCATTAATAATCCATTAAGACTGACACACAAAAAGATAAACAATATCACAATAAAATAAAAGAAATAATCCCCTAAACTCTGAATAAAGAAATGGGACATACAAGGAGTGCACCAACCTGTCCCTAGGGTAAGATATCCCCCTACCCAACAATGGAGGATTTTCCCCTAATCAGTGGTGTCCCTACTCCTCGGCGGCGGTCCCTTCCTTAGCTGATAGTCATGTTTATTTTGTAATTAAATGTTTGTGCTGATAATTTTTTGAAACATTATGTATCTGGAACTTACTGTGAATATTTTTTCATTGACAATTTAATGTGCTCCAGTCTCCTGGTGAACCCCATTACATAACATGGGGAAACACATCAAGCTTTAGAAAAAACACACAAGATTATTAAAGATTGACTGCAGTTTCCCATTGGTGTCCCTATTGATGAAGGGGAATCTACATATATGTTCATCATATGACGAGAAATTTCTCCATGTTGGGACTTGACCTGGACTATATTTTGAGGACTCTGTATCTATGCACCATTGATTAGGAAGTGTAGGGGCAGTCTCTTAGGATCGCCGCCAAGGAGTGGGGGCCCCACTGATTAGCGTGAAAATCCTCCATTTTTAGGTAGGGTTGATCTTACCCTAGGGACAATTTGGTGCACTCCCTGTATCTCCTATTTATTCTGAATTTAGGGGATTTTTTCTTTCATTTTATTGTGATTTTGTGTCTGTGTGTGTGTCAGTCCTTATGGAATTTTAATGATTATAAGTAATAAATTATGGTCGTTTTTTTTTTTGAACAAAATTATGTGTTTTGAGTTAGGTATTTTTCTAGTTACCTTATGAGTTATATACCTACTAGTAAAAAGGCCCGATGCAATTGCATCGGGAGCAGGGTGAAATGAATTGTGTGTATACAGGCGGGCCAGTGGGTAGCAGAGTATACAGGGGGCTCTGTGGGTAGCAGAGTATACAGGCGGGTCTGTGGGTAGCAGAGTATACAGACGGCTCTGAGGGTAGGAGATTAAACAGGTGACTCTGTGGGTAGTAAAGTATACAGGCGGCTCTGTGGGTAGAAGAGTATACAGGTGGGTCTGTGGGTAGTGGAGTATACAGGCGTGTGTGGTGGTGGTGGCAGAGTATACAGGCGTGTGTGGTGGTGGCAGAGTATACAGGCGTCTGTGCTGGTGGCGGCAGAGTATACAGGCGTGTGTGGTGGCGGCAGAGTGTACAGGCGTGTGTGGTGGCGGCAGAGTGTACAGGCGTGTGTGGTGGCGGCAGAGTATACAGGCGTGTGTGGTGGTGGCAGAGTGTACAGGCGTGTGTGGTGGTGGCAGAGTGTACAGGCGTGTGTGGTGGTGGCAGAGTGTACAGGCGTGTGTGGTGGTGGCAGAGTGTACAGGCGTGTGTGGTGGTGGCAGAGTGTACAGGCGTGTGTGGTGGTGGCAGAGTGTACAGGCGTGTGTGGTGGTGGCAGAGTGTACAGGCGTGTGTGGTGGTGGCAGAGTGTACAGGCGTGTGTGGTGGTGGCGGCAGAGTGTACAGGCGTGTGTGGTGGTGGCGGCAGAGTGTACAGGCGTGTGTGGTGGTGGCGGCAGAGTGTACAGGCGTGTGTGGTGGTGGCGGCAGAGTGTACAGGCGTGTGTGGTGGTGGCGGCAGAGTGTACAGGCGTGTGTGGTGGTGGCGGCAGAGTGTACAGGCGTGTGTGGTGGTGGCGGCAGAGTGTACAGGCGTGTGTGGTGGTGGCGGCAGAGTGTACAGGCGTGTGTTGGTGGCGGCAGAGTGTACAGGTGTGTGTGGTGGGGAGAGGTATGTGTGGCGCAGAGTGTACAGGTGTGTGTGGTGGCGGCAGAGTGTACAGGGTGTGTGTGGTGGTTGGCGGCAGAGTGTACAGGCGTGTGTGGTGGTGGCGGCAGAGTGTACAGGGTGTGTTGGTGGTGGCGGCAGAGTGTACAGGCGTGTGTGTGGTGGCGGCAGAGTGTACAGGTGTGTGTGGTGGTGGCGGCAGAGTGTACAGGTGTGTGTGGTGGCGGCAGAGTGTACAGGTGTGTGTGGTGGTGGCGGCAGAGTGTACAGGCGTGTGTGGTGGTGGCGGCAGAGTGTACAGGCGTGTGTGGTGGTGGTCGGCAGGTGTACAGGCGTGTGTGGTGGGTGGCGGCAGAGTGTACAGGCGTGTGTGGTTGGTGGCGGCAGAGTGTACAGGCGTGTGTGGTGGTGGCGGGCAGAGTGTACAGGCGTGTGTGGTGGCGGCAGAGTGTACAGGTGTGTGTGGTGGGTGGCGGCAGAGTGTACAGGCGTGTGTGGTGGCAGAGTATACAGGCGTGTGTGGTGGTGGAGTATACAGGCGTCTGTGGTGGTGGCAGAGTGTACAGGCGTGTGTGGTGGTGGAGTATACAGGCGTGTGTGGTGGTGGAGTATACAGGCGTCTGTGGTGGTGGCAGAGTGTACAGGCGTGTGTGGTGGTGGAGTATACAGGCGTCTGTGGTGGTGGCAGAGTGTACAGGGTTGTGGTGTGGTGGTGGCGGCAGAGTGTACAGGCGTGTGTGTGGTAGGTGGCGGCAGAGTGTACAGGCGTGTGTTGGTGGTGGCGGGGCAGAGTGTACAGGCGTGTGTGTGGTGGTGGCGGCAGAGTGTACAGGCGTTTGTGGTGGTGGCGGCAGAGTGTACAGGCGGTGTGTGGTGGTGGCGGCAGAGTGTACAGGCGGTGTGTGGTGGCGGCAGAGTGTACAGGCGTGTGTGGTGGTGGCGGCAGAGTGTACAGGCGTGTGTGTTGGTGGCGGCAGAGTGTACAGGCGTGTGTGGTGGTGGCGGCAGAGTGTACAGGCGTGTGTGTGGTGGTGGCGGCAGAGTGTACAGGCGTGTGTGGTGGCGGCAGAGTGTACAGGTGTGTGTGGTGGTGGCGGCAGAGTGTACAGGCGTGTGTGGTGGCAGAGTATACAGGCGTGTGTGGTGGTGGAGTATACAGGCGTCTGTGGTGGTGGCAGAGTGTACAGGGTGTGTGGTGGCAGAGTATACAGGCGTGTGTGGTGGTGGAGTATACAGGCGTCTGTGGTGGTGGCAGAGTGTACAGGCGTCTGTGGTGGTGGCAGAGTGTACAGGCGTGTGTGGTGGTGGCAGAGTATACAGGTGTGTGTGTGGTGGCGGCAGAGTGTACAGGTGTGTGTGGTGGTGGCGGCAGAGTGTACAGGCGTGTGTGGTGGTGGTGGCAGAGTGTAGAGGCGTGTGTGGTGGTGGCGGCAGAGTGTACAGGCGTGTGTGGTGGTGGCGGCAGAGTGTACAGGCGTGTGTGGTGGTGGCGGCAGAGTGTACAGGCGTGTGTGGTGGTGGCGGCAGAGTGTACAGGCGTGTGTGGTGGTGGCGGCAGAGTGTACAGGCGTGTGTGGTGGCGGCAGAGTGTACAGGTGTGTGTGGTGGTGGCGGCAGAGTGTACAGGCGTGTGTGGTGGGGCAGAGTATACAGGCGTGTGTGGTGGTGGAGTATACAGGCGTCTGTGGTTGGTGCGCAGAGTGTACAGGCGTGTGTGGTGGCAGAGTATACAGGCGTGTGTGGTGGTGGGAGTATACAGGCGTCTGTGGTGGTGGCAGAGTGTACAGGCGTCTGTGGTGGTGGTCAGAGTGTACAGGCGTGTGTGGTGGTGGCAGAGTATACAGGTGTGTGTGGTGGCGGCAGAGTGTAACAGGTGTGTGTGGGTTAGTGTGGGGCAGAGTGTACAGGCGTGTGTGGTGGTGGTGGCAGAGTGTAGAGGCGTGTGTGGTGGTGGCGGCAGAGTGTACAGGCGTGTGTGGTGGTGGCGGCAGAGTGTACAGGCGTGTGTGGTGGTGGCGGCAGAGTGTACAGGCGTGTGTGGTGGTGGCGGCAGAGTGTACAGGCGTGTTGTGGTGGTGGCGGCAGAGTGTACAGGCGTGTGTGGTGGTGGCGGCAGAGAGTGTACAGGCGTGTGTGGTGGCGGCAGAGTGTACAGGTGTGTGTGGTGGTGGCGGCAGAGTGTACAGGTGTGTGTGGTGGCGGCAGAGTGTACAGGTGTGTGTGGTGGTGGCGGCAGAGTGTACAGGCGTGTGTGGTGGTGGCGGCAGAGTGTACAGGCGTGTGTGGTGGTGGCGGCAGAGTGTACAGGCGTGTGTGGTGGCGGCAGAGTGTACAGGTGTGTGTGGTGGTGGCGGCAGAGTGTACAGGTGTGTGTGGTGGCGGCAGAGTGTACAGGTGTGTGTGGTGGTGGCAGGCAGAGTGTACAGGCGTGTGTGGTGGTGGCGGCAGAGTGTACAGGCGTGTGTGGTGGTGGCGGCAGAGTGTACAGGCGTGTGTGGTGGCGGCAGAGTGTACAGGTGTGTGTGTGGTGTCAGGTGGCGGGCAGAGTGTACAGGCGTGTGTGGTGGCAGAGTATACAGGCGTGTGTGGTGGTGGAGTATACAGGCGTCTGTGGTGGTGGCAGAGTGTACAGGCGTGTGTGGTGGTGGAGTATACAGGCGTGTGTGGTGGTGGAGTATACAGGCGTCTGTGGTGGTGGCAGAGTGTACAGGCGTGTGTGGTGGTGGAGTATACAGGCGTCTGTGGTGGTGGCAGAGTGTACAGGCGTGTGTGGTGGTGGCGGCAGAGTGTACAGGCGTGTGTGGTGGTGGCGGCAGAGTGTACAGGCGTGTGTGGTGGTGGCGGCAGAGTGTACAGGCGTGTGTGGTGGTGGCGGCAGAGTGTACAGGCGTGTGTGGTGGCGGCAGAGTGTACAGGCGTGTGTGGTGGTGGCGGCAGAGTGTACAGGCGTGTGTGTTGGTGGCGGCAGAGTGTACAGGCGTGTGTGGTGGTGGCGGCAGAGTGTACAGGCGTGTGTGGTGGTGGCGGCAGAGTGTACAGGCGTGTGTGGTGGCGGCAGAGTGTACAGGTGTGTGTGGTGGTGGCGGCAGAGTGTACAGGCGTGTGTGGTGGCAGAGTATACAGGCGTGTGTGGTGGTGGAGTATACAGGCGTCTGTGGTGGTGGCAGAGTGTACAGGCGTGTGTGGTGGCAGAGTATACAGGCGTGTGTGGTGGTGGAGTATACAGGCGTCTGTGGTGGTGGCAGAGTGTACAGGCGTGTGTGGTGGTGGAGTATACAGGTGTCTGTGGTGCGCTCGTGCAAGGCAGGGGTTAAAAAAAATAAAAAAAGATTATGCTCACCTCACCCCGAGCCCCCGCCGTCTTCTGCCGTGTTCCGCCGTCTTCTGCCGTGTTCCGCTAGGCTCCCGGTGCCTGCAGTGATCTTCTATCTACTGAGAGTGAAGGACCTGTGGTGATGTCAGAGTCACGTGACCCGCGATTTGCCTGGAGTAAGCTGGTGTCACGTGACTCTGACATCACCACAGGTCCTTCACTCTCAGTAGATAGAAGATCACTGCAGCCACCGGGAGCCTAGCGGAACACGGGAGAAGACGGCGGGAGACAGCGCGGGCTCGGGTAGAGGTGAGGATTTTTTTTTTTTTTAGAGTAGTGCGGGTCTGCGGCTCGTGATGACGCTGCGCGTCATCACTCGCAGTCCCGCGCAAAGCATGTTGGGATTCGGCTACAGTGCCCGAATTCCCAACTGCGGATTATATAAGTAGATATTTATCATCTAACTTTTCTATAGTAAACTGTTAAAGATGTAGCTGATTTTGACATTAAAGGTAACCTGTCAGAAAGTTTGCCAGTCCCCCAAAAATGATTATGAATGTGTAGTTCTTTAAAAGATAAGTGAGTAAATCCCTTTATAACTATAATGTGCTGTTTCAGTAGCGGGAAATCACATTTTGAAGTTCAGCCTGTAAGTACATTGGGTCATGATGATATACCTACTTTTGTGTGTTTCGAATAGAAGCACTGTATACGGCACGGGTGTCGGGGTATATTTTATGTGGAGTAAATTCTTTGTGTGTGTTGGAAATAGGTGCGCCACATAATCTTTTTACTTGTAAAGAAATGCTGACAGCCCTGGGTGGTACATTTTTGCTGTTCGTTAAAGGGAACCTGTCAGAAATATTTACCCCTTTAAATGATTAATATAAATGTGTAGCCCTTTAAAATATAAGGCAGTCAATCCTTTTATGACCTCAAACTGCTGCTCCAGTAGCGAGAAAACATGTTTTATAGTTTAGTCTGGAAGTAGATGATTCACTTGTAGTGCCTCAGCCTCTGTGTATGTCTGAACTAGCAGCACCCTTCCTTGGGTGACTGACAGGTCAGTAGCCATGTACCAGAGCAAACAGTCTGCCAATAAGTCATGAGAGTGTGCTGCTAGTTTGGGAATACAGCGGAAGCTTGAGGCGCTGTAAGTGCATCATCACGACCCAATGTACAACTGGTGTCACGCTTCTGGGGGAAGACGCCCTATAGTGGACCCACTGGGCCATGGTACCGAACTCTCCTGAGTGAGCTGGTCCTAGTTTAATCAAGCCCTATACAGGGATTGTGAGGGGCAAGCCCAGGGGGGTCTAAATGCCACAGCTGCTAGTACCAGGGGGGCGGCTCGTAGGGTTAGCCTATACTACGGTATAGCTAAGCAGGATTCGAGGTAACAGGGCCCAAGACTAGGAGAGCAGGAATGGTTCTACTGGAGGAGAGCATGAGGAGGACCTGACCAACAGCCAGCAAAGCAGAAGCTTAACTAACTCAATAATCAGGCACCTCCTATCAGTGGACGTGGCCTGATATAGTGGAGGACGAACAGCTATTGGTCAAGGGGTGTGTCAGGTTGAGCTGTGTTGGCCCTTAGATTCACAGGGGAGGAGCGCGGCTGCGCCTAGTGCACCGCTGATTAGATTCATGACTGTGCTCATGTGTGAGCCCGATGGTCAACAGACAGGAAGGGGACCCGGCGATGGCTCCGGGACACAACAAGCCTGGATGCCTGATTGGTAGAGGAGGAGAGGATGCAGACCCAGGAGAGGTGAGCGGGGAAACGGTGCCAGGGGACCTAACAACTGGCTTATATTTTAAAGGGTTTCACAATTATATTATTAATTTAAGGAGAGTTAAAAGTTTTTGACAGGCTTCTTTTTAACAAACAGCAAATATGTTCCAACCAGGGCTGTTGGCATTTCTTTACATAGGAAAAAGATTGTGTGGTCCACCTATCTCCAACACACACAAAGGATTTACTGCACATAAAATGGATCCTGACTCCAGTATACAGTACTGATATTTGAAAGGATATTTATATAGTGTGTGTACACACCATACACCAGAGGTTCACAACCTTTCTGAGCTTGAGACCCACACTCAGCTCTAAAAGCTGTACATAAGCTGTATTGAGCAATAAGAGAGAGGCACAAGTTTTAGATTCAACAGATTCAATATAAGTATTCATATTTACAAAGTGTATACAACAAGAGGATAGCATGTATAACCTAAGAGGAAGGGAGGGAGAGAAGTGAGAAAAATATGAATACAAACTAGAATATAACTTTCATTATCTGATTTTTATTGAAACCATTAATTGTGCATTTACAGCCCCTTTTACATCAGAGTTTTTCGCTGATTGCGGCAGATCTGACAGATTTACCGCATCTGCCGCCTAACGGCCGCACTTGTGGCACACTTGTGGCACGCCCCATGCATTGTCTATGGGGCTTGTGGCAAGTGCCGTATTGCCACGATCTGACAATACCAGCAGTTGCGGCCGTGGAAAAAAACACAGTCAGCTGCGGTTATTTTGTGTGGCCACAACTGCCACAAGTGCTGTATCGCGGCAATACCGCACTTGCCGCAAGCCCCATAGACAAAGCATGGGGCGTGCCGCAAGTGTGCTGCAAGTGCGGCCGTTAGGTGGCAGATGCGGTAAATCTGCCGAATCTGCTGCAATCAGCGAAAAATGCTGTTGTGAAAGGGGCCTTACTGAAACCCTGACCTCTACAGATACGATAGTACAGTATTGTTTGCCCCCCATAGCTATAAGTTATACAGTCACTAAAGTCTACGGTCCCATGTCAGGTTATACACCCAGCTTGAAGGGATGGGAATTGCAGGGGATAAACAGCAGACATTGCTGCAATTGATGTGCACATATTTAATAGCATATCTTTGCTCCACAAAGACTACATAAATAAATATATGAAATTAAAAATGAATTAATTCATATGTTCTTTGCTTTTACGTATCTTGTGTAAAAAGTCTTCTTTATTTGAAAAGTACCAGTATGTCTTTTACAGAAATGGTAAAAAAAGGTTTTATTATTGTAGTTATTATTAACCTCTAATACTTTGCCCAAAATATAAATTGACCCTATAAATAATTATCATAAACTGTAAGGAATCTAATGCTAAGGAAGCTTGAGTGTCAAAGAGTTCATATTGCAAAAGCTCAAATGCCACCTCTACGCGCAGTCATTAATTGGGCTACGTGAGATACCATATATTGAAAACCAGCATCTTAGCCCTACTCAAGCTGGCAGACATTCATGTAATCTTTAGTGATGCATGGCCTATTGAATTGTAGATCTGGATATTATACAATTCACCTGGCGCTACCTCATATGTTTATAACAAGAACATATACTAATGTGAACAAATGAGTATACGAAAAGCAAGATTTGCTGATCATATAATAGTAAGTACTATTAACTCCTTGCCGACACAGGACGTTGTACAACAAGACACGGTCTGGGAACTTGCTATCTACCTTATGGAGACAGCTAAGTCAGAATATCCCACACAGTACACTGATGAGGGGCAGTTGCCCCGAAACGGGGCGTCTGTAATTTGGGTTCTGATCTGGCACAAATCCCTTAGTCATATTAAAAGCTTGTTGGAAAGTGATTATGACTTTGAGGAGCTGCTTAAATGTGGCACTGGAGTTTCTCCACTTCCTTAGTGAAGTGCAAATTTGCATATATCTGAGAGGAGGGAAGTGGCTACAATCTCCTCACCTACTTAGCTGTCTCCATAAGGTAGATAGCAAGTTCCCAGACAATGAAAAATGAAAAATTCCCCAGTCATGAAGGGGTTAAAAGTGGTCAGTTTGTAAGAGGGTGAGAAGTGTTGACAGTGGACAGCGGGATTCTTCTATAAGAAGGCCAATACTTGCAGCCTTCCGCTGGCGAGACTGCTACACCCAAGAAGGGGCCCGACCTTCATTTCTTCAATTAAGACAGGGGCAGGAAAAGTGGGTCACAACAATGAGGAGATTTCTGGGGTCTTTCAAAAATTCTATAAGTACCTGTACAACATAAAAGGGAAATTCTCGGAAATGGATCCTTCGACTCTAAGATCCAAAATTAAACATTACATAAAAAAGGTTAATATCCCATCTTTGTCAGAGGCTGATTTAATAACTCTGGAGGAGTTCATCACCGCAGAGGAGTTGTCGGAAGTGATCAAGGCCACCCCGACATCTAAATGCTCAGGACCTGACGGGTTCACACCAATCTTTTACAAAACTCTACTAGACAGTCTGCTGCTCCAAATGATCTTTACGTTCAATGCAATCTCGGAGGGTGAAAGTTTCACACCCCAGGCGCTGGAGGCACATATATGTGTGATCCCGAAACCCAATAAGGACCCTTTGTTGGCGGGAAGCTATAGACCAATTTTTTTTTTAAATCAGGTAGATTTTTATTGAACATTTTAACAGGTTACATTAGTACAAGGTACAACCCCTCCCGTCCCCCTCCCGCCCCTGTCCCTGACAGCAAATCCAGCCAACAGCGGCCAGACAATAGGAATCAAACATTAGCGTAAATATGAAAAAATGTACAATCGTCTTGTCACCTATCCTACCCCTGGTAAGTATATCAGGAATATATAGACCAATTTAATAAACGTGGATATCAAAATATTTGCAAAGATTATGGCTGACAGACTATCCAAATTGCTGCCCTCAATTATCAATCTAGACCAGGTGTGCTTTGTCAAGGGCCGAGAGGAGCGGGACAGCATCATTAGAGCCCTTCTCATTGTAGACAGGGCTAGGGTGTGAAAGTCCCCTCTTTGTCTGTTATCAGTGGATGCCGAAAAGGCCTATGACAGAGTCCACTGGAGTTTCTTACGGAAGCCTTAGAGCATATTGGTCTACGACAAAAAACTTTAGGTATAGTTATGTCCTTGTATTCTAAGCCCTCAGCAAGGGTAAGGATTAATGGGTCCTTATCTGACCAGTTCTATATCCAAAATGGAACGAGGCAAGGGTGTCCGTTGTCCCCTTTGTTATATGTCATCATAATTGAACATCTGGCTAAAGCTATAAGAGACAACGACAATATTAAAGGGATACAGGTTGGGAATACCATTCAAAAGACGGCCTTGTTTGCTGATGACGTGCTCCTCTACGTCTCCCCACCTGTTATTTCCTTTACTGTTCTACTAAAGGAGTTCAACACTTTTGGGGCATTAAAATGTTAAGGTTAACTGCTCAAAAACAGAGGCTCTAAACATTTCTTTACCCCCTAGAAGTAGCCTCCCTAATGAGGGACTTTCCTTTTCAGTGGAGATAGGGACAGATCTCCTACTTGGGTGTGGACCTCCCTGTTGACCTACATAAACTCTTTTCCCTGAATAATCAAGTCATTTTAGACAAGGTAGGGACTCTTCTGGAGTCTTATAGATTACTAAAATTATCATGGCTAGGCAAGATTCGCGTCATTAAGATGGACATCCTGCCGAGATTTCTGTATATATTCCAAGCAGTTCCTGTTTGGCCTCACAGATCTTTTTTTTTCCAAAATCCGCTCTCTGATCTCTCGTTTCATCTGGAAGGGGACAAAGCTGAGGGTGGGTTATAAGACCCTGTCAGCACCTCGGCAAAACGGAGGAGTAGGTCTCCCAAATCTTTAGAAATATTGTCAGGCAGTCATTTTAGTTAGACTTCTGGACTGGAAATACAAAAGGGCCACTAAGAAATGGGTTCAGATTGAACAGGAGGGGATAGAAATACCCCTGCAGTATCTTCAATGGACATCCAGACATTCCATCAAAAACCATGGGAACCTTAGACTCCTCACCATGGAAGCATTAAGGGCATGGCAAACTACACTAGACAGGACTACGGATGCACAGATGGTGAACTCTTTGTCTCCAATATTTCGAAATCAGGCTTTCCCCCTGGGATGAAGAGGCATACCTATTTGGGCTGGAGGTTCAGTGACGATATTCAGATCCATCACATCCTACAACACGGTGTGCTTCCCACATTTAATGTTCTGCAAAACAAGAGCAGCAATTTATCAAATTCTAGCAGTGGCAGAACGAAAGGATAAGCATAAATATCGGATCTCCTAGGAAAAGGAACTGGGGAGGTCTATCTCCAGTGAAGACTGGGAAAGATGCTCCCTAATGGCTCATAAGTTGCCTGGCTCATGCGATGCGCAAGAGAAGTGCTATAAACTGCAATTTAGATGGTATATCACCCCAGACAGGCTGCACAGGTTCTCTCCAACGACCTCCAAATTTTGCTGGAGGTGTGGGCCCGAAGAGGGTACGCTGCTACGTATTTGGTGGGACTGCTCCCTGATCAGTGAGTTTTGGGAGAAAGTGTTCCGTAACTACGGATTGGTAACCGGTAACCATGTAGTTGGAAATCCGGAGATGGAATTACTCTCTGTGTTGCCGGGTTCAGTGAGGGCCCAAAAGAGAGGCATTCTACGATTTTGCTTTTCTGCGGCCAGAGCAGTGATTCCTCACCACTGGAAGAACCAGAATCCACCAACTATTATAGAATGGTACTCAGAGATGGAGTCCATGTATATAATGGAAGAGATCTCTGCTGGGCTCCTTCAGACAATCAGAGTGGATCCTTTTTAAAGACGCCAATAATTATAATGAGTTGTTCTCCTAATTTGAACTAGGCGATACCTCTATAATCATTCATACCTGACCATACAATCCCCATTCCTAGGTTCTTAATCGCATGTTAATGAGATCTGGCTTATACAATCTTTCTCTCCTTCCTTTTTGTTACCACCCCCTCTCCTTATTCCCTTGGGTGACTAAAGGTTTAAAGGAACTGACCTTCTAAGAATATACCGTATATACTCGTGTATAAGCCGACCCATGTATAAGCCGACCCCCCTACTTTTGCCCCCAAAACCTGGGAAAACCTATTGACTCGTGTATAAGCCGAGGGTGGACCCCAGCACAAGTATACAGCCCCCAGCAGTGTGGTATACAGCAGCCTCCCCAGTGGTATTATACAGCAGCAGCCCCAGTGGTATATACAGCAGCAGCGCCAGTGGTATATACAGCAGCAGCCCCAGTGGTAGTATACAGAAGCCCCAGAGGTATATACAGCAGCCCCAGTGGTAGTATACAGAAGCCCCAGAGGTATATACAGCAGCCCCAGTGGTAGTATACAGAAGCCCCTAGAGGTATATACAGCAGCCCCAGTGGTAGTATACAGAAGCCCCAGAGGTATATACAGGCCCCCCCATCAGTATACAGCAGCCCCAGTGGTAGTATACAGATGCCCCAGAGGTATATACAGGCCACCCCATCTATATACAGCAGCCCTAGTGGTAGTATACAGATGCCCCAGAGGTATATACAGGCCCCCCCATCTATATACAGTAGCCCCAGTGGTAGTATACAGATGACCCAGAGGTATATACAGGCCCCCCCCATCAGTATACAGCAGCCCCAGTGGTAGTATACAGATGCACCAGAGATATATACGGGCCCCCCATCTATATACAGCAGCCCCAGTGGTAGTATACAGATGCCCCAGAGGTATATACAGGCCCCCCCATCTATATACAGCAGCCCCAGTGGTAGTATACAGATGCCCCAGAGGTATATACAGGCCCCCCCATCTATATACAGGCCCCCCCGCCGCAATCCTGTAAAGGAAGAGATTAGTATACTTATCCCTCCGCTGTCCAGCTGCCGCTGTCCCGCGGCCATCGCGATCCTCCATCTTCTTCCGGCTTCCTCCTCGGTCGCGCAGACAATGACGTCATTGCCTGCGCCCACCGGAGGAAGCCTGAAGAAGACGGAAGACGCTGGATGAAGATGGAGGAGCGTGATGGCGGCGGCGGGACAGCGGAGGGATAAGTATACTAATCTCTTCCTTTACAGGATTGCGGCGGGGGGGGCACTGTATACTGTATACATTGTATACAGTATACAGTGACTCGCGTATAAGCCGAGGGGGGGACTTTTCAGCCCAATTTTTGGGCTGAAAAACTCGGCTTATATGCGAGTATATACGGTACCATGATAATTTCAGATGAAAATCGATTGTTTGATAAACTCCTCATTTTGAAGAGGATATTTATAATATAATTGCGTAAACTTTGTATTTCTTATTTTATTTTTTATTGTGTCTCTTCTGTTATTAATTGTCTCGAGATAAAGATAAGACGAAAGAGTAGACAATTTTCTCTGTACGTTATACTAATGTAAAAAGTGATAAGTACTGAAAATTACCAATGTGAATTCAATACGAAATGGGAATGGTTGGTGATATTAACTTCCTTTTTGTGGCCCAGTAGTATATGGAAAAGGGAAAACTTTTCCAGATGGGTGGTGACCATGGTGGCTATTTTGAAGTCAGCTATTTTGGATTCAACTTTGTTTTTTTCATTGGGAAGAGGGTCATGTGACACATCAAACGTATTGAGAATTTCATAAGAAAACATTGGTGTGCTTGGTTTTAACATAATTTTATTCTTTCGTGAGTTATTTACAAGTTTATGATCACTCATAAAATGCGCTCAAAGTGCTGCCCATTGTGCTGGATTGTCAATACAACCCTGTTCTCCCACTGTTGTCACACTGATAGCAACACCGCAGAAGAATGCTATCACAGGCTTCCAGTATCTGTTGTTTCAGATGCTGCACATCTCGTATCTTCACAGCACAGACCATTCAACTGGCCCACAATGACCAATCAACTTTCCAGGAAACTGTTCATGTAGGAATGCTCGTACCTGACACCCATAATGTGGTGGTGCACCATCTTATTGGAAAAACTCAGGGCACATGCCATCTTCAGTGCAGAAAGAGGGCAACGCATCACCATTCACAAAAAGTTTGCCTCATCACTGAACATAATGTTCTGTGTAAACTGAGGGTCCTGGTCCAATTTTTGTTTTGCCCATTCTGCAAATTCAGTGCGCCGATCTGGGTAATCCTCGTTGAGATGCTGCACCAGCTGGATTTTGTAAGGGTGCCATTTGTGAGTAGCGAATATCAGCCAAAGGGATGTTCGACTGATGCCACTCTTCAGTGACATGCAGCAAGTGCTATTCTGTGGGCTCTTGCTGAATGAAGCTAGGACAGCCACTGATGATTCTTCATTAGTGACAGTTTTCTTGTGTCCATATTTTGGCAAATCCAACATTGAACCTGTTTCACGAAATTTGGCAAACAGTTTGATAACTGTAGCATGGGAGATGCGTGGTCTCGTAGGGTGTCTTACATTGAAACCTGCTGCAATGACCTGGGTCAACACAATTTCTATCCGCTCCTCACTATGCGTCATGTCAATGGCTGTAAACAAAGAGGAACTTGTAATTAACTCATGAAAGAATAAAGTTATGTTAAAACCAAGCACAGCATTGTTTTTCTTAAGGTATCAACAATGCTGTGGAAATGGATGGAAAATATCGCGCCACCAATCAAGAGAGATGTCAATTCGGAATCCTAGAATAGAGCCTTTATTCCTACACGTTTCGTGTGCCACTTCACACTTCCTCAGTGAAAAGCTTACAGATAATACTAACTGTAGCCATTTTGTAGTGGCAGGAACCTATGTAAAAATCAGCTTTATCAAAGATAGTAAACAGATCTTTTGTCAGCAATAATAGTGCATTAAGGTATATAAATCATAAAGGTACAATAGTATAGTGAAACAATGAAAAATTATAACATGCTGTATGCATATATATATATATCCAATAAATTAGTAGAATCATTAAACCGCTTTTCCAAAGAGATGTATGTGGTAATACATGTCATACAAATGCTCAACATTAAAAACATATTTTTAATAGAAAATTATTTTCCATCCATCTCCACAGCATTGTTGATATCTTCTGATCCATGGGTGGTTCGCTGTAGCCTAAGGTGTTTGATGTGGTTGTGTCTCACACAACCCCACAAGGTGAGCATACTTGCTAATACATCATTATTCCTGTGTTTACCAGTTAAGACCCTATGTGCGCTGCCTTTTTCCTCCAGTTTTTCTCAGATTGTTTTTCTTATGAAATTCTCAATAAGTTTGATGTGTCACATGACCCTCTTCCCATTGATAAAAATAAAGTTGGATTCAAAATGGCCGATTTCAAAATGACCACCATGGTCACCATCCATCTGGAAAAGTTTTCCCCCTCCCATATACTAATGTGCCACAAACAGGAAGTTGATATCACCAACCATTCCCATTTTATTTAGGTGTACCAATATAAATAGCCCACCCTGTAGTTTGCTCCTCAATGAGGGGAACCAAACAACTGAGATGTTGTACTAAGAAGCCAGCTGGGGCAGGATCAGCCATGCCAGGTCTGTGCCTTCACCCTGCATTGCCATTGAATACACTGGGTCCCTGGCGCTGGCACTTACACAAGTTTGTTTTCACAATAGTGCGTGTTTTGCAGGCTTAGACATAACCATCATTTTAATTTTTATTTCATAAATCAATAGAACACATGACAATAAGCAACTTTGTAATATATCTGTCATGCTTTTGGACTTGAACTTGTGTTGTGTGATTTGCTTCTTTCTCCTCTGAGCCACAGTGGCTTCTGTTTCTTCCCAGGTTCTTATTATCTATTGTCCTTGTTTCATTCTTTCTTCTTCAGACAACAGTTGTTGTCAATTCTTAATTTAGCCTGCCCTTTCAAGTTTTGGGTGCAATTATTTAAACTTTTCCCTGACTGATCTTTCCTGCTGGTGATATTCTTTAAGGTTTCTACTTGAAATACAGCCTTACTGCCTTTGGATTTCTGCCAGTCATTGAGTTCAGCTAGGTTATTTATCTCTGCTGTTTCTTCTATCCGTCCTATTCTGTTCTGCTTTTTTAGCTAGGAGATAGGAGGCATTTTCTTCTAGCAGTAAGTAGTACTTCACTTTTTCGCCTTTTTTTGGGGGTTTTATGTTTTCTCACTTCGGGGATCCTTTCAATCTCTGCACACCTTCCTGAATTCAGGGTTTTAATGCTCTTCCCCTTTCCCCCGGGTCCTAAGAAGAAAACTGGGTGGCCAATTAGGAAGCCAGGTCCAAATTGTCAAATCCTAGTCCTGTGGTTGGGTTATTCCAGCCTATGCATAGACCGCTAAGGACTGTGCAGCTAGGAACCTCAGTCTGTACAGGAACCACTTGGGTCAGGCGTTTGTTCTAAGATAGATCATAGTTTTCCATGTGAGTTAAGGTACCGTTACACGGCACGATGTTGTAACGATGTCCGCAACAATCTCATGGACGCGCGGTTGTTGCAGACATCATTTTGACATCGTTGGTGAGATGTCAAACATCTATATATCGTGGACAACTCACCAACGATGTTGTGAGAAGGTATCGTTCACAAGCCCTGCGAACGATCCCTGCTCATTGCTTAGAATGGGCGAAGTTGTCAACGACATCGTTATCGCGGTGTCACACACAACGATCTAGCAGGTTGGCGGATTGTTGATCGTGAGCTTTGAGAACATGTTCTCAAACCTGCGATCAACGATCCAACAACTTATCGTTGTTGAATCTCGGTGTTACACGCGACGACGTCCTAGCGATGTCGCTGGAACGCCTCCAAACCCGTGACATATCAGCGATATTGTTAATGATGTCGTGCCGTCTAACGGTACCTTTAATATGATGGCCCAACAGTACCTCAGCAGACAAATTTGTTTCTCTCCCCTCCTCTCCTATTTCAGTAATGCAAAAATTTGTGTTCACTGAAGACAGATTTTACCCAGAAATGGAGAATTTCGAGAATGAAAGATCAGTCCAGAGAAGGAGAAAGAAGCAAATTTGTCTGATAAGATGTATTACAAAGTTGCTTTTTTTCATTGGTGCTATTGATTTATAGAATAAAATATTAAAAACTGTGCTTTAAAACTAATAGGAGCAGTTGCCCCAAAGCACATTTTGCCAGCAAAAACCCTGCTTCTTCTAGTTAGATTTTAATTTCTATCCACATTCCTTTCAATCTTCTTATTCTTCTCCTTCCTATTAGGTTATAAAATGCTGAAGCAAACTGAATTATTTTGTGTATAAATTTAGAATCCCCTTTGTGCATATGATAATGTCAATGCATTTTAGTATAAAATGAGGTTGTGACTTATTTGATTCCAGGAATGCATTACTATTATCGAGCCTAAGGTCACATTAGTCATGGCCCAGTCATCTGCTCAAGTGGTCGATTTAGCATTTGTTTTTGTGCTAGTCAGGTTAAATTGAATTTTCATAGCTGTACTAGAAAATACATTACAAAAACCGGTGTAATGGCAAAGGTGTTGAAATTTACATATAAACTATAAGAAATCTATAGATTTTCCGTAAGTACTCTAAGGGCCAATTGATTTCTGTATAATAGAAATTGGTAAAGTAGCTGATTTCTGGTGAATAAATGTCCCACAGAGTGATTTATATCCTTCTCCTGTACGAAAAAAATGAAGTTCCATTCACAGTGTATGAAAATAATGGTCCTTCCTAACAATCTGTTTAGCCGCTAAATTTGTGGCAGTTTCCTGGCCTAGCAACATTGTTCATAGCTGTTGTATATGTTACCCTTTAAAGAACCCTCCAGCATTTATTTTTATTTTTTTTAGTGGCAGAGTGGCGCTTTAAATATAAGCCCCCTGCGCCCAGTGTTATAGTGACCCACTGGCGTTTTTATACTTTTCTGGCACCGCTTCAGTCCCGTGGCGCCATCTTGTGTTGGCAACGTCTGACTGCCCACAAGTCAGAAATTATGTTACAAGCTCCAAATGCATCTCTGAGAGCCAGAACGAGGCTCCCTTCAAGATGTACTGAAAACTGACCTCCAGAGCATTCCATCAAACACTGGAGCTTCCAGCAGGTCGGCAGTGATAGAAAATGAAGCAGCCGGAAGGTGAGTGTAAGACAGGAGGAAGGAGAATTACATTTAAAGCGCCACTCTAGCGGTTCAGTATAAAAACATGCTGGAGTGGTGGTTTAACCCCTTCCCAACCTTGGACATACTGGTACATCCAAGGTCATGCCGCTTGCTTTGATGCGGACCCACATGTCAAGATTGCATCTGTCCCTGGCTGATCTGATCTGCCGACATGTGCCTCTTACAGCTGCAGGTTGATTGGAAATCCGCTCGTGGCTGTAAATCACTTAAATCCTGCTGTCAATCTGACAGCGGGATTTAATACTCACCGATGGGAAGCGCATCATTCCCTGCTCTCATTTCGTCATCCCAGGGTGCCAATGGTTTGTCAAGGCAGCCAGGGGTCAGCTGATGATTCACGTGTCTATCATTATGATCCTCCTGTGAATGCCAATTGTGCGCCAGCATTGTGATTTCTGCTGTTCAGTGCAATGCTCTATATATCAAAAGGGATTGGATAATTACAGCTTCAAGTCCCTTAAAGGGACTAGTAAGTACAGTCAAAAACAAAAGTTTTTTAAAATATTGGGAAAAAATCAGAAAAGTTCAAATCACCTCCCTTTTGCCCCATTGAAATTGGATCCATAAAAAAATAAATCTGATGGGTAAACAGCGCAACAAAAAGAACCTAAAAATGTCAGAATTACACATTTTTTTGGCTGCTGGAACATTGCAATAAAATACAATAAGAGGAGATCAAAAATGGTATCCATAAAAACATCGTCTCATGGCTCAGAAAATAATCTGTCTCACAGCCCCAGATCCCGAAAAATAAAACAATATAGTTCTCGGAAAATGGAGCCAACAACAATTTTTTTAAACGAACTTTTGAATTATTTTTCATTACTTAAATAAAGAAAAACTGTACATGTCTGGTGTCATGGAAGAAAACAAAAACAATTGCGGAATTGCACTTTTTTTTTTTACAATTATTGGACTTGGAATTTTCCCCCCATTTTCCAGTACACAATATGGGATAAAATGAATGGTGTCAATCAAAAGTAAATCTCGTTCCACAAAAACAAGGCCTCATATGTCTATATTGACAAAAAAATAAAAAAGTTATGGCTCTTGAGGAAAGAACAAAAGCACAAAAAATGGAAGGGGTTAAAAATGGGCCTGAGAAATCAATGTATTTTATGACTCCATCATTCAGTCATATTAATAGGTCTTGATTTATATACATTTCAGATGTGATAATGTTCCATTGATGTCCTTATTCAATCCATATTACCCATTTAGACGTCAATAGAATCTGATAAAATTAGCAATAACTTATTTTTACCAACTTTTGGTGCAAATGATCATGAGAAATGATACAAACATGGATGCAAATATGGGTGACCATTTGTGTTATGGCTGTTGTCAGAAAATAAGAGCAGTTTATAAAACAAATGATATATTTCATTTCACTATTTAACTTTACTTAGTGAGAAAAAAAATGTAGACAATGCATTAAAGAGAATTTGTTAGTGGGTGTAAACTGCCCAATCTGAGGGCAACAAGAAATAGTAACAAATAGCCTAAATAAAGTTTTCTTGCAATGGTTTCCAGAAAATCATAGTTTATCGAATGCAGCACTGAAGTTCTATCAATGACTCCCAAATGCTTCCTTGTAGGCGCCATTCATACATCCAGTTTTCGCATACAGTCATGGCTGGAAGTGTTGACACCCTTGAAATTGGTCCAGAAAATGAAGTATGTTTCCCATAAAATGATTGCAATCACACAGGATTTGTTATACACGTTTATTTTCTTTGTGTGTATTGGAATAAGGCTGCTTTCACATCAGCGGTTTTCGCTGATCGCGGCAGTTGCGGTGAAAAAACCACAACTGCCGCGATTACCGCATAACGGCTGCACTTGCGGTTCACTTGTGGCAAGCCCCATACAATGTCTATGGGGCTTGCGGTAAGTGTGCGGCAGGTGCGGCCGCGAAAAAAAACGCGGTATGCCACGTTTTTTTTTGCTGCCACACCTGCCGCAAGTGCCGAAACCGCACTTGCCACACCTGTCACAAGCCCCATAGACATTGTATGGGGCTTGCCGCAAGTGAACCGCAAGTGCAGCCGTTATGCGGTAACTGCGGTAGTTGCTGTTTTTTCACCGCAACTGCCGCAATCTGCAAAAATCGCTGATGTCAAAGGGGCCTAACACAAAAAAAAACTGAGAAAAAAACCCAAATTGGACATAATTTCACACAAAATCCCAAAAATGGACCGGACGAACTTGTTGGCACCTTTTCAAAATTGTGGGTAAACAACTTTATTTCAAGCAAGTGATACTTGAAGCTCACCTGTGGAGAGTAACAGGTATGGGCAATATGAAAATCACACCTGAAACCAGATAAAAAGAGAAGTTGACTCAATCTGTAATTGCAATAATTTTTTAGGACAAATACTTCATTTACAAGGTCAAGAGTGGCAACACTTTTGGTCAAGACTGTGTATGTGTGCTCTCTGGTTTACTGATTGATGGCACACAGAGACATCATAGACTGTGGGACATCACATGAGACATGTCTGACACTGGATCTTTTCATAAAACAAATTCATCATAATTTTATGAATTCAACTGGAACAAAAGTCGGCTCTCCATCCACCAGGATCTTTATGAATTGGACAAGGTTGGTATTGGAAAGGATGCCATTGGTGCGCTTGTCAAATAAAAAATACGGAACTGTAACTTCAAGCTAATTCAGTGAAGTAGTCCCCCAAATGTATTTAAGAATATTATTTTAATCAAATGAGTTTTCAGACCTGATCAAAAAGAATATTAAAACATGAGGGGCTTTATTAAAGATTTCCCCCGGCCCACTTCTATTTATTGCAGGATAATGAAGCTGAACATGTGTAATGATATAAGTCTCTATAGGTTATGTGCCAATTTGCAATTGTGAACTTATAACAGTCTTTCTTTTACAGGTGCTGAAGTGGTGTGAGGTCTGATAATAAACCCAGTGTAATCCAGAGCAGTCATCAAGTTCCTTTACTTGGAAGGCCGCACACCAAGGGAGATGTTCAATGAGATAAAAGAGGTTTATGGTGACAATTCCCCTCATATGATGTAGTCAAGAACTGGCATCATCATTTCAAATGTGGTCGAACCTCAGTGGAAACAGCTCCAAATACAAGACGACCATATTCGGCTATGGATGAACACACCTTTTAAGTAAAGGAACTTGATGACTGCTCTGTATTCCACTGGGTTAATTATTACACCTCACACCTCTTCAGCACCTGTAAAAGAAAGACCGTTATCAGTTCAGAGTTTCAAATTGGCACATAACCTATAGAGACTTATATCATTACACGTGCAGTTTCAGTGTCCTGCGATAAATGGAAGTGGGTCAGGGGAATCTTTAATAAACACCTTTCGTATATGCACTTGCAATGGGCTGCAAAGCAGTTTATAAATCCCTATTTCATATTACTGTGGACACCTTTGAGGGAATTTTATTACTAAAAGGCTTGGATTTTATACTAAAAAAAAATATATATTTTTTGTAATTGGGTCTTACTGTCAATGTTTCAATGGTGTAGTGTAGCCTGCATGCATTCTCAAACATTGCAGGCTGCTCCGTTCCTTTGAGTGTGAAATCCATCAGATGAGCTCAGTTACAGATTGATATACCTTATAAACCCTTCTCACTGGTCTGCAAAACCAGGCTGTGGAGTTCGAGTCATATAGTTGGAATTAGTGTCCATTTTGGTGGAGTCAGAGTCGGATTAAGGAAAATTGAGGAGTTGGAGGTTAGTCTTCCTGACTTCACAGCCAGGGTTGTGGAGTCAAAGTCATTGAAATGGAGTCAGTGTCCATTTTGCTGGAGTTAGAGTTGGAGTCGGAGTTGAATTGAGGGTAATTGAGGAGTCAGAGGTTTGGCTTCCTCACTTCCTGGCCAGGGCTGTGGAGTCGAAGTCGTGGAGACAGAGTCGGTGTTCATTTTGGTGGAGTTTGAGTCGAATTCAGGGAAATTGAGGAGTTGGAGATTTACCTTACTGACTCCACAGCCCTGTGCAGAACATATATATTGCTCAAAAAAATTAAAGGAACATTTAACAACACAATGTAATGTTGAAGTGTTCACTATATTTTTTGAGCAGCATATTTACAAGCAAAGAAATAATCACAAGGGATGTCATATGTAAGAGGAGGACAGAAATATGGAGAGAGAGTAGAGAGTGGAGCTATGCAGACTGCTCAGTCCTGTTCAGTGTGAACTCTTTCAGACTAACAACCCTTCTAAGCAGCCTGCAATGTTCAATGATTTCTACAAAAAAAATAAATGTATGAAGAAAAATGTAATAAAACCCAAAAATGCCAAAAATTAGCTCAAAGAGGTTGTCCAGGCTTAGGGTTAAAACGTGCAGTGACTCTATGGGTCTGCAGACAGTGAATCCTCACAGCGTGCAGTGTACATACTGTCAAGATTCTCCAGTGCAGACATCAGAAGCGGACAGGTGATGTGCATACATGTGGTCACGTGCCGAGAAGACAGGTGCAGCCTTGCTCAATTCAAGTGACTTGAGTATAGTCTAGTCGGAATGTGAGTGAAAGTATGCAGATCACAAACTGTCAGCCACATGACCGTCTGCTCTCATGGCCGGCAACGGAGTAACTGCACACTTGAGTTTTAAGTGACAATTATAATGATTATAAAAAAAACCTTGTAGTATTAAGTGTCTTATTTTACAGTTTAATTAAGGATAACCATTACTTGTTTGAAATTTGCAATTATGAGAGACAATTCATAGGGTTTATAAACTTGTCTTCTTAAACACATTATCTTGTATTCAATTTGACACATGATTATCATATTAGAGCTGTCATTTTTGCCTGCGGATCTCTCCAGAAAGGATTGGTGTGACATGTTCATGATAGATAATGTAGATGCTGCACATTTATACATTACTTTCCCACACATTAGACTTGGTCTATGATAACAGGATACACAAGGATCGTAAAGCTCTTCCTACGGCATCTTGAGATTAAGCAGGAATAGCGCTGGATTGCTTCTTCGTATTCAGTAAATTTGTGCTCTGAGGTTTAGTGACCTTTATTTTATAGAAGATTTTGTCTCAAAGTACGTAGGGTCAGGTTACAATTGTGTCATGGAGTAGTATATAATGTCTATATATGCCTCATGCACAATAAAAGAGCCACTACTTTCGTCACGTAAACCATAAAAGATTTCTGAGTCACAAAAGGAGATAATAAGAGCAACTATGTACAAAGCAGGCAAAGTGGGCAGATAAATGTATAAAATAGGGAATTAATGAAACTCATGGGGGAGAGTATTGAAAAGAAGGAACAGATAAACATGAGATCAGAGTATCCCAACAATGGAAGAAGTCATATGCAAATGTATCTTCAAAGAGGAGATGTCACGTGTAGAATGATCTGCAGTCTCTATGAACTGCTTCACTGTGTGAGTAGTTAACTGGGAGCATATTCCATTTTGTACCTTAAGGGTACAATGGCTATGCAGTACTAGTTGCAATTACTGTGTGTATCAGGTGATGTGGTTGACCACTCCCCCATTCTTTAAGTAGTCCCATGACCCATCACCTAATGTCGCTAATTGAGTTCATTCTCTATCAGCATCAGCCTGACCGTAAGAAGTGTGGATGCTGTTGCAGTTTCTTCTTAAATTGTCCTGTAGTTTCCTGAAGAATTGCTATCCTGTGTGGGAGTTGCTGTGCTTATTCCGATACCTGGGTGGAGGTGATGGGATGTAAGCATTTGACTAGCCAAAAGCAGGGCAAAGTTGGTGGTCCAGATATCCTCACCTTCAGAGGTACGTCTGGGAACAGGGTTAGTTAGGGTCCCCCAGTCTAAGTGTCATACTATGTAAAGAAAAAGGAAGACAAAGAGGCGCAAATGGGTCTTATCGTTTTAAAGATAAGGTGGTACCGTCATAAGGGTATATGCTTATTTGGTCCAGTTGTGTTCCCCCACAACTGGTTAATTTGCTCAGGCAGTTGCTGCTGGATCCGCACTCCCACGTAACAGTGGTGATATATCCAAGTAAAAAGATCCAGGAAGAGATCGTGCTTCAGTGATCATTGCTGCCGCCCACAAAAAAAAGCAAAGGAAGCAAAGAACTTGTGCCCTGCTCCTTTATTCCATTAGTATTTTCAACACATTTCGGTAAAGACCTTGCACCTTCCTCAGAGATATGGTCACATATCATATCCCTGAGGAAGGTACAAGGTCTGTACCAAAACGCGTTGAAAATACTAGTTCTTCGCTTCCTTGTTTTTTTTTTTTGTACGCGGCAGCGCGGATCACTGGAGCACAATCTCTTTCTGGATCTTTTAAGTGTCATAATAGTACCCCTGATTGCCTTTCCCCGTCACTGCCATCCTGCTACTTTACCCCCTCGTCCATTATTACCAGTCCTTGACTGGAAGTAGACTTGAACTCCAGTGTCACCAATTGGGAGTAGCAATCCTAAAAGTCAAACATTACCCTTAAATGAGCTTTGCATGACTTAGAATTTACAGAATTCCAATTTGCAGACATGGTGTTTCAGAGTGTTTCGAGCAAAAAGAGTTCATGTCGTGATGCTACACAGATCTCTATGACACCTGACTCAAATATCTCTTTTTTGCCGAAATGTATGATCTAACATTCTAAGACACAGTGTATCCAGATACAACCACAGTGCCTGTCCTGAGGCTAAGAAGCAACATTAGCTAATGACCATGAGCCAAATATAACTCTTATGTCTGTAAGTTGTGAAGATAACTGATCTCAAAATTCACCTTTTCAGGCAAAACTTCACTAATGACTTATTCAAATCAATTATGGATTTGTTTTTTTCCAGGTGTGAAAATGAACCTGGTCACATGAATAAAGCCTAATAAACATAAGTGTGAATCCCCTGAGGCAGCTCGGAGACAGTAAGCAGGACCAGTGAGAATTGCGTGACATGTTGTTTGCATTTTTTTTTAAAGATGTACAATAGTTTTACCAATTGTGTTTTGTAAAGTGATGCAACTTCTGATTTATGTTTCAATTATTAATTATTTTCCAGATCTCAGTTTGCTTTTCGTATATATCAATATGTGTTCACATTCAGAGGCAACATTTTTACCAATGTTGGTAATTGGGTACAGTCATTATCAAGAGTTTTTTCAATCCTTTGACTTTGTTAGTTTTTAGGCCCATAATAAAAAAAAATAGTGACAACTTTTTTTTTTTGGTGAACTTTAAATATCACCCAAATTGCCACTTTTTTATTCAGGGTCTTCCCATCTCTTTTAGTCTTATAGCCCCTGGCACTTTACTGAATTCTTCACTAGGTGAAACCTTTTGGCATTAAGGTTTCCTGATGAATTTTGTGTTTCTGTTGTATGCCTAAATAATATTCTTGTATAGCCTAAAATGAATATTTGTGAAAGAAAGGGCAAAAGGATGAAGCAAACATTTATGACTCACATCCAAAGGCAAATATCCTCTTATTTGAGGAAAATATTTAATTTAAAGCATTTCCGCCATTTAAATTTTTATTTAATAATAATGTAGAGACAGGGATTTTAATAAACTTTCAAATATACTTCATTAGAAAATTCTGGTTGGTTACCATTCATAAACCTTCTACAAGGTGTCCCCACTACACTGTGTGAAGCAGACATATGTTTATTATCAGTCAGATCCATCTTCAGTGAATATGGGGCATGTAGCCATATAAGGTAAAGGGGGTGTGGCCTACACTGCTGACAGCAGCTGGTGAGGAAACAATATATCAGATTATAGCACAGAGCTTTGCTCCACACAGCTCAGTCACAATTTCTGTTAACCCCTTTTCTGCTTGCTCCCCACACAGCTCACTATCAGCTGATCTCAGAAGCTGTGGAAATACACACACAGTGCTGACAGTTGCTGGCCATGCCCACACAGCAATAAAACGCAGCTTTTAAAAGAGCTCAGAAAAATGTGAGAAAAGAAGTCACATGGCACAAAAAAAGCATTATCTTAGCTGCTATGTGACCCATCATTAACAGCCAGTGCAGTATTGTTTGTTTGTTTTTTCATTGAAATGTCATTTACACTCTAACTGGATTAGTATGTATAGTCCAGTATACCGTAAGATCAAGTCTAAGATTTCTATCAACTTTTGTCCTGAAAGGAAAAGAAACTGCAAGGTCCAAAATTTCATAAAGTTTGGTGAAATTACTGTGGTGCTCCTATAACCTAAAGTCATAAATCTTGACCTGAAGAAGGGGCAAGTGTGAGCCCTGAAAAACGTAGAATTAAAGTCATATTTTATATTCTTTGTATTGGATCATTCCGACAGCGCAGCATTTACACCATCTATTTTACCAATTTTTCATTTGATATTTTTGGTGGCTCCAGCAGTCATGGTTACAGGTTTATACAGTGGTTTTGTCTCCTCCATCACATTTTTATCCAGTGTTTCATATGATAAAACCCTATTTGCGCTAAATTGTCTTTCCAGCAGATCTTCAATCTAAATACATGCTAAAATCTGGTCTGGGGAACTTGCTATGTACCTTATGGAGAGGAATTTGCCTGCAACCATAAGAAGACAGTTAAGTAGGTAAGGAGATTTAAAGCCGCATCCCTCCTCTAGGAACTATGCAAATTTGCACTTCAGAAGTAGACTTTCTGACAAGCCCTAGTCATATTAAAAGGCTTGTCAGAAAGTCGACTATGACTTTGAGGAGCTACCTAAAGGTGGCGCTGGAGTTCATTCACTTCCTCACTGAAGTGCAAAATTGCCAAAATCTGAACATTTTAAAAACCTAGATGATGAAAAGAGTGAACTATACTCTAATCTTTATTTAACGAGTGAATGGGGGTGATACCACCTCTATTTAAATGGGTTGTATATAGTCAGTCTGTGTGACTGCAGACTTATCAATCCTCCCAACGTGCGCACAGTGCGCTGCGAGGATTCATGGTTTCTAAACCAGGTATGGACCGCAGTTTTGCAGTATGCATGTTCCCGGACACTCAGCCAGAACTCCTGACTAGCGGGCGCAGCCTCGCTCAATACAAGTGTATGGAGCAAGGCAACATTAAAATTACAACACCAAAAGTCACGGAATAATGGAAGCCACAGGATCAATATTCATGTGAATGATATGCGTATTATTAAAATCAAAGGAATGTGGGCAAATCATCAAGATCCATTGCTGGCAGCTGCCTTTACAATTGCTGACCAATGGCGTCCCAGAAGTGCTCAATGGGAGACAAGACTGAAGCTGCTGCAGGTAATGGTAGCATGTTGAGGCCACTCAGGCTGCTCACAGTTGCACAAGATGTGGCCTAGTGTTGTGTTGGAGACAAAGTCTAGAATTAGGAAAGTTAAATTTTTGATTAATTTGTTTGATTTCTTTAGCTACTTTGAGGACTTGTGTAAAAATCTAATGCAATTTTAGGTCAAATCTAGCAGAAATATGGAGAATTTTGAAGGAGTCACACATTTTCAAGCATTGTATTTGCAGCAGGAGGTCTGTAGCAGAAGATAAAGCATAATGACAAACTAGTGAGAAGAATAAGAATCCTCTTACAGTCTACTAATGCAGAATCATTTAGTGCTATGGCACAGTTACCTGTTTACATACAGTGCAGAAGCAAATGCAAGTCATCTTTCCACTAGATTAATCCCTTCTACTTTATCAATGACATGAACAAAATGGAGCAAAGCTCATAACTCATAAGGACGGTTTTACTGGCTTCATTTCTGGAATATTCAGATGTAAGTTACTGCACAAAAGTTAGGTAATGCTATAAACTAATGTTATACTATTATATCAATATAATTAATATTATATACCCACTTTAAGTCATTTCTAGGTTGCCTCCCTTATTATAACAAGGCATTGCTAAGTAATAGAAGTAATGGGGTATGCAAATTGCCTCTTCAGAGAGGAAGAGGACTTGAACTCTAGCGCCACCTATTGGAAGTAGCAATCCTAAAAGTCAACATCAACCCTTTAATGAGTCTTGCCCTATTACTTAGGAGCAAAGCCAAATTAATTCTGCAACTACATAATGACCCCAAACATATGAGTAATGTCATTCATAACTGTCCTCAGCGTAAGGAAGAACAAGTAGTCGTGGAAGTGATGATATAGCCCCTAAAGAGCCCTGATCTCAATGTAATTGAATGTGTTTGGGATTACATGAATCGACAGATTTTTCAAAGATCTTCATCCATAGATCTGAGGTTAGTCCTCCAACATGTTTGGAGCAAACTCCCTGCCAAGTGCCTTTACAAACTGTACGGCTGTTTTGAAGGCAAAGGTTGGTCACACTAAATAATAACAATAATAACAATAAATATTTTATTTTTAGAGTGCCAACATATTGCACAGCACTATATAATAAGCAGGGACATGAACAGACACTAAAAACAATACAAAGTAACACAGTTCAACAGTTACAGGAGCAATGAGGTCCCTGCTCGAGAGGTTACAATCTATAAGGAAATAGGGGGACACAATAGGTAGAATGTGCTTGTTATGTATGGTCCAGCCATCATTATAATAAATTGGGGTTTTCATAGAAAGCTGCATGATCCAGTCATCAACCAGCATCTAAGTGCAGTTGCCAAGTGCTATTAGGTGCATGGGGGATGTGGAGAAAGATGAATAGGAGGGAGCAGTTTCTGATTATAATTTAGAAAGAGGCAATAGGGGAGAGTTAGGTTAGTGAGTGGAGGTGATCGGCCTGCCTAAAGAGATGTGTTTTACAGCACGTATAAAAACTTGGGGGCTAGATATTAGTCGAATCATCTGAGGTTGTACATTTCAGAAAACTGGGACAGCACAAGAGAAGTCTTGGAGAGGCGTTGCAAGGTTCGTATTATAGAAGATGTTAGTTTTAGATCTTAGATCAGTTGCAGAATGGTGGGGACCGGTAAGTGATAGACCGAGGTGAAGGAGGAGATATTGGGGGTGCAGAACTGTTTACAGCTTTGTGGGTCAGAGAGATAAGTTTCTATTGTATTCGGAAGTGAATTGGCAACCAGTACAATGACTGGCAGAAGGAGGAGGCATCAGTGAAATGGCTGGACAAAAATATGACCCTTTCTGTTGCATTTAGGATGCGGTTACAAGCAAGGGAGGGAGGGGGTGCACGGCACTATGGTCACTGTCTTGCACCGACTGGTGCGTCTACGGGGCCAGGTGGGAAATGGTGACCGTAGTCCCGTGCATTTCCTCCCTTGCTTGTAACCGCATGGATTAAATAAAGCCGCAAAGTAACCAGGACCCGGATGAGTGCCGCATCTTTATTCCAAACTGCTTGTTTTCAACTGTGCTGAGCAACCCCGGACTTCTGGATGCCATTGTTTTTTGTCTCTCCTTAGTTGGAGCACCTTTAGCCTCAGAAAGTCAGTGCCCGTTTTTTTTCTTCCTTAGTTTCGCATTGAGTTCAATGAGTACACCCGAGGAGAGTTCACTGAGTTCACTTGAGGTCGCAGCTAGGGTACTGTGTGATCTCAGGTGAACTAACCTGAAGTGAACTGATTGAACTCACCTAAGGTGCACTCATTGAACTCATTACTGAATTAGTGAATCCGGGATTGAGTTCAATGAGTTTACCTGAGGGGAGTTCAATGAGTTCACCTGAGGTCATAGCTGGAGTACCATGGGAATCATCAGCTGTGACCTCAGGTGAACTCACAGAGATCACCACTCTAACACATCACTGTGTTCTGCAGGCGGCAGTAATCAGTCACATTGGGCACCGCAGCCTCAGGATGTAGTAAAGCTGGGATTGTCATGGGATGTTGTGATGTGGATCATGTTGGACCTACAGTGATGTTTTGGGGGTTAAGAAATTGGAAAAAGAGCATGATTTTTTATAAATAAAAGATTTGTCACCGTGTTGTGTATTTATTTATTTTTACTAACAAGACTAGTAATGGGGTGGTCTTATAGAGATCTCTCCACTACTAATCCAGGGCTTGTTTGACAAATCACAGTGGGTTTTAAATAAAACCTTTCACCCGGTCAAAAGTGGACAGTCTTTGCTTTTATTTCATTTTAGTTTTGTTTTCTTTTGTAAATCCACCACACATTTCCACAGATATGGGCCTTTTTACTTAGCGTAACTTTTTATAGTTTTTATCAGAGGGGTGTTGCTCACAGGATACTCTGGAGGGTGCCTTCTGGCTGCCCTGTATTATTATGCTGTAAACACCATAAAATATAGCATTACATAAAGATTACAATATTTCCAAAACCATATAGCGGATTAAAAGAAAAAAAAAAAGACAATTTAGGGAAGCACCGGAAATAATATAAACTCTGTCTATTGTTGACCGCTTGACAGGTCCTTTATAAATTCATTTTTGCACATTATAGCTCTACAAAAAAACAACTTTCCTTTTGCTTTTTTTTTCTCTTTTGCAGCATCTCATAAAAAAAGTCCATAAAATTCATTCAATATTTTATAATTATAGAATGACCATGAAGACACAATATTCATCACCTGAACCATTAGGGAGGATAGTTGTTACTATTATAACAAAATCCTATTTTAGGGCCAGTAACATAAACAAATGACGGTGTGCGTCACAGCCCGCAGCCTCGGCTCAAGCATGCTTGCAATGTACAGTATTTCTGGGTATTTAAAGATGGCATAGCCATAAAATATAAGATGTCTGGGGAAGTCTCGATAGTTGCCCTTTGCCCCATCTGTCAGAGGTGACAGAATACACACTGGAAAACTCAGGGTAACTTTGACCAGCAAAGCTTAGATTCCAGTAGATAAAACCAGGAATCACATAATATACAAAAGTGTTACTGCGCTCAATATGTTTATATTGTGTCATGGTATATGAATGGTTGTGGGAAAAAAAATCAGTAATGCTGTGTATATAGCACCAGACAAGTTTACATTCCAATAATAAAATTATTTGGGCACTCTGCCTACCTCATAGAAGGCACGTTGAGCACTGCCAGGGTAAAGCTGTGCAAGGCTTATTCTACCAGAGCGTCCTATAACAATATTATTTACAGCAGGGGTCTCAAACATGTGACCCCTTAGGCTGATATCTGCGGCCCGCTGGACAACAGAGCTCCTGAGACATGAATATGGAGATGATGATTTTTTTTCAACCCTTCATGATATCTGTTGTACATACTGCACATGGCGCAATGATGGTGGAGCCAGCACCATCATCATCAGGTGTCAAACGGTGTCGGTAGTTACTATGGCAACCCAAGGCCAAGTAATGGCCTTCAGCTGAGCTGTGGTGCCTTGTAAGGCTGCAATTAACCAGGGTCTAACAGGCAAAGTATTAGTGCAAAACTGACGTACCTAATATTATGTAGTTCAAATGTATTGCAGGGTACTATAGCAGCAATCAGGAAATGTTCCATATTGGGAGTACAAAAAAACAAACAAAAATGTAAAAAAAAAAATCAATATTAAGAAAAAATAAAACCAGTGTTTTATGTAAACAACTAAAGCAAACAAAAAAAAAATGCACATTTGGTATCGGCGCTTCCGGATCAGCCAAAACTACAAATCAGAAAAAGTCTTCAAAAAGTCAAATAGAAAAAAAAGGTATAACTGGAAATGTCACCAGAAAAAAAGGTATCACTGGAAACGTCACCTCCCCGACAAGGAATGTGACCCATCAACTTCAAATTTGTTAATTTACCAAACAAGATTTAAGACCCCTGACTTAGAGTCTCGATGGAGCAAGAGATTTCATCTAAGGGTAAGGCCACACTGGTGTGAAAAATGGAAGAGTGCAATGCGTGATTTTCACGCATTGCACTCGGACCAATGTTAGAGAATGGTATAGAACAGATTACCGTGTGACGGACGCTTTTTTCTCATCCAGAAAGTTGCAACATGCTGCGATAGTATGTGATTCTCGCGCCAATGTAAGTCTATGGGTCTGACAAAATCATGGACAGCATTTTTTTCACAGCTGAAACTATTGCAAGGCAGGAAAGGATATTGAAAGAGGTGTGTCTACTGCACAACCAGGAAGTAGCTGTGTGCTAAGCTGTGACACGTTTGACAAACACACCTCCACAGAGACAACTACCATGGCACAGAGCATCAATGTGGAGATGATGATTGTACTGGTCCAGGAGAGGGCAGAATTGTTGGACCCAAGAGATGCTGGCCACGGTTGTGTTCAATATCCTGGAAGAGTGGCAAAATTCGTCCAACAATCATTGGTGCATGGCAGAGCCAAGTAACACGCAGACACATCATCTGACCATACGCTGCAAACACCTATGGTTGAAACACAGGCAACACCTATCTTGCCACAACCATCATTGGCACAATATCAGTCCTTTTCTCATGTGCCAGAGATTTCGAACAGGAACACAACAAACCTTGCTGTACAATGGCAACAAACCCCACCATGGCGTACACATAAGCCAATACAAGATGTATTTGATGTATTATATGCCCAACATACTAATACTTGGGCAGGCAAAGGGCATGAAACACACACCCACCAACATACACATAATGTTGCCAAGGGCACAATGTCAGACCAACAGAGGCCTCAAATAGTCTGGCTTGGGAACCACCTTCAAAATCAGGGGCACAAAGAAACACGTTTGTGGCTCCACAACAGGCCAAAAACTCATTTGAGGCAAGTCAGCACTCTCACACATCCATGTGTAGACATGATGCCACTAGTACCGTTGAAGGGGATACACATAGCCTACCAACGACAAATACGGGCCCAAACCATGGGTAGACTCCTGGTTCCCCAACATATCAGAATATTTAAGTATAACTCCTAAACTTTGTTGATTTTATAGGTACGTAGGTGTGTATTTTTACGGAGACTATGTTATTTTTATTCTTGGCTATGTTACAAAGCAATATTTGCAAGATGTTGTTTTTATGTTGGACAAAACAAAATGAATACATTTTGTTTACAAGAACCTGGTTGTGATTTGTATATAATGAGCAACACAATGTTGCTACAATATTTGCTTAACACACAACAAACGTGTGGGTTCTCCCAAAAACTGTGTGCATGCAGACACTTTTGTGTGTGAAACCACAACAGGATAATCCTACCTTAAAATGACATATAGATCCAGCCATGAATAGGTTACCTCTAGAGACACTACATAATTAGTGAAAATATCATGCAATGGCAAGGCACATGGTTCAGGGCTAAGGAGTTGAAGTTGCTCTACAGGAGGGTATGGACTGTCTTAATATGTGTGAACTAAAGTCATTCGGTTTTGTTTGCCATCTATCCTGCAGCAACTATGTATGCGGACACTTGCCTTAAACACTGCTTCAACATGTTGTGAAATAATTTGCATGAGTCACATTACGATATGCCATTGGTCAGAAAGGAAACAAAATGGCCAAAAAAACATCAATGGAGAACCGTAACCTGAAGACCAGGATTAACACCTATCGGTCTTCAACATAAATAACTTGTCATATTTGTGTTTTGTAGTAGGTGATGGCAGGCCGTAGCATCTCCATCCCTAGGTTATATGTGTGGGGGGGGCACTGTGGTGTATGCATAACATTGTACAGGAGAATTGCGTAATTACCCAGAGACTCACAGCAAAATAGCAAGGGACCTGCACAAAAGGAGTATGGGATGAACACCCATTCTAAGACGCCAACTACATTAATTGCTAACGTAAGTGAAACTCGCCAAAAGCAATCCCAGATTATAATCTAAAAAATAGTACTGTTGAAAGAGTGGGGAATACACCTTCACAAAGGGACACATTTTTCATCTCCAAAAACCTATACCATATATTATTTAGCACACTAAAATTACAATCAAATGCAAAGCTTTATTGCAACACAGCTAAAAAGGATTTCATTTGGGAGTGTTCTAATTTACACAATGTGGGCAAGTGTGTAGGCAATGTAGTCTGTGATTTCAATTAGAAATCGCATGAGAAAATCGCATTGCACACGGACACCACACGGATGTCACACAAACAGCACTCGGATGCTATCTGAGAAAAAATGCACACCCGCATTGCAGTTGCATGGCACATGGAGCAAAAAACGAATGTCACTTGTCCAACTCTCCTGGATGAGACATGGACTGATTTTTATCACGCCAGTGTGGCCTTACCCTAAGGCTACTTTCACATCTGTGGTATTTTCAGTTCAGGATTTTACAGTCAAAACTGGATCTTTTCTACTTAAGGATTTTTTAGTACTTTCACATCAGCGTTTTTTTAAATCTGGCAGAATTCCGCCTTTTATGGAAAAAAAAAAAAACTTGATCTGGCAACATTGCGTTCTGACCAATGCATTTGGAATAGAGTTCTGGAAATGTGGTTTGACTTGCGGTTTCATCCGGATCCGGACAAATTTGGCACTTCAAGCTTCGGACAAAAAGCGCTACTAAATCAGGTTTTAAAGAAAGCCTGAAGTGCTGGATTAGTCTGGATCTGGATGAAACAGCAAGTAACCGCACATTTCCGGAACGCCATTCCAAATGCATTTGTCAGAACGCAATGTTGCCGGATCCGGTTTTTCCATCAAAGGCAGAATTCTGCCAGATTTGAAAAAATGCTGATATGAAAGTACCCTAATTCCAGTTCTGCAGTAGAAGAGGTATATTATAAGGCCAATAATCTGCTCGTCAATGAGCACTGATTAAGTTTATATGATGACTGGCACTTGTTATATTTTAATCTCCGTTGCCAATCCTCTCATAAGGCTACATTCACACAACTGCATTTTTTCGCCCAAGTGCTGTCCATGAAATAAACTGACAGTACTTGGACCAGTGTTATTCAGGTGCCTGTTTTTTTCTTCACAGATTGACTGTTTGCATGAAAAATTTTTTGGATGAGAATCTCCTATTCATGTTTATTCATGTTTATAGGTGTGAAAAAAAGTCGGAATTCATACAGATCACCTGACATTTACAAATACATTTCAATTAATATAGGAAACTGCACTTGTTCGTTGTAAATGATACAATGATTGTCCATTCTGTTGCTGTTTACATAAGAGCATGTGCTGCCGACAAACCATTTTACTGAACACAAAAGATACGACCAAAACAGGAAATTTTCAGGATCAAGTATTCCTATGAGATTCTTTCCTATTTATTCATACACATGTTCATTTACCCCTTTATTGGATAATTAATAGTATGTGCATTCGGTATACTATGTGT
Organism: Allobates femoralis; assembly: GCA_033576535.1. Lineage (NCBI taxonomy): Eukaryota > Metazoa > Chordata > Amphibia > Anura > Aromobatidae > Allobates > Allobates femoralis. The sequence continues at coordinate 63,378,046 of JARQOC010000011.1, read as the reverse complement.
GCACACCCCGTTTTTGAAGCAGAAGACAATTCAGAAAACATAAGCAGTGTTTTCGCCAAAGCGACTTCCCTAATATTCCTTTCCTGATGGTGTTTCTTTTTTAATTCCATGTATAACAAGCGAAAGCGACCAAGAGAGTGGATCGGTTATTTCTTTTAGCAGGTTCACGGAAAGATGGAATGTCATTTTGTGAATGATATGCATATGTTCATTCTTTTTGGCTTTTATTTTAGCACCTCTTGTGTGCACATACACTACATAGGCCTTCAGCTTTGTGCCTCCATTGGCATTCAAAGTCAACAGAGGCTCCAATCTGGAATATAGTCGCGGCAACAGGTTCTGCCCTTCAGAGGAAGGGCTGAAAAAGTCATGTCTGGGTGATAACTGGGAGACTGTATAACAACTCTACTTCATTCACCAGGCTTAATGCACATGGTAATATAATGGTATGCTCACTCATAGTAGAAAACCCTAAAACAGTTCCATCCATCTTAATGGTGTCATTTAGGCAGAAACCAGAAATTATTCAAGCCTCATTCAGATGACTGAAGTAGTTGTAAATCATCAAAGACTTTGTCGATATTGAATATTCTGACACACATTCCCAGCTTCCTTCAGTACACGAAGGGAGTCTGCACACCAGTGAGAGCAGATTGAATGGTAGGCTTTCTGGGGGGCACAGCAAGGTGTTTTATGAAGTGAAACCTCAAAAAACCCCACCCTCCTGCCCTGTCCTGGAAATGCTCATTTTATGGCTGGATGTGTGTGGGTGGAGCCTATCACTAATTGACTAACACTGGGCTCGCTATATGGACGAATATGCGAGTATTACAAAGTACTAGTCACGAGTATAACGATTATGAATATTTCACTACTTGCTCATCACTAGCAAACATACATTGCCAAAAGCTGCTTCTGCCATGTCCAAGATGAAGTAGCATGGGGAAGATGCATTCTTAGGACTGATCAGTTTGTAAATGGCTTCTCTGGTTGGAGTTATATCCTTGAAACAAGTGTAAAAGATTAGACATAAGCTGCAATCATTGGGTATGAGATTTTCTTTTCAGCATTACTTGACCAAGCTGGATACACATGAGAGTTTCATGGTCCATTTATGGACTGTAATTTTCGAACTGTCCATGAGCATTCTGAGCTGAACTCAACAGGCTCATGGAATATAGGAGACCCACAGACGAGACTGGAAATCTCCATCCTTAAAGGGAACCTGACCCCTGAAAATCAGCCCCAGCCTTTTAAGACCTGTCCCTGCACCATCATAATTTCTAGCCACCCCTTTGTCTCAAAAATGGCGATTTCTAAAGTTGATAAAAGTTAGTTTTGTACCTGCAGAACTGCGGCTTCTCAGTTCTTGAGAAGTCACACAGGCCGTTCCCGATGGGCGTGCTAAACAATACAGAGCCTCCTCGTCACCGTAGATGGGTGGTATAGCCGCTATGATGCTAATCACGTCATATCCGGCTATACTGACGTCAGTACACCCATTAGGGACAGGTGTTAAAAGGCTGGGGGCTGATTTTTAGGGGTCAGGTTCCCATTAAAAGAAAGCTCGAAAGTGTAAAGCCTGCCATAAATATGTGTACTTGATATTATTCTTAGAAACCTGATTGTTTCTTTAGGGTGTTGTCAATTACTGCAACACCAGTTCTGCAATATATATAAGGGGGTTGTCTGGTCTAAAATTATATGAATCCTTATTGCGCATAGCGCTCTGGTGTGCTCAGTGGAAGTGTATTGTTTGAGGGCAGAAACAGTTTAGTTGGATTTTGGCTGGGAGTCTGCATATCACATATTACCTGCTTTCATGTGACCGCTGTTCCCAGCGCTGACACAGGAAACTCCTCACATGACACTTTGACATAGGGAGAGTTATAGACCATGTAATGCTCCTCTGGGAATTTAAATATGCAAATAGCCTCTTCAAAGAGGAAAAGGACAGGCACTCTAATGACACTTATTAGAATTAGCAAGTAATTATCCATCCTTAAATATCAGTATCACCTTGCCAAATCAGCTCTACCACTTTAAACTGATGAGATACAAGCACTCTTAAATGTAGTTTCTGGTATGGCTTCTTATCCCAAGTCATTTAGTTTTACTTTAAGGCTGCTTTCACATGTGCGATTCTGCCCGTTTGCGGCAGATCCGGCAGTTTTGCTGCATAACGGCTCACTTGTGGCAAGCAAAAAAATGCTAGTAGTGTTTTTTTTCCTTCGCCACAAGTGCCGGATTTGACGGATCCCCGGCAAAACCGTACTTGCCGTACCTGACCACAAGTCCCATAGAGAATGAATGGGGCTTGCCACAAGTGAGCCGTTACGTGGCAAATGCGGCAAAACTGCCATGAACGGGCAGAATCGCAGATGTGAAAGCAGCCTAAAGAGGCTATTTGTACATAGAAATCTTTGCATACAGATCTGGTAAACCTCTTAAGGCCACTTTACACACACCAACTTATCTGTCCAACTTCTGAACAGATCTCTGGTTGCAGTGAAATCATGGACACATTGCCCCATTTTGTGGCTGTGTACAAATGGAACAATGTGTCCATGATTTCACTGCAACCAGTAAGTTGTTCAGAAGTTGGACAGATAAGTTGGTGTGTGTAATGTGGCCATTAGCCATTTCAGGACTGAATTGTGCAGAATATATAACATAAGGTGCCCTTTTTGTTTCAGAAACTTGCTTTTTAATTTATTTTACATGGAAGATAAATTAATATGAACTAGTCTTACTATCTAGAAATAAAATGTCTCTGCAACCATTATAAATGTCTGAGTTCACATTCTATATCTGGAATGATAGAATGTTTTGCATGAAAGAACATGCCACAGATGTAAAATACTGACATTCTGGAGGAAGGGGACTGAAGCTTCAATAAAAATAATAGATGTAGAATGAGCTCCGTGAAATTGGTCTGTCAACACTTTGGTTATCTTTCCCATAGTGCCGTGAAGTCTGCATATTTGGTCGAACAGGAATCTATGCTAAAACGTTTGAGCAAAAACCATTTACAAATATATTATCTATCTTTGTTGGTAGTGTGAGGACAAGCAACACGATTATTGCCTAGTCAGGTGTAGTTGCCAACTGTCTTGAGCTGAAAGAAGGCAAGGTTTCCATTTAGAAAAAATTTTTTTGGAATAGGTGGGGTTGAGCTTTAAATATTCCCAGAAATGTTGGCAACTATGGTGAGATCACTCACTCAGTCAGGCGGCAAGCAGAAATGCATCTAATAACACTGTACTAGTGAGAGAACCCAGAGCATAAGGCTACATGCACACAGTGCTCAGTACAGTAAAAAATGCTCCAAACTGGGAGAGAAGGGGTTAAAAAAAAAAAAAAAAAAAAAAAAAAGGTTATGCTCACCTATCCCCGAGCCCCCGCCATCTCCCTTCGGCTCCAGGTGGCTCCCGGTGTCCTCACGCTGTCTGCAGTGGTGTTCTACTGCAGTACAGGACCTGCTGTGATGTCACAGTCACGTGACCGCAGGTTACATAACCTGCGGTCACGTGACTGTGACATCACGGCAGGTCCTGTACTGCAGTAGAACACCACTGCAGACAGCGTGAGGACACCGGGAGACACCTGGAGCCGAAGGGAGACGGCAGGGGCTCGGGGATAGGTGAGCATATTTTTTTTTTTTTTTTTATAGCACGGAGGCTACGATTTTATGCCGGAATCGGATGCCTATTTGGCATCCGATTCCAGGCATCAGAAGGGAGCCGATGCTGTCCGATAAAATCGGATAGCATCGGCTCCCTAAAAATCGTAGTGTGAAAGTAGCCTAACAGAGTTTTACACGTTTCATCTGCACACTCTACCTTGGGTTAAATTATGCTTGAATAATGACCTTTTTAATCATCCAACCATTGGGCCCACGTTGTTTGTTTGCTGCCATAAGTTAATCCGTTTGACACTGATACCTACTGACTCGATCCTTACCCCGATACTTAGCCACCCAGAGTTCACGCCGAGCATTGCTGATCCAATTTTCAGACAATGGATCAATTCGGGTATTGACTGAGTGGAGAGTTGGGGGAGGGACGAATCCTGGCCATCTCTGGAAACGCTGACCTCCATTTCAACCCCCAGCCCATTGGAATTTTGGAGATATATACAACTGAATCATTTCTTTCATAACCTCCCGCCTAATGCAGAGTTCCGTAGGTCCAAAACAGTTTTTGTAACCTTATGCCAGGGTATGGGATCATGTAGACATGCTCTTTCTAAAACATACGCTTTATTGACCTCGCCTCCAGATCTGACCACACCTAGTTTCATGTTAACATGGGAAGCGGACCTGAACTTGGAGCTTAGCCCAGAACAGAGAACTAGGATCTTTACTCTGGCACATATTACTTTGATTAGTTCGCGATTCCAAGAGGCAAATTATAAGATACTGACACGATGGTACAGGGTCCCTTCACATCTGTATAAAATGTTCCCTTCTGACTCGGTGTGTTGGAGGTGTGGCGTGGTGGAAGGCACCTATCTGCATATCTTCTGGGAATGCAGTGTCCTTGGTCCATTTTGGTCCAAGGTGTGTGACATTGTTCATATGGTCACGAATTTTAGAGGAGAACTGGGTCCGGAATTGTTCCTGCTCCACCACTGCGAGATGCCTATTAAGAGGTACAAACATTCCCTGTTGCAATTCCTGGTGATGGCGACTCGGGCGTGCGTTCCACTCCTATGGAGGAGGACGACATATCCACCAATGTCGTTGTGGATAGCGAGGGTAAATGACCTTATGTACAGTATATGAAGGATTTAACTTCTTTATTGCATGACTCGTATACAAACTTTCGAGATACTTGGTTCAGTTGGATGCAATTCCAACAGACAGAGACATATAAAGGTACCGATACATGCTTCAATGTCGTGTAGATATCACCAACGATCTCGGTCGTTAGGACATCTTTTTGACATCGTTGGTGAGCTGTCACACGTGTAGATATCGTGGATGACGCACCAACGATGTAGTGAGCAGGTATCGTTCGCACAACCCAGCGAACGATACTTGTTCACTGATGTGAATGGGCGAAGTCGATAACGACATAGTCATCACGGTGTCACACAAAACGAAGCTGCAGGTTGGCTGATCGTGGATCGTCTGATTTGAGAACATGTTCTCAAATCTGAGATCAACGATCCAACTATTTATCGTAGTCGTATCTCGGTGTTACATGCAACACCGTCCTAACGATGTCGCTAGAACGACTCCAAACCCGCGACGTTTGAGTGATATCGTTCACGATATCGTACCGTGTAACGAGGCCTTAAGAAATACTCTGAGACGGATGATTGTTAAGACTGATAAATTAGTAATGATGGAGGGTAGAGTCCTTTCCGGCACCAGCCCCCTAAACCCTTTCCCCTCCCAATCCTTTCTTTTTCTTTCTGCTATTTCTTTCTTTTATTATCCTATTTTTGTCTCAATTTCTGATTTTATTGTTCAGATGATACAATTCAGCATGTTTTGTCTGTTTGCTAAAACTATAAATAAAGAATTATAAAAAAAATCTGCACAATTTGGCAATTTTGTTAGAACAGCTCATCTCTCTAGCCCTGTGGACACAGAACATTAAGTGTATGATGGTGAGCATTGAACACTGCTACACCGGTTACATAATCTGTGAGACCCTGTCATGCATCCGAGTTCAAACTCTTGACACTGTGCTTTGTGGTCAACTTGTCTCTCCACTGAGCCACAGCAGATACCTTTTTTTCTGGGTGTTTATCATCTGTTACCCTTGCTTTGGTCTTTTAGGTTAACAGGTATTTTCATTTCACTGTCTCTCTACTCACCTTTCAAGTGTGGCTATAAAAACCTTCCCCCTGCTGGTATTTCCAGCTGGTGATATTTTCATTTGGATGTCCAGCCATACTGCTGTTATTTTATGCCAGTCAGTAAAAGACCAGCTAAGGCTGTGTGCACACAGCCCATTTTTATTGCATTTTTGAGTGCAGTTTGTCCCAAAACTGCAAGTAAATCCTTATGCCAGCAAAGCCACCTGATGTATACCTGATGTATAATGCACATATTCAGTTTTCCTACTTGGAGATTTTGTGCTGAAAATAATCCGCAGCATTTTTACCTTTGTTTTTCAGGCATTGGCTTCATTTTAAAAAACAGGCAAAATATCAAGTGTTTTTCATGCCAAGAGATGCAGAAATGGTGCAGGCATTTCTGCAATCAAATACTTAATGTGCACATAGCCTAAAGGCCAGGTTACACATAACGATGTGCCAGCGATCCGACCAACGATTGGGATTGCTGGTGAGCTGTCAGACAGGCATGGTGGGGTTACACGTAGCGATATCGTCCCGATATCGCATACAACGCCGTGGGAGCGCGCATTTCGGGAGCACTTTTCCCGATATCGCATCGCCGGTTTACACGCTGCGATATCGGGAAACAACGTCCCTCCGATGTGTACGCCCACCAACCCAGTAACGACCATTTAACATGGGAGTTAATGGGTGAGGTGCGAGTACGCATCGGAGTTGGGCTGTCACACGCAGCGATCCTGCTACAACGGCCTTGCGATATCGGGAAGTTGAATAGCTCAGCTATCGCGCGCCCGATATCGGCTCCAACTCGCGACCCACGTGACTTTTTGTCGGAGTTGGGTCGGAGTTGGACGCCGATATCGCGGCGTGTAAACCCACCAGCAGACTCACCAGTGAAAACCCAGTACTGCGCCGACACCCGACGGTCGTTATAATTGTTCAGGGTCTCAGGCGCAGACTGGGTGTCGCTGGTCATTGCTCTTGTCACACATGCTGATGCATGCGTGACAGCGGCAGACCAGCGACTGAAAAATGGTCCTGGCCATTCCGCAGCGATCTCATTGCTGGTTGCTGCACCATGTCACACGCAGCAAGGTCACTGCAATGACAAACCTGTGACGTTGCAGCGATATCACTACATGTAACAGGGCCTTTAGGTTTTATCTCTCTGCTGTCTATGCTTTTCATCCTGCACTTTTCATTTATTTCCTAGTAAGAAGAATGCAGCATACTCTCTAGCAGTATTTACATTATTCTTTTTTTTAATATTTTGTGGTTTGTTGTTACTCACTCTGGGAACCTTTTCTATCTCAGCACTTCTTCCTTTCTGGAGGTATACTGCACACTGCTCTGCCCCCCTGTTCCTTAGGTAGAACGGAAAGCACCTGATGACCGTTCTAAATCCTAAATCGTATTGAAAGGCTTGTTTAAGAGTCAATTTCGATTTTTAGGATTGCTACTTAAAATAGGTGGAACTAGATTTCATCTACTTCCTCCTTGAAGAGACAATTTGCATATTTCTGTAAAATGCTGCAGCATTTCAGCGTGAAACATACATGGCTGAGTTCATACAGCAACTGCCCGATACATAATGCCCATGGGTTCGGCTGCATGTATCAGTAGTCAGGTTGTCTTTAAGTGATGCCATAACTTTGTGATGGAACTACGTCTTTACAACTCCAATGTCAGAAATGACACTTATATTTTCGAAAAGTACAGAAATTACATTAAAGAGTTATGAAAATGGTAAAAATGGAAATCCCTTATCCAGGGTAATGCTAAGCAGCACATTTTTTTCATAGCCACTAATCAGACTGTTTAGTTAATTTTCTTTTTTAAAATCTAATCCTGTTTATTGAAAAACCACAAACCTCCATTTTTCCATCACTTACAAACAAAAAGTTGCATAAATGTGCTTCCCAGAGTAGTAATATACAAATAAATATAAGAGGTTATAAACATAAAACCTTTTTAAATGCCTCCCAAACTTTCTCCCTCTACTCACCCACCGTCATGGAAGAAAATAAAGTAAGAATAGACACTACTCCACACTTACAAGATACATGACTGTACATAAGAACACTACACACAATTTTATTTTAATTTTTCAGTTTAATCTGTCATGCCTAGGCGACCAGTACATATGAGAACCAGTCACTTTAGGTCATATTGATCATGGTCTACGATCTCTGAATAATAATCAACACGGTTGACCTGGAGTATTCAGCCATACACAACATTCTCCCAAACATATGCATGTAATTCTTTTTATTTATATATTCCACTTTCAAGTCTGATTAATCATTCATGTAATTTTTCACTTCTGTAATGGTTGGTGCCCCTGGCCAGAAGCGTACGGGCCTGGAAGAGAATAAGAATGTCTATTGCTATAGGAGGCTCCAAGTTCATTCTATACGGTGTCGGCATAATACAAAGCAGCCTTTTTCAATAAATATTATTTTGAGAACATTCCCAGTGTCACTTACTGGGCTGCTCACTGTGATTTTGATAACACAAGAATGCAAAAGTTGGGTTTATGAATTTTTTTTCAAATCTATTGTTTTGGAGAAAACGCGTGTGAAGTTATGCACAAGTGAGATTAACATGAAAAATCTTTATTGCAGCCAAAAATGTACACAATATTATGTATAAAAGTTTATTTCATTCTGCAACTTTATTGAAAATTAATTCTTGCACCTTTTCCTTTCAAAGCTTCTCTTGATACCTTTTCTCTTATAGGAGGTCTGCGGATCTTCTCTGTAAATCTTCCAGCAGTAGTCCCCCATCATATTCACGTTCCATCTATCTTGGTATCGTCGTTCCATCTCTTTGATATTCTAATGAAATCTTTCTCCTTACTCTTCGCTAACAACATCAAGGTCTTCAGGAAAATATTCCAAAGGAAAATGTAAAATAATGTAACTTCAGATTCATCAGACAACCCAAGGCTTTGAAACATTTCAGCATGCTCTCCACGATGGACTTACATTTTGGATCTTTATTGTCATCTAAAACTTTCTTCACAACGTTTTTAAAAGAATGACAAACTTTTCTCAACAGCTTTCATTTTTGTTTGGAATTCGTCGCCCCCACAAAAATGCCTTTCAGTTTTGCTTTGGACAGTCCCTGACACTTGGTACATAGGTACATAAAAGTCTCTACTTTTGGTAGAGTGTTCTTAAACTGCGTCATCAGTCCAAGGTTAAAGTGGAGTGGTGGCAAAACGTTAGTGGGTTCAATTACACTTTCTGCAAGTATGTTCTTGAGTCCAGGTTCCAAAGATGTTCTCGTTGGCCAACTTTCTTGGCTCCAGTGAAGACTCCTATTCCTGCTGTCCCATTCACATAAATAGCACAGTATTTTGTGCATCCTCCTTGCTGCCTTAAGGTACCGTTACACGCTTCAATGTTGAAACTATATACTTAACGATCTCATGAACGCGCGGTCGTTAGGACATCGTATTGACATCGTTGGTGAGCTGTCACACATGGAGATTACATGCACGACGCACCAACTATGCGGCAAGCAGGTATTGTTTGCACAACCCAGCGAACGATACTTCTGCATTGCTGAGAATAGGGGAAATCATTAACAACATCGTTATCGCGGTGTGAGACAGAACGATGCAGCATGTTGGCTGATCGAAGATCCTCTGATTTGAGAACATGTTCTCAAATCTGGATTCAGCAATACAACGATTTATCATATCCATATATCAGTGGCACATGCAACGAGGTAGTAACGACTCCAAACCCGTGACATTTAAGTGATATCATTAACGATCTCATACCGTGTAACGGTACCTTTAGGAGAAAACTGAAATCCTTGATCCTCATGGTTGTTTCTTGAGAATAAAGTCTAAATCTTCATAGCTCTCCTCTAAGTGCACAGAATGCCCTACATGCACTGAAACAAACTTGCTGCCATTGTGCAGTAGCACAGTTTTCAGACTTTTTTTGGATGAATCACTAAAGAGTTTTTAATTGCTCACATTGTACTCAATGTTAAATATTTCCATCAGCAGCCAATTGCAGCACAGCGTCTATTAATTTCTAACCAATCTAATGACATCAAAATCATCCACCAAAGATCACAAAAAGGGTTAAATTATGGTGCAAGGAAAAGCCTATGGAGTCACGGTTTGAGGAAAAACTATATGTGATGGAATTTTTTCAATATTTTTACTGAATTCAGCTATCGAAAGTATGTGAAAATTGCCTCTTAGTTGTCAAACAATTTTACCCTTGTAGACCTGTGTAATAAATCTATTTTATCAGCAGGAGATTATCACTGAAGGAATAGTAAACCTACTGCCATGTCCGCCTTCATACCCGGTTTCCCCCCAAAAAAAGACAGTGTTTTATATTAATTTTTGCTTCCAAAGATGCACTAGGTCTTATTTTCAGAGAGTGTAATTTCTCCATGAAGACGAATTCACATTTATTATCTTTAATGTACAGATACCATTATTCTTGTAGTCACATTACAGTATACACTGTAGTCATATTGCAGCAGTACACAGACACCATTATCTTGGTAGCCATGTTGCAGCCACTATCATCCCTGGTAGCCATGTTGCTGCCAGCTATTGTTCTTTGCAGCCATGTTGCAGCCACCAGAATCTCTATTATCCTTTTGCAGCCCCAATCAATCCCATCATCTTTTTGCAGCGTCCATTATCCTCTTGCAGCGCCTATCATCCTCATCCATCCTTTACCAGCCCCCAATATCCCCGTTACTTGCAAAAAAAATATAAATAAAACACACGCATACCGTACACACACCCATACACCCCTTTTCTCACCGGTCCATTGTGGTCTGCGCTGTATGTATTTTGGGTGCTGCTCTATGCTCTATGGCTCAGCTACCGTAGATGTAAGCCACCAACCAATCAGATGTCTGTATGTAACATCATATGAATCACAAAAAACAAGTCAGAAAAAACGTGCAAAAATACTCTGTTAAAAAATGTAACATCATATGCTGATGTTAGCTGCTGGTCTCTGACTGGCCGGCGGCTGCTAATGATGGCACTGAGCCACTGAGCTTGTCTGAGAGGCACCCGGAATACATAAAGTGGCGGTCACCTGTCAATGACGGTGAGCTAAAAAGAATCACAGCTGCATACCGTGGTGTTCTGTTCGGTGGGCATGCTTCCAAACAAAAACTTTGCTAGGTCTTACTTTTGGGGGAGGCCTTATGTTAGCAATTCAGCAAAACCTCTACTAGCTCTTATTTTCAGGGAAACATGGTATTCATGAGCTTTGTATAATCCTATCCTCACCACGGATTGGCATCTTTGTGCCTTTGCACAGTGTGTACTAATCAGTGGTGTGGGTGGGGTTATACAGAGCTCAGCATGCAGAGAAATTGCAACAGATAAAATTATGAATTTATCAAAACTACAGCAAAAAGCTCAGTAAGAGACAAATCACTGGAATCAATATCTCAGCCCCTACATCATGCAACTCTCATATGGGGTAGCAAACATCTATTGCTGGATTCCCTTTAAGTAGGCTAGTAACGCTTTATATACTGACAAGCAGAAGGGCAACAATGTTATGAACTTTACTTTCAGGCTCCATATCTCACCAACCCCAACAGCTTTGACTTTGATTTTATAGACATCATCTTAACTATCTCATATATAAATTTGACTTGCAACCATTTAGCATATTGTTAGTTGTGCAGATTCTTCTAATGTCACTGCATTGTTACCGTTATGCTCCTGGCATTTGAAAAATCTATTTCTTTCTGTATACTTCAAATTGTACAACATGTTCTCACATTCCCTAATTGCTCAGTGTGTTATTAGGTTGATTCTCAAAAGATTGGTTTAAATCAAGGAGCAGCCATGAAGATTTCCCAAGAAATGAGAAACTGCATCATCCAGCTAATCGACAGTGGTCTCTGGGCAAAGAAAATTGACAAACTGCATCTTGTGACTGCCATGACAGTTGGAAGAAAAAGGAATGAAGCCCATCTATCCACTCAAAAGCCAAGAGCTTGATGTCCAGGCAAAATATCAGAGTCAACAAGCCAGTTCATCATCAGGTCTATCAGTTCTGGTGCAACAAACAAGGCAGTGGAGGTGGCTCTTATGCTTCATAATAATTAATAGTGAGATCACAGACGCCTATGCAAGCACCGTGCAACACAACAAAGAATAAGTCTGAAATGGCGGCCCGAAAAAAAGTGAAGAAGCTTCGACTTCAATATTGACGTAAGATGCATAGGCTTGAGTGTTCAAATAAGTATGAAAAGTGGACAGTAAAAGATTAGAAATGGGTGACTAGGAGGGATGAGATAAAAGGCAATAGACTAGGCTTTGATGGGTGCAAATAGATCTGGAAGAAATGATGGAAAAAGGGGCTAATGGATCGAGAAATTAAAGGAACTATCAAGTTTGGTGGGGAGGATGCCTGATGATATGGGGCTGTTTCACAGCCGAAGATGTTGGATACTTGACCAGGATCGATGGTGGTCTCAATGCTGAGTTATATGCGAGTATCCTACAAGATGTGTTACTTCATACTCTCAAATACTATGGGTATGTAAAGGACGATATAGTGTTCCAGCAAGACAACGACCCTAAGCATATGTCGAGATTGGAGACAAAATAGCTTAATGACAATGAAGAAGTCCTTGATTGGCCCCCACAGTCCCCAGACCTCAATCCAATCGAACACTTTTGGGCAGAGTTGAAGAAAAAGCTGCATACATACCCAAGAGAGGTGACAAATATGCACCAATATTGCGAATGTGTAGAAGAGATCTGGGATCACATTTCGGTCGAGACATGCTTGAATCTGATTGAGAACTACCCAGAATGATTCAGGCAGTTTTGGAAGCCAAAGGTGGATTTACAAACTACTGCAAGTCAATTTTATGTATGAGATTGCCAAGCTGATTGTATATAAACTAGAGCAGCACAGTGAATCAGTGGTTAGCACTACAGTCTTGCAGCGATGGGGTTCTGGGTTCAATTCCCACCAAGGACAACATCTCCAAGGAGTTTGTGTGTTCTCCAGTGTTTGTGTTGGTTTTCTCCCACACTCCAAATACATACTGATGGGATGTTTAGATTGTGAGCCCCAATGGGGACAGTATTGCAAATGTATGTAAAGCGCTAAGGAATTAATAGTGCTATATAAATGAATATATATATATAGTAGTCTCATGCCCAAAGCTCTAGTGGATGGCGAAAAATGAAGCCTGAAAGTCACAAGTTTAAAGCATCGTTACCGTTTTGCTCGTCAGTGTATATGCTGGAAATAAAATCTTTTGTAACAGCTGCAGAAAAAAATTGTCACAATAATAATTTTTTTCTAAAGTTATCTTAGTCTGTTATATTTGTATTGTTTAGATAAGTTTCAAAGGGGTCCTTCAAGTGGTTGCTATTGGAAACTGCTTCAATTTTCTATTGCAGCGCTCGGCATAATGATGTTTTCTGTTGTGTTGATTATATGGTATGTGTAGGACTGTCTGTCAACCTCAGAATGATAAGGAACCAAGCAAAATGACAGATAGTACAAACAATGCCAATACAAGAGGAGGAGATTAAAAAAATTATGAAATATTAAATCTTCCATAACATTTTTCACCGAGAAGAAACCCCGAGCAGCCTCAGGCTCCAGAACAAAAAGCTCCACTGACTGTGACGAGAATTGACTTATCTTATTACTTCTCAGTTCATCTAATGCTTCAAGGCCAGGATACTTACAGGAAGACAAATTAATTCAGAGCATCCTATGACAAGGAACATCAAAAGTGCATTTGTCCAAAAAGTAATGAGGGTTATTAACTGGCAAGATACTCTCGAAAATAGATCCATCTTCTAGAGCTGCTCTGTTACTTATCTGCAGGTGGAGTCACAATGGGATTTTCAAGCATGTACATGATTCATCAGGAATACACAAGAACATTTCTATATTTTGATTTAATTATAAAGGTCTTTTCAATAACGAAGGACATGAAAACTAAACAGCCGATTGATTTCTTACAGTAAATGTGTCAGAAAATAAGCTTTTTTTTGCATAAGAATTTTTTAATACCTTTATCTTTTAAACAAATATTGTCAATGTTTTTACTTTCATATCACAATTGTTTTTTTTTTTTTAATAGAGTAATCTTGCAATTCTCACAATGGCTGCAGGGGCTATTTTAGGTTTTCGCAAGATTTTCACAAGACTACTGTCACGGTGTAGTGGAAATGCTGGTAAGGGAATAGCAGTTACGGACACGGTGACCAGGGAAAAGTAGTCTGTCCCTAGACTGGGAAGCCTGAATACCCCTGACCCCAAAGGTATCCCTGATGGTGAGAAGGCTCGGGTTTCCACCGTAAGCCCTAACTCCTCCACCATCCCTACACTATTCCCCCTCCCCTCCCTTCATTAAACCAGAGTACAGCAACCTCAAAGGAAAGGTCTTCGGCAGCACAAACAAACAGGTCTGCACAACACTGCTTCCAGGTATAGAGTGAAACTCTATCAGCAGCAATACCTTGTGGAAGGAGAGGCTACTTAAAGGCTAGGGGGAGGAGTGCTAGACAGTGCGTGATAGTACCCCTTCTTTTAAGAGAGGCCTCCAGACTCGAAACTGGACACGTCCGTAAAAGGTCCACAATTCCTGAGTGACAAGATATGAAAAACGTTATGGGTTTCTAACACTGGGGTAGGTCGAGTTGGTATAACACAGGGTTGTAAATGGCCGATATCCTTAATGGACCAATAACCCAGTAACTAGGACCTCCAGCAGCACGCCTCTACCTGACGTGCTTGGACAACACCCACACATACTTGTTCACTCTCAGGTCTGAACCTTCATGTTTATTTACATATCTGCGGTCACAGAGGGCACACATCCAGAATGGCAAACATCAGCAGTGTCCCCCCAGACCCCAGGGCTCCCTTCCCTGGAGTGAACAATAGGAACCACTGGCCGCCCCTGGCCCCTCCTCCTAGAATGACTCCTGGAACCACCATTAATCTGAGGCACAGTCTGGACTCCACCCCATTTTTCAGGTTCACTCCCAATCACTTCAGGTAGTAGGCAGCTGCTCAAACAGAAAGCCTCCCAACTTACAACTTTTTTGTCCCACCAGTCAACCACTGGGATGGGTTTCTCCAACCAGGCAAAGCCCAATACAATGGGAGTGGGCAGGTACTCCAAGAGGTGACAGGACAGGGTACTCTTGCTGGAGAGTACCTATGCTCAAGTTCACATTATGCACCACTTGGGAGAGGACCTTCTAGCTGAATAGATCTGAGTCGATTGAAGCAATGGGAATGGGTCTCACTAAAGCACTACTGGAGAGACCATGAGCCTGAGCAAAGCAAGAATCCATCAAATTGGCTCCCACTCTGCTATCGACCAGTAATGGTACAGTCTTGGTTTTACACCCACCACCACCTTGGCAGACAGTGTTAATGGAGACTTAGCGAGAAAGGAAATATAAACCTTCTGGTTGTCTTCCGCACGACCCGAGGTAGGCTGCTTCTGAGACTGCGTGGTTGTCTTGGAGTGAAGTGGACAAACCTTAATAAAATGGTCAGATTTTCCCCCGAAAAAACAAGCTCCACCCACTTGAGGAACAGTAGCTACAGTAGGTTTAACACGAGAACCTACTGCTCCCAACTGCATGGGTTCATCGGGTATAGTCTCCTCAGCAGGGATAGGAACAGGAGACAAAGTAGGTCTCGGTCACTCCCTCAGGTGTCTGTCAACCCGTATAGCTAGGGACATTGCAACCTCCAATAACTCAAGGAAAATGGTATGGCTGCTGATAATGTCACGGTGTAGTGGAAATGCTACTGAAGGAATGGCAGTTATGGGCAGGGTGGCCAGGGACAAGTGGTCTGTCCCTAGACTGGGAACTCTGGATAACCCTGACTACGAAGGTATCTCTGATGGTGAGAAGGTTCGAGTCTCCACCCTAAACCCCAACTCATCTACCAGCCCTGCACTATTCCCCCTCACCGCCCTTCATTGAACCAGGGTACAGCAACCTCAAAGGAAAGGTCTTTGACAGCACATACAAACAGGTCTGCACAGCAGGGCTTCCAACCTGGTGGAAGAAGAGGCATAGCCTTAAAGCATGGGGGGAGAGACTCACACATTAACTTCACATCCACCAGAACACAATAGAACTGACATTAATCATGCAGTATAGAGGGAATTTCACACAGTTTAAGTTACAACAGCATCAAGAATAGACCATAGACGCAGACTCAGTGCTATGAGCACGTTACAACTCCTTATCATCAGAGACAGAACTGATACAACACTCTGTACACAGCTAACATTATCCCCAGCTGACTCTCCGTCTCCATTCACAATGGCATTTTCACATGTCATTAGATGCTTCAATACAAAAGATCGGGTTAGGGTCTGCGCATTGTTGCCATGTACATGTGTAGTTACTGGAAACACAATGGCAGTGTGAAAACGACAAGATTTCTAATTTACCTTTTTAGTAAAGATTCTGATGTGAAATAAAACATTGCCACAATTGAAAAAAAGAAAAAAAAAAAAAAGCTATCACAAAAAATTAGACAACAGGTCATTTTATGAGGACACATTCACTTAAAGCAGTAGCCAAAAAAAAATAAAACTTTTTATATCCAACAACGCCTGATGAGGCATATGTCTTGTATACAAGGAGAAAGACATCATACTGAAATACTCATGCCGGGAATCGAAAATATGTTTTGATTGACCTTTTTATATTCCAGTTCTCAACATCTTATTTTCATTCAATTACTTGATGACTCAACCAATTTAACCATGAGCCTTGACTTCATGGGACTATATACTAGGGATCATAGGCAGGGAGCTTGTTCAACAGGCCTGTATATTTTTTATTATCTTAGGCTGGTTTTTGATGCCCAACATTCACAAGCAGAGCATAGACTGCAATGTGACTGGTTTGGTTACACATCTGACCCGAAATCCACAGCCACACAAGCATATGTAAATGAGTTTTGGGTAAAAGATCAAAACATTGCAACCTGAACTCTTGTAAAACGAGAACTTGTGCCAGGCTAACAAATGGCGAACCATAAAGCATGGAGCAGGACATCTGCAGAGGACAATCATGGACAGAAGGTGACATTTTTGTAGATCTAAATATGCCCACACACAATAGATTTTGGTTGGCAAAACCCAATGACTTTGGTGGAACCTTGAGCCCATGTATTTATGGTAGCTTCCCAACTCTTCCTCAAAAATTTAGCTTCAGTGAAACCAGGATCGGTCTTGTTAAATTTCCACACCTATATATTTTTATCTCATGGGAGATAGCTACCACCAGATTCTATCTCTCCACTGAACAAAGCATGAGGTTTTTTTAAGTCCAAGTGGTGATTTTACCACCAACTTTTCCTAAGTCTATTAAAAGTGTATGGTCATCTTAAGGCTCGGTGACTTTGGATGTGAAATAGGTAAAATAGCCACAGATCACTTTATGCTGTACCATAATGCAGGCGAATGGAGTTGAATGAAAATGTGTTGCACACTGCAACAAGCAATGCACAAAAAAGTAAACTGGTTCTGTTTTTTTGCAACTTGCTTGTGACTCTAGGTCACAACTCAACTCCATTTAGTTGCATTACACGGTGATGTATATTAGCAGTGGCATCGATCGGTCTTTGACAGTGCAACCTATGCCATAGCAAAAGTCACCATGTAACCCCAGCCTTAAGACTCATTCACACATCACATCTTGTACGCAAAACAGACAGATTTTCATTTGTTTTTGATCGGAGGCTGTTAATATTTTACAAGAACAACCTCTTTAAAGTTTAAAAAATAAAAGCTTTCCAAGCAGGAGCCGCCCAAAGATGGAACATACTACTTATTTCAACAGTCTCCTGGATTTCTAAGCCTGAAATAGAGAAAAGAAGTAAACAATACAGAATATATGCACAGCAAGTTGTTCTTACATTACAGTGCATATGTTTAATATTTGTAGTGTTTTTTAAAGGGACACTGTAAAGTCATTTTTTGATATGAAACCAATATTACCCTTGAATAGTGCCTGGGCAGACCTTTTAAAAACATGTAAAATCATTATTCTACCCTTTGGTAGTGTCCATGTTATCAGCATCTTCACACCCTGCAGGGATCTCCTTAATTAGCCCTCTCCACTATAAGCAATTAGTCCTGGCAGTGTGAAACTGTCATGTAATTATGCACTCCCTCTCAGGAGCTCTCTCCTCCCTCTGCTCTCAGTGCAATTTCAGATTTCACTTTCTGGAGGTACTGTTCTGTTCAGGACACAGAGGGTGAAAGCTACAGGTCTGCCTTATCTGATCTAGTCCCTTAACCCCTTCCAGACCCTTGGCCCACCCCCTGGGCCATGGAATGATCGGGCTCCTGCAGGTCGAGTGAGGGTGTCACTGACCTGTCACTTGGCCTGCAGGTACATGGGGAGTTGTACAACACCCCAGGGGGGGTCGATTTGCCCCCACCCCCACCCCCCCCGGCTACAGGCGCGGTGATTGGCACTCAAAAGTGAAAGTGAAAATCACCGCGCCTGTAATGCTTCCCTGCCTGCCGCTGCTATCCCTACCCTCCAATCTTCTCCCCTGTCATCCTCTAACTGCCCCCCTGCCCCCCACCTCTTTCCTGCCCCCTCTTCATCTCTTACCCCCCCCACTTCCTGTCCCTGCCGCCCGCTTCCTCTTCCTGCCGCCCGCCTCCTCCTGCCTGCCCCCACTTCCTCCTGCCTGTCCCCGCTTCCTCCTGCCTGCCCCCGCTTCCTCCTAAGTGCCCCCCTACTTCTCCTGTCACCCCCCCTCTTCCCCCTTCCTGCCCCCCCGATCACCGGAGTGGCGATCGCCTCTCCCACTCACCCCTCCGGCGGCCGCTCTGTCTCCACTGCGTCCCGCTCCTCCTCCTCCTCTTCACCGCCTCCGGATCTGACAACTCTGTGCTGGAGCTGCCAGATCACTTTCTACAGCTAGATCCTGAGGATCCCGATCTCCCTGCATGGGCATCGAGCTGCAGAAAGCGATCTGACAGCCCGGACGCAGTGATGCACATAGTGGGTCAATGCGCCTGTGCTGCCAGATCGCTTTCCGCAGCTCGATCCCCATGCATGGGGATCGAGCTGCGGAAAGCGATCTGGCAGCCCAGGTGCAGTGATGCACATAGTGGGTCACTGCGCCCGGGGTGTCAGATCACTTTCTGCAGCTCGATCACCATGCTGGCGGGTTGGGCTCCAGAGTAGCGATCTGAAAGCAAAGGCGATCGAGCGGCGTGGGACCTTCGTTGTGGACTACGTCGGAGCGATCGGGCGTCGTGGGACCTTCGTTGTGGACTACGTCGGATCTTTTTATAATAAAGATGGAGTCCGAATTGTGTCTGTGTTTTTTTTTCAAATAAAAAGATTTTTCTTTGTGTGTATTTATTGACTATTTACCGTACTAGAGATTCCTAATGGCGGGTCTAACATTGGCCCTATATTATGAATCTCGGGCTTAGTGCCAGCTGCCAATAAAAAGCTGGCATTAACCCCTTTATTACCCAGTTAGCCACCGGTACCAGGGCAACTGGAAGAGCGTGGGTACAGCGCCAGAAAATGGTGCTTCAATGAATGCGCCATTTTCTGGGGCGGCTGCGGGCTGCAATTCGCAGCATGGGGGGCCCAGAACGCTTGGGCCTCTCTATGCTGAGGATTCCAGCCCCCAGCTGCCTAGTTGTACCTGGCTGTATTTTTGGTTCCAGCCAGGTATGACGAGGCAGCTGGTGGCTGGTGGCAGTCCGTAGCTGCCAAGTTGTACCTGGCTGGACCAAAAATATGGCGGAGCCCTATGTCATTTTTTTTCTAGAAATAATTCTAGAAATAAAAAAAAAATAGGCTTCGCTGTATTTTTTGTTCCAGCCAGGTACAATGAGGCAGCTGGGGGCTGGTGGCGTCCGTAGCTGCCAAGTTGTACCTGGCTGGACCAAAAATATGGCAGAGCCCCATGTCATTTTTTTTTTTAAAATTCTACAAATAAAATGACATGGAGCTTTGCCGTATTTTTGGTTGCCAGCCAGATACAACATGGCAGCTAGGGGGCTGGAATCCTCAGCATGGAGAGACCCAAATGTATTGGGTCCCCTATGCTGCGAATTTTAACTACTAGACTAGTATGTTTTTTCACAAAAAGTTTCTTTATTCATTTATACATCTCAATTTGTGAAGCACATGGGGGTTCAAAGTGCTCACTGTGCATCTAGATATGTTCCCTGGGGGGTCTAGTTTGCAAAATGGGGTCACTTGTGGGGAGCTCAAATGTTTAGGCACACAGGGGCTCTCCATACGCGACCTGGTGTCCGCTAACCATTCCAATTGTTGGCAAACACCAGGTTGCGTATGGAGAGCCCCTGTGTGCCTAAACATTGGAGCTCCCCCACAAGTGACCCCATTTGGAAACTAGACCCCCCAAGGAACCTATCTAGATGCATAGTGAGCACATTGAATCCCCAGGTGCTTCACAAACTGATCCGTAATAAGGTAAAAATACTTTTTTTTCACACAAATTTTCCTTTTTAATTTGTACGGATCAATTTGTGAAGCACCTGGGGGTTCAAAGTGCTCACTATGCATCTAGATATGTTCCCTGGGGTGTCTAGTTTCCAAAATGGGGTCACTTGTGGGGGAGCTCAAATGTTTAGGCACACAGGAGCTCTCCAAATGCGACATGGTGTCCGCTAACAATTTGAGCTGATTTTCCATTCAAATTGTTAGCGGACACCATGTCGCGTTTGGTGAGCCCCTGTGTGCCTAAACTTTGGAGCTCCCCCACAAGTGACCCCATTTTGGAAACTAGACCCCCCAGGGAACATATCTAGATGGGTGGTGAGCATATTGAACCCCCAGGTTCTTCACAAATTAATTCATGAAAATGAAAAAAAAATACTTTTTGTGGAAAAAAAGTACTTTTTAATTTTTATGGATCAATTTGTGAAGCACCTGCGGGTTCAAAGTGCTCACAATGCATCTAGATATGTTCCCTGGGGGTCTAGTTTACAAAATGGGGTCACTTGTGGTGGAGCCCCAATGTTTAGGCACACAGGGGCTCTCCAAATGCGATATGGTGTCCGCTAACAATTTGAGGTGATTTGCCATTCAAATTGTTAGCGGACACCACGTCGCGTTTGGAGAGCCCCTGTGTGCCTAAACTTTGGAGCTCCCCCACAAGTGACCCCATTTTGGAAACTAGACCCCCCCGGGAACTTATCTAGATGAGTGGTGAGCATATTGAACCCCCACATGCTTTACAAATTGATCTGTGAATATGGAAAAAGTACTTTTTTTTTTCACAAAAATGTTCTTTTAGCCTCAATTCTTTCTTTTTCTCATGGGTAACAGGATAAAATTCATCCTAAAATTTGTTGGGCAATTTCTCCTGAGTACACCGATACCTCATATGTGGTCATAAACCACTGTTTTGGCGCGCGGCAGGGCTCAGAAGTGAAGGAGCGCCATTTCACTTTTTGAATGGAAAATTAGCTCCAAAAGTCAAATTGCGCTCTTTCCCTTCAGAGCCCTGCCGTGCGCCCAAACCGTGGTTTATGATCACATATGTGGTATCGATATACTCAGGAGAAATTGCCCAACAAATTTTAGGATCCATTTTATCTTGTTGCCCATGTGAAAATGAAAAAATTGAGGATAAAAGAACATTTTTGTTAGAAAAATTAAAATATCCATTTTTTTGTTTCCAATTTGCTTAGTTCCTGTGAAGCACCTGAAGGGTTAATAATCTTCTTGAATGTAGTTTTGAGTAGCTTGAGGGGTGCAGTTTTTGGAATGGTTTCACTTTTGGGTGTTTTCTGTCATGTAAACCCCTCAAAGAGACTTCACATGAGATGTGGTCACTAAAAAAAATGGTTTTGTAAATTTTGGTGGAAAAATGAAAAATTGCTCATGAACTTTGAACCCTTATAACTTCCTAACAAAATTTTTTTTTTTTTCCAAAATTGTGCTGATGTAAAGTAGACATGTGGGAAATATTATTTCATAACTATTTTGTGTCACATACCTCTCTGGTTTACCAGAAGAAAAATTCAAAATTTGAAAATTGCAAAATTTTCAAAATTTTTGCCATATTTTGGATTTTTTCACAAATAAACGCAAAAATTATCGACCTAAATTTAATACTAACATGAAGCCCAATATGTCACGAAAAAACAATCTCAGAATCGCTAGGATCCGTTGAAGCGTTCCCGAGTTATAACCTCATAAAGGGACACTGGTCAGAATTGCAAAAAATGGCAAGGTCATGAAGGGGTTAAGGACCAAGGATCATTTTGCAATTCTGACCAGATTCACTTTATGAGATAATATCTCTGGAACGCTTCAACATATCCCATGGATTCCAAGATTGTTTTTTTCATAACATATTGAACTTCATGCCAGTGGTAATTTTAGGAAGATATTTCTGCATTTCTTTGACCAAAGAGGTGTTTACACACAGTGACAGTTCAAAGCCATGATGGGTATAGTTGTCATTGGTCATTAAGGGGCTATACTCCATTTGTTTCTATAAAAAGGAATCCCTGCTGTGCTGTGAGAGATCCTGTGTTCATCTGATCTCTTGGTTTTGCTGTGAAGAGAGTAGAGAGGAGGATACAGCACTTACCACCCCCACTGATCTCCTGTGCTGTGATGTGAATATGTGACATGCATAATCATTCTATGGGGAGGGGACAGCAGGGAACTAAGTGGATCATTCACTGTGACTGACAGATGGAATGATTCTCTTTAATTTAAGTTTACAGAAGATAGGAGGGAAATATAAATAGAGCGAACTTAGAGCGAGGTATTATAAAATGATAGCAGTTACATATGGATTTTTGACCTGACAGTTTTCCTTTAAGCAATTTTTCAGGTGCATTTCAGGCATAATCCACCTGGAGAAAACAGTACGAGGACATTACTATAACTTCCTATGGATGTCAGTTTCGTCCGAAGTCAGAGTCAACAAACCAATTAGTTGCTGCTATTTGGCTGTAAGGCTCACGTTACATAATAATGTCACATGAGCCTCAGGAGACCAAGCACTGACTAGTGGCTGTTACTGTTCCAGGAAAAGGTGCAGGCATTGGAGGCTGTTAATATTTTATACGGACAAACCTGTTAAAGTTTAAAAAGTAAAGTCTTTTCTTTAAGTACCTACAGTAATTTTGGAATACATCCAATTTTGAACTTTGCACAGGTCACAGGATAAACAGTATTCCATGCATATACAGCTAAAACACTGCATGAATTTATATTGTTTAGAGCAACATCCATGGTTAGGATCCGTCAACAAGCACATGTCAGAAGGATGCATGAAATACATGGTTGTAATGGTAATGTAGATTAATGTTATAGTCACTTCCAAACTTCCCCTAGTATTTATCAGTGAAAAACAGACTGCACATAAATACAACTTGGATGGCCTCTGTGTGTTTTTGCACCTCCATGGTAAAGGCATGTGACATGGCCCATAGAATATAATGGATACATGTCCTATCTGCAAAAATAAAAGAAGGTAATGGATGGAACATGTGGGTGAAACTAACGGGTGAATGGGGCCTTAAAAATAAAGTTTGCACTTTCATGTGGAGTTATCTCAAAGAGTTTAAATGAGTATTTCCCCTTACTTCCACCTTGCTCAGCTGGTTAATATCCAAGTCTACACATATTTCAGGTTATTTAATATAAATACAGGAGAGCACAGTCTATCCATAGTTTTTTACATGTCAAACTCACAATGAATTTATTCCAATGAGAAAGAGTTTTTTATACTGATTAACCATAAGGGTGTCTGACCCCAATTACGGTAAAAGTCACCAATAGGACTCAAGTATACTATGCAAAGTGAAAAATGCTTTTTATTGATTACAGAATTCACAGGTGATATAAAAAAGAGATTGGGACAAGATCACAACCTTCAATTAAAACTGGAAGAGATTAGAGAGTGGTAAGGTGGAAAGAGACCACCAGGGTAGAGGAGGGCCAAATGTAAATACAAAAAAAGAAGAAAGAAATGGGGAGAGAGTTCACATAGTAACCTATGGTAATCAGGCTTATGGTGCTTGGTAAACACCTAATAAACAGAGGCTTGCTGGTCAAATAACACATGCAGTAAGCTATTCTGATGTTAGTGGTCAAGCAACCTAATTGTCCAAACAAACAACAAGGTCTACAGTGGAACACACACCCATTAACCATATAGTAAAGGTCCACTCTGGTCCTGGTGTCACCCCGTATTTCAGGTTTATGACATGATGAATAATAATGTTAATTACAGGCGTTTCATATTGTTAATTTAACAATGACCTATTTCTCTAGGCATCTCAGATAGGAAGAAGCTTTAAAGCAATGTAAATCCTTGTTGTAGTTTCAAAATAAAGCAGGAGAATTTTATATTTTCTGAATGTTATGTACAGAAGATGACATATTTTACCAAAAAATGTGACATTGTGTATATATCAAGTATAGCATGTTATAGTATGGGCGGCACGGTGGCTCAGTGGTTAGCACTGCAACCTTGCAGCGCCGAGGTCCTGGTTTCAATTCCCACCAAGGACAACCTCTGCAAGGAGTTTGTATGTTCTCCCCGTGTTTGCATGGGTTTCCTTTGGGCACTCCAGCTTCCTCCCACATTGCAAAGACATGCTGGTAGGATATTTAGATTGTGAGCCTCAATGGGGACAGCATTACTGATGTATGTTAAGTGCTATAGAATTAATAGTTCTAATAAAAGAGAAATCAGAGGCGCAATGAGTGTACCCGTATATCCTAATAAGATTCCTGGTCCTCCTTTAGCGCTCCTACAGACCGCTTTCTTGTGCTGCTTTACATGGAATTTATAGTGATATATACATGAATAAGTGTTATATTATTAAGTAATAGAGGAGCAAAGACATCAAAGCTAGGCCGTACAATTTATACATGACTGTGAAACAAGCGTCTATGAGACATAATCCCACAGCAGAAAATGAGGCAGTATATATAACACACCCAGATGGGCAAGCTCGGTAAGGTAAACAAAAAGTTGTGCAAAGCTGGTTTTCTTTAAGAAAACACTGGCGGTGTTTATCCCGAAGTGTCTTTGTTGGATGCCTTTTCCGCCTATTTTACAGTGGCCCCACTGCTAGCTTCTTTTTGTTATGTGATTTAAAGATGTCTATTTCTCGGACAACCCCTTCTCAATCACGATATTCACTCATGTAAAATAACAGCCTATACTCACCTCTGGTGTCAGCGCCATTGGTGCCGGGTTACCCAATGGCTATCACTTACTACGCATGTCAGTTTGGTCTAAAGTCAGAGTCAAGAAGCCAATTAGTGACCGCCGTTTGGCTGCAAGGCTCACATGACGTAATAATGTTATGTGAGCCCCAGGAGACCCAGCACCGATGTTACAGGAATGGCGCCAGCATCTGAGGCTATTAATATTTTGCGAGAACAACCCCTTTAAAGATTAAAAATAAAAGTCTTCCAATCAGGTGCTGCCTAAAGAAGGAACATGCTACTTATTTTAATTGCTTCCCAGTTTTTGAAGCCTAAAATGGTTAAAAGAAGTAAAACAGAGAACTTGTAATTACAGTACATATGTGTGTAATCTTTGTAGTGTTTTTTTAAAGAAAATTTTCAGGTGCATTTCAGGCGAAATCCACTTGAAGAAAACATTACGAGCACATACCTTTAGACATTTCTTTAAGTGCCTACAGTGGTTTTGGAATAAAGCCAATTTTGATCTTTGCACCTGGACTACACAGGTCACAGAATGAACAGCATTCCATGCATATAGATCTAAAACACTGCATGAACCTAGATTGTTTAGAGCAACATTTATGGTTAGGATCCATCATCAGGGACATGTCAGAAGGAGGATGCATGAAATACATTGTTGTAATGGCAATGTAGAATCATGAATGGTGTCACCAGTTGTAAGATCTCTAATAGTCTGGATGGAGGGAAATGCAGTTGTTATTGTTGGGGGGTAACATTTATTCTGTCACCCAAGTGCTGAAGTTTGGCTTGGTTCTCTGCACCCAGCTTGTGCATTTAAGATTAGGTTGGCCATAGTGAGTTATTTTTGAATATTGTTTTGTGGTTCAGCAATTGAAGTTTGGTTTAGCAGCGTAACACACCAACCACAATCACCAGCCAGAGTAGAGAAGTAGTAACAATGTCATTGGCATGCACACACCTTGTATGCACGAACCCAGACAATGTAAAGACGTTTACTTGGAAATAAAGCACAAACATATTTCATCCCCAAATATAATTATATGAGCCATCCATATAATTTCTGATATAGATAATGACCAAAATTCTTCCAAACATACAATTAAGATAGTTCTGAGACAATGAACACCCTCTATCCGCACTGCCTCTAGCTTTATGTTTACTATCTTCTCAAGGTTGATCTATGGTTTAGTATACTCAAGAAAGATCAACAATTCTAAGATCATCAGAGCCAGACACATGGTGAAGAGTCACAATAACACCTTTATTCCATGAGACATCTCTCCACTCCAGAAATCAAAGCTTGAATTGAATCTTTCCCCTTTGTTTGAGAAAAGGAAAGAAGAATCTTGTGTAAGGCCGTATTCACGCACTCAAATGTCAATTGTTACTTTGTCTCGTAAGTAAAATGTAGGACCAATTTTGACTAGTATTTGGTCGGTGTTTCATCATTTTTTTTTGGATGTAAAAAAATGATTGAGGTCTCCGAGGTTCCTCTAGAAAACATTCCGTGAAAACTGACAGCACTAAGATGCAACATGAATACCATCAGTGAGCTGGATGAGTTATGGATCCATAGAGATGCATTGGCAAGTTTGATCAAAAACGGATATAAGCCCCATAGACTATAATGATAGGTGTTCAATTTGAAAAATATGGATAGAACACACACAACAAAATGGATGTCTGAATGAGCCTCAATAGTACTAAGAAACCAACTATAAAGCCAAATGGTATTTAAAGGGATCATGTCACCGCTTTTATCCTACTAAATTGATTTATAATGAAGGAGACAATGTAAACAGAGTCTTCTTGCTTAATGTCTCAGAAAATAAGAATACCCAGTATGAATCTATTTTCATAAGACTATGACTAAGGGCAGTGTGTACCTCAGGAACACCTAAGTATGTAACCAATGGTGATTACACTTTTTATACCCTTTTAATGGATTTCTAATAAAGAAGAAACTTTATTGTATTACCTTATTGTGTTATGTGGTTGTGGCGTGAATTCCTTTTTCTCCATTTATTCTCATAAAAAAAATAGTGCACATGTAGGTCTTTCAAAATCCCATACTTTGTATAACATTGTATCATTTTAGAAACCGATGATGCTTACTCAACAGGCAATAAACCAAGCCATAAAATAGGAGCTCCAGATCCATTTAGAAAGAGCAGTGCCTAAATCTTTGTCACATGAAGCATATAATTATGAGAAGTGTTCTACATAAACCTCACACCAGAAAATACATGTATATCGCAAGCATTAGGGACGTTTTAGTCATCTGTGGTCTGTTTAATGCTGAAAATACCATGATCAATAGTGATTGTGATTTCACGCAGCCCTAAGCCCTTTAAAAGACCCAAAGGTTGTTTTATGATAACACCTTCTTAGACATAATTCATACATTGCCTAACAAATGCCCAAAGAAAAGGCTTAATTATATGTCAGTACATACAGTGGTGTAACTGGGCCCCCTGCATGTTGGTCGGAATGTATGGGCCAATGTAGCAGTCTACATTCTATAAAGACATAGATGCTGCCCTCCCTTCATTATGTAGTAATGTCCCTCATTCTGGTATATATGTCCCCCATCCTGGGCACCTTCTTGGTATGTATTTCCTCCTTTCTACTATACATGTCCCCCATCTTGTGTCCCTTCCTGGTATATATGTCCCCCATCTTGAGCACCTTAATGGTATATATGTCCCCCATTGTGTGCCCCTTCCTGGTGTATATGTCCCCCATTCTGGGCACCTTCCTGGTATGTATTTCCTCCATCCTGATATATATGTACCCCGCCATGTGCACCTTCTAGGTATATATGTCTCCCATCCTTTGCCCCTTCCTGATATATATGTCCCCATCCTGGGCACCTTCATGTTACATATGTCCTCAATCCTGCACTACTTTCTGGTATTATATGTCTTCCTTTGTAGTATATATGCCCCCCATCCTGGTATATATGTCCCCTACCCTGGGCACATTCCTGGTATGTATCTCTTCCATTATGGGCACTTTCCTGGTATATATATGTCAGAATTCACTGACGGTCATGCAACTAAATTCAGAAAATGAAAAGAAAAAAAAAAAAAAAAATCCCCAAGCAGGTGGATTATTGGATACAAATATTAAACTTTATTGATATTATTAAAACCTGTGCATTATTAAAACCTTTCTACCTAAAACGTGGACTATATAATGGGCATTAAATGTGGACTATATAATGGGCATTAAATATTTTGGAGTTAAAGGATCTTTAATCCCTATTGCAGGTTAAGGCAGGAAATCAGCTTATAAAAAAAACTGTTGAAAATAAACACAAAAATAAGTTCAGAAATTTACACCCAGAAAATGTGCCTATCTATGTAACGGATCAAAATAGGGATTCTAACACTCATTTTCCCACTTTTTTCATTTATTTAGTAAGGATTTTAACATCAAAGTATTAAAATAGCAACATTTGAGACATCCAAAAAAAGTTTGGAAATTTACACTCTGAAAATATGTCCATTTGTGAAATAGACCAAAATGGAGACACTGTTCTGATATAATTTATCAGAAGGGGATTGTAGCAACATAAAAACACAGGTAATTATAGTGAGAACTTTAATTAAGATCCCCCCTTTCCCCTTTTCTGCCCCCCCTCCTCTTTTTTTTTTTTTTCCTCTCTTTTTTTTCCCCCTTAAAAAGGATAAAGAAAGTACTATATTTATAAACAAATAAAGAATAATAAAAAATAAAAAACAGTTCTTGCTATAAAGTTGTCTGGATGATCAAATTTTGAACATGCTTAAACAATGTAACAAATGCACAGCAGGAGTGTAATAACAGAATTTATTAATATGTGATAATCATCATAAATATATTAATACACACTAATGAGTAGTGTATTAGAAAATAATCTAATACTCCTTTTGTGCAAGATTCAACTCCATAACATGTGAAAGGGTTAAAGTTTTAAATGTCTTTATGTCTTTATTACTAACTATTGCAAACTATGTTCAGCTGTGGGTGGAGGTTTCTTTTTTATATATGCATATGCTTTTGTATTTTGTAATGATTAAGAAAGGTGTTCTTCCGAAACGCGTCTAGCGCTCAGCTAGCACGCTGAATGATTTTATAATTTTCAAAAAATAATAAAGAAAAGAATTTTAAGAAGACAAGCACCAGTGATTTCTACTTCACATTGTTTCCTGGGCAGTTGTCAAAGCTGCCACACCAGGTTCAGGAATCCAGGAGGTTAATGGGCAGTGGAGCGGCCTTCCCTTTCCCCTTTCCATTTGAATGAATGTTCTCTGAAAGCCGGAGCAGTGTCAGCTCCAGTAAGGGGGAAAACAGGAGAGCAGGGCAGGTCTGACAGGTGCTGGTAGTGGGGGGATTCAATTATTAGGGGAACAGATAGGGCAATCTGTCACAAAGACAGGGATCATCGAACAGTGTGCTGCCTACCTGGCTCTCGAGTCTGGCACATCGCTGATCAGGTTGACAGATTACTGGGAGGGGCTAGTGAGGACCCAGCGGTCATGGTGCACATTGGCACAAATGACAAAGTTAGAGGTAAGTGGAAGGTCCTTAAAGATGATTTCAGAGAATTAGGCTGCAAGCTTAAGGCAAAGACCTCCAAGGTAGTATTCTCTGAAATACTGCCTGTACAACGTGCCACACCAGAGAGGCAATGGGAGATTAGGGAGATAAATAAGTGGCTCAGGAATTGGGGTAGGAAGAAGGGGTTTTGGTTCCTGGCGAACAGGGCCGAGTTCTCTGTTGGTTACAGGCAGTGGCGTAACTTCAGGGCCAGGGGCCCCGATGCGAAAGCTCCAACGGGGCCCCCAATTATTGCAAATCTTTAATAGTATTAGTCTTTTTCTATAGGCCAAAGGGACTTTTGAGGCCCCTTAGACTGCAGGGCCCGGGTGCGATCGCAATCCCTGCACCTATTGTAGTTACGCCCCTGGCTACAGGTTCTATGCTAGGGATGGGCTGCACCTCAATGGGGAGGGTGCAGCTGTGCTGGGGGAGAAAATGGCTAGAAGGCTGGAGGAGTGTTTAAACTAGGGATTGGGGGGGAGGGTATTCATTGTATAGGAGGGGAAGATAGTGTAAATAGTAACCTGGGCACAAATAATGAAAGTGGGGGTGGCATGGGGGATGGGGTTAGAACAGTCATTATAGTAAGAAGCAATAGAAGTAAAGAGAGATGAATAAAGTGCATGTTCACTAATGCCAGAAGCGTCATCAACAAAATGGAGGAATCAGAATTAATTTTGTTGGAAAATAATGATGACATGGTGGGGATATCAAAGACATAGCGGGACGAGAGCCATGACTAGTCTAATTTACAGGGCTATAATCTGTTCAGAAATGACCGTACAAATAAGCGAGGGGGAGGTGTCTGTTTATAAGTAAAATCATCCTTAAAACCCATCCTTCGTGATGATATATGTGAATCTAATGAAAATGTAGAGTCCCTGTGGGAGATAAGGGGAGGGGAAAAAAAATAATAAATTACTGATAGGGGTTTGTTATAAGTCTCCAACAATAATGGAAGTGGAGGAGAATATCCTCATAAAGCAAATAGATGAAGCAGCGACTCAGGGAGAAGTCATTATTGTGGGGGACTTCAACTACCCTGAAATACATTGGGGAACAGAAACCTGCAGTTCCAGCAAAGGTAATAGGTTTTTGACAATTATGAGAGACAATTATCTTTTACAACTGGTTCAGGACCCAACAAGAAGGGGGGCACTGCTGAACTTAATATTAACCAACAGGCCGGACAGCATATCAAATATACGAGTTGGAGATCACTTGGGTAATAGTGATCATAAAATAATACGTTTTCATGTATCCTTTAATAAGATGTGTAGTAGAGGGGCTACAAGGACACTAAACTTCAGGAAGGCAAATTTCCAACAGTTGAGAGATGATCTTAGGGTGCTTTCAAATCAGCGTTTTTTTCAAATCGCGGCAGATGCGGTGAAAAAACCGCATCTGCCGCGATTACCGCATACCGGCTGCACTTGCGGCACGGTTGCGGCAAGCCCCATAGAAAGTATAGGCGGGCTTGCGGCAGGTGCGGTTTTGCACTTGCGGCAGGTGCGGCCGCGAAAAAAACCGCAGCTGACCGCGTTTTTTTCCGCGGCCGCACCTGCCGCAAGTGCCAAAACCGCACTTGCCGCAAGTCCGCCTATACCTTGTATGGCGTTTACCGCAACCGCGCCGCAAGTGCAGCCGGTATGCGGTAATCGCGGCAGATGCGTTTTTTTCACCGCATCTGCCGCGATTTGAAAAAAACGCTGATGTGAAAGGGCCCTAAGTGCAATAAATTGGGACAATGTCCTGAGACATAAAAGTACACAAAGCAAGTGGGAGACGTTTATTAGCATCCTGAATAGGGCCTGTGCACAATATATACCCTATGGGAATAAGCATGCTAGAAATAGGAGGAAACCACTATGGCTAAATAAAGCTTTAAGGGGCGCGATAAGTGACAAAATAAAGCATTTAGAGAATTAAAGCAAGTAGGTAGTGATGAGGCATTAAATAAATACAGAAAATTTAATAACATCTGTAAAAAGCAAATCAAGGCAGCAAAGATTGATACAGAGAGACTCATTGCCAGAGAAAGTAAGAAAAATCCCAAAATATTCTTTAACTACATAAATAGTAAGAAACTAAAAAATGATTGTGTTGGCCCCCTTAAAAATAATCTGGGTGAAATGGTGAATGAGGAAAAAGCTAATATGCTAAATGACAATTTCAACAGTATTTACACAAGAAAATCCCATGACAAACATGTTCAGTGATAACAAAAACGCTCCATTAAATGTCACCTGCCTAACCCAGTAGGAAGTATGGCACCGTCTAAAAATCACTAAAAGTGACAAACGGGCCCGGATGGGATACACCCCAGAGTACTGCAGGAATTAAGTACCATCATAGATAGACCATTATTTTTAATATTTAAAGATTCCATAATAACAGGGTCTGTACCACAGGACTGGCGTATAGCAGATGTGGTGCCAATATTCAAAAAGAGGACAAAAACTGAACTTGGAAATTATAGGCCAGTAAGCTTAACCTCTACTGTGGGTAAAAGCCTAGAGGGTTTTCTAAGAGATACTATACTGGAGTATCTGAAGAAAAATAACCTCATGACCCAATATCAACATGGGTTTATGAGGGACCATTCCTGTCAAACTAATCTGATTAGCTTCTATGAAGAGGCAAGTACTGGACCAGACCAAAAAAATGCAGTGGATGTGGTGTATATGGACTTTTCAAAAGCTTTTGATACGGTGCCACACAAAAGGTTGATACATAAAATGAGAGCAATGGGGATAGGGGAAAATATGTGTAAGTAGGTTAAAAACTGGCTAAGTGATACGAAATAAAGGGTGGTTATTAATGGAACACACTCAAAATGGATCACAGTTAACAGTGGGGTACCACAGGGGTCAGTATTGTGCCCGCTTCTTTTTAACATATTTATTAATGGACCTTGTAGGGGGCATACAGAGTAGAATCTCAATATTTGCAGATGACACAAAACTCTGCAGGGTAATCAATATAGAGGAGGACAATTTTATATTACAGGAGGATTTATGTAAACTAGAAGCTTGGGCTGATAAATGGCAAATGAGCCTTAACACTAGAAGTCCCGGGAATTTAAAGGATCCTTGGTTTTCAATGGTAAAAAGGTCAAATGACCCGTCTCTGGGACTTCTAGTGTTAATGGGGATAAATGTAAGGTCATGCACTTGGGCAGAGGAAACAAAAGGTATAATTATGTGCTTAACCTTCCTAGCGGTATTCCCGAGCCTGACTCGGGGTTAACATTCACTGCCAAAAGCGGTAACCCCGAGTCAAGCTCGGGCTTACCCGCGGTCGCGGCAGATGCGGTGAAAAAAACCGCATCTGCCGCACTTGCCGCATAGCCGCCGCACTTGCGGCGCGGTTGCGGTAATCGCCATAGTAAGTATAGGGGGACTTGCGGCAGGTGCGGCAAGTGCGGTTTTGCACTTGCGGCAGGTGCGGCCGCGAAAAAAAACCGCATTTGACGCACCTGCCGCAAGTGCAAAACCGCACTTGCCGCATCTGCCGCAAGTCCCCCTATACTTACTATGGCGATTACCGCAACCGTGCCGCAACCGCGCCGCAAGTGCGGCGGCTATGCGGCAAGTGCGGCAGATGCGGTTTTTTCACCGCATCTGCCGCGACCGCGGGTAAGCCCGCTTTTAGCACAAAATTCCTGACCTAATCATACCGCCAGGGAGGTTACTTGTAAAACACTGGGAAAAACTACCACTGAAAAAGACCTGGGTGTATGGGTAGATGACAAACTCACATTTAATAGCCAGTGTCAGGCAGGTGCTGCAAAGGCAAATAAAATAATGGGATGCATTAAATAAGGCATAGATGCTCATGAGGAGAACACAATTTTACATCTATACAAGTCACTAGTACGACCACACTTAGAATACTGTGTACAAGACAGGTTATTAAACTTGGGGTTATTTAGTTTGGAGAAACTAACGCTTAGGCGTGATCTTATAATTATGTATAAATATATGAGGGGACACTACAGAGACCTTTTTAATGATCTTTTTAATCATAGGCCTGAGACGTGGACAAGGGGGCATCCAATACGACTGGAGGAAAGGTTTAATCATAATCACAAACGTTGATTCTTTACTGTAAAAGCAGTGAGACTATGGAACTTTCTGCCACATGATGTTGTAATAAGTGAGTCACTACTAACATTTAAGAAGGGCCTAGATGCCTTTCTTGATAACTATAATATTACCGGTTGTATATACTAGATTCTTTGATAGGACGTTGATCCAGGGAACTAGTCTGATTGCCGTATGTGGAGTCAGGAAGGAATTTTTTTTCCCCAATGTGGAGCTTAGTGTTGCCACATGTTTTTTTTTGCCTTCCTCTGGATCAACATGTTAGGCTATGGGTTGAACTAGATGGACTTAAAGTCTTCCTTCAACCTTAAAAAACGTTGTTACTATGCATGTTACTCGGGAATCAGGCAGCAATTGTTCTTCACCTTCGGTTCTTTTCACGGGGACAGATGGGAGCTGAGACCCAGTCCTATGACCGTGGCGGTGTCATTTCATGAAGGGAGATTGACGAGGAAGAGAGGGAAAAGGGGTATTCATGACGCCACCTGCGGTATGCGGCCATGGGCAGCAGCTGCTGCTTCAGAACCTCAGGGGACGATGACCGGCAGTTTGGATTGTATTCGCTTCCCGCAGGTGGAGCGCGGTCCCCAGGGCAGCTGGAAGGGGGGTTCAGTTCGTACCTTGGCAGACGTTCATTAGGTCATCAGCACAATGCTGTCTCATACGGCCTCTGCGGCCGGTGGTCACCACTAAAGAAAGTCTTACACACCACAGCCTGAGCTGAGGTACCAACAGCCATGGGTGCTCAGTTGTACCCCTCCCGGGTACTGCTCCCTAGTTTGGCTGCCTTCTCCAAGTTGTGTCGGGTGTTCGGCCACAACTCTCCTTAGGAACTCGGGGCCTCCGGTTCAACGGTTCGAACATACAGCATCCGTGCCATGTTCAGGGCCGATTCCCTGAGTCGTCCACCAGCCCCTCTGTACTCTCGCCAGATATGGGCATATGGGGATCTACGTCTCTCTCCGTACCCCGAGGGCTCCGTTCTTCCTCCACACCCTTCGGTCGTTCCCTCCTGGGGCGAGCATGGCCATGCTCCAGCCCGCGGGAGCTAACAGCTCCTCCTCCTTACTTCTGCTACCGCTCTACTCCCCTTCTACTCTGTGTCGTTCTGCTCCTGCACTTCTCTTTTTTCCTCTGGTTACACTTGGGTCCTCCCACTGTCCCTGGGTCCTAAATGTGTGTGTGGCTAGACTGCGTCATCTCAGCACCTGGACAGCAGAGGCACAACTCTCCCTCTAATGGAGGAGTGCAATACCTCTGGTGGCGTCCTAATGTACATATAAATATAGAGTAGAACTTAAAATAGATCACAAGCTCTCATATAATCGGCATACTCATATCTGTTGTGCTATTCAGGGGATACAGATAATGGGTGCTTATATATGTATAATTTCTTAATTCTTATGTATTTTGATACTATTTCGAATCCGATGTTATTTCTTTATTTTCTCTGTGTATTTCACCCACTGTGTTATCAGTGGGATCATCAGAATATATGAAAATATATGATTAAGTGCATCAAAGCCTGATAATTACACTGTTTGTTTAAAGAACCGACCATGGCGTCATATGGAATTATACATCAAATACCCCAGAGCCAGATCGTAGCATGGGTAGCCTAAATGAAGGCGACACGCAGCGACATCTTGGGCACTTTTGTGGTATAATATATGTCATCCATCCTGTGCCCCTTCCTTGTATTAATGTCCCCCATTCTAAGCACCTTCTTATATATATTTTAGAGTGACCGGATCTCAAATGGGGAAGGGGGGGGGGGTGAAATGTCGGAATCTTGTTAGTCTGGACCCCACAAAACGATTCCCCTTTCCAGATATTGAGATAGCCAAAATTTGAGCTCGATCAAACGACGTTAACCCGTGCCGCTCGTCGCTCAAAGTTTGAAAAAAATCAAAATTTTTGGCCAAAAAGCTGACATATGGAGCCATAACACCAGGACGGTGAATAATAAAAACACGCTTAATATCTCAAAAGAAAGCTAATGTTGTTCTTCAAAATGTATATTTTATACATAATTGTTATTTTAAGTTAAATTGAGTTACAACAGCTTTTAGCCCCAAGAACGTGACCTGGTAAGTAAATTTACTTACCAAAGAAACGTTTACACTCTTTGATCGATTTAATATAAAAGCAGATTTCCTAAGACAAAATCCAAACACCTGGCCTCAAAATAATGACTTCCAAGAAGGATTGAAAATTGTCAAAACATTAAAAGTAGTTAATGATATGGCTGAGCGTGGTGTTAAATTAATAACCGACTTTAACGACCTTCTGACAAAAGATGAAAACAAAAGCAATATGTCCTGCAAGTTGTAAGCAAATGCCGAGCATTATATTCTGACGTTTCAGAAACTACTTTAACAAAAGCTCTAGAATAGATTAGATAACTATGTAAAATTATCAGCTTATATAGGTACTACGTCTGTATCTTTTCTGTGTCTGTTTTGTATGTATTATATGCCTCATTTTTATATTTTAAAATAAAAAATGTCATTAGACTTATCAGTATTACTTGTTTTTTTTTTTATTATATTTCTACTTTAAACTCAAAAATATACAAAAAAACCCCAAAATTTATCACTTAATAACAAAATATACGAAGTATGCTCCTAGTGGTACCAGGTCACGTTCTTGGGGCTAAAAGCTGTTGTAACTCAGTTTGACTTAAAATAACAATTATGTATAAAATATAAATTTTGAAGAACAACATTGGCTTTCTTTTGAGATATTAAGCGTGTTTTTATTATTTTCCGTTCTGGTGTTATGGCTCCTTATGTCAGCTTTTTGGCCAAAAATTTTGATTTTTTCAAACTTTGAGCGACGAGCGGCACAGGTTAATCTGGAAAGGGGAATCGTTTTGTGGGGTCCAGACGGACAAAATTCCAACATCGATTTTTTTGTGGTCACCCTAATATATATATATGTCTCTCTTCAAAGTATATCCTGAGCCCCTCCCTGGTTATTAGGTCACCCATGCTGGATCCTTTCCTGGTATGTATGTCCCCTATTCTGGACCCCTTCCAGGTTCCACACGTGCCCATTATGCGTCGAACACATAACCCCTTTTCCAGTGGTGTAACTTGAAGGTCTTGGGCCCCGATGCAAAAGCTCCAATGGCACCCCCAATTATTGCACATCCATAACAGCTATAGTCTTTCTATAGGCTGAAGAGACTTTTGGGGCTCCCTTGACTCCAGAACCCGGGTGCGATTGCAACCCCTGCATCTGTTGTAGTTACACCCCTGACCTTCCCCTCAAAAAAACATTCTAATCACCTAACTCCACTCCCATTATTACGCGGCCCCGGATGCATATCCAGCTCAAGCAGGAGATGTGGTTGGCAGGCCCCCCAAGCAGCACGGGACCATTACGGTCACATCCTCTGTGACCACAAATGTTACATCCCTGAATTCATTGTAGTTCAAAAATTAAATATCAGCAATAAAAAACTTTCTAAATATAAAAAAAAGATTACTGGCTTCCTGGGCCATGATCTATGATAGGATAAGCATCGCAGTGTATGATATGAACGATTTAGCTAATTGAAATTAACTCATATAACAAACTAAAGTAAAAGATAAAAAAAAACAATTAAAAACATAAAAAATATTTTCCTTGCTAAAATGCTCTGTCAAAAAGCTAAAAGAAAGTATATAGTCGAAACTATTGAAAGCCAATGTGTGAAGTTATCTTCCAAGAAACATCTGACTGCTGGGCTTGCCAACAAGGGTTCACCAAGTATTAAGTCTTGTTTGCCAGAGGGATCAAATACTTATTTCTCTCTGCAAAATGCAAATAACTTTATATAATTTAGACAATGTGATTTTCTGGATTTTATTTTTGATGTTCTATTTCTCACTATTAAAATTAACCGACCCTTAAAACTATAGACTGTTCATGTCTTTGTCAGTGGGAACTTACGAAATTAGCAAGGGATCAAATAATTATTTCCCCCACTGTATAGGCACACATACAAACATATGTGAATATATATGTTTATACGTATTCATATAATATAAGGCAGAAAATAGTGTGTGTACGTAAAGTTTTAATAAAGGGATAAAGTTTACTTGTTAGGATTCTCATGCCCTTTGTCTCTTACGTGTGATGACTAATGACTTGCCAGGTTTGCTGAGTAGTTTCACACAGCAGAACACAGAATGCTGTGTGATATTAAAGACTGGATAATTCCTGTTACTGGGTATCGATGTCACATCCTGAGCTTTCGGCTTCTGACTGGACTGTACAGATTTATCTAAAGCAACCAATTCTGTGCATCACAGTTGGAAAACTGCTTCCTATAATGACCTGCTCTGGTTAATAAACACTTTTTGTGAGAAGTTTAGTATTCTACAAACGCCCCATCATTATGTTGATACCGGCTTCACTTTTCAATAAAGCTTCCAATTCACATAATTTTTTATTCTCCTTGATATGATTTAGAAAGTAATTAGCTGTGTAAATAATTTCTGCACTGTCCATATTATAAAGGTGTTTGAATGAAAATAGTTTCTCATCTTCTTTATTGAAACTATGATATGGCAAGGGTAGGATTACACATAATGTCCCAGCGACCCCACCAACGATGGGGATCGCTGGGACATCGTTATCTGACCGCTGGTGAGCTGTCACACAGGCAGACTCACCAGCTATTGGCGACCC
Organism: Allobates femoralis; assembly: GCA_033576535.1. Classification (NCBI taxonomy): domain Eukaryota; kingdom Metazoa; phylum Chordata; class Amphibia; order Anura; family Aromobatidae; genus Allobates; species Allobates femoralis. The sequence goes on along the minus strand of JARQOC010000011.1, from coordinate 63,339,619 downwards.
CTGCAACGACCGACATCGTGGAAAAGAATATAAAATATTATTTTCCACGATGTGGAGGTCCCGCTACGCTGGGATAAGTGGGAGAATGCTGGTAACCACGGTAAACACTGGATTACTAAGTGCAGCACTCTGCTTAGTTACCCGCTGTTTACCCTGGTTACCAAGCACAGCGCACTGGTAACCACGGTAAACACTGGATAGCTAAGCAGAGCACTGCACCTGGTGTTTACTGTGGTTACCAGCGCGCTGTGCTTGATAACCAGGGTAAACAGTTGGTAACTAAGCAGAGCACTGCCCTTAGTAACCCGGTGTTTACCATGGTTACCATATTGATCGTTGGTCTCCCGCTGTCACACACAGTGATGCTGGTCGCCCAGCGGGAGACCAACAATAGAAAAATAGCCCTGGCCACAATACCAACAATCAGCAAGCTGATCGCTGATCGTTGCAGTATGTCACACATAGCGACACCACTACGAGGTCGCTGCAACGTCACAAGTTGCAGCGCCATTGTTAGCGATGTCGCTACATGTAAACCGGCCTTAAAACTGGAACAGATGGCAATGTACAGATATCACTGCAGGTTTTGGATAAGGTAAATATCTAAGGCTACTTTCACATCTGTGATTTTCTCAAATCTGGATTTTCACTCAAAACAAGATCCTTTCTACTTCAGGATTTTAGGGTACTTTCACATCTGCGTTTTTCAAATCTTGTTTTAAAACTGCATTTAGAGTGTTTTTTGTTCAAGCCTGATGTGCCGGATTTGTCCAGATCCGGATGAAACCGCAAGTCACCACACATTTCCGGAACTCCATTCAAAATGCATTGGTCAGTAACGCAATGTTGCTGGATCCGGAATTTGTAAAAAAAAAAAAAAAAAAGGCGGAATCTTGATTGATTTGAAAAACGCAGATGTGAAAGTAGCCTAATATTGTTGGCCCTGGGCACCTGTAGTGAATGTACAACTTATTAGTTTGCAGTCACATAAGTGGGATTCACTTGAGAAAGACGTGTGTGCACGTCGAAATGCATCGTGGGTTTTGAGAGCCTTAAGCTTGAATAATTATAACTGCAATTATTTTAATAAAGTCCGGAAAAGAAGCCAGCATCAGAGATCTTCCTTACCTCAGCGCCCAAACATACATCACGCTTCCATCTTTTTGTAACATAAGTGGGATGTAGAATTGCATCTCAGCCGTATTCACGTGAATTGGGTTAAATTGCAAAACTGGAAGTATTTGTTTTACTAATCCTGCACAATTCCTTTAGTATACATACGTGAAGGTATTAAGCTTTATAAGCTTTCTAAGTTTGATTTTGTGTTATGTTAAGTTCTTATTCACATACTCTAGTGTGCATTTGCCATTGGCAAATCTGCTTTTCATTGTGTAGCTTCAAAAATTCACATCTAAATCCCCGATGATCTTATGTGGAGTTTATAACTGACATCTCTTCGAACCTCCCCCTCCCCCATACACATGAGAACTCAGCTAAGTGTACATATGTTTTTAATGGGGAAAGAGGAGAAAGCAGAAACATTGCTCAATGCCCTGCATGAAGCTGCACCTCCTACACCAAAACAACTCAGCACCGACAGCGGGCACCTTGGCACACGCTGCAAACACGGTTTCTTCAGCGATGCTCCAGGTGCGCTGAACGTCTGTGTAGAAAATCCAATCTTGTCAAAGATTGAATCCATCATAAATATATGCTGAAAACATAAAACGCTGCCCTTCACCTCTCCAAATAAGATAACTTTAACACCCTTTTCACATCACTAGCCAACAATCCTGAATGACTTCTGACACTTTCCACTCCCTCCTCGGTTCAAGAGTACAGGCCCCAACCACCAACCTCAGCGCAGACAATCTCGCCAATTATTTTAAAGAAATAATTGATGACGTGACAGGAAATTTCCTCCGAGCCTCAGAATATCATGCATCCTCTTCCCTCCTGCATTTCATCCAGCTAAGTTTTGGTTTTGAGTATACAGCAGGGACCCGAGCACACCAATAAGTGTTGTGAAAAAATGAAAAAGTGAAGGCCGAAGAGTTCTTTCTTTTTTATGCTTTTTAATTTTTATTCAGCAATCCAAACATATAAGTCCATAGACATTTACAACGTAACGTTTCGGCGTTAACCACGCCTTCTAAACGTTTCGGTGTTACTCGCGCCTTTTTCAAACTTTACACAAGATCTATATGAAAAAACAAACGAGACACATGAATACATAATATGAATTGTGATATTGCATGGTTATGCCTTACAAAAAGAAAAAAAGCAATACTCTGGATTATACAAAAGAATCAATGTAGGGAGATCACATGCCAAACAAAGTCAAGATCGCATAACTCTATGGGAAATGTCTCCAAAACAACTATATTGCAAGTCGATTTGTACAAATATGTATTATAACCTAGGGATAACATGAGCAAACGCCATGTGAATTCCATATTAGTGGAATAAGTCACACCTTCCTTAACATAAAATATATGGGGGAGAATATAAGGACCAACGAATCGGACAAAAACCACTGAGAAAAATGACCCATTAGCATAAGCACATAAAAGGGAAGGGCTTACCAACGGGAGAAATAGTTAGAGCATTAAATACAGGAACCTCCTACTTCTGGAAACCCATGCACTGTAGTGCTTTATGCATTTTCTGGGAGGATTGTTAGGTGACACCTGAAAATCCTTTATTCATGAGTAAGGTTTTTATTATTCCTCACATTAACTACACTATAGTCTATTTCTGTTATGGTTAATAGGATTACCTATTGAGTTAACTTGCATAATAATTGCACTCCAGGTGGATCTAAACAATCCTCTCAGTGGAATAATACTATTGCTCAAGCATTTTTATTAGTTTGGCTTGGTTAGGGCAAACAGAAATGCTCCTAAATGTGTTTTTTCCTCTCTTCATTTCAGAGGACTTGATCGGCCGCTCGGTGGGCGTTCCTATTGGTCACATGACGTTACACATCATGTGACCGCGGCGTCACTAACCGCGCATGCGCGGTATTTCAGCTTGCATTCCAGGTCGGCGGCTCCTGCGATCCGGTGGCAGGAAGCCGCGCCTGGATTACAGACATGCCCCCACACTATAAATGCTCGTTTGGAATCACAGAGCGGTCCCCTCAACCAAGGAGACGCCTCCAGTGCGGCTTATTCAAGGTATTCTCTGTATCACTAATGTTTGTCAGCGTTTTTTGCTGTACATGGAGATTTTTCCTGATTGATTATTTTGTCTTTTGGTATAGATGTTCCCAAATCCATGTGTATTCAGTGATTCATTATAACTAATTGGAGCAATCTGAGGCTCATATTAGCCTAATACCTTTTCTCAGGTACACATGTGTTTGTAGATAGAACTTATACAATGTTTACATTAGTTCACATTTATTCTTATTTTGACATAAGGCTTTGTTGTAACATAAGATGTTATTTATGATCAGATTTAACATAGGGTGCTGGCTTTTTTGTAAAGATATGAAGCACCAGTGCTTTTGCTGGACTCAGTGACTCAAGCAGACTTAATTGATAGGTTATTGTCGGAGTATACCAGAGGTTACGTTGTTACACGACAACAATCCAGGCCTTATTTCTAGGAGCTTACTGACACTCAGGTAACTTTATACACTGTGACAGATTATTTGTTTCCAGAGTAATATTGCCGGTACTGATTAATATTCATTCATACTGATATTTCAGGTATAAAGCATTTTGTTGCATGGGTTTCCAGAAGTAGGAGGTTCCTGCATTTAATGCTCTAACTATTTCTCCCGTTGGTAAGCCCTTCCCTTTTATGTGCTTATGCTAATGGGTCATTTTTCTCAGTGGTTTTTGTCCGATTCGTTGGTCCTTATATTCTCCCCCATATATTTTATGTTAAGGAAGGTGTGATTTATTCCACTAATATGGAATTCACATGGCGTTTTCTCATGTTATCCCTAGGTTATAATACATATTTGTATAAATCGACTTGCAATATAGTTGTTTTGGAGACATTTCCCATAGAGTTATGCGATCTTGACTTTTTTTGGCATGTGATCTCCCTACATTGATTCTTTTGTATAATCCAGAGTATTGCTTTTTTCTTTTTGTAAAGCATAACCATGCAATATCACAATTCATATTATGTATTCATGTGTCTCATTTGTTTTTTCATTGTGTAAAGTTTGAAAAAGGCCCGAGTAACACCGAAATGTTTAGAAGGCGTGGTTAATGCCGAAACGTTACGTTGTATATCTCTATGGACTTATATGTTTGGATTGCTGAATAAAAATTAAAAAGCATAAAAAAGAAAGAACTCTCCAGCCTTCACTTTTTCACTCTTATTGGTGTGCTTGGGTCCCTGCTGTATACTGAGACTTTTTTACCCTTGAGCACCCCCTGATACGGAGTGCCGGGCTTTCTTTATATTATTAAGTTTTGGTTTTCAATCCGGTTAGAGAAAGAAGTTACTCGGCTCCTTGCATCTTCTCACCCTACCACCTGCACTATCAACCCTATTCCCTTACATCTCCTTTAATCCCCTCTCCCTAGCTGTCACCACTCACCTAACTAAAATATTTAATCTTTCACTTCCATCTGGTGTCTTTCCCTGCTCTTTTAAACATGCTAGTATACACCCATTACTTAAAAACCATCCCATGACCATGACTGCTAAATATACAAACCTCTCTCTAATCTGCCCTTTATCTCTAAAATTCTGAAATGCTTGGTCCATTCCCTTCTGATCTGCTATCTCTCAGAAGATTCTCTTCTTGACCCTCTACAATCCAGTTTCCACCCTTACACTCTACTGAAACTGCTGTTAAGAAAGTCTCTTATTATCTACTAATAGCTAAATCTGATGGTAACTAATCCCTGCTAATTCTCCGGGACCTTTCCCCTGTATTCGACATTGTTCATCACCAGCTTCTCCTCACCATGCTCCACTCTACTGGGCTCAAGGACACTGCTCTCTCCTGGATCTACTACCTCTCTGACCGCTCTTTCACTATCTTTCGCCTGCTCCTCCTCTTCTCCTCTTTCCCTCAAGGTTGGGGTTCCTAAGGGTTCAGAGTCCTAGGTCCCCTTCCATCAGTAGATTTGGTTTTCAGTACCATCTCTATGCCGGTGAATCCCAATTATACACCTCTTCTCCTGCATCACCTCTGCATTACTACAAAATACCAATGATTGTCTGTCTGCTGTCTATAACATCATGTCATCTCTCAACCTTAGACTAAATTTGTCAAAAACTGAGCTTCTCATGTCTTTTCCCTCTACTAAACCCAATATTGCCATTTCCATGTATGGTGCTACTATTACTCCACAGCAGCACGCCCGCTGTTTTGGGATTATATTTGACTCAGATCTCTGCTTCACTCCCCACATCCAATCACTTGCTCACTTGTGTCACCTACACCTCAAAAACATCTCCACAATTTGACCTTTTCTTACCATTCACACCTCTGGCAATGACTTGTCTCCCCTGAAAATACAAGAATCCTTCTCTCTTCTCCAACATCATCTATTGCCTTTCTAAAATAGCAAGCTCAGACCACTTTCATCTAATTTATATGGGGGCCAAAAAGGGAACCTGTCGCTAGACTCAAGCAGCCCTAACCATGAGAAGTATGTATCAGGGCCTCACTGCATGATTTCAGCCAGGTATATTTTACTCTGAAACGCTGTGGTGTAAACATACTTTCAAAGTTTCTGCTGACCATAGGGAAAGATCTGACTAATGTGATATAGTCCCTAGCTGGTTTCTCCATGCACAAGGGCAGGTGCAGACATACCACTAGTGCAACCTGTGCTCTGCAGCTGCACTGGGGTCCAAGAGGTAAGGGGTTCTCTGATACCTACAAATCAAGTGGATTTATGAATTCTGACGTGCTCCTGGACTGCAAAGGACCCATATATTGTTCTTGGCCAGAAGCCCTCTTCCATCTGTCTGCTCCTGCTCCAGGTGAGTTACAATCTCTACCTATGTGTAGACATATGGAGAGACATGTTAATTTAACTAGTCAGGACTTTTTCCATATTTCTGACTGTTTTTCAAGATATAGTTGCAATCCCACAACCAGTGTCTGACTTTTGCTGCCCGTGGTTCAGGCAGCACAAATCTAATGAAAGATTCCTTTAGGGTACCTTTATATGCCGCAACCACAGGAGACAATTTTGGCGGCGATATTTCTCTGGAATGATTGCTGCCAAATTGCCTCCTTATTGCGGCGTGTAATTGGGGAATTTGGTGGCGATAAAAAAGGTTGCGCCCAATTCCGATTTCACAGCACTGCTCCAAATTCAGAGGCAATCATGAAGGCGACATTCCCGGCTTTTGGCGTGTGAAGGGGCGATAGGGATGGAATCTGTGTCACCTATTGATTTCCCGTAGGTGTGCCACAGCGTGTTGGAGTCCGCGCCCTGTCAGCGATGATTGGTGGGGGCTACTGTGTTTCCATTGGCTGTCACTTCACACGGCGCCATATTTGAACAGCTGTCCATTCACCACCACACAATGGCAATAGCGTCATGTATTAGCCAGCCTTCCAGAGCAGGCTGGCCAATCATAACGCTATTGCGTTATCCAATGATTGTGTTTGGGGCGCGGTGTACAATTTGGCATGCCTATGTTCTCGCCGCACTGAACATGTTCGCCTACATTCCTTGGGGATTGCGTGAAATGGCGACAAGAGCCTACCGGATGTTTCCCGCTGTTGGTGTGGCAACTTCCAGGGTGACATGTCGCCTTAGGTTAAGGGCGAAATTGCGGCAACCATGAAAAATGTGCACGTGCACGTTAGATTGCCTCCTATCGCCGCCAAAAGTTGCAGTGTGTAAAGGTACCCTTAAAAACATGAAGGAATCTTCCAGACGAGAACATTATGTACATTTCCTTCTCTATTTATATTGATTTTACTGTACAAGAGAAACATGAAATCAGGGATAATTTGTACGTGAAATTTAGAGCAAAAAACAAATCACCAGTGAGCATTCCCCAAAAGTAACAATTGCCATGCATTAGTATAACAGGAGTTCAGGTCAATAATAGCCACAGTTTCATAATTATATTCTGTATACTTCCAGAGATGTGTATTTACAAAAATACAATTACATTGGATTCTCTGAAACTGATCGTAAACCCCTCACTTAGCGGCTAATAAAGATAGCAAAATAAAGTAGTTTATGGAAAGCATCAAACATGACCTTCTACATGGCTCAACTTAGCGTCACTTTTTTTGTTATTAGTTATTTATTTATAGAGCACCATTGATTCCATGGTGCTGTACATGAGAAAGGGTTACATACAAACAAGTTAAAAATACAAGCAGTCTAACAGTGACTGACTGATAGAAAGGGGAGAGACGACCCTGCCCTTGCGGGCTTACAGTCTATAGGGCAGTGGGGAGAGAGACAGTAGGTTGGGTCTGCTCTGGAGGTGGTGAAGCGCCAGGTCCAGTAATGGTGAGGTGGCACCGTGGTCATTGCAGGCTGTAGGCTGTTCTGAAGACATGGGTTTTCAGGTTCCGCTTGAAGGTTCCAAGTGTAGGGGACAGTCGAACGTTTTGGGGTGCAGAGTTCCAGAGGATGGGGGATGCTCGGGTGAAGTCTTGCAGGCGGTTAGATGAGCAACGTACAAGTGTGGAGGAAAGGAGGTAGTCTTGGGAAGATCGGAGGTTACGAGTTGGATGATATCGGGAGATTAGTTCAGAGATATATGGGGGGACAGACTGTGGACAACTTTTTAAGTCAATGTTAGTAGTTTGAATTGGATATGCTGATGAATTGGGAGCCAGTGCAGGGATTTGCAGAAGGGAGAAGAGGAGGAATAGAGAGGAGAGAGGTGGATTAGTCGGGCAGCAGAGTTAGGGACAGATTGGAGAGGTACAAGAGTGTTGGCAAGGAGGCCACAGAGGAAAAGGGTGCAGTAGTCGAGCTGGGAAATGATGGGGCATACACTAGTAGTTTAGTAGATTGAGGAAGGGACAGATTCTGGAAATATTTTTGAGTTGGAGGCGGCAGGAGGTGACAAGGGCTTGGATATGCAGTTTGAAAGACAGGGCAGAGTCAAGGGTTACTCCGAAGCAGCAAACTTCAGGTACAGGGCAAAGTGTAATGTAATTTATTGTGATAGATCAGGAAAGGAAGGTGTGTGAGATGGAGGAAAGATGATGAGTTTGGTTTTGTCTACATTAAATTTTAGGAGGCGACAGGAGGAGGAGGATATGGCGGAGACACTCTGGGATTCTAGACAGCAGTGAGGTGACGTCAGGGCCAGAGAGGTAGATCTGAGTGTCGTCAGCAAACAGGCGGTACTAGAAGCCATGGGACTTCATGAGTTGTCCCAGACCAAGGGTATAGATGTAAAAAAGGAGGGGGCCCAGGACAGAGCCTTGAGGGACCCCAACAGAGACGGGATGGGGCGAGGAGGTCGTGTGGGAATGGGAGACACTAAATGTGCTGTTGGAAAGGTAGGAGATCCAGGAGAGGGCAAGGTCAAGTGATACCAATGAAAGAGAGGATCTGTAATAGGAGGCAATGGTCGACTGTGTCAAATGCAGGGGACAGGTCAAGAAGGAGGAGGATGGAGAACTAGGTTAGCTTTGGAGGTTAGTCATTAGTAATTCTGGTCAGGGCAGTTTCAGTGGAGTGGTGGGGGCGAAAGCCAGATTGAAGGTTGTCAAAGAGGAAGTTAGATGAGAGGTGGGATGAGATACAGTGTGGACATGCTTTTCGAGACGTTTGGAGGCAAACGGGAGCAGGGATATGGGTCGGCAGCTGGATGTAGAGGTGGGGTTGAGGGATGGTTTCTTTAAGATAGTTGTAATTTTGCATGTTTGAAAGCAGAAGATAAGGTACCAGAAGTTAGTGATAGGTTGAAGAGGGGGGTTAGGGTTGGGATGAGTGTGGTGGTGAGGTTGGGGAGGAAGTGAGATGGGTTGGGGTCTATTGCACAGGTGGTGAGGTGTGATCTGAAGAGAAGGAATGCGAGTTCTCCTTCAGTGATGGGGGGAGGAGGGTAAATGGCAGAGGGGAGTGGTCTGATATACATAGGGGTTGTGGTGGTTGGGTAGCAAAGACTTGTCTGATATGATCAATCTTGCTGGTGAAGTGTGTTGCAAAGTCTTCTGCAAAAATACAAGAAGTAGGAGGGAGCAAAGGAGGGAGTTAAACGTGTTGAATAACTGCCTGGGTTTGTGAGACAAAGAGGATGAGGGTAAGGGCTTGGACACATTTTCCTAGTTACATCAGAGTTTCATTGAGGAGACTCTTGAAAGGGCTGGAGCAGTGACCCTGAACGGCCTCTCCCTCTCTGGATGGGGAGTCTGGAGCTGCACAAAAACACAAGCAGCTGATAGCCCCGTCCAGATAGGGAGTGGTGTGTGCCCTGCCAGTCAGAGACTGGAGTAAATTTCAGGTGTAAGGTACGCTATGCCTGTAAATGAATTAGACAGGCAGGCATTGCCATGAATCTGTGAAGACACAGCTCTGCCCATTTTGGCTGAGACTAGCATGAAAACACCAAATGTGTCAATGTGACGTGGTGGTTTGGCTTATACATTTTTTTGATCAAAATAATGTCACCAAGTACCCTATTTTTATGCACTTGCAATTTAATCACTTATTTTAGGGTATTTGCTCATTTTTGTTTCACTTTCTTTTGTTATGTTGTTTGATAAGTAATGTACGACAGTTGTATGAAAAGTAATGCCTCCATCTTCGTTAACTTGGGTTTTGATAGGAATATTTTAAATTATTTAAAATGCAGAAATAATACTTAGAATGTGTTCTTTAATTGCTGATATTCACTTTTCCACATAATCACCAGACAATTGGATTCACTTCTGCCAACGATGAACAAGTTTTCTAAAGCGGTCATGGAAAAAATCAACACTCGTTCTGCAGGCCGTTGATAATGCTTGAAATTTAATTTTTGAGTGATCCGATAATCCTGACTATGACAAAGTTTTGCATATCTAAATGAGTGGTTGCTGTCACATGACATCCAACTCTTTCTTTGTCTCACAAGTCAGACGTTCCTGCCTTAACATCTTTAAACTTAGGCTGGGTTCACATTGCGGCGTCATCCGGTCCGGGGCTGTCAGGGGTGACAGCCCGGACCGGAGTTTTGCTCCATAGGAGACTATCGGGTTGAACGGAGCTGGATGGCAGTTATCTGCCATCCGGCTGCAATCTCGCCAGATGTATCCTGGAGAAGAGGGATTTTTCTGCCGAATCCAAAAACGCTGAATGCAACGTTTTTGGATTCAGCAGAAAAATCCCACTTCTCCAGTATACATCCGGCGAGATTGCAGCCGGATGGCAGATAACTGCCATCCAGCTCCATTTAGCCCGATAGTCTCCTATGGAGCAAAACTCCGGTCCGGGCTGTCACCCCTGACAGCCCCGGACCGGATGACACCGCAATGTGAACCCAGCCTTACTGGCCCAACAATGCACAGTGCTCATATCAACACAATCACCATAAACGGCTTGCATCCTCTGATGAATTTCTTTCAGTGCGACACCTTCTGCTGTCAAGAAATCAGCGACTGCACGTTGCTTAAATCACATTGACCAACCGCCTGCACAGGGTTCCATTCTTTACACTGTAACAACACAACCGTCCATTTCTAAGGCTTCTTGCCAACTGGAGTGGTAGAGGAGAGTCTACTGAATAGTCCAGCACCTGCCGCATACCACTTCTGCTATCTGCTGAGGTGTTACGAAGGTGAAGGCATTACATTTCATTCAACCCTCATAGAATTAACCCTTTTTGAGTCACCTACAGCTACATAATTCTAAAGGCTGGAAAGTCATTTTCTTTGGGATAGAGATGAAAGTCAGTAGCCAAACAAAAATTAAGTCAAATCAATTAAATGCCCTTTCCTTTGTTTTTATTGCATTTTGTGTATCTTCCCAGTTTTGTGAAATGCGAAATGCTCCAGGTTTTTTGTAAACAACCCTAATTATTATGTGAAGAAATCAACCACAGCAAATAACAATGATTTCAATTAATTTGTGGTATTTACATGCTCCAATCTTTCAGTTCTGTCAAAAGTCTAGACTTATGCAAAGACTTAAAAGCTCAAAAAGCCTCATACAATTATGTAATCATGGAATTTCTCCAATGTTTTGGAGCTTCATGTAATAAGTCAAAACTTTACCTTTACATAATGAAAAATTATGCAATCTTATGTTTCGATTTGTTTGCCAGGTTTCTCAGTTGTTTTCAGTGAATGAGAAGCTTTGTGTTTCCATAAAGAGGATGGAAGCTTGTACACACCTGGTTCTGATCACAGTCCAGAATATAATATCATTGTTAGCAGTCTGGGCAGTCTGCAGAGAACTAAGAAGTTTGGGTTCCAGGTGTAAGTATACAGAGCCAGATTTACTAATCTTGTGTAATTTGTAGACAGTGTAAATGTAAACTAGACAGTCTGAAGTTATCCAAATCAATCACTGTAGCTTTGGCTGGATGATAAAATTGAGAAAACAGATTTGCAAGATCCTGTTCCAGCAGCCACATTGGTGGTCTGCAGCTGCGGGCCAGAGACCAGCGATCCTCCTCCTACCTGCCGGCATTCTCAGCACCTCTTCTGGTTAGCAGGATTGGCAAGAAATCATCATTGCAGAGTGGCATATGCATGATCTTGTACAAAGCCTACTAACTGGAGGAGACAGAGATTGCGGGCAGGTACAAGGAAGATTGCAAGTTTCTGACCTGGCCACCATGAATTACCGATGCAGCCATTGACCCAGGGGCCTGGAAATCATGCTGCTAAATTCTACTACATGATAGATCTGGCATATATTTAGGCACTTTTGCCTTACTGTTACCTCCTCAGGGGTGTCTTACTTGCAGACCAATGTTTTGATGCGAAGGTTTTGAGCACGTTGGTGCATTTAAAGCCAAACCCTTATCTGGATAAGTTTTTTCCTTTACAACAAACCAAATCTACATTTCAAACTGTATTAAAAACACAATGTGATTTTTTTTTTTTGTCAGTTGTATGAAGTGACTGTAAAGGTAGGGGAAGTATGTGTAAAAATGAAATTATATCACCTCTGCAACTTGTATTCACTCCTAGTTTTGTGCATAAAAACTGCTTCAAAATGGTGACAAGCTGTAATAACAGTCCTGTGCTACTGATTCACATCACATGGATCAGTGTTTCCCAAACTCAGATAGATCATGTTTTCAAGATTTCATTAGTATTATACAGGGGATGAAATTAATATCAAGGCATCAGAAATTGGCACAGGTTCTCTCACATGTGCAGTACTAAGGAAATCCTGTGTCTGTCTAAGCTGTGAGATGTATGTAGGTCACTATGGGTGTTGAGTCTCATTTAAAGGCAGAACACAGAGAAGTATTGAATTTGAAACACAAAGTGGTAAAGCTTAAAGAGAACTTGTCATTAGGATTATGCATGTTAAAGTAAAGGTACGGTAATAACGATTATATAGATCTTCCAGATAAGAAATCCACATCTTGGTTGTTGTTTAATCAGCATTTCAAGCTTTGGTTTCAGGTACAATGAGGCAGGACTGTGGCTTCCTCCTGTTTTAAACTGTACGGCAGTGCCGACCTAACCACGGTGGAGGTGATTGCTCACATTGATCTCCCAACTGGTTCAGTAAAATGGCGTCAGTAGAAACACATGCACAGATTGACCTCCTGGCAGTTTTTTGTAAAATGGCACCAGTGATGTCGCATGCACAGAATGAGATCTTGGCTCGTCATTGAGCAAAGATCTAAAATCTGCATATGTGCCGACCTCCGGTGCCATTTTCCAGAAGGCCACTGGGTGATCAATCTGCGCAAGCGCCATTAGCTGCGAGGACGGTACCAGTGCAAACTTTGAAACAGGGAAAAGATACAGACACTAAATGCAGTGGAGGGGTCATGGCAGAATCGAAGACCTTACCCACAGTCCACCTTTTGTTGTGTGACTCATACAGACTATAGGAATACATTACACAAGAGCAGAAGGCTCATAAAACTCTAAAGACATTTTAATGTAAGAAAAGACTTTCATATGGAACAAAGTCCCATATAACTGTGGCATATTAAAGCCTGCAAGTGAAGATGAGATAACACAAAAGCTCCAAATCCATTTTGGAAGGTGAATGACTTGTGATTAACTGCAGTTGTCATCCTCCGTTACATGTTTACAAACATGTTGCTCATTTTGTACCGGGTCTTGTTATTAGGGGACACGTCTGGTCTGGAAAAGTCCTGCAAACCCAGTTACCTGCCGCTGAATAATATTTATATCCGAGGCAACCTAAACGGGTGTCCAGGACAGCACTGTAAATCCACTGAACACCGATCAAGTTACCAGCCTGTACTTAAACTTTCCGATACTGGATTCTTAGCAACCTCCTATTTATTCTTATTCTTTAGTACAACCATAATTCACAGCACATAAATAATGTCACAAATTAACAAATGCAGATGCCACCTTATAAAAATAATATAATGACACATATTAAAATATGTCCAAAGTTTTCCACTACATTTTCCAATAGCTGTATCATTTCTGCTCAGGTTCTCCAGACATTGGGCTACTACTTTTCCCTATGCTTTTCCTGACTTAACCTCTTAAGGACCGAGCAATTGTTCATTTTTGCATTTTCATTTTTCCCTCTCTTTCTTCCAAGAGCCATAACTATTGTATTTTCCTACTGACAAAGTCATATGAGGGGTCATTTATATTTGTGGGACTTGTTCTTTTGAATGATTTTATAGTTACCGTATGATAAAATGGATTGTAAGTTAAAGGGACACTGTCACCAGGTTTTTGCCATTTCATCTGACAGCAGCATAATGTAGAGACAGAGACCCCGATTCCAGTGATGTCACTTACTGGGCTGCTCAGTGTAGTTTTCATAAAAATCACTGTTTAATCAGTTGGAGATTAACATTATAGGACTAGTTAAATAGTGCAGCACATTCATTTACTGCTAAATATGATGCAGGGAAAATAGTAATTATATTAGAATTACAGCAAGCAGCTCAGTTAGTGGCACATCGCTGGAATCAGGGTCTCTATTTCTACATTATGCTGCTGTCAGATGGGTTGACAAAAACCTGGTGACAGTGTCCCTTTAAGCAAATTTGCAAAAAATATACATTTCCACAATTATTGTTATTTCGGTGTTCATTCTGTTGTGCAAAGGACTTGGAGAGGAATTAAAATATATTCAAGTTTGACAAATTTTAAGTGGTAAAACAAAAAAAATGAGAAATTGACCGCAGCATGTAAAAATAGCAATCAGCGGGTGCACTGATCACTACTATTAGAGGCAGATGGCAGCTATATAATATAGCTGACCTCTGCCCTGTATGAAGCCGCTATGGTTCTGATCCATAGTTCTTGACAAAGAAATATCCATTATGGGGCATTTAGGGGTAAAAGTGAATATATAATCACAAAATGACCAAGTATTTCAATCAGGTTTTTATATAACCCCTGGTTGCACAGAGTGAACTCCAGGCCGTATACCAGTTTTACACAGGTTAGACTGTAATCAATACTGAGTTTTATATGCCGCCATATGGGGAAAATAAAAATGATAATTACATAGAAACATTTATATAGCTACATAGACATTCTTACTGACTATAAAAGTTAAACATTTTTAAAATGGAAACTGACAAAGTGTGCAAAAAAGGTGTTTTTCTTTCATTTGTCAATATTTTTTCCCCAATTTTCTCTATCACTAAGAGCAGAAGTCTTGCAATTTTCCCACTAGCCATTACGTTTTATACTAAACTCAATTCTTGTTCTGCACAGAGTACTTTATCAGTCTCATTATCATCAAAGACAGGATTACGGTGAAGGGTGACACCTCAATACATCGTACATTACACAGAATCCACTGTTTACTAAGTGATGGTCACAGCTCACCTCATCCCTCTCCCTTCACAAGAACATTTGCCCTGATCAGGGTATGCAACCAAACTTTGTACAACTTATGACAAAACTGACTTAAAAAGTAACCACTTGTGACTACAGATTGTTAAAGTTTGACACAGAAGTGTTGTTGCTGTCCGCCCCAGGAAAAAAGTATGCTTTTAAAGTTTTTCAAGATATAAAAAAGATTAAATAGATTCACTGCAGGATTCATCTTACAACTGATACCACTGGTGTCTTGACTGATCCTATTTGCTTACAAAAAGTCCTTCATGGTTTCTGTTGTGGTGTCCATACTGATTTATTCTTCCCATCTTACTTGATGGAATTGACAACTAAGCCTACCCAGGAGTGAAAAGAGCCTTACTACAATGTGAGATGTGTGTGAGATGTACATTTCTATGGACAACAGATCTATAAAAATGTTACCAGCTGAAGTAGCTTTGGCTGTAAACAATAAAATCATCCTATTGCAAACGTTGGCTGAAGACCCTTATACACAACAGATAGTTGGTTGGAACAATTTTTCAGCCCATAGCTAGCTCTCTCGACTACTCCATACACAAGAACCATTTACTAAGAGTCATTGCCCGACTTGTGGCATCAGCTTATCTCACTGAAATTCCAAAATAGGAATAATAGATTCTTCAATCCCCCGTCATCAACTATCAGAGTGAGTCAGAAGGCCGCATACACATTAGATTGTTGGCTGAGGGTACCTGGTTTGGTCTAATGTATATGGGGCCTTCCAGCTCTCCCCGATAGCTGTTGTTGTATGAGGCCTTTAGGCTGGCCACATGCATTAAAAAGTGGTAGGCTCTGTTGATGGATAGTTCTCTCTCTCAATGTTTTCCCATATATATGGAACTGATCAGAAGAAACGGCACTCACCTGAGATGAATCTTGGCACCGACTCTTTATTTCTAATATATATAGATTAGGTTCGACGCTCTACTTAATCTTAATCTCCAGCCATATCTCATGCCATGGGAGAACCTGGAGGCCCCAATATTCATTAGATGTTAGCAAGTTCTACCAAAATCAGACGGCTCTACTACGATCAGATTGCATAAATAGGGACAAAATCTCTACAGATTTTTATTTAAACCCTAAGATATGGTCATGTATCTAATCACAACCTGTAGCAAGGAGGTAATGGTTCTCGTTTTCCTACAGCTTAAGACCCCAGTTCCAGTTACTTAGATCATCTAGTTATGAGTTGTATTTAAGATGTACC
This sequence comes from Allobates femoralis, assembly GCA_033576535.1. Lineage (NCBI taxonomy): Eukaryota > Metazoa > Chordata > Amphibia > Anura > Aromobatidae > Allobates > Allobates femoralis. The sequence goes on along the minus strand of JARQOC010000011.1, from coordinate 63,323,459 downwards.
CATGGATGCACTACTAAGAAAAAATCTATTTCTGGTAAAGGAAATGATCTTAGACCTTTGTGACCCGCCAACATCAAAAGCAACAACTACACTGAGATACCCTTTGAACGAGTTGTATAGATGAAGGTGAAATAATATAATCACGTTTCAGAAAATGTGTAATTTATTTCTATCTCCTATGCTCAATGACAGGTAAATTCATCCCCAGATGTTTCATCAGCTACATAACTATAGTGATAGCTATACAGTAATAGAAAGGAACAGTAATTTTACCTGTTCACTTCAGGAATTATGCAGAATTACCTATTTTACACTTTAATAAATTTGTTATAATAATTTCTATGGAAAAAATCAAATACATTTCCAAATGTTGCCAATAAAATGTTGATTGTACCTGAATCATCATGTAATGGTGGATAACCAGCCAAATAACCCTTCATGGTGCATTAAAATTAAGTTTTTGTCAATTATTAGTTTCCACAAAATACCCAAATTGCTAAAAATGTGGACTATTTTGAAATCTGTCCATATTCCATGGTGAGGTTTAGTGACAGCTTGAACTATTTGTTTTAAAATTGCAGAGCTTTTTGTTTCTAAGTCCAAAAATGAAATTCTTAAACATTATTAAAAATGTTTCAAAATTGTCACAGGATTCCAGAGTTTACACCTTTAGTCAATTTTCTTTTTGCCATCAGATTACTGGAGTCCATCATTTATTTGGGACAATATATTGGGTGTTGTAAAAAGAAAAATATGCTAAAATAACTATCTTCTACCTGTCCATAGTAGGCACCAGACAAGGACAAGATGACACCAAGAGTGATTTGATGTTGAATCACACTAACATATAAATAAATGAATATTCCAAATACATTCTCTATAAAGATAACACGTATAGTGTCTTTTAAAGAAGGTAACCAGGTAGGTTATACAAGAAGGCAGATACCAAGTGGTTGTCAGATGTGTCCCTCATACAATTTCTGGAAGCATGATATAAATATCTTAAGGTGGTGACAGATCATTATAATTAGATGTATTTAGAAGTCATTAGTCACACCTAAGTATCACAGGTACAACTGCATATTCATAAGACTGTGCGAAATGACAAGCTGAAGAGTCTCTTACCTAGGAGGATCCAGAGGAGATGTCTGGAAGTAAGGAGAAATCCCAGGTTCATTTCTGGACAGTGTGCCCACAGCTTAGGGGGATATGGAAAAACACATTAAATTAACCATCTGAACAAGTCCTAGGTCCTCACTCAGCTTAGAAATCAGGTCACATCCAGGTACAGGAGAACTTACAACTACCCCAAAGATGATGAGGGAGGTTCTTGAAGGGACCAATCACCTCTGGGAGTTTTTTGGTCCTTGGTTTAAAAGACAAACAAATGTGCAGATCCAGGGAAGAGGCACCAAGGGAGTTCTACAGCCTGGATCCTCTATGTGCTTTACCCTCCTTCACTGGAGAAGTCTCTGCCATCAGCTCAACAGCAGGAGATGGAGCTAAGGAAAGCGAATGTGCTTCATCTCATCCATCTGCTACAATTCCATGGTCTGAAGTTCAGGTCTCTCCTTGATGAGTTGGAAAGTCATTCTCCTCCTCTGCAGGTCTGAGTTCCTCTTATTAATGAGGTAGATGTGAGACCCTCCAGCTGACTGTGTAGGTGGACAGGATTATCCTCTCTGGAGCTTGGAGGGCTTTCCTTTCTCTTTCTGTAGGTGTGTAGCTTCAGGCTCTCCAATGCCCTTGCATGTATAGTCCCCTGCCTCCCCCCACTTCACTATATAGATCAGGAGGATCCTGCCTCCTCCAATGTGAGAAGTGGAGGCTCTTCAAGTTGTGATCTGAGGATTTTCTGTATGTTTAGATCCAGATCTGACATAAATAGGATCTGTAGGAAGGGTCTGCAGCCAGATCAGATCTATAATGGCAAGAATACTTCTGTCATTGTGATGGTTTGGTGGTGCTGACAACAGGAGTCACACAGGGGGCTGGGATGGCTGTCTGCTCATGCAATACATTCTTCAAGGAGTTTTCCTGTATTGCAGTCTCTGCTTTCTGAGTTCTTCTGTATTGCAGTCTCTGCTTTCTGAGTTCTCCTGTATTGCAGTCTCTGCTTTCTGAGTTCTTCTGTATTGCTGTCTCTGGTTTCTGAGTTCTTCTGTATTGCAGTCTCTGCTTTCTTGCAGTCTCTGCTTTCTGAGTTCTGTATTGCAGTCTCTGCTTTGAGTTCTTCTGTATTGCAGTCTCTGCTTTCTGAGTTCTTCTGTATTGCAGTCTCTGCTGAGTTCTTCTGTATTGCAGTCTCTGCTTTCTTGCTGTCTCTGCTATCTGAGTTCTTTTGTATTGCAGTCTGCTTTCTTGCTGTCTCTGCTATCTGAGTTCTTCTGTATTGCAGTCTCTGCTTTCTTGCTGTCTCTGCTATCTGAGTTCTTCTGTATTGCAGTCTCTGCTTTCTTGCTGTCTCTGCTATCTGAGTTCTTCTGTATTGCAGTCTCTGCTTTCTTGCTGTCTCTGCTGAGTTCTTCTGTATTGCAGTCTCTGCTTTCTTGCTGTCTCTGCTTTCTGAGTTCTTCTGTATTACAGTCTCTGCTTTCTTAGTTCTGTATTGCAGTCTCTGCTTTCTGAGTTCTTCTGTATTGCAGTCTCTGCTTTCTGAGTTCTTCTGTATTGCAGTCTCTGCTTTCTTGCTGTCTCTGCTTTGAGTTGTCTCTGTTGCTTCCACCCACATTGACAGTGCTGGGCAGTAGATTACTATACAGAAAGTGCAGTACCTGTCATTTCCAGTTGTCCTTGCAATCTGATCATGCCACATTCATTACATTCCCTGCACTTCCATTTATTACACTAGCTACCTATTATTACCTACCTTGCTGAGACAAGCATTTCTGCCTGCAACACAGGGAAGCTGAACATTTTCAGTATCAGGCATAATTCAGAAAGTCCATACATGTAATCATAGTTTAAGTTATGTTATTTCCTTTTCAGTTCTTGAAGTAAACGCTCAGATTCCCACAAGCATTATTATCCCTATGAATGGAAGAGCAGCAGAACTTTCTACAGCAGATCTGCTCATTCATTGCTGGGGAGATTGCTGTTAATTGTATATTTGGGCAGCGCTCTTCATATTTTCTGCTAGAATTGAGGCAGAGCCTAAATGAGATAGATTCCTTTAGGGTTAGGATTTCTGATTTCCCTTCAGATGTTCTCATTTTATTACACGTACAGGAAAAAAAAAAATACAGAAATCACTTACAATTGAAGGTCCGATAATATCAAGGCACAGATCAAACTGAATAGTTTTGATGAGTGCTTGAAGATTTGACTTGATTAATGATCATCGCCTCATTTTCTTGGTGGTATTATACATTAGATCCACGTTCTACCTATACTTTTATACACAAGAGGGTTCTTTCCTATGGATTTTAATAAATAATGCACAATGAAATAAAAAAATTCAGACATGCTCCCTTTCCTCCTGAAAGCATACACCTAGTGGAGAATATTAAACATTGTGTTGTAACCAGACAGCTGGACACAGGTTTGAGTCCTATTTGCTTAATGGGGTTATCCAACACTACCGAATTCTGCATTAGAGGTGTGCAGGGCTGATGCATTATTGACCCCACACAACTGGGGAGATGTATGCACAATCAGCAGGGAACATACACGTTATGATTATATAGTAAATAGGGTCCGATTTTCTATTCTATAAGGATACTTCCTATTTTGATGCAGTGTTTTTAGCTTTAGACTTGGGTCACACAACAGTATAAAAAAAAAAACATTGTTCCAATTTTCATCCAGAAAAGTGGGATTATTTTTTTCCCATGTATCATCCATGTGCTGTCTAATAGGTGCAGAGTAAAAAACAGATTACGCATAATCATTTAGTTTCCTGTTATAGAATTTTAGGATAGTGTGAGTGAGCCCTAAAGGGATTTTCCCCAAAAATTACATTTATTTCCAAGCCACAAGGTAAGAAATACATGTCTAATCAACGAAGGACTACACAGGTGTCCCATTGCTTTATTCATTGTCTGTAGGACTGGCAGTAAAAGCCCCATAGACAATAACAGTATCAAAACAGCACAAATCAATGAATCTAAAATATGTCTGATAAATAGGGATTAGCGAGTATACTCTTAACTATTCGGTACTCACCGAATAGTACGATGTTCGGGCTGCTCACTACTCCACGAGTTTCCTTGTGATTACTTGTTAGGAGTAGCGAGTAGTACATTCACTTTCGCAGTGTTTCTATATACACTGCGAAAGTGTAATACAGGTTAGTAAAAGGTGTTAAAAGTTAAAAAAAATAACATACCTATCAGACAGCTGTCCTGGGACCCTAAAAGAACATATCTGATCGGCTGCCAGGACCTTAAGTCTGATGGCCAATCAGATGGTCGATTGCGATCAGGTGGTGTATGATGTCACACACAGGTCATCTATGGTGTTAGAAGATCTGATGGCCTATCAGATGGCCGGTAGCGATCAGGTAGTGTGACATCACACACCACCTGATCGCTACTGGCCATCTGAATGGCCATCAGACTTAAGGTCCTGGCAGGCGATCAGAAGTGTTCTTTTCGGGTCCCGAGAGCCATTGGATTGGTATGTTCTTTTTTTTAATTTTAACACCTTATATTAACTTTTATTTTACTTGCATTTCCCATTGACTTACATTGGACTCACTACTCGTAATGAGTACCCGAGTATTACGATCTACTCGTCACGAGTATAGAGTGTCCGAATATTTCACTACTCGGTCTTCCCTACTGATAAATGTTCTACGATTAGATTTTTCACCTGTCGGGCATAATTAACAGATGTACAGGAATTGGTGTCACCCGTTCTTCACCTGCCATAACATTTATTGCTGCAGTTCCCCCTGGTATTTTTCTTCTGCTCCTGCACCTCTCTGCTTGTGAGATATGCCCCATTCTTCCTTCTATATGTCTGGTCTTGTTAACCAAGGAGGTATGAATCTCATGAAAACTCCCATATAAATGAATCACAATCATGTCCCCCCCCGGACAATCATGAGCAGATTTACACACAGAGATGAAGGGGATACATCAGCATTAGAGAAGGGACGAAAAACAAAAAGGATTTAGAACAGCAGCATTTAGACTAGAGAAAGCAATTACATATTAATGGCAAGTGATGGCTTCTCTTTAAATATTAATGCATCTATCACATTTTACGGAGCAACAAATGCTTAGAATTTTAGGTCATTCTTCTGAAATATTGCAAGTTTGGTCAGTGGAAGTGATTGTGTATATCATGAAGCTTGTTCTAAGTGTTATCAGAATTTTATGAGGGTCATTTAGAAAAGATTTCCCCTGGCCCACTTCCATTTATCACAGGATGCAGAAACTGCACATAGGTACTGATATACATCTCTATTGGTTTTGTCCCAATTTGCAACTCTGAACTAATAATGGTCTTTCTTTTACAGGTATTGAAGTGGTGTGAGGTGTGATAATGGACCCAGTAAAATACAGAGCAGTCATCAAGTTTCTTTACTTGAAAGGCGTGTTCATCAATAGCAGAATAGGGACACCCTGGAATTGGAGCCGTTTCTACCGAAGTTCAGTCACATTTGAAATGACGATGTCGGTTCTTAACTACATCATGATGGGGAATTGTCACCATAAACCTCTTTCATCTCATTGAACGTTTCCCTTGTTGTGCAGCCTTTCAAGCAAGGGTAGAAACACATTATCCTACTTACATGCGAGTCTCTCCGACGAGACTTTGGATCAGTGACCCTGAATAGCCTCTCTCTCTGGACGCGATTCGGGGTTAATTCTGCACTGCCAATGGAGAAGACCAGGATAGGTGAATAACTAGAATGAGGCTTCTTCTTCTGGACATGAAACTACAAAATTTGTCGTTTTATGTCCTGAAAAAGCTTCATGCTTCGAAAAAATGCAGTCCAATAAGCTGCTTATTCATCTATCCTAGTCTCCTCTATTGGTATCTTAGAATTAACCCCTTATTTACTTGTATATTGCAGGGTGGCTGTGCATGGTACAGTTCTTCTGCATTATAAACCCCAACAAATCTTACCAATAGGGTGGACATGCTTCTGCACTACAAGAAAAGGATAGAATAACGCTACCATTAAACAAGTCGGCCCGGTGACAATGTGCAGCTCATTGCTCCTGGAGAATAAACAGATGACTTATTCACACAATGGACAGACCCCTTCTAATCTATTAGTGGTCGCTTTATCGTGAATGTATGTTTTAAGTTGTCAAATAAAGGTCTTTACAGTTGATATATACATTGATTTTTCTTAACTTAGATATTTTTAGCTCTTACCTCTTACTGAACTGTTGACATAAAAGAAATGTTGAAATATTTGGTCTCTTGTGTCACAAATGTTCTTGATAGATAGTAAAACTACATACTTAGAAGAGCCTATTATCCTACATAATTCAGTTTTCTAAAATGTGTACTTTCACACAACCGTACAAATGACACAAGCTCTATGGAGGGGCCTGTTATGTGCGGTGATTATCGTATGAACGATCCTTCCCGTTTCACAGTCCTATATAAACTCGCTCTGATCTTAAGGTTTGCCCAAATTTTCTGTTGAAAAATAAATATATATTCAAAGTATGGAAGTTAATTTACAGCAGACCTGAGTTGTGTGTCTGTGAAGTCAATGTGAGTGAGCTAAAATAGTTACTTATAAAGGGATTCTTTTTGTTTTTTTGTTATCCCATCTAAGAGCAGCGTGATGTAAGGGCAGAGACCCTGGTTCCAGGGATGTATCAATTACTGGGCTGCTTGCTGCAGTTTTGATAAAACAGTCATTTTAGCTGTCGCAGATCTATCAGTTCTCTGAATGCTGAACAGGTATAACCCCACCCCCTTCAATGATTGTCAGCTTTCTACCTATATACAGTGTACACAGAAAAGCCATGAATCAATGGTGGGGTCACACTGAGCTGATCAATATGGAGAATGACATAGTAGCAGGTTTACTAGTCCACTTCTTATAAAATTGTTGCTTTATCAGTAGATTATTTAAACTACAGCAAGCAGCCCAGTAGTGACACATTGCAGGGTTCTTTCTCTCCATCATACTGCTCTCAGGTGCAGCATGATCTGCCTGTGTCTGCCTCTCACTGTGGTGGGTGCTTCTCAATCATCCTCCCCTTTCCATAGTCTCTAATGGGAGGTGGACCTGACACTGCACAGTTCTGGCACTCAGCCTTGCTTTGACTTAGATGGATTTGAGCTGTTCTTTTCAGGGTGAATGGTGAGTTCAGGAGGCAGGGAGGAGGGAAAAAAGTGGCTTATGAGGATAAAAAACATTTCTCAGTTAAGATCTATTACACAGTTACCTATATATGCCCGTACTATTGATTAATCTAAAGTTTCTTGGAAAAAAGTGACCATTTAACATATCTGAAAGATATGACATACTTGTTGGCAATGGATTTTGGCTAATTAGCAGAAAGAACTTGGAAAAACTGTACATAGCACCAATCTATAGATCATTTATGTAAAATAACCACAAAATAGGCACTTCTGAATGTGTACATTCAGAATTTGTGTCATTACTAGCCTGATGAAGAGGCCATAGTGCTTGCTTTGCTTGTTCTTACCATCTTTTCAGTTCGCCATTAAAAGGTATCAACCACTGAGGACTCTCAGATTCTAATATTTTTCAAAAAATAGGCAATAATACTATCAGTGACATCTACAGGTTAAAAGTAGGTACTACATGATGTTGCCGTGATATGGCGTTTTAAATACAGAACTTTTTAATACAAGTCAATAAAGACCAAAAATCCTTAATTATCAAAGTTATTTTCTGATAATGGTATGTGGGCAAACTCCTGGGGCACACTGGGTTTCCTCTGTGTCGGTGAAATCAGCATTGGCTTGTTAGCCGCTGGGGTTTGTATATTGACCGCTCATTGTGAATTGTTGGCTGCTAGGCTTTACAGACATGAACAATATACTTGAAACAATTACAAAACTGCTGTAGTTTGCACGTCTGCTCAGGTTTCACAAACACAATGGCTGCACCATGTCAGCGCCCTGGGCCTGCATGGATTTAATGGGGATGTCCAACCTAACTAAATCTACAGAAATGTTCAACAGGGCAGTGTATTTATAAATACATTACATTAAACCTGAGTTACCGCATGTTTAACTTCTTACAGCTGCACTGACAATTTCACTGAAAAAGGACAACATGCAGTGGATATATAAAGTCAACATTCCCCCCCTGTTAAAATGCTAAGCTTGGGGGTGATGAAAAAAATCATACCAAGAAGAATAATTTCAGAAATGTTTCCACATTTAATATCACCTATAATCTGTACACTTCAACTAAAACAAACAAATCTTTTCTGGGAAAACAGAACAATTAACTAAAATATTCTGGTTGCATTCTAGCAAAGGCTTGAGTGTTTTGTTGCAAGATTAATTGATATTTGGAACGGTTTATAATTCCCTCATAGAATGGTGGAGCTCGAAGGGACCTTCTGGACCATCTGGTTCAATCCTCTGCTCAAAGCAGGATTCACTAAATCATCCCAGAGAGATATCTGTCCAGCCTGTGTATGAAGACTTCCATTGTGGGAGAACTCACCACCTCTTGTGGTCGTCTGTTCCACTCGTTGATAATCCTCATTGTCAAAAAGTTTTTTTTGTAATATCTAATCTGTGTCTCCTTACATTCAGTTTCATCCCATTGCTTATAGTCTTTCCTTTTGCGAATGTTAGTCCTACTTTTCTAGATGAAAATGAGACCAATTTTTTACACACCAGTGAAAAACAAACCCTTACAGGGGTTTACCCGCTAACAAGGTTCATTTTAAAGCTGATTTTAATAAATCTTGGAATAATAATAATTTCAACAGTTTGGGACCCTTCACATCAGCGGTAATAATTTCACGGCAGATCCAGCAGACGTCGCCGCACCTGACTGCAAGCCCTATAGAGAATGAATGGGGCTTGCTGGATTGGTGCTGCAAGTTGGCTGTTACGCGGCAGATGTGACGACATTCCGCAAAATCACATTACCGCTAATGTGAAAGCAGCCTTCGATATGTTTTAAAAAAAATGTTCATGTGCCGATATAATCTTATATATGTGTCCTGCTATGTACTGTGTAATGGCCGTATATGGGAGAAAAAGAACCACTGTAGAGACGGGGGTGCACACTTTAGTGAGGTATTTTTATTTTCTTTTTTCAAAATTTCCAAGATGCAGTACAACACAGTATAAATAAATACAATTAAAACAGTTACTGGGTAACTTGTCACCCATCCAAACATACTCCTGCCTATGGTAGTCGGCAGGAGGGATTAATTATAAACAATAGGCAAACCGTCAATGTAATCTCCTTATACAGACAGTAATTGAAAACCAGCAAGGGTGCAGAAAATGACTATATAATTAAGCTTAGAGGTGAGTTAGGGAACACGTCTAGGGCATTTATAATACATCAAACAATTAGTGTGGTGCTACTTATTAGGCTGATGAGCCTAGTTCCTTCAATCTGCCCCACATGCAGTTGGTCAAAGCCTTTACATATACTGTACCTCTATGCAGATCACAATAAATATCCACCATTTGCTGCTTCCAGCAGCCACCCTATACGTTGTTACCTATTGTGGACCCCACCAGGACTGATATAATCCTATGGTGTATGGGGTGCGGTGAGCGGCCCGATGCGTATCACCCAAACAGGCTTCGTCAGGGTACCTTCATACCATCCTGTTATATGGCCCAATTCTGGTATATATATATTCTTTCGCCTGGTATACAACCCCTGGCAAAAATTCTGGAATACCTGGCTCGGAGAATGTCCATTCAGTTTAATTTCATAGAAAAAAAAAACAGATCACAGCCATGGCACAAAACTGAAGTCATTTCAAATGGCAATTCTCTGCCTTGAATAAAACACAAAGAAATCTTGGAAAAAAAAATGTGCTAGCCAGTAACTGTTACTTTTGTGGACCAAGCAGGGGGAAAAATTATGGAATCACTCAATTCTGAGGAAACAATTACAGTGTTGGCCAAAAGTATTGACACCCCTGCAATTCTGTCAGATAATACTCAGTTTCTTCCTGAAAATGATTGCAATCACAAATTCTTTGGTATTATTATCTTCATTTAATTTGTCTTAAATGAAATAACACAAAAGAGAATGAAGCAAAAAGCAAAACATTAATCATTTCACACAAAACTCCAAAAATGGGCCAGACAAAAGTATTGGCACCCTCAGCCTAATACTTAGTTACACAACCTTTAGCCAAAATAACTGCGATCAACCGCTTCAGGTAACCATCAATGAGTTTCTTACAATGCTCTGCTGAAATTTTAGACCATTTTTCTTTGGCAAACTGCTCCAGGTCCCTGATATTTGAAGGGTGCCTTCTCCAAACTGCCATTTTTAGATCTCTCCACAGGTGTTCTATGGGATTCAGGTCTGGACTCATTGCTGGCCACCTTAGAAGTCTCCAGTGCTTTCTCTCAAACCATTTTCTAGTGCTTTTTGAAGTGTGTTTTGGGTCATTGTCCTGCTGGAAGACCCAAGACCTCTGAGGGAGACCCAGCTTTCTCACACTGGGCCCTACATTATGCTGCAAAATTTGTTGGTAGTCTTCAGACTTCATAATGCCATGCACACGGTCAAGCAGTCCAGGGCCAGAGGCAGCAAAGCAACCCCAAAACATCAGGGAACCTCCGCCATGTTTGACTGTAGGGACCGTGTTCTTTCCATTGAATGCCTCTTTTTTTCTCCTGCAAACTCTATGTTGATGCCTTTGCCCAAAAAAGAGAGAACATTCTTCCAAAAAGTTGTAGGCTTTCTCAGGTAAGTTTTGGCAAACTCCAGCCTGGCTTTTTTATGTCTCGGGGTAAGAAGTGGGGTCTTCCTGGGTATCCTACCATACAGTCCCTTTTCATTCAGACGGCGACGGATAGTACGGGTTGACACTGTTTACCCTCGGACTGCAGGGCAGCTTGAACTTGTTAGGATGTTAGTCGAGGTGCTTTATACACCATCCGCACAATCTTGCGATGAAATCTCTTGTCAATTTTTATTTTCCATCCACATCTAGGGAGGTTAGCCACAGTGCCATGGGCTTTAAACGTCTTGATGACACTGTGCACGGTAGACATAGGAACATTCAGGTCTTTGGAGTTGGACTTGTAGCCTTGCGATTGCTCATGCTTCCTCACAATTTGGTTTCTGAAGTACTCAGACAGTTCTTTGGTCTTATTTCTTTTCTCCATGCTCAATGTGGTACACACAAGGACACAGGACAGAGGTTGAGTCAACTTTAATCCATGTCAACTGTCTGCAAGTGTGATTTAGTTATTGCCAACACCTGTTAGGTGCCACAGGTAAGTTACAGGTGCTCTTAATTACACAAATTTGAGAAGCATCACATGATTTTTCTAACAGTGCCAATACTTTTGTCCACCCCCTTTTTATGTTTGGTGTCGAATTATATCCAATTTGGCTTTAGGACAATCCTTTTTGTGTTTTTTTCATTGAAGACAAATTAAATGAAGATAATACCAAAGAATTTGTGATTGCAATCATTTTCAGGAAGAAACTGCGTATTATCTGACAGAATCTCAGGGGTGTCAATACTTTTGGCCAACACTGTATGTAATCACCCTGTAAATTTTCATTCACAAAACTAACACCTGCATCAAATAAGATCTGCTCATTAGTCTGCATCTAAAAAGGAGTGATCACACCTTGGAAAGCTGTTGCACCAAGTGGATTGACATGAATCATGGTTCCAACACAAGAGATGTCAATTGAAACAAAGGAACAAAGGAGAGGATTATCAAACTCTTAAAAGAGGGTAAATCAACACACAATGTTGCAAAAGATTTTGGTTGTGCACAGTCAGCTGTGTATAAAATCTGGTCCAAATACAAACAACATGGGAAGGTTGTTAAAGGGAAACATAGAGGTAGACCAAGTAAGACATCAAAGCTTCAAGACTGGAAATTTAAAGCAATATGTCTCCAAAACAGGAAATGCACAACAAAACAAATGAGGAACGAATGGGAGGAAACTGGAGTCGATGTCTGTGACCAAACTGTAAGAAACTGCCTAAAGGAAATGGGATTTACATACAGAAAAGCTAAACAAAAGCCATCAACACCTAAACAGAAAAAAACAAGGTTACAATGGGCTAAGGAAAAGCAATCGTGGACTGTGGATGAAAGTCATATTCAGTGATGAATCGCAAATCTGCATTGGGCAAGGTGATGATGCTGGAACTTTTGTTTGGTGTTGATCCAATGAGATTTATAAAGATAACTGCTTGAAGAGAACATGCAAATTTCCACAGTCATTGATGATATGGGGCTGCATGTCAGGTAAAGGCACTGGAGAGATGGCTGTCATTACATCTTCAATAAATGCCCAAGTATACATTGATATTTTGGACACTTTTCTTATCCCATCAATTGAAAGGATGTTTGGGGATGATTAAATAATTTATCAACATGATAATGCATCCTGCCATAGAGCAAAAACTGTGAAAACACTCCTTGAAAGACACATAAGGTCAATGTCATGGCCTGCAAATAGTCCGGATCTCAATCCAAATGAAAATCTTTGGTGGAAGTTGAAGAAAATGGTCAATGACAAGACTCCAACCTGCAAAGCTGAACTGGCAACAGCAATCAGAGAATGTTGGAGCCAAATTGATGATGAGTACTGTTTGTCACTCATTAAGTCCATGCCTCAGAGACTGCAAGCTGTTCAAAAAACAAGAAGTGTTGCAACAAAATACTAGTGATGTATTGGAGTGTTGTTTTGTTTGTTTGTCATGATTCTATAATTTTTTCCTCAGAATTGAGTGATTCCATAATTTTTCCTCCTGCTTCATCTACAAAAGTAACAGTTACTGGTTAGCACTTTTTTTTTTTCAAGATCTATTTTAGGGTTAGAGTTGCCATTTGAAATAAGTTTAGTTTTGTGCCATATCTGTGATCAGTTTTGTAGAAAAAAAGCAGAATGGACATCCTCTATGCCAGGCGATTCCAAAATTTTTGCCAGGGGTTGTATACCGGGAGAACAACCATATATATACCAGGATAGGGGTCATATACCGGGATATTGGCCACATATACCAGAATAGGGCCATATAACAGGATGGTATGAAGGTATTTTATTCACCATCCTAGCACCAGTACACTAGTACCTTTACATCATACGTGAAAATCCTTGTGCTTGGTTCCCTTTAAAGTAGCTGGCTGACCTTGAGTTTTGGGATCAGAGCTCACAACAGAACAATCAGTGGAGATTGGGTAATGAAATTTGTTTATATTTAAATATTAAACACCTTAACCTTAATGAAAATTATAATACAAGATAAGATTACAAGGGAACCTACTATAATAAACCAACTCATTCCAGCGCAACATAAACCAATCATTCAATTTTAGAGGTCATTGGATTATTATGGACACATAATCCACTAAATACTCAATGTGAATTTCAGGCACACACCATACATATGTATACCTTCAGTCTACAGGATAGTTCTTATTGGTGAAATATAACATTCAGTTCTCAGCATACAAAATGATTATTATATTGTGCCTTATATTTGCTAAACAGTGACCTGGGAGATGGGCTCCTGCTTTGCAGAGATGAATCGCACACAATATAATCTGGACAATCCATCCAGCAGTTGTTTCAGAGAATCAGATCTTCTATTTCTTTATAATGAAAATATAATCATTTTCCAATTACATAATGTTTACCAAAAAGCTCAGCGTCAGCATATGCAGACTGTAAAACCTGAAATTACCAAATATATCTCATCTGAAATCGAAAATAAAACCCTAAATACATTCTGGCAACTTTCAATGGTGAAAATTCTTATAGAACCACAGTCTGATATTTTTTTTTTTCCTGAAAGTCTACAATTGGCAATCAGAGGAATTAAATATTAAAATCTAAATTTATATAAAATACTTATTTTATTACAGCTTTAATCATTTTCTGAAATATTCTGAATACTAATGTGATCTGCCAAAATTGATCTTCTGGGTCCTACAATGGTTCATCAATATGTTAATTCTTTACTTGGTAGCTTTATCCCGTAGGACAAGTTTAGTGACAAAAGAACTAGTTGGATAATACTGAATGAAAACTTATTTATGTCAAGTAACAATGTAAATTCATTTAGTTGAGCCACAGAATTAGGGCATTCAAGAATAAAATGTTTTCAGGAACTTTATCATTGGTCTCAAGCCAAGTTCACATGACCATATTTTTCGCCTGAATGCCATCCACGAACAAAGTAACATCACATGGCCAGAGCCTGGACCAATGCCATTCGGATTCAGCTGTTCAGATGGGTAGGTTTTTTTTAAAAAAAATGTTTACAGTCAATTTGTATAGGAACTAAAATCACTGCATGCATTAGATTCTTAGGCCCCTTCACATCACGTTTTTTGGGATCTGTGGCAATCTGTTGTAAAACGGAGAGCCACAGGTCCAATTTGGTTCCCCATGTATCCCTATGGGCACAGATCGGTCCTTAATCGCCATCCGTGTGTGCCAGTTTTATCAGGGATCCGATTGTGTCCGCTTTTTTCCATTACCCAGAATAGGAGACTGCTGAAATTTTGGGCTGTTAAAAAAAGAGAATTTTGTTTACGTACCGTAAATTCTTTTTTCTTTAATCATCAATGGGAGACCCAGACAATGGGGTTTAGGGCACTGCCCTCCGGAGGTCACACTAGGTACTACAAGTTTGTAGACACCGCCCCCTCCGCTTATAAACCCCTACCGCAGGGAACATCCCCAGTTTGGTCTACAAGCTGCGAGGAGGAAAATAAACCACACCCGAAACATCGGGAAGAATGCCGTGCACAAAACGGTTCAACAACCCGGCAAACACTGTCTCAACAGAGAACAGGGCCAATGCAAAACATGCAAAGGAACAACTGGGTGGGTACTGGGTCTCCCATTGATGATTAAAGAAAAAAGAATTTACGGTACGTAAACAAAATTCTCTTTTTTCTGGTCATCATAATGGGAGACCCAGACAATGGGGATGTCCTAAAGCAATACCCCAGGGCGGGAAGAGTTCCTCAACAAGACGGATAACATGGTTCCCTTTCAAAGGTGGGCAACCGCCGCCTGTAGAACCCGCCTGCCCAAATTTGCATCCGCAGAGGCATGGGCATGCACCATATAGTGCTTAGAGAAAGTGTGTAGGCTGGACCAAGTGGCCGCCTGACACACCTGTAGAGCAGATGCTCTATGTCGCAAGGCCCATGAGGCACCTACGGCTCTGGTAGAGTGAGCCTTCAATCCCACCGGGAGAGGCAAACCAGAAGACCGGTAAGCCTCTTGAATGGAAGCCTTAATCCACCTGGCTAAGGTTGACTTTGAAGCCGCGGACCCCTTACAGCGACCTGTCGTAAGAACAAACAAAGAATCCGAACTCCTAAAGGAGGCGGTTCTGGACACATAAATGCGTATAGCTCTCACGAGATCCAGAGTATGGAGGTCGCGCTCAACCTGATGAACGGGAGCGGGGCAAAATGACGGGAGAACAATCTCCTGGTTCAGGTGAAACGTTGAAACCACCTTTGGCAAGAATTCCGGCCGTGGACGCAACACCACCTTGTCTTGGTGAACCACCAGAAAGGGAGACTTGCACGAAAGTGCAGCCAATTCTGAGACCCTCCTCAGAGATGTAATCGCCACCAGAAAAGCCACCTTCTGGGACAGACGAGAAAGGGAAACCTCCCTCAGAGGCTCAAATGGCGGTTTTTGCAATGCCGCCAGGACCATGTTAAGGTCCCACGGATCCATAGGTCTTTTGTAGGGTGGAACCATCCGCGACACCCCCTGCAGAAATTGACGGACCTTCGGGAGAAGCGCCAATCGTCTGTCAAACAGCACAGAAAGTGCTGAGACCTGACCCTTTAAGGAGCCAAGGGATAATCCCAACTCCAAACCCGACTGTAGGAATGCCAACAGTGTCGGGATGGACAAGGGCCACGGGGACCGGCCCCCAGAGGCACACCAGGTAAAAAAGATTTTCCACGTCCTGTGGTACATTTTCCTGGAAACTGGTTTTCTAGCCCGATTCATAGTGGCAACCACTGTAGGGGAGAACCCCCTGGATGTCAGCAGCCAGGCCTCAAGAGCCATGCAGTCAATCTGAGGGCCTTGGAATTGAGGTGGAAGAATGGGCCTTGCGCGAGAAGATCTGCGCGTTCTGGAAGAGCCCACCTGTGTCCGCCTGACAGTTGCCACAGGTCCGGATACCAGGACCTCCTGGGCCAGTCTGGAGCCACTAGAATGGCTACCCTGCATTCCGACCTGATTTTCCACAGCACCCTGGGAATCAGAGCCAGAGGAGGGAACACATATGGTAGATTGAATCTGGACCAAGTCAAGATCAGGGCGTCCGCTCCCAACGACTGGGGGTCCCATGACCTCGCCATGTATTGCGGAACCTGATGATTCAGCCGTGAGGCCATCAGATCCACGTCCGGAGTGCCCCATCTGCTGCAGATGTCCCGAAAGACGTCTGGATGAAGGGCCCACTCTCCGGCGTCCATCCCCTGCCTGCTCAGATAGTCGGCCTCCCAGTTTTCGACCCCTGGGATGTGAACTGCGGAGATCAGGCAGTTGTTGTCCTCCGCCCAGGATAGGATGCGGTGGACTTCGGCCAGAGCCTCTGCACTCCTGGTTCCTCCTTGATGATTTACATAAGCGACGGCCGTCGCATTGTCGGACTGAACCCGGATGGGTTGTCCTGAGAGGAATCTCTGAAAAGCCAGGAGTGCTAGATAGATCGCCTTGATCTCCAGCACGTTGATCTGTAATGCCGACTCCGACAGAGTCCAGAGGCCTTGGGCCCTGTGGTGTAAGAACACCGCACCCCAGCCCTTCAGACTGGCGTCGGTGGTCACCACTAACCAAGACGGTTTTATGAAGGACCGGCCCCGCGACAAGTGATGTGGTTGAAGCCACCACTGCAGGGAATCTCGGGTCGGTTGTGACAGTGTCACCAGCCGATTCAGCGAGATCGTCCTCTTGTCCCACCTGCGTAGGATCTCCAGCTGGAGAGGACGGAGGCGAAATTGTGCAAACGGCACCGCCTCTATCGCTGCCACCATGCGACCCACCAGCTTCATCAACCCACGAAGGGATGATTGTGGTGACAGGAGCACCGCTTGTACTCCCGATCGGATCGCCATCTGTTTGGATTGTGGCAGAGACACCAGGGCTGAGGACGTGTTGAAGTCCATGCCCAAATAAGTCAAGGACTGGGTCGGAACCAGGGTTGACTTCTGAATATTGAGGAGCCAACCGAATTGTTCCAGAGACCGCATGGTCACATCCAGGCTCGCTTGACAGAGGTGTTCCGATGGCGCCCTGACCAGCAGGTCGTCCAAATAGGGAATGACGGCATGGCCCTGCCCGTGTAGGAGAGCCATCATGGAGGCCATCACTTTCGTGAACACCCGCGGTGCCGAGGCCAAGCCGAACGGCAGCGCCACAAATTGGAAGTGTTCCTCCCCCACTGCAAATCTCAACCATCGCTGGTGAGCCGGTGCAATGGGCACGTGAAGGTAAGCGTCTCTGATATCTATGGACGCCAAGAAGTCCCCCTGTGACACAGCCGCGATCACTGAGCGCAGTGATTCCATACGGAACTTCCGAACCAGCACGTGGCGGTTGAACAACTTCAGGTCCAGAACCGGGCGGAAGGATCCGTCCTTCTTTGGGACTATAAAGAGGTTGGAGTAAAAACCCCTGAACCTCTCCCCGGAAGGCACCGGGACCACCACTCCGTCTCTGCGGAGTCCCTCCAACACCAAAGAAAAGGCCTGAGCTTTTTCTGGGGAGGGGACCGACCGATGGAATCGGGATATCGGTTTTGACGTCAGCTCTATCCTGTAACCTCGCGAGACCACGTCTCGAACCCACTGATCTGAAACGTGAAGTAGCCACTCGTTCTGAAAGCGAGACAAGCGGCCCCCCACCTGTGGGGAGGCGGGAAGAGAGAGCGAGTCATGTAGAGGCGGGTTTGGGGGTGGCAGCTGCCGCCCCCGCCGGCTTCTTTGGACGACTCTTAGAGCGCCACTGAGAAGCGGGCTTGCCCCCTCGGTCCGTGCGAGCGGACGGTGCTGATGACTGTGAGCTGGACCGAAAGGACCACTGTTTTGGGTTCCTTTTAACGGTATACCGTGGCTTAGGTTTATTCTGCGGTATTTTAGACTCAGCAGAATCCTTAATTAGCTTATCCAGCTCTGTGCCAAAAAGCCTGTCACCAGCGAAAGGAAGATTCTGCAGAATCTTCTTGGATGTGGCATCTGAGTCCCAGAGACGCAGCCACAACAACCTGCGAATCGCAATAGCATTGGCCGAAGCCACAGCTGAGCGAGTAGCAGTTTCCAGAGTCGCCGTTCTGGCGTAGTCCGCATAGGCCCTTGCCCTTTCGGTAAGTGCCAGGACCTCTGGACTGGACCTTGCCAGGTCAGTGATACCATCCAAGCAGGTAGTAATCGCTTGTAAGGTCCAGACCGTGGCAAAGTTAGGGGCAAATGACGACCCCACCGCCTCATAGGAAGACTTGGCGAGTTGCTCGACCTGTCTATCAGTAGCATCCTTCAGTGAGGAGCTATCAGAGGCAGAGAAAAGGGAGCGTGCAGCAATCCTGGTCATGGAAGCATCCACCTTCGGGGACTGCGACCACTCCTGAAGCACCTCCTGGGGAAAGGGGAAGCGATTGTCCTTGGGTTTGCGGATATAACGCCGCCCAGGATGTAACCTGGGGGCTCTAATCACCCTTCCAAAATTAGTATGGTCCATAAAGGAGCCACTTGGTCTAGCCTCCGGCCGCAGCCATTGATAGACCTCCTTCGGGTGCACCGTCACCTCCTCAGGGGGTGTCACGAGACGTAAGGTCTCGTTGATAGAGGACACCAGATCCTCCACCCCATCTGGTGGTTCAGACACAGATACAGACCCGAAAGTCGAACCCCCATCATCTTCCTCACCATCAGAGGAACGCTCCTCCTCAGAGAGAGTCTGGAGCTCGGGTGAAGCCTCACGACGAGCCCGCTTAAGGGGTCTCACAGCAGAAGAGGGAGACACCCGGGGGTAACTGGAAGGAGTAGCTGGGCTATCCAGTCTCCTATTAAGTGCCTCCAGGGATTGCGACATGGAGGACAGCTGAGACAACAGAGATTCATTGATCCTGTTCTGAGTCTCCCAAGGCCCTGAGATCACCTGAACCTCGGGGTATAGCACCGGGGTTGCTGACCCAGTAGTTGCAGCCCGGGCCTCTGGGCGTCCACAGTTATTGCAGGACCCCTCCACCAGTGTTCCATTGCACGTAGCACATGTAACGGTGGTCTCGGCCGCCTTAGCAGCACGCTTCCCAACTGAGGACATCGCCACAGTAGGGGTAGATAAGCCCAATTGCAGACAATAAAACCGGGGATCCCGGTGGCTTACCGACCGCTGTAAGGCGGTATGAGGGAGCGGTGTGTGTGTGTGACCTCCGCGCTGTCTTCCGGTCTCCCCTCTTGGAGTGTAGACGCACGCTGCATACAGTTCCCAGCCGGGAAGTGAGGGTAAAGATGGCCGCCGACAGAGAAACTGTGGGCGGCGCCGAAGACACGCGGGAAACACACACACACGCCCCGCGGTGACGTCACCGCACGGGCTGCATCCCATCCTCCAAGCATCCTTCTCATGAGGGAGCTGGAGCCCGCAGGGCGGGAAACAGTGTAAAAAACAATGTACACAGACTGCAATAACATGTCACACATCCGCAGCCTACGGCCTCAGCCCCTGTGACACACAGGGCGGTCAGCCAGGGTGACCCCAGCACAGGGTACACCCGCAGAACCGCGGACCCGAGGGCAACGCGCGGTCTGAGTGTCATGAAGCACATAAAGTGCCAGACACTACCCCCAGGCACACAGGAGACACCGAGTGCCTCAGTGCCGGTCCGGTCTGTAAGCACCATTTAGGGAGGCCTCGGACGGGGGTGCAGCACCAGTCTGGAGTGTAAGCACCATTTAGGGAGGCCTCAGACTGGGCCGCTCAGCCCAGTCCGGAGTGTAAGCACCATTTAGGGAGGCCTCGGACTGGGCTGGCTCCAGTCCGGTCTGTAAGCACCATTTAGGGAGGCCTCGGACGGAGCGGAGCTGTGCAAGGCTCCCATCTCCCACTCACCAGAGCCCCCCAGAGAGGGATGGAGAGGAGTGTAACAGCGTACCGGGAGAACACCAGGTGTCCAGGCCCTAGGCCCTCCGGTACCTCCACCAGCGTGTGCCACTAAGGGTGAGCGGGGAGGCTGTCACCGGTCCCGCCTGGGACCTTATTACCTTGTCTTCAGACGCCATCACGTAAGTAGTGAGAATGCAGTGAAGTGCAAGCAAAGCGTGATCCTCCGAGCACACTAAGTTTAAAACTGGGGATGTTCCCTGCGGTAGGGGTTTATAAGCGGAGGGGGCGGTGTCTACAAACTTGTAGTACCTAGTGTGACCTCCGGAGGGCAGTGCCCTAAACCCCATTGTCTGGGTCTCCCATTATGATGACCAGAAAAATGCTCATCTCTCCGCCGAGTGTCCCGGGATGCGAGGTGTCCACGTCCGATCGTTGCAGGACCTGAACCAACTGACCAGCAGCAACCGATCAGCTGATGTCACATGACAGAACCAGCTTAGCAGTTTAAATAGCCTGCGAAAACCGATCGGCGGTTGGGCGATTTAAACCACTCGGCTGACGCTGTCATGCGACACATCAGCTGATCGTTTGCCACCAGTCAGCTGATTCTTGCAGCCATCAGACATGGACGCGTCACATCGCAGGACACAGCGGAGAGATGAGCATTTTTATTTTTAGCACTTTGCTCTTTCACAATGTATGTATACATTGTGAAAGCGAAAGTAAGGCTACGTTCAGACGCTGCATATTTGCAGCTTTTCCCTGTTTTCCTGCATTTATGCGGTGCTTTTTTACATGCTCGTAAATGCATGAATGCTGAATTGCGTTCACATGTTGCACTTTTCCGTGTTTTTTTAAGCATGCGCTTTTACTGCAAAAGCGCGTGCGTAAAATGATTAGACATGTGAATTCTTTTTGTGCTTTTCTCATTGCCCACATGGTAAAATGAGCTTGGGAAAAGCAGACAGAAAAAAGCGCACTAAAGTGCAGTATGTGAATGCAGTTGCGCTTTATGCTGCATATTCACGTAAAAAAGCGCAACTGCAGAAAAAAGCGTAATGTGTGAGCGTAGTCTAACAGCCCCAACACCACTTGCCTGTGTTTTGCAGGCTTGGCTCCTCCCAGCTCTGTCAGTCCGGATCCCTCAAAATCCCGGATCTGGACACAGAAATGGCATCCAGAGTTACACATCTGGTCCTGTCCGTGTGGTCCTGCAATAAACAGGATCCCCACGGACAGGGGATCCTTCATAACAATCCCTGGTGAGTCTGATTATACTCAATCTACATGTTTTTGAATAAGACCCTATTTCACGCTTCCTCTTTTTAGTATTCTGAGTGCAATTCAAGAATGCAGGTATGGGTATGATTAGGAACCTGACTACAATGAGATGAGGACTTAACATGTCTATTGGGCGGGGGAAGGGTGCACAGTCAAAAAATATAGTAATACTAAAAGTGGAGATTGACTGGCGCTAGCTGGAAAAAAACATTATAAATAAGGTAAATAGCTGCACACTGAACACCCAGAACAAACTGAATCTACCATACTGGCTATATCAATGAATGTCAAGGCAAATAGGTTACCGTAATCAAATTCACATGTGTACCCTACATGCAGATTTTAATTGCTCTCAGAGGCATTAATACACCCATACATGCAGATTTAAATAGCAAGCAGAGGCATACGGTTAGGGTGCTGATAAAAGAGAACACCTTGACGTTGGTTATCGGGCTCTCATGAATTGGCCAATACATCAGCTAAATTTCTCTATTTTTGTGTATTCTTGAACAGTTTTTGCTGTGCTTTTTTCACCACACGTTTGAACTAGCATGACCCATTTGCCTTGCCATTCATTGTTATAGCCAGTATGCTAGACTCAATTTTTTCTTAGTGTTCAGTAGTTTACCATATTTCTCAATTTCCCTGACTATCTCAGTCTCCACAGCCCTGATTACACTTTTTTTGGGTCTTTTATTTACCATGTTCACTATATGGTAAAACTGACATGTCAGTATGATGCCACAAGTCAGTATGAGGTCATAGATACCAAACATGTATTCGGAAGTATCTTTAGAAAAAGAATTGCACTTTTGTCACCATTTTCCGCAACCCATAGCATTCTCATTTTTCGATTCTGGGGCTGTTTGATGGCTTATTTTTCGCGTGTTGAGCTGACGTTTCGAATGATACCATGTTTGGTTAGATGCGATGTTTTGATTGCCTGTTATTGTATTTTACTGCAATGTTGTGACCAAAAACCATACATTTTGGCAATCGGCCTTTTTTCTCCTTCACACAATTTACAGATCTGATTAATCGATTAGATATTTTCATAGATCAGGCATTTTTGAATGCGACGATTACAAATGTGTATTTTTTTTTTTTAAATAGGTTGCTGGTGCTCACAGGGCATCCACAGAAAGTGATTCATGACAGCCTCTGGGGTCCTCACAGCACCCCGGGCTGTCATGGAAGAGCTTCAAGGTCCTGTGATGGCATCATGGGACCTCCGATGCCGGCGGGGACCGATGCGGTGCTTTGGATCACACTTTCAGGGGGTAACAGTACAGATCGAATCACTTTTTTCATTGTTAGCTACACGTCACCTGATCAGATCAGCTGACAAGTGGGGGATGATGCGAGTTCAGTGCGCGAGCTTGCATCAAAGAGAGGGACACAGTCCTTGGTCATGAAGGACTTAAATAATGAAAAGATTGGTGGATTACTGTAATATAGCTGTGCTTAAATTTTTCCAACATGGGGGGAAAATTCTGATTCTCCTTAAAGGGCATCTGTCAGCAGGTTTTTGCTATGTAAGAACATGATTTAAGAATTTAAAAAACAAAAAGCAAATGTGTTTCTCTTATCTGTGTATGAGCTATTGTTTGCCTAAACTAAAGGCTTCACCACCTGGTGATTAGTATTATAGGACTACAAATTCACGTGCATGACAGGCTGACACACCGCCTGCTGTGATTGTGCATTTACTGTCAGGGGTCAATCTCGATAAAGAGATTAGTGTGGGCAGGGGCAACTCTCCCAACTCTGCTGTGTCCTTAGAAAGAAATTCTTTGATTGTGTGAGGATGGCTGAAGTTAGTAATCTGTGATACCTTGCTTGATTCAGGATCTCCTTGCCTACATTATGTTGCGGTCAGATGAGGCAGGGAAAACCTGCTGACAGATACCCTTTAACTTCTTCCCAACATATGCTGTAAGCATATGAATACAATGCAATGTGAATGCCAGCCGGCTCCTTATTGCAGGAGCTGCCTGTGTTAACATTTGGAGCTAGCGCTGATTACTGCTGTTTAACCACTTAAATGCTGCTTACCGCAAAACTGAAGTCTATATGGTACAATACTGAAGTCCACATAACCCAATAATTTGAGATCAATGGATTACACACATATTCCACTATAAATACATGTGATCAATCAATGGAAGGTTAAATTGTCTTCGGGATTCTAAAGTTTGAAATCACTCAAAATACAATCATGACCTGAAGCAAAAACAACAAAAAAAAATAAAAAAAAACACATTTGGCATTGCCACGTCTGGAAAAGTCAAATTGGATATTAAATAATTTAAGAAGTGCAATAGCCATAAAAAAAAAAATAACACATTAGAATTGTAATTTTTCAATTACACCCAAAAAGCAATAAAGACATTGTAGAGTAATAACAGTGAAAACTGCAGAAGAATTTTTTTTTTTTATAGAAAAAAAATTAAATGAGTTTGGAATCTTTTTAATTATGCTAACTTGCAGAATCAGGTTGCAAGATCATTTTTACCGCAGACAGTGCGTAAACCCTCTTCCTGCCCCCCCCAAAAATGAAATGCAGAATTGGGGGAGGAATGGTTTCACCAATTTTTTTTTCTGTTTTAAAGTACAGAATATAGTAAAATGAACGTTGTGAACTATGACTTGTCCCACAAACATACCAAAAAAACCTCATACAGTTATACTGAAAGAAATTGTTATTGCTCTTGGAAGTATAGGAAGAGACAAAAGTTAAAATCAAACCAAAATAAAACATCATACATGCATAATATAATATATATATTATAAATAATACTGGCTGCTACTGCAAGTAGGAGTTTAATATAACTGAGAATTCTCTATGGGAGAAGAGTATGCAAATTAACACTCTTGCAGAATGACATCCTATCTTGTGAGGGTATGCAGATTCTCCTGGGGATTTCATGTTCTGTGATCTGCTTAAGGACTCACATTCTACCAGATGATATGAGCATACCACCATCTTGTGGCCATACTTGTTATAACATTTCTTAGAACAAACATGCTGACCTGATAGGAAATTTTAATTAAAATGGAACACGTCAGATGTCATCTACACTACACGACAACAAAACTTTGGTTGAGATGGGAAAGAAACATGGGAATTGGTTCAAACAGTTCTTAAAAACAGTGACTTAAAAAGGTTGTGCCACAAACAATTGTACATTAATAAATCTTAGAATAAAAAGAATTGGATGTGTTAAAAGATAATGTTCCTGTCTTGAGACATTCCTATAAATGTGCTCCTTTGTAATGTATTTCTGCGACTGTGCAGGAACAGGTCAGAAATATAACACAGCTCCTGGCCAGGGGAGGAAATAAGATTATACAGACATTACAGCCGGGATCACAGAATATAAGATTATACAGACATTACAGCCTGGGATCACAGAATATAAGATTATACAGACATATTCTGTGATCCTCAGCTGTGATGTCTGTATAATCTTATATTGTGATCCTCGGCTGTAATAAGAGTATACAGACATTACAGTCGGGATCACAGAATATACAGTGGGGAAAAAAAATATATATTTAGTTCACCACCAATTGTGCAAGTTCTCCCACTTAAAAAGATGAGAGGGGCCTGTAATTGACATGCTTCAATGTTGAAACGATATCACTAACGATCTCTCATGAGCAGGGGTGAACCAAGCCTCTCTGCTGCCTGAGGCGAACTGCAAAACGGCGCCCCCCCCCCGCTAGAAAACATTTTTAATTGATAAAAATAAATCTGGTTCCTACAGATTTATATTTATCCTGTAAAAATGAGCAAAATAGTGGACATTTTAGTTTACAGAAACAGAAAAAAAAGATGTCCACACAAAGATGTCTGCGCCATCACACGCACATACAAGAACCACACAGAAGAATCCAGAACAAGGATCATTAATGGCAATGGCAGCTTGGCACAAGCATTTAGACACATAATGACAACTGGCAGAGCCGTGGTCCTGCAGGCAGAACTGATTGCCAACCTCTGGCTCACGCCTGCAAAACTCTGGACAGCTGCCTGGCACTGAATATTCAGACAAGTCGCCATGCCGCACCTTCCACACAACACAGGTAAAGACCTGCAGTCTGAGCATCAACAAGCCGCCACTGCACTAAGTTGGTAAAATGGCGCTTCTTCTCCATCCAACAGACCACATTTACTCCCGAATTGCTTAGCCAATCACAAACGCCACACACGGGGCTGTCTTTATGTAATTAATAACAGGGTCCTTCCTATTGGGTTGAGCAAAGGATATGGGAGCAGGAAGGGGGGAAGAGCACCACTGACCAACCGCTGCTCAGGAGAAACATGGCTGGATGCCTGAATGTACCGAGGGGCAGCACTGGACCTGGTGTGTAAGGGTGGTTTCACATTTGCATTCGGAACGCAAGCGTAACAGAACGCAGCCAAACGCTGCGTTCCTATGTTTGCGCATAATTTATACACCCTCCTCCGCCCTCCAAATGCAACATGTTGCATTTTTTGTGCGTTCACAGGTGCTCGTTTTATCAGCAAGTGCCCGCGAGTGCACAAACAATGCATGGATCTCAATGGATCCGCACTGTCCTCCGCATGGCGGCACAGGAGAACGCTGCGGATCACATTGAAATTTCGTCGTCGGCGGCTGGGAGGTGGAGGATCTCTGCCACAGATCTCCGCCTCCCGGCCGCCGTCGAGATCACCGATTGACTGGCCGAGCACCATACTGATGAGAATCTCCACTGCGTTCACATCAGTATGGCAGCGTTTGCCCTGCGTTTGCATGCCCTGCGCATTCAGACACAAATGCAAATCTGAAACCAGCCTAAGTTATTGCCAATCAGTCCTGCAGCAGAGGGACAATGCATCCTGCATCATAGAGATCATAGGGCCCCATAGCAGAAGTTCTAATTGGGCACCCCCCAACAAAAGCAATATTTGGCTGGGTCACATAGGTACATCTCTCACAATATGTCAGCCTTTACAAAGTAATTTTCCTCCTACTGAAGCCCCTAGATTCCCCTTTCATTGCCCCTCTAAAGTGTGATGCCAACAAAAGTGCCCACAAACACTGTATGATCCCCCACAGTGCATTCCTCCACACGCACAGTATGATCACCCTACTGCACCTCCTGCAACTACCCCAGTACAGCACGATCCCCAACTATGACCCCTGCCCAGGCCTCCATGTAGTAAAATGGACCTATGTACAGTATAATGGCCCCCAACACAGCCCTCAAATAGCCCTTCATAAAGTATAAAGGCTCCCTTGTAGCCTCCAAGTATTATCATGCCTCCCACAGAGCCCTCCAAATATTATAATGGCTTCCATATAGTATAATTTGCTCCATATAATATAATACACCCCCATAGTATTCCACATAGTATACCGCATTCCTCCATATATTATGCACCCCCATAGTCTTCTATAAAATAGAATGCACCCCCACAGTACTCGATATAGAAAAACGCACCCCCACAGTCCTCCATATAGTATATTGCACCCCGTAGTCCTCCAAATAGCATATTGCACCCCCACAGAACTCCATAGAGAACAATTCACCCCCACAGTACTTTATAGAAAATAATGCACCCCCACACTCCTCCATGTAGTATAATGCACCCCACAGTCCTCCATATAGAATAATGCAGCCCCACAGTCCTCCATATAGAATAATCACCCCCACAGTCCTCCATATAGATTAATGCACCTCCACAGTCCTCCAAATAGTATAATGCACCCCACAGTCCTCCATATAACATAATGAACCACCACAGTCCTCCATATAGCATACTGCACCCCCATAGCTCTCCATACAGCATATTGGACCCCATAGTCCTCCATATAGTATAATGTACCCTCATAGTCCTCCATATAGTATAATGCATCCCCTATAGCCTTCCTTATAGTATAATGCACCCCCATAGTCTTCCATATAATATAATGGGCCACAATAGTTCTCCATGTAGTATATTGCACCCCCATTGTCCTATATTATATTGTACATTACATAGTTTCCCATCAGTGTACTCACTAAAAAAACTATTAAAAAAATATAAAGTAAATACCTCTTCTCCTCAGCATCTCCTCTGCCGCTCTGCACGTCTCAGCACAGCGGCGCTAAGTGATGACATCATTGTTCCCCGCCGTGCTGAGCTGCAGAGGGGTGGACAGAGGCGGCAAGGACTTGGGAGAAGAATGCTGCCGGCAGAGGCGTCCGGGACTATAGGAGCGGCATGCTCGGGGGGGCCACCACTGGTACACACATGGCTCCGCTAAGTACACCTAGTACACACTCCGCTCCGTACACCACGTATGCCTTGTACAGAAGCGGCTCTGCTCCGTACAACTCGTACACACACGGCTCTGCTCCGTACACCTCGTACACAAGCGGCTCTGCTCCATACACCTCGTACACAAGCGGCTCTGCTCCGTACACGTTGTACACATGTGGCTCTGCTCCGTACACCTCGTAAACATATGACTTCACTCTGTACACACCGTACACACATGGCTCCGTTTCGTACACACGTGGCGCCGCTTCGTACACCTTGTACACACTGGGCTCCGCTGCGAAAGCCTAGCACACACGGCTCTGCTCCGTACGCCTCGTACACACGCGGCTCCACTCTGTACACCTCGTACACACACGGCTCCACTCTGTACACCTCGTACACACACGGCTCCACTCTGTACACCTCGTACACACACGGCTCCACTCTGTACACCTCGTACACACACGGCTCCACTCTGTACACCTCGTACACACACGGCTCCACTCTGTACACCTCGTACACACACGGCTCCACTCTGTACACCTCGAACACACAGGGCTCCGCTCTGTACACCTCATACACACACGGCTCCGCACACCTCATACACACACGATTCCGCTCCGCACACCTCGTACATACACAGCTTCACTCCATACACCTCATACACACGCACCTCCACTCTGTACACCTTGAACACTCAGCTCCACTCCATATACCTCATACATACACAGCTCTGCTACATTAATTTACACTGTAAATCCTCAGCCCCACACATAAACTTCACCTCATCCAGCATCATGGTGGAGTCCTGGCTGCATACTGAGGAGCTGATCATGTGACCCGCCTGACTCCTCCCCTCCTTTGACATCATCACAGGTCCTGTCAGCGCGAGGCACAGTGAAGCATGAAGCCGGCTCACACAGCCGACTCACACAGCCGCACGGGGGTGGGGGGTGTTTGGAGACCGCGGCCGCTGCCGCTCACACAGCTCACACTGCCACACTGGAGGGGGGGGGGGGGGTGTTTGGAGACCCGGGCCGCTGCAGCAGGAGTCTACTGAGCCTGGGGCAGATGCCCCGCCAGCAGCCCCAGATACGCCAAGCCTGGTCGCAGCGTCGGCGGCCAGGACTGTAGGAGCGGCATCTGCAGGGGGCCGCACTACCACCGGGCGCTCCTGAAGATGCCGCCCCATGTCTACCAGCAGGGCCCGCCGCCTGAGACTGACACTTCATGTCGCCTCATGGATGCTGCAGCCCTGCTCATGAGCGCCCAGTCGTTAGGACATCGTTTTGACATAGTTGCTGAGATGTCACACGTGTAGATATCGTGGATGACGCACCAACGATTTAGTGAGCAGCTATCGTTCCCACAACCCAGCGAACGATACTTGTTCACTGATGTCAATGGGCGAAGTCGTGAACAACATAGTTATCGCGGTGTCACACAGAACGATGCAGCAGGTTGGCTGATCATGGATCATCTGATTTGAGAAAATGTTCTCAAATCAGCAATCAGCGGATCCAACGATTTATCGTAGTCGTATCTCGGTGTTACACGCAACAACGTCCTAACTATGTCCCTTGAACAACTCCAAACCTGTGACGTTTAAGCGATATTGTTAATGATCTCGTACCATGTAGCAGTACCTCAAGACACAAATTGTGAATACAAATCCTGAAAATCACATTATCTGATATGGAAAGAAATGTTTTTTCAAATTTGGTGGAAAATAAGTATTTCAACACCTACAAACAAGCAAGATTTCTGGCTCTCACAGACGTGTAACTTCTTCTTTAAGAAGTTCCTCTGTCCTCCACTCATTACCTGTAGTGCTGGCACCTTTTGAACTTGTGATCGGTAAAAAAAAAAAAACGACACTTGTCTGCAATCTCAAAGGCCAGGGTCACACATGCCATTCCGTTTTTTTGAGGCTTTAGAAAAACAGATCAGTTAAATTTAGAGTGCCAATAGTGTCTTCTCCTGAGCGTTTTTTGGACTTAAGTCATTTTTTCATCAAAAACGCATATGGGTTAATGCATGGTGCCTATATGTACCATGTGTTAACACATGCGTTTCCCACAGGGCCCCATGTTAAAAAAAGAGCATGCTTTTTTAATGTTCTCAAAAACGCTGCTAGCAGAGTACTTTGGGATACTGAACAAAAACGCATGCGTTTTTGAAAAACAATGCACCATGCAATAACGCATATACGTTTTTGGACTTAGAAAAAAAATGACAAAAATGATCCCAAAAATGGATCCAAAGCAAAAACTGATGCCATGTCTGACCCTGGCCTAACAGTCACACTCCAAACTCCACTATGGTGAAGACCAAAGAGCTATCGAAGGACACCAGAAACAAAATTATAGCCCTGCACCAGGCTGGGAAGACTGAATACGCAATAGGCAAGCAGCTTGGTGTGAAGAAATCAACTGTGGGAGCAATAATTTGAAAATGGATGACATACAAGTCCACTGATAATCTCCCTCGATCTGGGGCTCCACACAAGATCTCATCCCATGGGGTCAAAATGATCTCAAGAATGGTGAGCAAAAATCCCAGAATCACATGTGGGGGACCTAGTGAATGACCTGCAGAGAGCTGGGACCAACGTTACACAGACTACCATCAATAACACACTATGCTGCCAAAGACTCAGATCCTCCAGTGCCAGACATTTCCCCCTGTTTAAGCCATTACATGTCCGGTCCCGTCTGAAGCTTGCTAGAGAGCATTTGGATGATCCAGAGGAGTATTGGGAGAATGGCATATAGTGAGATGAAACCAAAGTAGAACTGTTTGGTAGAAACACAACTTGTGTTTGGAGGAGAAAGAATGCCGAGTTGCATCCAAAGAACTCCATACCTACTGTGAAGCATGGGGGTGGGAACATCATGCTTTGTTGCTGTTTCTCTGCCAAGGGACCAGGACGACTGATCCGTGTACATAAAAGAATAAATAGGGCCATGTATCATAAGATTTTGAGTGCAAATCTCCTTCCATCAGTAAGGGCATTGAAGATGAAACAAGGCTGGGTCTTTCAGCATGACAATAATGCCAAGCACACCACCAGGGCAACAAAGGAGTGGTTTTGTAAGAAGCATTTCAAGGTCCTGGAGTGGCCTAACTACTTTGACACTGTTGACCACTCCCTCTTACTCCAAATTCTTGAGTCTCTTGGCATTACTGACCTCGCACTCTCCTGGATCTCCTCCTACCTGACGGACAGGACCTTGAGTGTCATCCACTCCCACACCACCTCCTCGCCCCACCCCCTCTCCGTAGGTGTCCCCCAAGGCTCGGTCCTGGGACCACTACTCTTCTCCATTTACACCCTCGGCCTAGGCAGACTCATCGAGTCACACGGCCTCCATTACCACCTCTACGCCGACGACACCCAGCTCTATCTGTCTGGCCCCGACATCTCCTCTCTTCTATCCAAAATTCCTCCATGCCTATCCGCCATTGCATCCTTCTTTTCCACCCGCTTCCTCAAACTCAACATGGACAAGACTGAATTCATCGTCTTTCCCCCTAACAACCCTCCCCCCCTTCCTGACCTATCCATCACCGTTAAAAGACTGCTCCCTCTCACCCGTCCCCCATGCCAAATGTCTCGGGGTAATCCTCGACTCCTCCCTCTCCTTCAAGCCCCACATCCAAGCCCTCGCCACCGCCTGCCGACTTCAACTAAAAAACATTGCCCGCATCTGCTCCTTCCTTGACCACAACACGACTAAGACACTCGTCCACGCCCTCATCATCTCCCGCCTGGACTACTGCAATGTCCTGTTCACCGGCCTCCCTGCCACCTCCCTTGATCCTCTCCGCACCATCCTCAACTCTGCTGCCCGACTCATCCACCTATCTCCCCGATATTCCCCCCGCCTCCCCTCTCCGCCGAGCCCTCCACTGACTTCCCTTCCCCCAGCGATCTCGCTTCAAAACCCTAAACCTGACATACAAAGCCATCCACAACCTGTCCCCTCCCTACATCTCCGACCTGGTCTCCCGCTACCTCCCTTCGCGCAACTTGCGCTCCTCCCAAGAACTCCTTCTCTCAACCTCCAGCATCTCCACCTCCCATAACCGCACACAAGACTTCTCTCGCGCTTCTGCCAGACTCTGGAACTCCCTCCCTCACCACATCAGACACTCCCCGACCCTGGGAACCTTCAAGAAAAACCTGAAGACCCACCTCTTCCTACAAGCCTACAACACACACTGAGACCCTATCCACTGCACCAACTCACCTGTCCCCCTCCTACTGTCTCCCTCCTCACCCCCTTTAGACTATGAGCCCTCGCGGACAGGATCCCCGGCCCCATTGTACCTGTATTACTACTTGTGATCTGTCATCGTTTGTCGCCGTCGTCTTCGACCACTTGTCTATGTCAACCCTCTAAATTGTAAAGCGCCATGTATCCTAATAGCGCTATATAAATACTTATTAATAATAATAATAACTAGTCTTCAGATCTAAACCCTATAGAAAATCTTTGGAGGGAGTTGAAAGTCCGAGTTGCCCAGTGAGAGCCCCAAAACATCAATGCTCCAGAGATCTGCATGGAAAAATGGGCCAACATACCAGAAACCGCGTTCGCCAACCTTGTGAAGACTTACAGAAAACTTTTGACCTCTGTTATTGCCAAAAAAGGATATATAACAAAGTATTGACATGAACTTTTCTTATTTGGCCAAATACTTATTTTCCACCAAAATTTGAAAAAAATTTCTTTCCAAATCAGACAATGATTTTCAGGATGTTTTCTCATTTTGTCTCTCATAGTTGAGGTCTACCTATGATGTCTCTTTCTTCCTCCTCTGCCTAGGAGCTGTGGTATATCCAACCTATTGCTCAAAGTTCAGACACATCCATTACACAGGGGGACATTAATAAAAATATCAAGACAGGAACTATTTATTTTAATTCATCCAATTGTGGAATTTATTTTAAATTAAAACTTATTAATTAAAATGTACAATTTGTGGCACAACCCCCTTAAGTGTTGAAATGACTGAGGATTTATTCTGAGATCTATATTATGGGGTGAGAGGAAAGGAGAATGTGTAAATTACTGCTAGAAATCTGCCGTGTGTAAACACATTCATATCCTTATGCTGAATTATAAATGGTCCAAGTAGTAATAGTTGGCTTTTTGGTATTTGAAAAATGATCCTCCAAATTTCATCATTTCTCCAAAATTTCACAGATTATGGAGAAGTCTGTACATTAGGCAATAATTTATTTCTTTTAAATTTGGGGTGTTCATTTGTTACGCAGAAATTGACGATGGGCAGGGGAGAGTCGGTGTTAAGCGAGAGTCAGCTGAGCGCTGGCAAACGCCAATATTTCTTTTGGTCACTGCAACAAAATGAAATAACAGGCGAAAAAAACAACGTATCTACCCAAAAATGGTATCATTAGAAATGTCCACTCAAGCCGCAAAAAACGGGCACACAGATCCTGAAAAATGAGAATGCTACTGTTCCTGGAAAATGGCAACAGAAGCGCAATTAATTTTTTTTATTTACAAACTTGATTTTGTTTTTACCACTTTCATAAAAGTACAAATGTTTGGTATCTACAAACTCGCACCAACCAGGAAAATCATACCCACAAATCAGTTTTACCATATATTTACCATGGTGAATGAAAACCCTAAAAACAATTATGAAATAGCACTTTTTTGGCATTGACACCACACCTTGGAATTCTTTCCCTATTGTCCAATACATTATATGGTAAAATGAATGTCATTCAAAAGTATAACTCTCTACGCAAAAAACAAGCCCTCATGTCTATATTGACGGCAAAATTAAAAAAAAGTTATGGCGCTTGGAAGAAAAAAAAAGTTGCCAGGGGTTAAGAGGTTAAATAGGTCTGGGGTCTTTGTAGTAATGTTTTTTTTCTTTAATTACATAAAATCATCTGGCATATTACTTTATTAGATGTGAGCCTTATTCTTATGTGTCACTTTTCTCTTGATAATATTAGACAGTGGCATGTCACCCATAGCATTCCCTAAAAAGAAAAAAAAAATGTTTATTGTGGTGTTCTTCATTTTACTGTATGGAATAGCAGAGCCAAAAAGTTTCATAATTCCAATGTACATCGCTAAACCATCTGATGAATGGGGGACAAAAATGTGTTTGACGTGTACGGTGGTAAATGGAAACAGAAGAGAGTACAAAAAATACCTAAAACATCTCGATCTCACAACATAAAAGTACATTTAAAAAAATCCACAGTATATTGAACAAATATATTCAATACTTTTGAGGGTTTATCCAGAGGTTGCGGTGGATGTGTACTTCTCAAAAACAGCAGATGTGTATAAATGTGAGTTCAGAAAAATAGTTTGCAGTTTTTATACATTAGGTGATTTTGCAGCCAACTCTAAAATTACAGTTAAAAGAGGAAAATTACTACCCTTGGCATATGTCTAGAAAACTAATAGTTTAATGTCAATTTTGCCCTTACAATTAGACAACATGAGATTTTTTTTCTGCAGTCAGTTTATTACAAACCAATTACAAACTTAACAATGGCAAACATGTAACATCTCAGGCTACAAAACATATAAAACAACATTATAGAACATAAACAATACAAATATTCAGTTTTGCATTACTTCCTAGGGAAAAATAACAAGGAAAGACAAGAGCAAAGTGAAGCACCAACTTTTAGCAAGGATCTGTTCAGGGTGAAGTCACGGTTTCTATTTTGTCAGGAATCTGATGCCCTATTTTACATGACACACAAAGCAAGGTCAAACCTGATGGATCACCTTGTAAGTGAATGAGATCCCTTAAAGGGGTTGTCTGATCTAATATGATAATTCTGCAGTCACTGTGACTGCAGACTTTCCAATACCTCCAGCGCCCGCACTGCCAGGATTTCTAAACGGGAATGAACCGCAGTTATGTGATATACATGTTCCCGTCCAGAACCTGACTATTTGGTGCGCCCTCAAGTGTATGGAGCAAAGCCACGTCCACTTTACTGCTACACCCACTAGTCAGACGTGCTGGTTCCATACACTTGTATTGAGCCAGTCCGCACCCACTAGTTTTGTTATTGCCGGAAAAATACATACTGCATAACTGCAGGTCTGTTCCTGGCATACAAACTGGCAGGATCCTCACAGTGCCCAGTGTAGGCACTTGGAGGATTGATAATTCTGGAGTAACAGTGTGACTGCAGAATTTTCAGTTTTAGACCGGTCAACCCCTTCAAAAATAGAAACCATGATAGCAGCATGAACACAGAACTAAAGGGATACTCCAGGATGATGTTCGATTTCTGATGACTTTATAGTTAAGAGATACTCCAGAATATTATCCTGAGGATAGTTGATAACCTGCTCAACTATCTTCAGCAGCCTCATAGAAAATGAATGGAGCGGCAATGTGCACGCTCGACTGCTATTCCAGTGAAAACAAGTTCCTCGTTCTTCAGATTGGTAAGAAATTATCATGCATCTTGTAGATAAATAACTTTAATGGAGTGCCCCTTTAACTATGAAGGTAGCAAATTGAAAACTTTACATATTGTTAGGTATACACAATCCCTTTTGTTAGAAAGTCCTCTGTTGATATTGAGTATCAGGACCTCCAGCTTTCAGCTTTAACTTGCAAACAACCCAGCAGCAAGGAAAGCATTGAACTGCGAGGCAGCTGTGCCACAGGGAAATGGAGCACAGCAGTTTCTATTTGAATCAATGTGTTCTCCATGCCCGTTATGCGTTGGGTCCTCCAGAGAAATACTTTGTAGTTGTTCTCTGCTCTGGAAAATAAGTACCTCACCCCCTCTGGTAATTGGGGCCAAACTTAGGATGCTTTCCACACGTTTGCTATACAACGTTTTGCATACATCAAGCGGATGGATACGTTCAGCCTAAGCCCCAGGAGCTTTCCATATGACAATAGTATTTGAAAAGCAAGATGTGAACATTTTGTTTCATCATTTGCTGGAAACCATT
The DNA here is from genome assembly GCA_033576535.1 of Allobates femoralis. Classification (NCBI taxonomy): domain Eukaryota; kingdom Metazoa; phylum Chordata; class Amphibia; order Anura; family Aromobatidae; genus Allobates; species Allobates femoralis. The sequence goes on along the minus strand of JARQOC010000011.1, from coordinate 63,287,689 downwards.
CTAGACTGTGACCAAATGCCACAGATAGCAAGTTACAATATACCAGATACTCTGCCCCACATGTTTTCTGAGACTGATTTCTTAGCCTTGATCATTTCCGCTAACTATTTCAATCTTTCCACAAATTGTACCATAAATCAGCTCTTGGATCATAAAGAAAAGTTCAAACTCCAGCTTTGGGAAGTGTGAAACTCCATAGACACTCACCTACATTTGTTCCTTCTGATTGGCAGAGCCATTAAATCTCTTTCATTAAATCTCTTTTATTAAAGCACTACTCCAGCATTTTCTGTTTCAATTTTGCCACTAGAGTGGTGCTTTAAATTAGGTCCCCCGATCCTACTCTTTTATTCTACTCCCTAACTTCATTTGGTACCTGTTGGTCTCTGACAAATTGTGAGCAGCCAAATCGCTGTTTCATGGAGTGGCATAGGACGTCACAACTTTACATCTCTATGAAGGCCTTGTTCTTGCTCTCATAGAGTTGCATTAGGAGCTTGTGACATAAGTTCTAGTCAGAAGTTGGCATCACAGGATCAGAGCAGCATCAGTAAAAGATGAAAAAAACAGAAAGCAGGTAAAAAAACAGAAAGCAGGTATAAAACCAGGGGGCAGGGATGCTTAATTAACTACTTCAGCGGTCAAAAAGAAAACAAAAATGTTGAAGTTGTGCTTTAACATTTTTTTTGTCTCCTAAACCTGTGTACATGTTAGTGTAGTGTCACTGTGCCGGTACAGTCACCGCCTGCCACCTTCTCTGGTATCTTGCGCTGTTCCACCTCTCTTGAGTCACATGGCAAAACATTTAAACTATCCGGATGACTGTGTGACCTGGAAGTCTCATGTACAATGTAAACCTATGGAGCCTCATTCTGATGCTCATCTTACATTGTAGAAGCCACTACCATGTCACAAAGAGCACAAAGTGACCAGGAGAGACTGCAGATTGTTGACGTCTCTCAGAGGAGCAGAATACAGCTGGAATACTGGATAAGATGGCAATCGGTGAGTATATTAATATACTAACAAAATACATTACACAGGTACATGGGGGATGAAAAGTTTATCGGGGGCCACTTTAAATATCTTGTGTTACTATGCCTCCAAGCATGGACATGACCTGGATCCTGTATAGTGGAGCAGAAATGACGGTGAGTCGTTTCTCAACAACAGAACTTGGGAATTGAATCTTAATCGCCAATTATCACTTGGCTGAGTGTGATGGAGAACGCTTACACTCTGGGCAAAACATACATTTTCAGCCTCTTTCCAGATCATTACTGGACTGAAAAAAATGAAAGCAAGCCTATTTCTTTCCATACTAACGCTTTCCTTTTTTTTTTTTAATACACTGAAGGAAAAATGTATAATAAAAGTAAATAAAATACCAGAATACTAAAACCTAATTCTGGATTTTAACATTGCTCTGAATTGTAAAACCAGGTTGAAGAAAGGTATGGCAACGTCATAGGATGAAAGCAACATAAGCTTTACTTTAACTGCAGCCATCTCCAATTATCTTTCAGCTTTATGTTCCTTGTACTTTAGTGGAAGTATGTGAAAGTCTACAAGGAGACCTGCAGAAAAAAAACAAACAGGTTCAACACCGCAGCAAAAAAAAAAAAAGAGAAGATTTTTTTAAGCTATAAATGTATTTATTTACAAGAAAATATCCAGGAAGTATTCATCCCACATCACCTCCCACCTATCCACTCCTTGGACCCCTTCTTATTCCCAAGGTTTGCACTGTTAAAATTAAAATGCTTAAACTCTCTTCCAATCTGGCGCTGTTCCAGCAGTGTTGGTACTCATGGTTCAGGGGCCACGTGAGGTTGTTACATCACGCGGGCCATGCGCCCAATCACTGCTGGTTTTACTCTTCCCGCCTTGGGACAAATAAGTGATCAACAGGAGGTGAGTGGCAGCCGCAGACTTCACTTCCTGTTGATTACTTACCGTATTTTTCACTTTATAAGATGCACCCCAAATTTAGAGAAGGAAAAGAGAAAAAAAAAATTATTAAATGGGATCTTACAATCAGTTTATATGTCCTCATCCTGGTATATACAGGTACATCTCAATGAATTAGAATATCAACCAAAAGGAAGTTTTTTTCAGTAATTCAAAGCAAAAAGTGAAACGTATATATTATAGAGAGTCATAACAGAGTGCAAAGAAACTGTGCATAGAAATAGGAGTGCAAATAGAGGTTCTTTTAATGACCAGGTCTAATATTGGCCAGACATTATGAACCTCGTGCTTAGTGCCAGTTGGCATTAATCCATTAATACCCAGTCTGCCACCGCCACAGGGCAGCTGTAAGAGTCGGGGACAGCGCTAGAAAATAGCTTCTATGAAAGATTAAAGTGCCAGTCTCTGGGGTGGCTGCAATTCACAGCGGAGGAGATGAGGCAAGTAAGCTTGGGCCTCCTCATGCTGAGGATTCCAAAAATTCAGCATAGTTTATTATTTTTTTTTTTTCATGATTTCAAGAAATAATTAAAATAGAGAAGGACTATCCTTTATTTTTGCTTCCAACCAGGTAAAACTAGGCAGCTGTGGGTGGGTGGAAGCCCGTACCTGCCTGCCGTACCTAAGCTGGTGACCAAAATACACTGGAGTCCCACGTTATCAGCGCAAAAAATACACAAAAAATACTTAGGGTCATAATGTATGCTGCAAATATGTACAACTCTATTGCATTACGTTATACTGCGTTTGTAAAAAAGTCAAATCTAAAAGGGATTTTTGGCACTCATTGTAAAATCCTTTTCTTGGAGATTCAATTGGGGGACACAGGAAGACCTTGGGTGTATGCTTGCTGCCACTAGGAGGATGAGACTATGCAAAGACAAAAATGACAAGTTCTCCCCAGCAGTATACACCCACCGACTGGCACAAAAACAACTCAGTGAGAATAGCAAGAGGAGCCACAGTAGACACGAGACTAACTTGCTCAACTATATACACAGGGGAGAATGCTGTGTTCCCACTTGAAGCTCCAAGAAAAGAATTTTATGGCGAGTACCAAAAATCCGCTTTTCTTAATCGCTTCATTGGGGAACACAGGAAGACCTAGGCAAGGTCAAAAACAGTATATTAGGGTGGGTATAATAATAATAGAAGGACTGAGGTGAACTCAGACCACAGCAGCCTGAGCAATCTTGCGCCCCTGAGCAGCATCTGCTGATTCATAGGAATGAACTTTGTAAAACTTTACAAAAGAAGTGTGAATAGACAAGGTTGCCGCCTTGCAAAGCTGAGCAGCCGAAGCCTGGTGTCTGACAGCCCAGGATGCTCACTACTCTAGTGGAGTGAGCTCTAATCTTAGTTGCACAGGGAATCTGATTAACACGGTATGCCTCTGAGATAGCTGAGCATATCCACCAGGCAATTGTGGCCTTGGAAGCTGCCAAGCCTTTGCGAGGACTGTGCGGGACCACAAAGAGAAAATCCGATAGCCTAAAGAAGAAATCCGCAATAGGTAGATACGAAATGATTTTACCAAATTCAAATTATTAGATGAATAGCTGGAATAGAAAAAAGGCGCTCCCATAAGGCGTTACCTATATAACAACGAAATATGATGTCAAAGTGAATGCTTTGCTTGTACATCAGTGATTTTTTTCCTGATGAAAGGGCCAGAGCACCCAGAAACGCGTAGAAAATAATTTTATTTGATGAACGTCATATGTGGTAGCGTGGTTGTAAATTTCCATTTTTTATTCCTTTTTTCCTTACCAAATCTAAATTATGTAATCTTTTCTCACGGAAATGAGATGTGATGGGCAAGGAGAGGGCAGTACGATCTCTTCATTGATGTGAAAAGATGAAACTACCTTCGGCAGAAATCTTTCTGCTGGACAAGGACAACCTTGTCCTTATGGAAGATCAAATGGGGGAACGGCATGAAAGAGCTGCGAGCTCAGACACCCGCTGTATGGAGGTGATTGCAATAATGAAGGCGACTTTCCAAGAAAGGAGAGGTAGGCTGACGTCTTGCAGGAGCTCGAAGAGCCCTGAAGAACATTGAGCACAAATTTCAGATTCGAAGGATCAACTGGGGGACAAAAAGACCGTGCAGCATGACAACCCACTGGAGAAACGTCCTAACATGTGGCCATGAAGCAAGCTGCCTCTGAAAGAGGACAGAGCGGACACTTGGCCTTTAAGGGAACTAAGGACCAGCCCCGCTTAGAGGCAAGACTGGAGAAAAGCCAGGAGAGATGGAAGAGAAAAGACCATCAGAGGAAGATTGTGTTCCTCGCACCATCGGAAGAAGGCTTTCCATGTACGGTGGTACACGTGGGAGGGCGATTTCCTGGCCTTTAACATTGTTTGAATGACCTGCTCAGAAAAAAAACAAAAGATCTCAGCTCCGTGGCTTCAACAGCCACGCCGTTAAATTCAGCAATGGAGAATTTGGGTTCCTAAAAGGGCCCAGAGTCAGAAGGTCCTGAAGGTCAGGAAGTCTGGGCCAATCTGGGGCTACGACGATGACTACTCCTTCCGCTCTCAAGTTCTTGAGAATCCTGGGAATAAGAGGGATGAGGGAGGAAAGAGGAGGGAGAATTGGGGCCATGGGATCGCAAGAGTGTCTGCGTTGAGGGCCTGGGGATCTCTGTATCTGGCTACGAAGGGACGGAGTTTGTAATTGTCCCTGGAGGTAATTAAGTCCATGTCTAGAAACCCCCTCTGCCACAAATCTAATGGAAAACTGATGGATTTAGTGAACAATCGCCTGGATTCAACCCCCATCGACTGAGATAGTTGGCTGCCAAATTGTCCACTGCTGGGATATGGACTGCCGAGATCGCTGGCATGTTTAGCTTTGCCCACTCTAGGATTCGGGCCACTTCCAACATGACTGAGTCCCTTCCTGACGATTTATGTACGTCACGGACTTCAAGTTGTCTGTTTGTATTTGGACATAGAGGCCTACCAGAAGATAAGTGTTTGAAAGATCGCCTGGAACTCCAGAGTGTTTATGGGCAGGGAGGCTTTTTGAGCGTTCTCCATTGGCCCTGAGCTTTGCAACTGTGGAAGGTCACGTCCCAGTCTGAGAGGCTGGCATCTGTGGAGATGATCCTCCACCGTACCGGTAGAAACAACCCGCCCCGAGTGAGAAGGGAAGATTTGATCCACCAGAGAAGCTAATGTTTTGCCAACCTTGAGAGGCGGACTGGGTGGTCGAGACCTTGGAGTGAGCAATCCCATCTCGCCAGAAGGAAGTGTTGAACAGGGCAGGTATGATATTATGCAAAACTAATAGCTTTGATCGAGGACACCATTTTGCCAGTAGCCTCGTGGAAAAACAAAGGGAAGGAGGAGAGGGCTGTCTGAGACTGTGTATCCTGGACAGCAGAGCGGGCACGCTTGTCCTGCGGGAGAAAAACGTGGGACTGAGCGGATTCGAATATCATGCCCAAAAAGGTGAATTGTTGAGCCGGGATGAGACAGGACTTCTTGACAATGACTATCCAGCCCAGAAGATGGACGGAGTCCAGTGAGATCTGTAGACCCTTGAGGCATTCTGAATTTGAGAGAGCCTTTATCAAAATGTCTTCTAAATAGGGTATTGCCAAAATTCCCTCGGACTTCAGAATGGCTACCACTGCCGCCATAAACTTCGTGACCCGGGGGGCCATGGCTAAGCTGAAGGGGAGGGTGCTGGGACCCCACCGCAAAGCAGAGGAAATCTCTGGCGAGAGGCTAGGATGGGGACATGAAGATTAGACATCCAGGATGCCTATGGAAGCCAGAAATTCTCCTGGCTCCATGGACGCCATCACAAAGCAAAGGGACTCCCTTCTGAAATGTCTCAACTGGAGTTTTATGTTGCGAAGCTTTAGGTCCAAAATGGGGCGGACAGAACTCCCCTTTTCTTAGGACGACAGAGATTTGAGTAGAGTCTTGAAAACTGTTGTTGAGTCGACACGGAGAGAATGCCGGCGTCGAAGAGGTAAGAGATGGCCTGAAAGAACGGGAACTAGGTCTGGATCAGTTAGGGGCCAGGACAGGAAAAAGTGGTCCCGGGAAAAAGAATCACCAGAAGACATACCGATCAGAAGGCTAAAAGACGACCCCTGAGATTGGGGGTGGCGTCATGAGCGGCTGGATTGGGATCCGGTGGGAATAGATTGAGCATTACGAGGGCACCAGGAAAAACCGGGCTTGTAGGAAGGCCTCTCCTGATCCTAGCACACGGGGGATCGGCAGCGGCGATTGTAGGGTTTGAAAAACTGGGGTATGAAAGAGCGAAATTGAAAATTTTGCTTCTTGGGAGGAGGACGCTTGTGCTTTGCCTGGTGGAGGGAAATACTCTTCCCACTCGTGACGTCCAAAATTATCTTATCCAGTTTATCACCGAACAAGCACATTCCCTGAAAGGATAAATTAGCGAGAGATTTCCTTGAGGCTGAGTCCACATTCCATGCCTTTAACAATAGGGCCCGGCGAATGGATAAATTGCCGGAAGCCTGCACAGAGCAGGAAGCAGAATAGCGAGGCAGTAGCAATGTATTTACCCACCTGAATGATCTAATTGGCGAGGCTTGCAAGCGGTCGGGCGGAAGGGGGGCTTGGGCAAGAATGCCTCTCCAAAGATTTTAGCCCAGGAGGATACAGCCACAGACACCCAGGTGGCCGCAAAGGAAGGGTAGAGGGATGTGGATGAGGCCTCTGAAGCAGATTTTGCCATGGCTTCTAAATGCCTGTCTGAGACTTCCCTTAAGGGAAACACCATCTGCCAATGGGTGAATTGTATTGGTAGAGAGGGTTTACTACTAGCAAGTTGGTCCATTTTTGGCAAACCACTTTGGAGAAAGGATATAGGGTCCCCAGGCGCTTTCTGTACTGAAAGATCTTTTCGGAGTGCTGCCATTCCTTAGTGAAGATGTTGTCAAATTCTTCCAAGCAAGAGAAAACACGGGGGGCTGGCTTGGATCGCTTAACTGACACCTTACGAGCCGGAGGCTTGTCGACTGTGTTGACCTTAAAGGTCTGATTAACCGCTAGAATCAGACTGTCCACCGTATCCCGATTCTGGAGATTTGATCAGAGTCCAGGTCCTGTCCAAAGAATCTGCGGGTCCAGAAGCTGGAGGGGAAGAAGACCAGATGAGGATAAGCGACCCTGTTTCTTATGTGAGCAGCCCATTCTCTCGGGGATCGAGGGTGGGCTGGGAGCCGGATTTCCCGAAGGGATAGGAAGTGCGTTGGGAGCAATCTGCGTGGGCCGTCACCAGGCACAGGGAAACCTTAGTCAGGTCTGAGATAAGGAGGAAACAAATTTGCGGGGGTAGAGACCTCAGAGAGCAGTGGGGGGCTTCTGGGAGGCCTGCATTTTCGGTGGGCTACAAGTGGGCATAGTGGAGAGTTCTGACACGAAGGGAGCTTCTTATTGCACTTTATACAAACATAGTGCACTTAAATGGCTGTGCGGAAGCTCATTGTATTAGGCATTTGCAGGAGGCCCCTAAGCTGCCTGTGTGCCAGAAGGTGGAGGAACAGGGAGAGTGGGTTGGAGCTGCAGCTTACCCAATCCAGCGTGCTGCGAGGCTGCAGAAGAGCACACAGGCCGGCATCTGCATACTGTGTCCTGGGTGCCTGTGAGCTGGGGCAAACCCAGAGTAGGAAAAATAGTAATAGTGATTGGCGTGCACACCTATTGGATGTAGTGGAGGTGCTAGCGTAGGAGGCCCTTGGGTCTCGGTATCAATAAAGTTTTAAGGAACGCTGCACACTCCAAAGTTTTTTCAAAGTGAAGTTTTGTGTTCATTTTTCGTGCATAAAGACAGTTTTGCGATAAGGCTGACGTTTCGACCACATCCCGTGGTCTTTATCAAAGTATCGCTGTCTTTTTTTATATATAGGGATAGTCTGCACCTAGGGAAATCACAGGTCCTGTGTTGGCTAGTCAGTAGTTTTGTAATTCTCTGGTGGTGATTGTTTCTTTAAAGATGCATATATTATGTATGCCTCAGTGAGGAGGTCTTATTCCGGTCTGTGCCCCCAGATAATGCACCTTTCCAGGAATAGCCCTGTGGCTGGGTTATGTCCCTCCTGCTCCGGGCTCCGCCAGCGCTTCCTGCGCCTTGGCTGGGAATCAAGGCGCAGGAAGCGCTGGCGGAGCCCGGAGGAGGGACATAACCCATCCACAGGGCTATTCCTGGAAAGGTGCATTATCTGGGGGCACAGACCGGAATAAGACCTCCTCACTGAGGCATACATAATATATGCATCTTTAAAGAAACCATCACCACCAGAGAATTACAAAACTACCGACTAGCCAACACAGGACCTGTGATTTCCCTAGGTGCAGACTATCCCTATATATAAAATAAGACAGCGATACTTTGATAAAGACCACGGGATGTGGTCGAAACGTCAGCCTTATCGCAAAACTGTCTTTATGCACTAAAAATAAACACAAAACTTCACTTTGAAAAAACTTGAGTGTGCAGTGTTCCTTAAAACTTTACAGAGTAGGAAAAAAGCAGGCCCAGGCCTGAGAAAAGAGGGGCGGGGCCGCATAATGGTGCGAACAAAGCCACACTCGCACCCCACTGGTCTGAAGGCGAAGCAGGGGCACTCCTTATAAGAAAGTCTACTAGGTAGGCTGAGGGTGTGGCTGCCATCGGAACGAACTGGCCCACGCTCGAAGCCTATTAGTCCGAGGGCGATCCGTGGGTGGGCCCCGGAGTCCACAGCTGAATCTGGGAGTAAATCTGAGGCCGCGGTGCTGAGCACCAGAGTGTGGTGTTGCTGCTTGGGACGTATGAGGTGTAGCAGCATACTAGCCCCAAAAGTGTAGGTGCCACAGTTGTATTAAAGAGGATCCCGTAAAGAATAGCCCCTCTCAGTGCCCTATTAATCCAGAAATCATGCAGGCAGCGGGTCGTAGGGTGACTACTCCTAGGAAAAACTAGCCTGGGAACAGACTAGGTGCCCTTTGGGAGTGCTCCTAGGGCAAAAACTAGGCTGGGAACAGAATATGCGCCATTTTGGGGGATTCGGGTGCATCCTTATCCTAAGGGTGCAAAGAGGGGGATCCTCTCCAAGACTATACCAGGGGAAAACTGGTATTGGGGGGGAAAAGAACAGGTGGCACGATTACGGATGGAGGGCAGAGGGACCGAATGCACACATCCCTACTTCATCCTGTGATGGCAGTGGAGAGCTTCAGATGCAGGGCTGTTCATCATGGGTCCAGGGCAGGGTCTGATGACCCTGCTGACTAGCTCTGTTGGAAGCGGGTAGGGGAGCAGATGGGCCAGAGCGGGCATCTACGTTTGACATCAGGGTTGCCCAGAACATGTGTTCGTGTGGGGGATAGCCCAGGCCCAGAGAGGGAGGAGTTAACAGGGTAACCAGTGCACGCTGGACTCTCAATCTCTGTGCAGGGTGACTGATTAGCCAAACTGCTCTGTATTCCTTGATGAATTCTTCAGAAAAAAAGAAAAATAAAACAAAAAAATCTTGATAGAAACGGGGCTCAGAGGAGACCCGTGTCTGCCTCCTATGACTCGAAGCTAAACTGAGTTGTTTTTGTGCCAGTCGGTGGGTGTATGCTGCTGGGAAGGAGTTGTCTTTTTTGTCTTTGCAGTGTCAGCCTCCTCGGGCAGCAAGCATCCATCCAAGGTCTTCCTGTTTCCCCCAATGAAGCAATTAAGAAAAATAGAATTAGTCTTACCGGTGATTCTGTTTCTAGGAACCTTCCATGACAGCAGAATTGGAGGATGTTTCCCCGCCCTAATAGTCGACAGGAACACAAAGAGGTTAAATACCCCTCCCCTTCCTGCAACCACAAGTGTTTTTTCTGGACACAGTAGCATGAATAGTTACCACCAAACTGAGGGAATCATCCATTAACATCAGATAGGGAGGGAAATTAGTGCTGTTGTGGAAGGTTCCTAGAAACTGAATTACCAGTAAGACATTCTATTTACTCTAGTCACCTTCCGCGACAGCAGCATCGGAGTGATAACAACTAATGTCTTAGGGAGGGACCACAGCCTGCAGAACATGTCTGCCGAATGTCAAATCCCTATTAAGATTAAGTCTGTAATGTCTGGTGAACGCATGGACAGAAGACCAGATGGAGGCTCTGCATATCTGCTCAGTTGATGCTTCGCCCATGATGTGGGAAATGAACGTGTAGAATGAGCCTTCAGTAGTGCAGGAGAACAGAGATTCTGTGATGAGTATGCGAGACAGATAGCTGGTTTGAACCAGTTGGATTCGCCGCCTTCTTGCCCTTACTTCGTCCTCAAGGCTGAATAAATAGATTTTGACCAATCATCCAACTTTCAGTTTGTTGGAGGTCGTGTGAAGTTTCCTCCTTTGCATTGGAAGGATTTGGGCAGAATAAGGGTAGCACAATATCCTGATCCCTGTGAAAGTCTGAAAAAACCTTAGGTAAAAAAGAAGGAACTAATCTGAAGATAATGCTATCTGCAGTGACTGTGGTAGGGATCTTGTATAGAGTGCCTGCAGCTTCACCTACTCGTCTAGCAAAGACAGCTTTCAGGGTGAGTCTTTATACTCAGATGACATGGGCTCAAACGGATCTCTAGTGAGACTGCTGAGCACCAGATTTAGATCCCAGGGGGAAATCTGGCTGCGAAATATAGGCCAGACTCTAGCCGCTGAGGTCAAAGCGTATTACCCAACGAAAACTACCTAAGTTTTCAGCAAAAAAGGAACTCAAGGCCGACGCCTGGACCTTTAAGGTGCTAGGTGTGAGACCCAGGTCAAGATCCCTTTGGAGAAAATCCAATATTTGGGAAAATATTAGGATGGAATGGGTCAGGAGTGTTTGGAGAATGTCTTCCAGATATTCCCACAAATGGCGTTTGTCAGAGGCTTCCTACTCTCCTGGAGAGTCTGTATCACTCCATCTGAAAGCCCCTTGGCTTAAGAAACGTATGGCTTCAGTAGCCAGGCTGCAAGGTTCAGCCTGTCAAGGTCCTGGTGTAACAGGGGACCCTTGTGAAGGAGATAGTCTGTCTGGGGCAGAGGCAAACAGTGGTCCTTCTTGGGCCATGTCTACCAGAGCACTGTACCAACTTCGTCCAGGCCACAGGGGGGACGATGAAGATCGTGGCAACTTGATCGGTCCGGATCTTCTGTAATGCCCATGGTAGAACCGGGATCGGTGGGAAGGCATAGGCCAAGGCAAATCTCCATGGGTGAGAGAAGGCATCTGCCCAATGCTCCATCTGCGGGGTACAGGGAGAAGAAAGTCATCACCTTCTGACTGTTGGCAAAAAGGTCCATGTCCGGAATTCCCCACCTTGTCACAAGGGATAGATAAGAAGACTGCCTAGTTGAGGCATCATTCTCCTGGATGGACATCTGTTCTGCTGAGAAAGTCCGCCTGAGTATTGGCGGACCCTCTCAGATGAATTGCTGTAAGGGACACAGATGTCTATTAGCCCAAGAAAAAAATCCTTGCAGCAATCGATTTTAGTTTGGTGTATCTCGTGTCCCCATGGTGACAGAGGTAGGCCACCATGGTCATGTTGTCAGAGTATATGCAAACATTATGACCATGGATCAGGGTAGACGCAGCTCTAAATGATTCTTCCACTGCTTTCAGTTCTCGGGAGATTTGAGGAACTGGAAATGATGTCTGGAGGCCATTGGTCTTGAAAGTGGGACTTCTCCATGGCACCTCTGCCCCTTCGACTGGCATCTGATGTTAGGACCTTCAGGAGAAGCTGGTCCCCGCTAAAGGTTTTGGGGTTTCAGCCACCATGTCAGAGATGACTTCACATGACCGGGAAGAGGAACCTTCTTGGTCAAAGAATCCTGGTGTCTGTCCCAGAATGAGAGAATATGAGTCTGTAGGACTCGCATATGGGCCTGGGTCCAAGACACTGCCTGGATGCATGATGTTAAGTGATCCCAGTACAGACATTGAGTCCTTCAGTGTTGGAGCCCTTCAAGTCTAGAATTACCAGAAACATCTTTCGTGTAGAAGGAAGGTCGTCTGATTTCTCCCGATTTGGTACTGAGCCGAGGGATTCCAGGTTTTCAAAGGTCTTTGCAATATCCTGTCTCAGTTGAAGAGCAGGTAAGGTGACAAGTAGGAAGTCGTCGAGATATGGAACAACGCAAATCCCCTGATGACGAAGGAAGATTAACAGTTCTGCCATAATCTTGCATAACACCTGGGTCGATGATGAAATGCCGAACGGGAGGACGTTAAACTGGTAGTGGTCGGTCAGTCTGGTGACCATGGAAAATTGCGAATTTGAAGAATCTTCGATGATCCGGGTGGATTGGAACATAATAATAGGCGTCTCTCAGATTTATAGTCAATCACCCAGTTCTGTCCAATTAGTAGGATTGCAGTCTTTAACAACTCCATCTTGAATCATCTGTATTAGATCACGCAATTCAGGAGTTTAAGATTGATAATTCTGTAAGCCCCTGAAGGCTTTTTTGACCAGGAAGAGGTGGGAATAATAGCCCCTGCCTATCTCCTGTAAAGGAACCCGAGATATCACGTTTGCCTGAAGACCCTGCAACCCTGACAGTAAGGGGGTATGAAGGTGTGAGGATTGTAGTGAGGTGACCCTTATGCATTGTGGGGGGAAATGCTCAAACTCCAATTTTAGCCCATCCTCAATAGTACGGAGAACCCAATGTTTTGTGGAGATGGATTGCCACCAAGCTATGTCTGAGAGTCGACCCCGACAGGAATGCAGTCATTGTCAGGTGTCTGTTGGTGGTAGGGGACAAGGATATTTTCGGCCTTTACCCCTTTGGATTAACTCCAACTGCTTGACTTGCCCTTCCCTTTCTACTCCCCTCTGGGAGGACTGATCTCTGGAGGGACGAAAAAAAACGTTTTAGGCTTTTTCTGTTCAGGGAGTGCCTTCTTTTTGTATGTCTAATCTAAATAAATGGAGACACTAAGGCGCAAATGGGTCTTATCGTTTAGATAGGATGGTTTCACCATGGGTGTATGTGCTCACCTGGTTCGGTTTTGATGACCTACAACCAGTATGCTCGCATGGACAGCTGCCACTGGATCCGCACTTCCACGCGCACAGTGGTGTTGCATCCAAGAATCCAAAAAGGGGGTTAGTGCTTGTATGATCCGCACTGCCATCAAGATGAAAGACAAGACTCCTTCCAAAGATGCTCCTTTATTCCCTACGTGTTTCAGTGCCATCCCTGCACCTTCCTCAGGGGTATACCCCTTGAGGAAGGTGCAGGAATGGCACCGAAATGCATAGGGAATAAAGGAGCATCTTTGGAAGGAGTCTCGTCTCCCTTGTCTTTCATCTTGACTGCAGTGCAGATCATACAAACGCTAACCCCCTTTTTTGATTCTTTTTGTCTGTAGCCTTCTCCAAGATGTCATCAAGGCCAGACCGAAGACATGGTGTCCCTGAAAGGGAATAACACAAAGCTTTGCTTTAGAGGCGATATCCCCACGCCAAGACTTTAGCCAAAGAGCCCTCCTAACAGAGTTGGAGAGGACTGCGAACTTTGCCGCTACTCGCATAGATTCAGCTGAGGCATCAGCCAGGAAACCTGTTGCTTTCTGCAAAAAGGAGGACAGAGTCAAGTATCTTGGAAGTGGAATCCTCATTCTCCCACATAACCTCCGAACCAGAGTCATGCACCTCGCCAAAATCTGAATTAGACTCTACAGGGGCCATTTTCCTTTTCTTAGAAGGATGGGGCTGTGGTACTGGTGCCTGGGAAAAGGCAGACAGAGGAATGGACCTCTTGCTTAATGAGGGTCTTAATGCTGTCCAACAGAGAGGGCTGTTGGGCACACATGACATCGTCAATACAGGGCTGGCAAAGTTTCTTCCTATATGTTGAAAGAAGTTTAACTGCACATAAACCACACTTGTGGGCTAGATTTCTTGTCAGTCTTTAAGTCAGGGGGCCTTGTCTCCCTAAGGAAGAGAGAAAGGTTGACTTAGTCCCATGAGGACATAAGAAACCAAAAGACCGGGACCTTCATCCACTGCTTACAGTATGAGGGAGGACGCTTGGCTCTGCAGAGGCAGAATGCGAAGGCAGAAGGCGAGGCTTCCTTTCTATCCATAGTCAGTACTGTCACACACAGACACAAACCAAGCAAGGGTCTACCTGGAGGCATCTCCCTACCAGGATTAAATAACCAAGGTCCCAGCGTTGAATCTTGTGCTCCTCCCCTTCCAGGTCGTCAGGGAGAGACCCCAGGGAAATGCCCCATCATGTCTCTGGTCTGGAGCCGCCACATAGTTGAGTTTCCTGCCAGGAGCGTGTGCGTTCCACAGTGGAACGCATCCAGGAAGTAAACCAGAAGTTCGAGAGACGTCACTTCCGGTACGCGCAGGCTCCAGATTCAGCCTCACACGAGAGAAGGTCGACACCGGGAAGCTGCAAGAGGACCCCGGCCGCACATTACCACCCCGCTTTTGCCCCCGAAGGAGGCGCAGGAGAGGCAGGAAAGGAGGTTCCGAGTCACATTGGATCATGGAGACGGGAGCAGCACCTGGAGAAGAGCGGAACACCCAACCTCAGCAGCCCAGCATGTGTGTAGAATGTAGCAGGGTGCTCCAGATCATTGGCCACGGCAGCACCATCAGTGAACCTCTTCATGTGCCATAGGGGACAGGAAAAACACTGGTGGTTGCAGGAAGGGGCGGGGTATTTAACCTCTGTGTTCCTGTCCATGCAGCTGTCATGGAAGGTGACTAGAGAAAATAAACGTTAACTTTTAGTTTACGTTTTCTTAACAGGACAGAAAATTATGGTTGCTCATGTTTTCATGTGTTTCTAAAAATGTATACTTTTCAAACAGATGGCCACTTTGACATGTGTTCGTATGTATTTTAGGAATGAAAGACTATGGATGCGTTAGGCAATACGTTAAATTGCATTTGTGCTGTTTACAACAGATCCGTTAAACGGACTACACAAACGTAATGGGAACCTAGCCTTAGAGGTAAAGTGTACTTCAAATCTTTTGTATCTCATATTTTGACGGGTCCTGTCATTGATGCATTACTAACTTTAATACTCGTTTTGAATGCCTTTTTTTATTATTCCTTGTTGTAATTTTTGTTGATTTCATCATCATTTTTATTCATTCATGAAATGTGGGTACATCAGTTTTGCCTATACAGATATCCTTGAAAAAGTCCTAAGACTGAAATATTGGATCTCATTCGTTATTCACTTGTCAGTTAAATGAATAAAGTAACTGCCTCATAAGAAGTGTTGAAGTATCTTCAGTGTTGAAGATTACCTTACTGTTAACTGCGCCCCTTAACTTGAATGGTCACTTTTAAAACAGATCTGTCACTAGGTCTCAAAACACTAACAGCATAGGTTATTGTATCAATTTATTAAACCTGATGAAGTTTGTGTACTTTAAAACCATGTTATTTTAGGTCCAGGATAAAGCTAGCATTATCCCACCTGTGCATTCTCATTCTCTCATCCCAAACAGATTATTATGGTTTCCTATGGGTATTTTTCATTAGTACAGATCCGGTGAATAAATGCAGCGCCGACATCAGTATATGCATGCGTTCAAGCATGGATATGTCCCAAACGCTAATATGAAACCAGCCAAACCAATAGTATTTTAAACGAAAATGCACCAATGGAACAAGATCCACAAACAATACCTATTATGCAACATTTTCATGCTGGAGGTTATTTTCTGATAACTCGGCAGACACTGCATGTATAATTTCTGG
Source organism: Allobates femoralis (assembly GCA_033576535.1). Lineage (NCBI taxonomy): Eukaryota > Metazoa > Chordata > Amphibia > Anura > Aromobatidae > Allobates > Allobates femoralis. Next base: position 63,271,968 of record JARQOC010000011.1, on the reverse strand, counting down.
AATGGTCAAACCACCGAATGTTCCTCCTTTGTCGCACCTTAATTTCTCTAATGTGCTCACAATCTGGTTTCTGCACGTAGAAAGAAAAAAAAAAAAACATGAAAAATTGAATGCTAACAATCTAGCAACCAAGTTTTGATTACTCACCTATGAACATCTTTATGCAGCCCTTCAAGATGTTTGATAACTTTTTTGAACTGACAGAAGTTAAGCTGGTTAGGTATGAAGACAATTGGTAGCTCAGATGAGGAGTCAAGTTTTGGGTAAACACCCCAGTCCTATGGATAAGGACATATAAAATAGCTCACTTATGGAGATAATATATGAGTGAATCATAGAAAAATAAACAAGTTACTTGTAAAACAAGTTACAGATAACCTAGTGCCTCAGATGATTTTTCAGAATAAGCCATATGAGGAGAAAGGTGTATGCAGTATAACACTATCTGCCCACTATGCTTAATTTTTCAATAATTTCTGCACTAAATGTCAGTTTTTCCCTAAACTTGTCTACTGGGAGAGGGGAGGCAAATTGCTAGGATGTCTCCCATATACAGTCACATTGAATAATAGATCATGCTCTGCTATCTCGCTCGCTTAATTAAACCGCTTGAAAAACATTACACAGCAGTGACGTAATAATGATCAGTGTTGCAGGGAATCCGGGATGATGTACAATACCATCCAGCAGCTCCCTCCTCCCCTTTGCATAGTAGACGTTAAGTGGCAACTTAAGGGTTATTTTCAGAATTATTTTGAACAAAGCACAGTAAATGAAAATGTATTGTAAATATGCAGACCAAGTCCAATAAAGTTTCTTCCCCTCTGTGCATCCAGCTTCACATAGACCCCTCCCTCTCCTGTATGCTTCTGACTAGCCCAATGTCTTCAGTTATCAAGCTAATCCACACCTATAAATGCCCTGTCACACATAACGAGATCGAAAATGAGATCGCTGTAACGTCACAGATGTTGTGACGCAACAGCGATCCCGTTATGTGTGACACGCACCAACGATCTGGCCCCTGCTGAGAGATAATTGATCGTTACACACTGCTCTGGATCATTTTTACGTTGTTGTGCTCCTGCTGGGAGCGCTACATCGTTGTGTTCGACAGGGACAATGACCAATGATCTCAATGCTACACTATGGAGTGACAATTCCCAACGACCTCTGTATAATTCTGGATCGCTAGTGCGTTGTTTTTCACATCGCTGGTGAGATACCTGTTTGACATCTTACCAGCGATGTGAAAAACGACGCACCAGCGATCTCTGCACATCGTTACTGGGATCGCTGGTGCGTCGTTATGTGTGACTGGGCCTTTATACCCATTATTCCTCTGTGCACTCTGCTCCTGTACAGTACTTTCCTGAACAATGTAACCTCCCTCCACCTACATCATTAGAGCTCCCTGTGTGGTTTTAGATCACTGTCAGCTGAAGCTGGTTATAGCAGAGCTCTCAAGCCACTAGATGGGGGAAGGAGGGATAACTATGATAGTAGAAAGTTAGAGGAGTTGTCCACTACTAGGACAACTCCTTCTGAACCCGTCTGTTGCTTTTGTAAAATAACACTTTTACAATGGGTGTCAACACTGCCTCTACTGGGGATCGGTGTGACATTGGCTGCAAGAATTGTGCAAAAAGAAGCAGTTGCTTCACCTGTCTCCAAACAAATCTCATTCTGAGGAAGTGAGCGCGGCTGCTTTTTCACTTCCACCAGATGTATGCAATACATCCAAAGGTGGGGAGAGTAAAGCAGCCGTTGATTGGCCACAGGCATTGTGTGACAATGTCACATGATCCCTTGGGAGAAGCACTGGTGACACCATTGGAATGTTTCAGTAAGCATAAGTGTTACTATTTTACAAGGGGTAAGTAAACATAGGGATTCAGAAGCGGTTGTCCTAGTAGTGGACAATCCTTTAAAGGGAGCCTGTTTTTTGTTTTTTAAACCTCCCACAATGTAACCTAGATTATGCACTGTGCATTACTAACCTGCTTTAAAAAAATAAATACATAAATCTGTGTATTTATCATAAAAAAAGCACTATAGATGCTTAACTTTTTGCATTAGGCACCTGCACAAACAGTCATGGGGTGGGTACTACAGTTGGAATCAGTCACATCAATCCACTTCAGTCAGTTTTTTAAATGGAGTAACACCCCCTGCACTGTAATATATTGACATCGATCACTGAAGATTATGTAGTGGTAAAGGACCTGTGGTAATGTCACGAGCATGTAACCATAATGGGCGCAGCTAAGCAGGCATAAACTGAAAGATCCTTTGGGCATAGTGCTGCCCATTAAAGTCACATGGACGCGACATCACCACAGGTCATGTAGTGATGTCAATCAATTACAATGTAGGGGGCATGACAATAAAAAAAAATATCATGAATGAACTTGACTGACGGTAAGCAAAAGTGCCTCCCTTATAACTGAAGCCAGGTATGTGTGTGCAGTCACCTCAGCATATAAACTATTTTTTAAAGAGAAATACGTAGAATTTCATTTTTAGTAAACCATGGTAGTGATTCACACTGCATCATTTAAAACTCATTTGGGCAGTTTAATATCACAAAACAACATGAAAGGTTCCCTATAAGTGTGCAATAGACGTTTTAACTCTAAAGTGATCAAGAGTTTTACCATTTTTCCAGCTGGAAGAGATTTTGTTTGCCGTCTTGTGACACTTGTATCTACTTCAGCCGGTTTTGCAGGATTTGTCAACACTTCAGATTTTATACTGCGATTCACAGATGGATTATTGTCTTCAGGTATTGTGACGCTGGGTGGCAAAAATGCTGGAAATCTTAAAGGAGCTGTAGATTTTAAGTTGGGTGGTCCAGAGATATTTTTCTGCTCATCACAAGCGGACAAACAGTCAATGACAGTAGCTCCAACATCTTGATCAGCTGCTGTAGTAAATAACACCGACATTTCAAGTGAGTCGCATTGAGATGCTGTTTCTGAATGGTGAAGTTTTTCACTGCTGGATGTAGGAAGCAATATCCGTTCACGGACAGCTGTCACTGTAGCAGGTTCATCTTCCATAATCTTTACACCAGTGTCTCTTTTTAATAGCTCGGCTTTGTCAGAAGGGAACTGTACCTGGTTTGGCTCAACAGACTTTGAAATTCCCGAGTTATGCTGTCGATTTGTGTTATGAGTGGGTTTAACTGGCTTTGCATGTACATGGCTGCCATAATCTTTATCAAAGTGATAATTTACATTAGGTTTCTTGTCAATACCAAAGTTAGGAGGCTGTGTCACAGTAGGAATATAAAGGGTATGGGCAGGCACTTGATATAAAGGGTAAGAATATGGAATATGAAAACAATTTGGCATGCCGTTAAATGATACGTTGGAATGAGGTGTATGCAACATCCACTGGTAATTAGGAGTTGGACAGTTAAAGCCAAATGTATTGGAAGGTGGGGAAGCTGGAAGTCCAAGGTTTGTATTCCTTATAGGAGTATAACCATTATTGCTTGGTATAGTTGCATACGCATTTGTCAAATTGTCGCAAACAGGTGCAGCATGGGTCTGATCACTATGGGTCGAGTCGCTCTTCAATGGATGTGACCCAAAACCTTCTTTCGGCTTTAACATATCAAGTCTACGTTTTTCATTTTGTGGGATATCTTTAGAAACAGATTTTATTTTTTGAAAAGCGAGTGAAAGATTGTAATTGGGTGTCTTGATGACTCGAACTTTTAATTTTTTCCCATAAAACATCTTTCCATCCATTTCTGTTATAGCAGCTTCTGCGTCTTCTGGTTTACCGAAAGTCAGGACTGCATAACTTTAAAGAGAATAAAAAAGGAAAAATGTTATAAAACACAAGATTTTTTTATAAAATGCTTTATATTGAGTTATTTTGAAGAAATGTCTTCCTTTTTTTTCTTTAGATTCTGGTAATTCTTTATAGGTTAGAGTACTTAAATCCTAAATAACCACACACATTGTAGTTATTTTGTATTTTGCATACAGACATGTATACACAACGGGTGAAGTATTGAAAATATCATCAATTTTCTAAGTATATATATCTCTCAAGTTGCTATTGACATTTTCTCATCAGATGTCAGACACAAATAAAAACACTAAAAAAGGACAAAAAAATTGAGAAAAAAATTCACTAAAAAACTGCCGAGATCCAATATCCATTGCACATAGTTTGATGCAGCAGGCCCCCAGTAAGGCAACACAAGTGCATGATACTGATGCAGCAATCACTCTCAACCAGCCAAGCCATGGGGGAGGGTAATTGGCGGTATTTATATGCACAAGGTTACTATAGGGCTTCAGTGACACAGGTATGTGTGATAAGAAGAAGTATCTGTATACGGCCTATTGGTCACGCCCTTACTATTAGATCAGGCAGGCTGCCCAGCACTATGTATATGTACCACACAAGGGACAGACACCCTCCAGAGGGCTCAGCCGCATCCTGCAATATAAAAAAAAACGCAAAAAAACCACGAATGATGATGTGAGGCGTTGGTGAATATTTTGGCAAAAATACGTAAGCTCATAATCCACCATCAAGGGCCCTCACGCTTACTAGTCCTATCCATATAGTCTGAGAAATTAGAAAAAACACTGAAAAGGACAAAAAAAAAAAAAAAAATCAGAAAAAACACAAATCACCAAAAAACAGCCAAACAAACCCAATCCACAGATGCAAAGAAATCAAACCATAAATGTCCATAAATTTAGGAATGTGTAATAATGCGAACTGATACAGGGACAAAGCATTGAACACATAAAAGAGGTGCAAAAAGCCATAGTAATTCATGACACCAACTGAGCTCTATCAGTAATTAGAAAGCAATCCTGCCACTTTGTGAAAAATATCAGCTGGTTCACCTGATGGCCTATAAAAATGTGTCTCATTACTAAGCACAAGAAACCTATCATGATGGGTAAGACTAGTGAGCGGTCTCAAAACCTTTGCAACCGCATTGTTGCAAAATATACTGATGGCATTGGTTATAAAAGAATTTCTAATCTGCTGAAGGTGTTGGTAGGAACTATTGCAGCTATGATAAAGAAGTGGAGAAAATGTAATTTAACCATAAACTGTCCATGACCAAGTGCTCCCTGCAAGATTTCAGACAGAGGAGTGAAAATAAATTATCAGATTATCCAACAGGCAATATCCACCAGTGGAGAGCTACAGAAATACCTAGAATCAGGAGGTACAATTGTTTAAAAGAAAACAAAGTAACGCATTCAACCTGTATGACCTGTATACACACTCCCCAAACAACACAACATTGCAGAACAAAAAGCATGTTCAAGTGCGTTAATTTACTCAACATCATCTAGACAAACCTGTGAAATACTGGGAGAATATAGTCTGGTCGAGAGAGACCGTAATTAAACTCTTTGGATGTCATAATACACACCATGTTTGGAGGCCAAAAGGGCAAATCACCCCATATCATCATACCAAGAGTGAAGTTTCAAGATAAAAATATCATGGTTGGGAGCTGTTTTTCAGCATAAAGCACTGGCAAACCTAATGTTACTTAAGTAAGGATGAATTTACGAATGTAGGAAAATTTTCTTGATAAAAATATGTTGCCATCTATCAGGAAGATGAAACAAGTTGACATTTCAGCAAAACAATGATCCAAAAAATACAGCCAAGGATATTCTCAAGAGGCTTCAGAGAAAGAAAATAAAGCTGCTAAAATGGCCGAGCCAAAAACCTGACCTGAATCGAATAGTAAAGTGTTCTGGAAGGAATCAAAGCTCAGTTATAGGAGGAGCCCACAGGACCTTCAGAATTTGAAGAGTGTTTGTGTGAAAGAATGAGCCAAAAATCATACCTGAGCAATGCATGTCACTAGTTCCTCCATACAGAAGGCTTACAAAGTATTACATTTCAGTAAGCATATTCAAATACTTTTTCCATGCGTCATCTCTAATTATTACGCAACTTAATTTATGGACATCTATGGTTTGATTTCTTTGCCTATGTGAATTGTATGACTGGTGACTTGTTCAATACTTATTTCTCACGCTGTATATAAAAACTAATCTTGTAGCAGGCAAATAAACCAATGGATTTGGCAAACACTGGAATTGACAGAACTGCGTTGGGGCATAGTTCTCTTAGGTCGGTTTCACACCACGCTTTTTGGGATTCGGGGCTGTCGGGTGTGAACCGGACAGTCCCGGATCCGATTTTTGCCCCATAGTACTCCTATGGGGTCGGATGGCAGTGATTTGCCATCCGGTTTCCTGCTGTCAGGGAGGATCTGTCAGAATTCAGTTTTTTTCCCCGGACACAAAATCACAGCTTGCAGCGTTTTTGTGTCCGGGGCAAAAATCTGAAAAAAAAAAGAAAAAAACAGATCCTACTGGATTCCCTGTGATCCGGCACCCCCCAACATGGGAGCCTATGGGCGCCGGATCTGACAAAAAGAAAGAAAAAAAAAAAAAAGGAAAAAAAAAAAAAAAATCGGACCGGTTGCTGGTGCTGAAGTTAGGCACTGCGGAGAGCTCCCGCCTGAGATTTCAGATTTTGAAATTTCAGGACCTGGACAGCGGCAGCAGGCGCACTGTCCTGATTCCAGCAGAAAACGGAATCGGAGTGCATATTAACCCTCCGGTTCTGTTTTCTCCGGAGCAGTCAGACTGTGTCTGGTCCAGCAAAACACCGGCCACAGCCTGACAGCTCAAAACCACGGTGTGAACCTAGTCTTAAGAGTTTGGGAAAAGGGGATTTTTGGTACTCACTGTAAAATCCTTTTCTTGAAGCTTCAATTGGGGGACACAGGAAGACCTTGGGTGTATTGCTTGCTGCCACCAGGAGGCTGACACTATGCAAAACAACACAAAAAGCAACTCCTCACCAGCAGTATACACCCACCTACTGGCACAAACACAACTCCGTTAATGAGAATAGCAATAAGAGCAACCATAAGCACACAAACCTGCTCAACTACATTCAAAAGGAGGGAGCTGTGCCCCCCAATTGAAGCTTTAAGAAAAGGATTTTACGTTTAGTACCAAAAATCCCCTTTTCTTAATTGCTTCATTGGGGGAGAAAGGAAGACCTTGGGACGTACAAAAACTGTCCCGTCGGGTGGGTATCATAACAGATGGACCAATTGGGCGAACTCAAACCACACGGCCTGGAGAATCTTGCGCCCAAGAGCAGCATAAACAGATGCGCGAGTATGAACCTTGTAGAATGTAACAATCGTGTGAACCGATGACCAGGTAGCCGCTTTGTAAAGCTGAGTGGCCGAAGCCTGACGGCCCAGGAGGCTCCCACTGGTCTAGTGCAGTGAGCTATCCTGGACGGACAGGGAACCTGCTTAATGCAATATGCCTACGAGATAGTGGAGCGAATACACCAGGCAATCATAACCTTGGAGGGTACCAAGCCATTGCGAGGGCCATGTGGGACCACAAAGAGAGAATCCGTTCGCCAAAGGGAAGCTGTTCGCGATACGTAGATACGAAGAGACCATACCAAGTCCAGATTGTGTAACCTCTTTTCACGAGAATGAAATGGAGCTGGGCAAAGAGAGGGTAGTACGATCTCCTCGGTGTGGAAGGACGAGACTACTTTCGGTAGGAACGTTTCTATGGGATGAAGGACTACGTTGTCTTGATGAAAGATCAAATAGGGAAAACGGCATGAGAAGCCGCAAGTTCAGACACCCTCCGAATAGAGGTGATCATCACAAGGAATGCGACCTTCCAAGCTAGGAGAGGAAAACGGACGTCCAGCAGAGGCTCAAAGGGTGGGCCCTGGAGTACAACTAGTACTAAATTCAGATCCCAGGAATCAAGAGGGCGAAATGGAGGAGTGATGTGAGCTACTCCTTGGAGGAATGTCCTGACCTATGGCCACGAGGCCAGCTGCCTCTGGAAAAGAACTGAAAGGGCAGACACCTGGCCCTTCAGGGAGCTAAGGGATAGACCTGCATCAAGGCCAGACTGGAGAAAAGCCAGGAGAGATGGGAGAGAAAAACGCCATCGTGGAATGACTGCGCTCTTGGCAACAGTGGAAGAAAGCCTTCCATGTGCGGTGGTACGATTGTGAAAAGGACTGTTTTCTGGCTTTTAACAGGGTCTGGATGACCTGTTTAGAGAAACTAGACGATCTCAGTACCGCAGCTATAACAGCTAAGCCGTTAAATTGAGCGACTGAGAAATCGGGTGTCGAAAAGGACCCCGAGTTAGGGGGTTCTGGAGTGGCCACGGAGAGTCTGCAAGGAGGTTGATGACCTCTGCGTACCAGAAGCGTCTGGGCCAATCTGGGGCTACGAGAATGACGGTTACGCCTTCCACTCTGATTTTCTTGAGAACCCTGGGAATAAGAGGGATGGGGGGAAAGAGATAGGGGAGGAAGAACTGGGCCCATGGAATTGCGAGAGTGCCTGCATCGAGGACCTGGGGATCTCTGGACCTGACCACGAAGGGATGAAGGTTGTAATTGTCCCTGAATGCCACGCCCGGAAATCCCCACCTGAGGCAAATCTGATGGAACACTGCCGGGTTCAATGACCACTCTCCCTGGTCTAACCCCCCTCAACGGAGACATTCGGCTGTCCATTTGTCTACTCCGGGAACGTGGACTGCTGATATTGCCAGAACGGATATTTTGCTTGGCCCATTGAAGGATGTGTGGCACTTTTGAAATGGCTGAGAGACTCAAGAGTCCCTCCCTGGCAAATTTTATGTACGCCACCGCCGTTGTCCGTCTGAATGCAGACATGGCGGCCGCAAGAATGTCTTGCCAGAAAAGGAGGGCTCAGAGAATCGACCGGAGCTCTAGAATGTTTATGGGCAGGGAGGCTTCCCGAGCGTTCCATCTGCCCTGAGCCGTGCGGCCATGGAAAGTTGCCCTCCCCCCAACCCGAGAGACTGGCGTCCGTGGAGATGATCGTCCACGTGACTGGGAGAAACGATGTGCCTTGAGAGAGGAGGGGGGACTCGATCCACCAGAGGAGCGACTGCCGTGCTGATCTAGAGAGGTGGACTGGGCAGTCAAGGCTGCGGAGGGGAGCGATTCCATCTCGCCAAAAGAAAGTGCTTGAGGGGCTGGGTATGAAATTGAGCAAAGGGGATAGCCTCGATCGAGGCTACCATTCTGCCCAGCACCTGCATGGAGAGGCAGAGTGAGGGAGGAGAAGGCTGCCTGAGGTGGTGAATCCCCGACAACAGGGCGACACGCTTGTCTGGGGGGTGGAAAATTCGGGACTCGGCCGAGTCGAATATCATGCCCAGAAAGGTGGTCCACTGGGACGGGATAAAACAAGACTTATTGGCATTGATCATCCAGCACAGGCGACGGAAGGAGTCCAGAGAGATCTGCAGACTCTCAAGACACTCCCGCATGCGGAGGGGCCTTTATCAGGATCTTGTCCAAGTAGGGTATTGTCAAAATTCTCTTGGACCGGAGAAAGGCCACCACTACTGCCATGATCTTCGTGAAGACCCGGGAGCAGTGGCTAAGCCGAAAGGAAGGGCGGTAAACTGATATTGTTGGGACCCCACAGCGAAGCGGAGGAATCGCTGGCGAGAGGGGAGGGATGGGGGTGTGAAGATAAGCATCCTGGATGTCTATGGAAGCCAGGAATTCCCCTGGCTCCATGGACGCTATCACCGAGCGAAGGCACTCGATCCTGAAATGTCTTACCTGGGAGCTTGGTGTTGAGAAACTTCAACTCCAAAATGGGGCAAACTGAGCCCCCCTTTTTTTGAGACAACAAAGAGATTGGGGTAGAATCCAGAGAAGTGTTGGTGCTTTGGGACGGGGATGATGATGCCTGCGTCTGTGAGGGAAGAGATGGCTTGGTGAAAACCGGAGATGAGCTCTGGGTCTTTCAGGGGGCCGGGATAGGAAGAAACGGTCCTGGGGAAAGAGGTGAATTCGATATTGTACCCCACCGTGACAACGTCTTGGACCCAAGCATCATTTATCACCGAGAGCCACACTGACCGGAAGGCCAGAAGCTGACCCCGAGGTTGGGGGTGGTGTCATGAGCGGTTGGATCAGGAACCGGAGGCCCGAGATTGGGCGTTGCGAGGGCACCAAGAGGGGGTTGGCTTGTAGGAAGTCTTTTTTCAATCCTGCTGGGAGGAGCGGTCTCGCCGACTGGAGGTTCTAGAAGCCGTGGACCAAAATTGAAAATTTCGCTTCTTAGGGGGTCGAACATTTGTGCTTTGCTTGAGAGGGGGAAGTACTTTTACCACAGGTGGTATCCAAGATGATCTTGTGCAGTTTGTCACCAGACAAGCGAGAACCCTGGAATGGGAGATTGGCAAGTGATTTTTTTTTTTTTTAGAAGCTGCATCAGCATTACAGGCTTTTAGCCATATGGCCCTGTGAATGGAGATCATGTTAGCGGAAGCCTGGGCTACGCAGGAGGTGGCATCAAGGCAAGCAGGGGCAATGTATTTGCCTCCCTGAGCGATCTGGTCTTTAGGGCTCCTAGTTCCGTAGTTGGAGCTTGGGCAAGGATGTCTCTTCGGAGATTTTTAGCCCAGGAGGATACGGCCAGGGAAACCTAGGTGGCCGCAAAAGGACAGAGGGATGCGCCCGAAGCTTCAAAGGCGAATTTCGCCGTTGCCTCCACATGTCTATCTGAACCTTCCTTGAGGGAAGCACCATCCGCCAGAAGGATGGCGTTAGTAGAGAGGCGTGAAACCAGGAGGTCCACCACCGGTGAGTTATATCACTTTCTGAGAGAAGGGATATAGGGCCTCCAGGTGCTTTCTGGACTAAAAGTACTTCCCTGGGTGCAGCCATTCTTTTTAAAAGATGGTGTCAGTCTTCTAGGCAAGACTCTGGGGTCTGGCTTAGAGCGCTTGACTGACTTTACGAATGGGCGGGCTTGTCGTTAGGGTCAACCTTAAGGGTCTGTTTCACTGCTAGAATCAGACTGTCAACCATGTCCCTGATCCTAGAAATCTGATCGGAGTTCAAAGACCAGTTCGGAGTCCAAGGCAGACTCGGAATCAGATAGTGCGGATGGTGCTGGGGAAGAGGGACCAGAGTGGAAATCCCTGGGGGAGGGAGACTGAGAAAAGGATGATAGGCGAACTCACAAGCTTCCTCTGTGAGCAGTCTCTTCTCTCGTAGTCTGAGGGTGGGCTGGAAGCCGAGTGCCCCGGTGAGCTAGGCTGAGTTTCGGAGGCTGTCTGCATAGGTAGGTGCGCTAGGGCAGCCATAAGGGGTTGAGAGATCTTAGCCAGATCAGAAACGAATTGGGATAAGGAAAGAACCACCTCCGGTGGAGCAGAGACATCTGTAGGGCCAGTGGGAGGCTCTTGAGCTTCCTGCATGGTCTGTGGGCTACAAGTGAGGCACAGTGGTGAGGTCTGACCTGAAAGGGAGCTTCTGATTACACTCAGAGCAGGTGTTAATACTGCCGGATGGCTAAGGAGGTTGGACGGGAGCTCCATGTATTAGGCATTAACAAGGGCCAGTTATCTAAGTGCCAAAGGTGTAGGGACTGAGTAGGTTGCAGCTTACCAAGTCCCAAGATCTTCCAGTGTCCCCGGCTCAGAGTTGGATCCGTGCAGGGTTCAGCCAGAAGGCACAGAGAGAGATTGCAGCATCCTGTGTGCAGGTGCCTGAGGGGTGGAGGAGTGTCCAGAGCAGAGAAAACGCAGGCCCAGGCTGAAGAACCAGGAGGTGGGGCCTAAATCTGCGCAATTACAGCCTGCTCTCACATCCCATTGGTCTGGGGGTGGAGCTGGGCTTGAAGGACAGGGAGAAACCAGTCTAAGGTGTCGGGGGCATGGTTGTTAACTAAAACCGGCCCCCACTTGCCTATGATTGGGCTAGGGTGGTCCGTGGGCAGAGTCCCGGATGAGATTATTGTCAGCTTGCTCACGGGTGCCCCTGCTTGGATCAGAGGCGGGCGCATGACCCCCGGAGGCCGCAGCCAAGCCGGGGGATAAATTTTAAGCCGCAGCTGGGAGAGGGAAGCTGGCGGCACGGAGCTCTGGAGAGGGAGCTGTGCCGGCCTGTAATGTGGCGGGCAGGGGGTTACCAAGCTTGGGGAGGCTGGGGGCCACCTGCATAATAAAGATTGTGCCCCCAAAATCCTCCTCCACTGCCTGCTAGGTTCATTGCAAACTCCTGCTGCAGCCATGTGTGCTGCTCCCAGGGCAGCCCTAGACTGAGCAGAGACCAGGGGCCCTGAAAGAAAAAAGGCCTTGGGACCTAAATGGTGCCCAGTGTGCGCCCAGAGGGGAATACAACCTGGGTCTAAACCAAGAGGGGAGTTGGGGGGACGGCCGGTCCACGACCAGAGGGTAGAGGGGCTGTTTGCACAGATCCATAGCTCGTCCTGTGTAGTGCTGGGCTCCAGACACCAGCTGTGTGCTTCTCCACCGGGAGGCTGACACTATGCAGCATGGGGATCCGGGCTTCTGATGACCCTACCGGATGGCTCTGGTGGCCGAGCAGGTAGGGGAGCAGATGGGCCAGGGCAGGCACCAGCGAGCAACCTCGAAGTTCTCCAGGACACGCATCTGTGTGAGGGGAGACCCTGGCCCAGAGAGGTAGAGTTAACAGTGCAACCAACGTACACTGGACTCTCGATCTCTTTTCGGGGTGACAGATTGGCTCAACCGCTCCGTATTCCCTGATGAAATCTTCAGATGAAAAAAGAAAAAAGTCTAATGAAAAATCTTGCTAGATACTGGCTCAGAGAGACCCATGTTTGCCTCCTATGTCACCAAGCTAAAAATGTTCCAGTAGGTGGGTGTATACTGCTGGGGAGGAGTTGCTTTTTGTTTAGTGTCAGCTTCCTGGTCGCAGCAAGCATACACCCAAGGTCTTCCTGTGTCCCCCAATGAAACGATTAAGAAAGATGCGGTGGGGGGGCGGGACCTGACTATGGCGGTATGAGGACGTGCTTCTCCTCAGCTCTGCAGAATCGGGATGATATAATCATATTTACCCGCCAATAAAGTGCTGCTATGTCCCGGAGGAAAAGGGCAGACTCGACCCAGTGCCACAAGCCAGCATCGAGTGGAGCTAGGGGTAGATTGGACATCACCAGGCTGTTAGGAGGTGCGGGCGGGAAGTCTCCGCACTCTCCTGTAATGGCGGCCGGCGCCTCCCAGACGCTACAGCCTCGGGCTTCCCAGCTACAGCAAAAGATCGGCAGTCAGAGACACTGGTGGCGGCGAAGCGCTGTCACTGGGAGGAAAAGATGATGGGTGATGCTTTAACCCATGGGGACCCATGCCCACCGGGGCTGGATCAGTGACTGCAGGAGGAGGTGGTGAGTCAACAGCAGGACTTAACTCAGACACAGCCATCTTGCGGGCTCCCTCCCCACCCCAAGCTCACATTGCCCAGACTGAGCTTCAATCTATTTAGATGAATCAGGTTATGACGGCATCACCACTTTAAGCGTAGGTGCAGGCAGAAAATAATGTACTTACAATTACGGTCATCTGCCGCGACACTACTATATATGATAAATGAAATAAATGAAATAATGAGTGGCACTGGAAACATGAGGATCAAGTGAATGTATGAATTGCAGAAACTGCTCTAAGGTAAATAGGATAAAATGGAGATCTTAGTTCCCGTTAATGGCCACTAGCGGTTAAGCTTGGCATCCACTTTATATATAGTGGGAGGCATCACCACTTTAAGCGTAGGTGCAGGCAGAAAATAATGTACTTACAATTACGGTCATCTGCCACGACACTACTATATATGATAAATGAAATAAATGAAATAATGAGTGGCACTGGAAACATGAGGATCAAGTGAATGTATGAATTGCAGAAACTGCTCTAAGGTAAATAGGGAACTAAGATCTCCATTTTATCCTATTTACCTTAGAGCAGTTTCTGCAATTCATACATTCACTTGATCCTCATGTTTCCAGTGCCACTCATTATTTCATTTATCATATATAGTAGTGTCGCGGCAGATGACCGTAATTGTAAGTACATTATTTTCTGCCTGCACCTACGCTTAAAGTGGTGATGCCGTCATAACCTGATTCATATATTGCTTATTTTTGACTGAGCTCCCACTATATTATTTTCCCTTCCCCCCCCTTTCCCTAGTTTGGTGTCCACACATGGACAACACTGTTATGGTGGGTTTACACACACCAATCATTGTATCCAATATCTGAACCAATCTCTGGTTGCAGTGAAATCATGGACACATTGCTCCATGTTGTACACAGCCACAAAATGGAACTATCTGTCCATGATTTCACTGCAACCAGAGATTGGATACAATGATTGGTGTGTGTAAACCCACCATTAGAGCCCTACACACACCTTTTCATCATTCCCAATTAAACCTTTGGCATATAAACCTATTCACATTCACAATTCACTAGGGCATAGTGTTAGGACTTGGCAGTGGAGAGCTCCTTGTAAGTGGATGCCAAGCTTAACCGCTAGTGGCCATTAACGGGAACTAAGATCTCCATTTTATCCTATTTACCTTAGAGCAGTTTCTGCAATTCATACATTCACTTGATCCTCATGTTTCCAGTGCCACTCATTATTTCATTTATCATATATAGTAGTGTCGCGGCAGATGACAGTAATTGTCAATCTATTTAGAGACCTCATTCAGGCATTACAATCTAAAAATGACCTGGATGCTGTGGTGGCAAAGCTGGAGGCCTCACAGGAGCGGGCGTTTGAGCTCCATTAAAAAGGACTTGGACCCCCTTAAAGAGAAAGCAGCCACCATTGATAAAGTTATATCCTCTATAGTGGACAGGGTGACATTAGAAAGGGAGGTCAACCATTCCCACTCCCATATTGTGTCATTATTACTGCAGACTGATGACCAGGAGAATAGGGAAAGACAGAACAATGTCCATCTCAAGGGCGTCCCTGAATCCATTACTGCGGAGACCCTCTTGCAAAAGACTTTGGACATTCCTAATATGGTAGATGTGCAGAAAAAAATCGTGTTCAAGGGAGCGCTCATACAGGAGCACCCAGGGGATTATTAATTATACTCAGCTATTATTCCACAACGTGTTTCAATGGCAGCACGCCATCTTTATCAGATGAAGATGGTGTGCCGCCATTGAAACGCGTTGTGGAATAAAAGCTGAGTATAATTAATAATCGCCTGGGTCCTCCTGTATGAGCGCTCCCTTAAACACAAATTTTTTCTGCACATCTATTGTCTATCTCCCTCTGGGAGATCGTGTGGAGCTGCACCTTACAGGACCTGTGCTTCTTAGCACACAAGGACCTGATTTGATGTCAGAACCAGGTCAGCTGAGGAGAACCACGTCACCGGAGGGCGGGCGCATCATCACTGGATCTCCTGGAGCCAATGTTCCTCACAGCTTCTCTTGACAATATGCAGCACTGAGGATGTGCAGGGACAGCACAACCTCAGTAGGTGAGAGTTCACTTATAACTCTTACTGTATCTCCAAAAAGTGCCAGGGGATCCCTCTCATGTGCGCCTCTCCTTGTTCTTTTATCTTTGCATTCTCAATATGGTGACACCGGATCCACTTACAAGATAGACAGAATACACAGAGTGTAGCGTGCCGGTCCGATTTGATAGTGCAAATCCACGAGATGTCCTCTGTAGGTTCCATAATTTTACAGATCAAGACATCGTCGTCCAAGCTGCATGGTCATATGGCACGATAATCTGTGACGACATACCCATACCCCTGTATCCAGACATCTCCAGCTGCACTCTCTACATGCGGACAAAGCTTCGCCCTCTTCTTGTGAAGATTAAGGAAAAAGGAGCCACATACCAGTGGGGTCACCCCTTTCACCTGATTGTGAGAAAAGATGGCAAGATGTACGATCTCTAGATGAAAGAGGATTTAGAGGGCCTATTTGCCTTTCTGGACATTCCACCGTTCCCGGTTCCAGACTGACTGTCGTTCGAAGGGGTGGGCTCCTGTACTCGCAAACCGTCGGCTGCTGGATCAGGGCGGAGAGGACGGGGTTCCCGAGATGATCCTCAGACCTGAGTATCATGGGGCTCATGAGCCCACCTTAGGCTTGGGAGTGGGGGGGAGGCAGGGGATTGGGGGGGGGGGGGGGGGGGAGAGAGGGGGAGAAGGGTAGTGTGAGTCGTCTGTACCATTGACAGTGCATCTTTGGCTTGATGATCTGGACTGTTTTTGTGCTTCCAGAATACCCCGAAGTTTTTGCAACATGGGCTTTTGAACTTTAACAGGGGGCTTATAGTGGGACGTGGGAATGGGGACGAGGAAGAACGGGGTGGAGGTGAGGTAATAGGTTACGTTTATTGGTGGTTTATCAGTTATACTTTTAAATTTGATAAGTCCTAGGTCTGCGAAGGGCTTCTCCTTAGTTGTCCATGACCCCTAGGATCCTCCTACTTTTTCTGCGAGGATCCGGTTTTCCTGCTTTGACCAAATTAAACAGATAAAGTCTCTTCTTTCTACTCTTTGTTTTCTCCATTTTTTTTTATATCCCTTCTTTTTTTCTCTTATTCTTCTTGTTTTCCCCTTTTTTATTACTCCTTCCCTGTCCACCACCTCATAATGTCTCAGAGTTGCCTTACTGAGTTGAAGATGGGCTCATTGAATGTGAAGGGTTTACATGACCCTGGCAAGAGGTCTATTATGTTTAACTATTTAAAGTCTAACAAAATTCATGTACCCTTTTTACAGGAGACGCACCTCTGTGCTGCCAAGCCATTTAAACTTTCTTCACCATGGGTTTCCTACAGTCTATCACAGCCTCGCGGCGGATGCTCACTCCTGTGGTACCAGTATCGCGTTGGCGATATCACTGCCATGGGAATTCTTGGACTCTCGAAGTGATGGAGCTGGCAAGATGCTGCTGGTGAAAGGTAAAATTGCTTCCCAGATGTACACCTTTGCCTCTACCTACCTACGAAACGCGGGTCAGATTCCACTGTTAATAAGATTTTTGGAACAGGTGGAGGAATTAGCTGAGGGGACCCTTGTCCTCAGGGGGAATTTCAATGTAGCATTGAACCCAGCTGTTGACACCTCTAGGGGGAGATCTGTTTTACTAAGGGCAGCCAAGAGACGTCTAAGATGAACTTTACATGATCACCATTAGACACGTGGCGCCTGCTACACCCTGGAGATAGAGACTACTCATTTAATTCTACGGTACCTAACACGTACTCAAGACTTTGACTATCTTTTCTTGAGGCATTCTGATTTGGCCCGAATACGAGAAACATGCATCAAATTAATTACATTTTCAGATCACGCGATGGTTTCGGGTTCAACTTCGCTATCCTCTCTATTGCCGAAGCAATGGCAGAGGAAATTAAACAAATCATTGCTGGATGACCCGGAGGTGCTCCGTGATGTTGCGAAGATAATACATGATTACTTCGACATTAATACGCACTTCGGCTCCTCCTCAGTGGTGGTGGGGGAAGCCCATAAGTGTGTGGTCAGAAGAGCACTCATAAAACATGGCGCCAGACAAAAAAAGATCAGAGAGGAAGAGGTTGTAGATCTACTATCGCGTCTGAAAATCTTAGAAACTAAACATATCAAAATCTGCCTTGGTGAACGATTTCTAGGACAGAACCTACTAGAGAGACCAGGGATGCATTACATGCAGTACTAATCAAAAAAGCAAGGGGGCGTGGCCTGGCCAAGATGGAGAGCGGACGCTGAAACTTTAGCTCCGGCTCCCCGGGACCCAGAATCCGCTGCTATTCAGCTTTTCTTACCTGGGCACCGCAACGCATGACTGCTTAACACCACAGCACCCGCCTGGCATCGATTCCGGGTGCCGGTATAGAGCGGTACCTCCGTACACCCAGCAGATCTCGGCGGCAGGAAGAACTCCTCAAGATGGCAGATCTATCCTCCCGAGCCTCGCGCCAAAAGACGTCGGGAGACCTGACAGCTTGGAGCCGCACCGCAGCAGTGAAAACTACAAAGTACGCCGGGACCCAGGAGGTAACAGGGGCTTCCCTGACTGGCGGGGATCGTGTTGACCCTCCATAGGAAGCAGCGGCGTCTCCCCACTCTGGCCTGCACGTGCCGGATTCCTGCTATGGAGACCTGCCTCTCCTTGTGTCAGCACCTAATACAATGGAATGTGCTCAAATGGTGCATAATAAACAAGGAGCTACTCCTATAACGCAGTCCCCGGAGGCAGAAGGGGCTGGTGATATTGTTACTGCCCCTGACTGTTACCATCAGGCTCTGTGGCCTCCAGGCCATCGGATGCAGTACACCCATCAACCAGACCTGCATTGGGCGCCATCCCGAGAATAGATCCCATTCTTCAGGCCCAAGCCCCACAGGATCCTGCTCCCAGCTGCCTCTCAATGAGATTACAGTAGCACATCCCTGCAAGAACCCTGTGGCTGGAGATTCAGTGGGCAGTGGTGCGCCTGATCCCAACTCCGGCGCCCTGGCCCTTCCCTCCCCTGACGGAACTGTTTGGAAGGACTTCAGAGCCCGGATTCTTAATATTCCCACTAAGGAGGAGATGGAGAGATTTCTGATTAAACTTAAGTCGTCATTCAAAGCAGAGACAGCCGTGCTGAGGGGTGAGGTCCGGCAGCTATCTGACAAGGACTCTAATACCGATGACACTGTGGAGAGCCTGAATAGGCGGCTGACAGCCCTGGAAAATTGTGTCTTCTCCCAGGAATCCCATTTTGAGCATTATCTAGATCTAATGGAAGACCTGGAGAACAGAGAAAGACGTAACAACATTAGAATCACGGGGATTCCAGAGTCAGTTCTACCCAGAGACTTGGATGATACCCTCCAGGGTTTTTTTTTAATTCGATCCGTTGGCAACCGGCAGAGGCCCCCATTGAATTTGATCGGGCCCACAGGTCACTTGGCCCCCCACCTGCAGAGGGCGCTAGACCCAGAGACATCATTTGCCGTGTACATAAATTTAGAATTAAAGAGGACATTCTCTCTCGTACCAGAAATATTGAAGCCCTCTCCTTTCAAGGCAGTCCCATACTGCTCATGGCAGATCTCTCTAGACATACGCTACAAAAAAGGAGAGCCTTACGACCATTGCTGGAAATGTTTCGGGATCACCAGATGCCCTTTGTTTCTCCTTGACCCTCAGGGCTGGATTGGACTCCGTTTGAGTCCCCCTGCACTTTTTGCAAGAGCCGGTTGTGTATCTGTGTTTATGACTAGTTGAGCTGATCATAAAGCCGTTGCTTTTACCCCCCCCACAACCTTTCAGCACCCTTTGCCTTATCCTTCACTTTTCCTCTAATTCCTAACTACTCTGCCCGTCCCCTCTGTACCTTCCCGCCCCACCCTTCTATTTCCTACCTCTTACCTGTTCCCCTTTATAGCTCTAGGTTTCCTCTGCTCCATTTGATGCGTATACCCACTCACTTACTTAAAATGCGAGCCCTGTTGCCAATTCGATGTGTTGATGCAACATGTAGCGGAATTATGCCTTACATAACATTTCATGGATTCTGGACCGGGGAGGTTTTTGCTACTGTGTTAGATTATTGTACTCCGGTTTCTTATATTTCTGCGCTATTTGTTTACTATTTGAACTCTCTTGGTTGGAAAGGTTAAGCCCCCCCCGGGGGTTCCATACGCCTCTTACGGGTGTGGAGATTTCTCATTGAATTTACCCCACCATTAGCAACCACTTTGGCACACACTTCTGTTTTATTTTAACCTAACCTTTCTTTACCCCCTCTTTGTTGTCTCTTGTCTTAATTTTCTACCTTGTTACCGCTGTTTTTCTCCTTTTTTTTGAATTCGTCGGACGATATTCGAAGATGTCCCCTCTAAAGCTTGGGTCCCTTAATATCAGGGGCTTCAATACCCCTCAGAAACGTGTTCATATCCTCTGACATGCACAAAAGAGGGGTTCAGATCTTGCTCTTGCAAAAAACTCATTTTAACACTGGACATATCCCGACGTTAAACAATAGATATTTTCCAACCTGGACCCACAGTACAAACTCTGAGTCCAGGACAAAAGGCGTGTCCATTGCTATTCACAGGGGGTTGAACTGCATGGTTCTGGATTCGGTAATTGATAAAGGATGACGATACATTTTTTTTAAAGATTCAGGTCTCCACCACGCTTCTTACCTTAGTGAACTGGTACCTCCCAAATCGGGAACAGAGTAAAGTATGCCAATCCCTATTAAGTAAACTAGCCGAATTTGTGGAGGGCATGGTACTAATAGGAGGTGGCTTTAATTTTACTCGATCCCACAGTACACTCAACATCGGGCAGAGGGGAAATCCCACTTAGAGGGCTGAGGGCGCTGAAAAGACTTCTGCACACCCTCCAGTTGTCGGATGTTTGGTGCATCCTCAACCCACAAGGTAAGGATTACACTTGTTTTTCCCGAACCCACGGCTCGTATAGTTGCATAGACTACTTCTTAGTCAGCCATGGTGTACTCTTGTGGAGGCCGGAGGCTTCCATTGGTGACATACTGTTCTCGGATCACGGTCCAATATTTTTGTCCCTCTCCATACCGGACTTGGCCCACAGACCATGGTCCTGGAGATTGAATAGTTCCCTCCTGAAGGACACCACATGTTTATTGGAACTGAAAGATAACATCGCCTCCTTCACTCAGGTGCACTCCTCAGACCCCACTCCGCAATCCCTCAAGTGGGAAACAATGAAATGCATCCTCCGTGGTACCCTAATTAAACACGGGACCCGGTTGAAGAAATTGAATGCCGAGGTCATAACCAAATTATTATCTCGGATTCATTTATTAGAAAATAAGACGCAAAAAGTTGAGACTGCAATCTGACTTAGTGGACTTGACAACCACGAGACTGGAACTCAAAAGGGTACTAGATCAGAAATACGCGAGAGCGAGGGAAAGATTTGCAGGACATCTTTACACTTCCGCAAATAAGTGTGGACGCCCTCTGGTCCGCCTTCTCCACCCTCAGTCGAGCCCTACGTAAGTGTCCTCCATGACAAATTCTACCAAGAAAGAGGTCTTTACTACCCCAGATATTCTGGAGGTGTTTAGACAATACTATGAAAACCTCTATAACATTAAGGGGAAATTGCCGATATGGCTCCCCCCGACCTGAGGATGAAGATACGCGATTATGTTCAAAATACCGCTGTACCACCCCTGGAGACATCTGCCTTCGCAAATCTTGAACGTGATATTACAGAACAGGAACTGATAGATGCGATCAAGTCCACCTCCGCCTCAAAGAGTCCAGGGCCCGATGGATACACGCCTATTTTTTCTATAAGACCTTGCGGTTTCTCTTAGCGCCCCAGATGCTCCTCACATTTAATTCCATAGCGGAAGGGGTAAATTTTGCTCCCCAGTCCCTAGAAGCTCACATTTGCGTATTACCTAAACCCGGCAAGGATCTGACTGCAGCGACAAACTACAGGTCGATCTCCCTAATTAATGTGGGCGTCAAACTGTTTGCTAAAATTCTGCCTCATCGTCTGGCAGTGTTCCTCCCTTCCATTATAGATTTGGACCAGGTGGGCTTTGTCAAAGGTCGTGAGGCACGAGATAACATCCTCCGGTCTCTCCTTCTTATGGATAAGGCCAAGACGCAGAATTTCCCGTTATGCTTGCTGTCAGTTGATGCAGAGAAGGCCTTTGACAGTCCACTGGGGGTTCATCAGGGAGGACCTGGGCCAGATTGGGTTAGGTTCCAAATTCTTGAGTAAAATTATGTCCTCATACTCAATGCCTGCGGCACGGGTACAGGTGAACAGAGTCCTCTCTGCTCCATTCTAAATTCGCAATGGGACGAAACAAGGCTGCCCACTGTCCCTGTTGATCTACGTCATAGTAATTGAACACTTGGCCAATGCCATACGCATCAACAGAGATGTCCACGGCGTATGGATGGAATCCATTCAGCATAAGACAGCCTTGTCCGCAGATGATGTTATGCGCTCTGTCTCACAACCACATATTACTCTACCCTCTATCCTGAAAGTGTTTGAGACATTTGGGGCGCCGAGTACTTTTAAGGTCAATTACTCTAAAACTGAGGCCCTAAATCTTTATCTACCCCAGGGGGAGGTGGACATGTTAAAACGCGAATTTCCATTCCAGTGGAGAGGGACAAGATTACATACCTTGGAATCGCCCTCCCTGCTAACTTGGAGAAGCTATTTTCATTGAGTCACCAGACCATTCTCGCAAAGGTAGTGTCCCTACTGGCCACTTAGACCCCTTAGATCAGGGGTCTCAAACTCCAGGCCTCGAGGGCCGCACACAGTGCAGGTTTTCAGGATTTCCATAGGATTTGACAGTTGGTAATCAAATGACCAACTGTCAAATTCTAAGGAAATCCTGAAAACCTGGACTGTGTGCGGCCCTCGAGGTCTGGAGTTTGAGACCTCTGCCTTAGATTGTCCTGGTTGGGGCAGATTCAAGTTATTAAAATGGACATTCTGCCTCGCCTCCTGTATGTCTTTCAGGTGGTTCCACTCATGCCCTGTAGATCGTTTTTTGCCCAGATCCACTCCCAAGTCTCTAGGTTTGTGTGGGGAGGCTCTAAACCCAGAATCAGTCGGAGGATTTTGTCAACACCCAGGAGGGGGGAAGGGGTATGGTACGGGATGGGACTTGGGTCTCCCAGACTTTACCGCCTACTGCCGGGCAGCCCTGATCGTGAAAATGTTGGATTGGCATTACGAAAAATCGACCAAGAGATGGGTACAAGTAGAACAGGACGGGCTGCGCACTCCCCTTCACTACTTACCTTGGCGATCTCAGTCTGCTATAGGCAAATTAGGAACACTTCCCTTTTTGATGAGAGACTATGAAGATGTGGCACACATATTTGGGCAGAGGAACACCGCAGACAAACCTGGGACCTCTGACGGCACTTTTTACCAACCCCGACTTTCCCCCAGGCGAGACAAACAGATCTATATTGATACGGAATATCTCTGAGGATATCAGACCGACAGATTTTAGGGGAGGGTAGGCTTCCCCCTATAAGGGAATTGCAGGAATGGTCCTCACAGACGAGACTTAGATGGTAGGAGTACTTGCAACTCCAGTCTTATGTCAATACCTTGAGCTCGCTCCTCTGTGATGTATAGATCGGAGCGCTCTCCTTTGGAGAATTTGTTTATATTGGACTCCCCACCTACTCGTGGAATATCGAAACTCTACCGGACGTTAGGACTTCGAGATACAAATACCAAGTTTAACTTCCAGATTTCATGGGAGCGAGAGTTGGGGTCTGAGATTTCAACAAAGACTGGGAATGATGTTTTCTATTTTCACACAAATTGATCACATGCAGTGCAGCCCAGGAAACCAGCTACAAACTGGTGACCAGATGGTACCGTGATCCCCTGAGACTCCACAGAGTGTTCCCATCGGTTTCAGGCGGGTGTTGGGAGATGTGGGTCCGGGGAGGGCTCGCTTCTGCACATCTGGTGGGATTGCCCCTTGGTCAGGGGATTTTGGGACAAGGTCCTCAGGAATTATGGCCTGGTCACTGGGAGGGCGGTGGCTGGAGACCCGAGGCTTACGCTATTGTCCATTCTTCCAGGTTCGGTTGGAACACAAAAAAAAAAAAAAAAAAAAAAAAAAAAGATATATTGCGGTTCTGTCTTTTGGCAGCTAGAACGGTAATTCCCTGATATTGGAAAATACCGGAACAGCCCCCCATATTGGATTAGTTCTCCGAAATGGAGTCATGCTTCCGTATGGAAGAATTATCCGCTGAAATCTCTGGGTCCCGGGAGGCGTTTAATGTCACATGGATCCTCTTTAGAGATTCCACCCCCCCCCCCCCCTTTGTCCGGCCAATCCCGATCAGGTGCCGGTCCCCACCCCCTCTTTTTTTTCTCTTCTTCTTCTGTTTGTTACTCTTTGTTTTCTTACTCATCTTTGGAATTCTTTCATAGTCTCTCTATAGATTTCTTTTCCCCCTTCTATATCCATTTTCTGATTTGACTCAAGGTGCCAAAGTGGTTAAAATTAACACGACGGGGGCGTGGCCTAGCAATGGCGCCGGCTGGACGTGCACACTAACTGCTCCTGCGGACCCTGGCTTGCCCCGACCTGGGAATCGGCGCCCAGCACTGAACTGCACCATGGATTCTATCTCCATGCACATCGAAGCCTCTGGGCAGTAGTTGAAGGCCTTCCCTGCATCTTTACTATTTCCTGCAGGGCAAAAGCGTGACCTGGGGAGACGCCGCCATAGTGCACAGGCTTCGAGCTCCTGTTTGGCGGGAATCCTGAAGGCAGTGAGATCCTGCGGCCAGCGTGGAGCGATATCACCGGCTAACTGCTCCTACAGACTGCACCGCTAATAGACCACCTGGGATCCCTGCACCTGACCTCCAGCCCTGCCACAGCATAGTAGGAGAAAATTGAAGGACCAGCGGGAAGCGGGAACTTAAAATGGGAGTCACTGTGCTGCAGCACCGCCGCCTTGCCGGCGACCCCACGTCCATCGCCTGTGCTGGATGCCCTGCTCTCTGGGGATCCAAGACTTTGCTTCAACGGGCTCCATCCCTGCTGCACCAGGTAAGTAAAAAGAAATTTGTTACATCCTCTCAGACTGTCTATCTAATCCTATCATAGAGAAACATAGCCTTCCATTGTACTGAAGTGTCCCCCTCTTGGACCCGACAAGCTGCACCAGAGGGGTATTGCATTACCCTTCCCCCTCTCCATTCCTTTTCTATAGCAGAATGGGACCAAAAAAAAACCCTCAATCTACCTCGGGAACATCTAAACTGAAAACTACAAAAAATTTAGAGAGAGGGGGAGCACACTAAGGCAGTAAATGAGGGATACCAGCGTATTTTTAACAAAGGTAATCCACTCACTGAGAGTCACAACCACCTGTAGAAGTTTTGGCCGCTGCAGATCCCGGGATGCAGATACATACAGTAAAGGAGAAAAAAAGTCAGGGTTTGTCCGCGCTAGACCACAGGGAAAATAAAACCTTCCCTTTACTATATGAAACTGAAAACTAAGGATGGCAAGATCCAACGTTATCTCTCTGATCACTCTGAAGGGTCGCTCCCTGATGTTGCAAACCCCTAGAAGACCAGTGTAATCTTATAAATGTAGGGGCCTCGGCCATGTCGGCCTCTGCCTCATACATACAAGATACCCAGTCAGTGGTAGCCCAACTACCCGAATCTGTCCTAGAGGACTTTAAAGATTTGCGCTCATGCATGTCTGACATACCTACTAAATCAGACCTAGAAGGGTACTTTGCCCGCCTGGAAAATCTTTATAAGGCCGAGATCCAAGGTCTTAGCAATGCAGTTGCCCAGGTCTCTGAGCGGGTGTCAAAAGTGGAGACACAAACGGCAGCTAATGCACTTACATTGACGGAACATCAGCAGACACTAGACCGGCACTCTGAACAACTGGCCTGTTTATTTGATCTTTTTAAGGACTCTGAAAAACAGAGACAGTCGTAACAACATCAGGATTCGCGGTCTCCCAGAAGTGACAGGTCCATTGCCCACATTGCAATCTTTTGTTTAACACTCTTTTGGACAGACCCGTGGACACCGCCATAGTTTTCGACAGAGCCCACAGAGCCCTCAGACCCAGGTCATCTGATCCAAATAATCCCCGTGATGTCATCTGTCGCTTCCATCACTGCTATCTTAAGGAGGATATCATGAAATAGGCCAGAATGAAGGGCCCACTAGTCTTTTACCTCTGGTTGTTTTCATTGAGGTTGCTCCCCTCTTCTCCTTTCTTTTAGAGGGGACAGACCACACATCAGATACGTTGGGGTGTTCTGCTAGATGGGTTCCTGCCCCACTGACGTCCTGCGCATTTATTCTTAAATGTGAAATTGCATTAATCCTTATACTACCTTCCCTTCTCCCTCCCCCGTACCTAATTCTTCCCCTCCTTCCCCACCCCTGTTCCCCCTTTTCCTTCCTCCTCTCTTCCCTCCCTGTCCTTCCCGTGCTATGATTTTCCCCTTTTCCGTTTCTATAGCAGTGCTGGCGTCATGGGCATCCTGTCACCCTCCTGTTGCTATAGATGGGATCCCATTCTTAAATCAAAGGGGTCGGACATTGAGAAACTTAGCGAATAAGTCTCAGCGACTCTGAGCTCTAGTTCTTGACTACAGGTGAACTTCAGGCTTGGCTCCTGTGGTTGCCTCCCCATTAAGCTTCACAAGGCCTCATTCACTGTTTGTTTGCTCACAATTAACATGTCGGTGAGGTGAAGATATGAAGGCATGTTTGAAATGTATAGCAACTGTTTCTATTTGCAGTTCTCTTTTTAGTTTGTACCTGTCAGTTGATTAAACAGAGCTGGTTCCCCGGGGGAGGTGTCTAGCTGGGGATCCCATTGGCGATCTCATTGCTAGTCACTACCCACACAGGGAAACTTGGGTCTCAAGTTTGGCTGTACAGTTCATAATTTTCGGAATATACTACAGTCTTTTCGCCTCGTCTTAGGAACGTGGCATAGCCTATCTTGTTAATAGGCTTATCTTTTTTTCAACCCTTTTATCTCTGTCATCTCTCCGCTACTTCACGACTTCCCTACCACTTCTTTGCTCTCTTACCCTATTCATTGTCCCTTAACCCCTCCCCAACCAAACGGAGGGGCAGCTGCCATGTCCTCCATAAAGTTTGCCTCCTTGAATGTGCAGGGTTTCAATATCCCTCAGAAGCGTGTAACCAGATATTATATGGCATGTCTAAAATGGGTGTTCGGGTGCTATTGCTCCAAGAAACCCATTTTAAAATAGCACATGTTCCCAAAATTCGTAACAAGTATTCCACTCAGTGATTTCATGCCCCTAACCCTATTTCTAGGTCGAAGGGTATGAGTATCGCATTCCATAAAACTTTTCCCGGAGTTCTGGCAGAGGTGGAGATAGACTCAAATGGCAGATATCGGTCGGTCAACTTCTCACTCTATGGTCAAGATTACACTGTTGCAAATTTTTACTTCCTTAATAGGGGTCAGGCCACCACGGGTACCCGATACATTCGAAAGCGGTCATCAATCTCCCACAGGCGCTTGATAATAGGGGGAGACTTTAACATGCCCTTGGAGAGAAAGCTCGATATGTTGGCGGGTAAGTCGGTGATACCTCATTCCTACGAGTACTTTTAAGTCTGCCTTGCACTCCCTCATAATTGTTGATGTCTGGCGCGTACTCCATCCTACAGACAGGGCCTACACGCACTTTTCTCCAGTGCACTCATCCTACAACCGTATTGATTACTTTCTCCTGAGTCAAACCCTGCTGAATTGGTCACCCTCCGCCTCTCTAGGCTCTGTATTGTGGTCTGACCACGCCCCCGTGTTTGTGACGCTCCTCCCCCCAGATAGCCCCCCTAGGGTCTGGAACTGGAGATTAAACCCTAATCTCCTCCTTGATGAGGTAACGAAAGCGATGAAATTATCTATCTCGGATTTCGTTAGGAATCACACCTCAGATCCTACTCCACTTCCGACTCAATGGGAGGCCTTCAATGTGTTATACGAGGATTTCTCATACGGGAGGGGTCAAGAATCAAACAAGAGAAATCCAAGCATATCGATGACCTATTATCTTGTATACAGGAACTAGAATCACAAGATAAGTCCTTCCTCGAACGTGACGCCCTTCTGACATTGACTAAACTCAGAGAGGACCTTCGGGCATCCCTTGACATGGCATATACCCGGTTCCGGGAACGCTTCCATTAGTTCTACTACGAGTTTTCCGACAAGTGTGGGGGTCCCTTGGCACGTCTTATACATCCTAGATTAAAGACTACGTACATTCCATCTGTGAGGACGACTGACAAAAATATTGTGCATCACCCATCTGACATAGCGTCTGCCTTTGAGCATTATTACAAATCGTTTTTTAACATACTTAGCGGTTCAAATGAGCAGTGCAGGCCCCGACTGTTACAGAGGGTAGACCAATACCTTTCCGACACTCCCCTCCCAGCGCTTACACTCATTACTAGTGCTGAACTAGATGCCCCGTTTTCCCTGGAAGAGATGATTCAAGCGATTTCTTCCTCCCACCAAATAAAAGCCCTGGCCTGGACGGCTTCACTACCAAATTTTATCAGGAATTCTCTGCAGATTTGGCTCCCTTCCTGACCAAAGTGTACAATGCCATCTCCAGAGAACAACTCTTTCCAAAACAGTCTTTGGAAGTGACCATCACAGTAATTCCAAAGTCTGGGAGGGATCCCCAGCTTTGTTCAAGTTACCGCCCGATATCTTTGATCAACGTAGATGTCATGCAAAGCTACTGGCTACTAGACTCGGGCCTTCTCTACCTCGACTGATCCACAACGACCAGGTCAGCTTTCAACCTGGGAGAGGGGCCAGGGATAATACTATTAGGACAATCCTTGCAATTTCTCACATTAACAAATTGATTATCCCGTCCCTTATGTTATCAGTCAACGCGGAGAAGGCGTTTGACAGGGTGAGCTGGCCCTTCCTTGGAGCGGTGCTTGAACGGGCAGGCATTGGTCGATGGTTCCGGAACAAGGTGATGGCATTGTACACTACTCCGACAGCTAAAGTGCATTGTAACGGGACCTTCTCCAGACCCTTTGATATTAGAAACGGGACGCGCCAGGCTGTCCATTGTCCCCCGTGTTGTATGCCCTTGTGATGGAGCATTTAGTGGTCGCCATTCGACGGAACCCAGACGTTCATGGGATACAGATTGCCAACAAATCTCACAAATTGGCTTTATATGTGACGACCTGTTTCTATACATTACTGACCCTGAGATATCCCTCCAGTCAGTCCTGAAAGAATTTGATCAGCAATTTTAAAGTTAATGTTTCAAAATCTGAGATACTGAATATCTCCCTCCCACCGGATCGCAGGACTCAGCTGAGAGACGCTTTCCCGTTCCGCTGGTGCACAGGCCCTTTGAAGTACCTAAGTGTTTAAGCGCGGATCTCTCGCTCCTCTACACCCTGAACCACAAAACTATGCTACAGCGTTTATCTAATGACCTTCTGACGTCCAGCGCAAAGAAATTGACTTGGTTTGGTAGGATCAGCGTACTAAAAATGGATGTTTTGCCCAAACTGTTATATATTTTTCAAGCAGTACCTATTTTCGTTCCCAAGTCCTTCTTTTCTCAACTCAGGGCACTCTCGACGTCTTTTGTCTGGCAGAGGGGGAAACCCCATCAAACATTCAAACTTTTGACGCAGAGTAAATCCCGAGGTGGGGCAGGCTTACCAGATTTCCATCGCTATCACACGGCGGCTGTATTAGCCAGGATGGTAGACTGGTTTAGCGGAGCTGAAACCAAACAGTGGGTGACCATGGAGGCAGATCTTTCTGGCTGGCCTACAATATCACTTCCATGGTTCTTAGACTCCAAGCGTCCCAAGGGCATCCTGGATTCACCGCTTACACGAGATCTTCTCAGGGTCTGGGATGGAGTGCGTACTAGATTCAACCTCTCCACTATGGTGGGACCTTTGACCCTACTTTTTGGCAATCCCAAACTTCCCGCCGGCGGTCGACGCAGATGGGTTCATGGGTTGGTCTCAGGCAGAAAACCCGCGTCTGAGACCCTCATGGGGGCCCCCACTCTGCCCGCTCTAACGGTCCTTCGCGACAGCTTTCCAACAGCTTTTTCGGCTCCATTGGTTTGCCTATCTCCAGCTACAGTTGTTTTTAACATCACTAGGCTCATTGTCTGAACTGACCAGAGAGCGAACCGCCTTTAAAACCCTATTACTGCAATCCTCGTCACCGTCACACATCATCTCGCAGATCTACAATATCCTGACTTGCTCTTCTGACTTAGACCCAACGTGGTATGTGGTTGCCTGGGAGCGTGAGCTGGGCATAGTGCCATCGGATATGGATTGGGCTAAATCTTTCCTGTGTACGTACAAAATGTCACTGCCCTGTAAGGTGCAGGAAACAAATGTTAAACTTTTAACAAGATGGTATCGTTGTCCGCAGGGGCTCCACATAATTTACCTATCCATTCCTGATGTGTGTTGGCGCTGTGACGCGCCTGGGGGTAGCCTGCTCCATGCCTGGTGGAGCTGCCCACCTGTACAATCTCTCTGGCAGCAAGTATTCCGTGTGCATGAACAAATCTCTGGGATTCATTTCCCCTGCCTGCCTCAGATTAGGTTACTTTCCATGATTCCCCGTGCGTTTAGGGATATCAAACTCTGTTTGATGAGACACTGTTTGGCTGCAACTAGAGCTGTGATACCCCGGAAGTGGAAGTCTAGGTCAGCTCCTACTATGACGAACTGGCTCCAAGAGATGGATCATATCTGCCGCATGGAGAAACTTTCTGCCCATTCTGACTCTCAGCTGAGTAAATACTTTTGCACATGGACGGTCCTGGCTTCTGTTCCGTGAGTCCCCAGATTTCATAGATACTCTTTCCGCCTAATCTGATCCCTTCTGGAAAGGAGAATTCTATTCTCTACACATGGTGGCATGGCATAGTTGTTACCTCCTGAACCACTATCCCCTCTGTTCCCTCCCTCTCACTATCAGTTTTGTTTATGACTTCCTCCTCTTCCCTACTTTCTAATTCTTGTCCGTCCGTCCTTGATCTTCTTCTCCCTCTCGTTTCATGGTCCATTTGGGTTAACTGTTATTTGACTATATTGTTTGACTGAACCTGCATATTATATCCTAACAGGTAATGCAAGTATCTTGAATGACATAATATTGTGTAGGCGTCAGGGGTGCTTGGACTGTAAAGTCTGATACTTTGATCTTTATTCCCCTACTCGATATATCTAAGCTTGTAATTGACAAAGTTTTACATCTCTTGAAACATTTTACTTGCTCAATAAAATAATTTTTGAAAAAAATTAACACGACTCATTGTTATTTATTGACCACTGTTACATTTTCTCAAAGGAAACTTTGAAGTTCAGTTCCTATGTTTTTGTGTTATAGAATCGGGAATTCTTCCTGCTGGAAAATGTAGAAAATTCATTGTATTGGCTCAAACAAAGATGAAAATACTGTTTGTGGCATTATTATATGTTGTCGTTCATGAGGACACGATGTTTTGTATGCATATTCTTTAATAAACATAGATTTAACTTAAAAAGCAAAGAGTGTCCTTTGTAGGTGTAGATGCCACTATTATGAACATGGGAACAAGGCAGGCAAATCTCTAGCCAGGGCTTCACGTATACTAAGATCGGCCACGTATGTCCCTGAGATATTGTCTCCTGTGGGGTCCCAGCGGATGTCGCTTCCTCTGGATATTGCAGAGGCATTTACAGCGTATTATGCCTCTTTATACAATGTCGGCAAAGCAACTCTCGGGAACTCCCGACTAGCTTCAGATCTCGTATCAAAGATTACATTAAAGCATCAGGATTGCCTACACTATATCCTTGGAAGAGCCGATATCTGATCCGGAACTTATAGAGGAGATATCTTCAGCTAAATCGGGCAAGACATGCATGGACAATGGGACAAAACTAGTAGACATCTGGGAAGGACGGAAGGAGGGGGAGAGACATCATTTGCTAAGTATATATCGGAAGTGGGTATGATAGACTTATGGAGAGTTCGTCATATGGGCGTGAAAATATATTCGTGCTATTCATCGTCGCACGGTACTATGTCTAGAATTGACTTGGCGCTGGGAGATGGCTTGATTAATCAGACTGTCACTCATATAGAATATTTGCCTAGGATGCCTTCAGATCATAGCCCGTTACAGGTTGAATTAAAAGTGGGTATTTGGGGGGACAGTGGGCGGAAGGAATGGAAGGTACACCCAGTGTGGCTGGAAACTATAGATATGCAGAAGATAGCGGGAGAAATTGAGGAATTATTTCAGAACAACACGGGAAGTACGGCTGTAGGAACTGTATGGGACACAATGAAGGCATACACTAGAGGCTTACTGATCAGAGACATTTCTAGATGTAAAAGTCAAAGTAAAGCGGAGGAGAGGGAAGCATTGGATGCGCTAAGGAAGGCGGAGGAGGAGTTGGTGCTTAACCCCACCGTAGAGGCGCAGCAGAACATGAAGACAGCTCAATTGGGAGTGGATAAGGTATTTCTGGCAAACGGGGAAAAGAAGAGGGAATTTCAAAAACTTGCCTTTTATGAAGAGGGTGGAAAAGTTGGTCACCTGCTGTCTATTATAGCAGCGGCGCAGAGAGAACCGGGACATGTATATATGGTCTCCTGGACCAAAATGACACCCGTGTCACTGAAACGCGGGAAATATTGGGAGTATTCAGGGACTTTTATGAAGACTTGTATACTTCCAAAGTAAGGATTGCTGACCGGGATATAGATCAATTTTTACAGGAAGCCCAATTTCCCAAGTTGAGTGAAGAGGAAAAGTAATAGTTTGGAGGGTCCCCTGACAATAGAGGAAATGGAAGAGGCCCTGTCGTCAATGGCAAATAAAGCCCCGAGGGCGGATGGGTTCCCAACAGAATTTTATAAACACATTAGAGAGACACTACTGCCAAAATTGAAAGACGTGTTTTCAGCGGCTCTGGAAAAGGGAGAGTTGCCAGCATCAATGCGAGAAGCTACTGTGGTGGTTTTGCCAAAGCCAGATAAGGACCGGACACGACCAGATTCGTATAGACCCATTTCACTACTTCCGGCAGATGTAAAAATACTAGCCAAAGTGTTGTCTACCCGGCTGAGGCGGGTAGTGTCTGGTGTGATCCATCCGGATCAGTCGGGTTTTATGCTGGATAGGTCAACGGCCATTAACCTGAGACGTCTATTTTTTAATATGCAGATGACTGCCAATAATACCGGACACAGGGTGGTGGTCTCTTTGGACACACGGAAGGCCTTTGATAGTGTGGAGTGGAGCTATCTCTGGCGAGTTCTCCAATTGATGGGAATAGGTCCGGTCTTTATGGCATGGCTGAAATTATTATACAAACACCCAGTGGCTAGACAGAGTTAATAGGGAACGTTCAGATATATTCAACATGTACAGGGGAACGAGGCAGGGTTGTCCCCTTTCTCCGCTGCTGTTCGCCATGGCCATAGAGCCGTTAGCTGCTGTGCTGAGGCGGTCGGGGGCGGTGAAGGGGGTTCCAATATGGTGTGGTGGAAGAAAAGGTGGCGTTATATGCTGATGATATTCTCTTGTTTTTACAAGACCCTCAGGATTCATTGCAGGGTGCGATAGATATAATTAATAGATTTGGTTTACTATCTGGGTTGCAAATTAACTGGGACAAATCTCACATCCTGGGAGTAGATGCCCTAGATGGTTCAGATGTTGAGCAGGTAGAATGTACGCAACTCAAACTAGTAAGGGAATTCAAATATCTTGGTATCAACATAGCACTACCAGTGAGGGACTATCTGCAATTGAACATAAACCCGATACTTGGAAAATTAAAGGATAAAGCGTCTACATGGAGTAAAATGCGCCTCTCGGTGGTGGGACGTACCAACTTACTTAAAATGGTACTCATGCCCAAATTGTTATAGGCACTACATAATTCCCCGGTGTGGATTCCTCAGCCAATATTCCAACGTGTCAATGCTATCTTTAGAGATTTGGTATGGGGTGAGGGACAGCCAAGAATCAAACTGGAGACTCTTCAAAGGCCAAAGGAGGAGGGAGTTTTGGCATTACCAAATTCATGGATATATTTTTTGGCGGCACAGTCCCAACATATTAGAGGATGGGCACAAAGGGCAATAAAGGGAACTCTTCAGGAAGTCTTGGAGCGGCATCTTAAAACACGCCCTCTGGTAACAGGTTTAGAGTCAGGGCTGTTTAGACGGATGGGTAAAAAATACCCGACATGTGAATTAGTTTATAAAGTATGGATGACAGTGAAGAAGGTTAGAGGATTGACAGGTCTGACAATGTACACTCCGATATGGGATAACGAACATCTAGGCGAATTCTATAGGATGGGTGACCTAAAAGACTGGAAGACAAAGGGAGTGCAGTTTGTTTATCAACTGATGAATGATCAAGCTCTCAAAACCTTAGCAATGCTGAAGGAGGAATTTCACTTGTCAGACAAACACGGTTACCAGTATATGCAGGTTAAACACGCATTCCTTCAGCAGAGGAGAAAGGGGACCATGGTTATCCAGAAAGATATTATCCTCGACTACATCTGCAAAGAGGGGCGTACTAAAGGGGTTATATCTGAGATTTATGCCGCTCTGCTTCACACCTTTTTGCTGAAATACCCTGTTGCGGGCGAAGGAAAGATGGGCGGCAGACGTTGGTAATATAGAGGATGACAAATGGGAATCCATCTTAGAGTATATTCCCAAATTATCATTAAATGAACCGACTAGAATGTCCCAACTATTTCTCGTACATAGGGCATACAGATCACCTGAATTTTTGTATAAAATAGGGGTGCGGGAGACCTCGGAATGTACGAGATGCGGAGCTGAAGCCGCTGGTATCCTACACGTCATGTGGGGGTGTCCGCATATTTTGGGTTTCTGGTCTGAGGTGGCTGCCCTCATTGGGAATCGCTATCATTGTGTAATGCCTAGAGACCCGGTGGTCTGCCTGTTGGGATATGTGGAAGAGGTAGTGGGCACTGATATTGCGAAACTAGCAGTTGCCAGACTCTTGCATGCTGCTAGGAAAGTCATAGCTAGATATTGGGTACGAATGGAGCCTCCTACTAAACAGGAATATATACGTCAAGTAGACTATGTGGTGCGGATGGAGGAAAAAATCTACCATAAACGTAAAAATGCTAAATTATGTGATAAGTTGTGGACAGCGTGGAAGGCGTGAGGGCTGAAATTGGAAAAGATGTTCCGGCAGAGATGTGTCTAATGGTGTGTAAAGGGTCATCAGATGTTTAGGGTAATTATTGATTATATCTTACATATATTGCTCAGAAATAAAAAATGTTGCTGTCTGTAAAGGGGGGTGGGTGTTGAGAGAAAGGGATTTCTTTATAATATCAAAAAAAGAGAGTTTTGTTTACGTAACGTAAATTCTTTTTTCTTTAATCATCAATGGGAGACCCAGACAATGGGGTTTAGGGCACTGCCCTCCGGAGGTCACACTAGGTACTACAAGTTTGTAGACACCGCCTCCTCCGCTTATAAACCCCTACCGCAGGGAACATCCTCAGTTTGGTCCATAAGCTGCGAGGAGGAAATAAACCACACCCGAAACATCGGGAAGAATGCCGTGCACAGACGGTTCAACAACCCGGCAAACACTGTCTCAACAGAGAACAGAGCAAATGCAAAACATGCAACGGAACAACTGGGTGGGTGCTGGGTCTCCCATTGATGATTAAAGAAAAAAGAATTTACGGTACGTAAACAAAACTCTCTTTTTTCTGGTCATCATAATGGGAGACCCAGACAATGGGGATGTCCTAAAGCAATACCCCAGGGCGGGAAGAGTTCCTCAACAAGACGGCTAACACATGGTTCCCTTTTAAAGGTGGGCAACCGCCGCCTGGAGAACCCGCCTGCCCAAACTTGCATCCGCAGAGGCATGGGCATGCACCATATAGTGCTTAGAGAAAGTGTGTAGGCTGGACCAAGTGGCCGCCTGACACACCTGTAGAGCAGAAGCTCGATGTCGCAAAGCCCAGGAGGCACCTACAGCTCTGGTAGAGTGAGCCTTCAATCCCACCGGGAGAGGCAAACCAGAAGCCCGGTAAGCCTCTTGAATGGAAGCCTTAATCCATCTGGCCAATGTCGATTTTGATGCCGCGGACCCCTTACAGCGACCTGTCGTAAGAACGAATAAGGAATCCGAACTCCTAAAGGAGGCGGTCCTGGACACATAAATGCGTATAGCTCTCACGAGATCCAGAGTATGGAGGTCGCGTTCAACCTGATGAACGGGAGCGGGGCAAAATGATGGGAGAACAATCTCCTGGTTCAGGTGAAAAGTTGAAACCACCTTCGGCAAGAATTCTGGCCGTGGACGCAACACCACCTTGTCTTGGTGAACCACCAGAAAGGGTGACTTGCACGATAGTGCAGCCAATTCTGATACCCTCCTCAGAGACGTAATTGCCACCAGAAAGGCCACTTTCTGGGACAGACGCGATAGAGAAACATCTCTCAGCGGCTCAAACGGAGGTCTCTGTAATGCCGCCAGGACTATGTTAAGGTCCCAAGGGTCTAGAGGTCTCTTGTAGGGCGGAACCATCCGTGACACCCCCTGCAGAAATTGACGGACCTTCGGGAGGAGCGCCAATCGCCTGTCAAACAGCACTGAAAGTGCTGATACTTGACCTTTCAAAGAGCCAAGGGATAATCCCAATTCCAAACCCGACTGTAGGAAAGCCAACAACGTTGGGATGGACAAGGGCCACGGAGACCGTCCGCCAGAGGCACACCAAGTAAAAAAGATTTTCCACGTTCTGTGGTACATCTTCCTGGAAACTGGCTTCCTAGCCCGATTCATAGTGGCAACCACCGTAGGGGAGAAACCCCTGGATGTCAGCAGCCAGGCCTCAAGAGCCATGCAGTCAATCTGAGGGCCCTGGAATTGAGGTGGAAGAATGGGCCTAGCGCGAGTAAATCTGCACGGTCTGGAAGAGCCCACCTGTGTCCGCCTGACAGTTGCCACAGGTCCGGATACCAGGACCTCCTGGGCCAATCTGGAGCCACTAGAATGGCTACCCTGCACTCCGACCTGATTTTCCACAGCACCCTGGGGATCAGAGCCAGAGGCGGGAACACATACGGTAGATGGAATCTGGACCAAGTCAAGATCAGGGCGTCCGCTCCCAGAGACTGGGGGTCCCATGACCTCGCCATGTATTGCGGCACCTGATGATTCAGCCGTGAGGCCATCAGATCCACGTCCGGAGTGCCCCATCTGCTGCAGACTTCTCTGAAGACCTCCGGATGAAGAGACCACTCTCCGGCGTCCATCCCCTGCCGGCTCAGATAGTCGGCCTCCCAGTTTTCGACCCCTGGGATGTGAACTGCGGAGATCAGGCAGTTGTTGTCCTCCGCCCAGGATAGGATGCGGTGAACTTCGGCCAGAGCCTCTGCACGCCTGGTTCCTCCTTGATGATTTATATAAGCGACGGCCGTCGCATTGTCGGACTGAACCAGAATGGGTTGTCCTGAGAGGAATCTCTGAAACGCCAGGAGTGCCAGATAGATCGCCTTGATCTCCAGCACGTTGATCTGCAACGCCGACTCCGACTGAGTCCAGAGGCCTTGGGCCCTGTGGTGTAAGAACACCGCCCCCCAGCCCTTCAGACTGGCGTCGGTGGTCACCACTGACCATGACGGTTTGATGAAGGACCGGCCCCGAGACAAGTGATGTGGCTGTAGCCACCACTGCAGGGAATCCCTGGTCGGTAGGGAAAGGGTCACCAGCCGATTCAGAGAAATCGTCCTTTTGTCCCACCTGCGGAGAATCTCCAGCTGGAGAGGACGGAGGCGAAATTGTGCGAACGGCACCGCCTCTATTGCTGCCACCATGCGCCCCACCAGCTTCATCAACACCCGTAGGGATGATTGTGGTGACAGGAGGACTGCTTGCACTCCTGATTGGATCGCCATCTGTTTGACTCGTGGCAGAGACACCAGGGCTGAGGCTGTGTTGAAGTCCATGCCCAAGTATGTCAAAGACTGGGTCGGAACTAGCGTTGACTTCTGAATATTGAGGAGCCAACCGAACTGTTCCAGAGACCGCATGGTCACATCCAGGCTCTCTTGACAGAGGTGTTCTGATGGCGCCCTGACCAGCAGGTCGTCTAAATAGGGAATGACGGCATGTCCCTGCACGTGCAGGAGAGCCATCATGGAGGCCATCACTTTTGTGAACACCCGCGGTGCCGAAGCCAACCCGAACGGCAGCGCCACAAATTGGAAGTGTTCTTCCCCCACTGCGAATCTCAACCAGCGCTGATGAGCCGGTGCAATGGGCACGTGAAGGTAAGCGTCTCTGATATCTATGGACGCTAGGAAGTCCCCCTGTGACACAGCTGCGATCACGGAGCGCAGTGATTCCATACGGAACTTCCGAACCAACACGTGATGGTTGAACAACTTCAGGTCCAGTACTGGGCGGAAGGATCCGTCCTTCTTCGGGACAATAAAGAGGTTGGAGTAAAAACCCTGAACCTCTCTCCGGAAGGCACCGGGACCACCACTCCGTCCCTGCGGAGACCCTCCAACACCAGGTAAAAAGCCTGAGCCTTTTCTGGTGATGGGACCGACCGATGGAATCGGGATATCGGCTTTGACGTCAGCTCTATCCTGTAACCTCGCGAGACCACGTCTCGAACCCACTGATCTTGAACGTGAAGTAGCCACTTGTCCTGAAAGCGAGACAAGCGGCCCCCCACCTGTGGGGAGGCAGGAAGGGAGAGCGAGTCATGTAGAGGCGGGTTTGGGGGTGGCAGCTGCCGCCCCCGCCGGCTTCTTTGGACGACTCTTAGAGCGCCACTGAGAAGCGGGTTTTCCCCCTCGGTCCGCACGAGCGGACGGTGCTGATGACTGCGAGCTGGAATGAAAAGACCACTGCTTTGGGTTCCTTTTAACGGTATACCGTGGCTTAGGCTTATTCTGCGGTATCTTAGACTCAGCAGAATCCTTTATCAGCTTGTCCAGTTCGGTGCCAAAAAGCCTGTCACCAGCAAACGGAAGATTCTGCAAAATCTTCTTGGATGTGGTATCTGAGTCCCAAAGACGCAGCCACAACAACCTGCGGATCGCTATAGCATTGGCCGAAGCCACAGCTGAGCGAGTGGCAGTTTCCAGAGTCGCCGTCCTGGCGTAGTCCGCATAGGCCCTTGCCCTCTCGGTAAGTGCCAGGACCTCTGGACTGGACCTTGCCAGGTCAGAGATACCATCCAAGCAGGTAGTAATCGCTTGTAAGGTCCAGACCGTGGCAAAGTTAGGGGCAAATGAAGACCCCACAGCCTCATAGGAAGACTTGGCGAGTTGCTCGACCTGTCTATCCGTCGCATCCTTCAGCGAGGAGCTATCAGAGGCAGAGAAAAGGGAGCGTGCAGCAATCCTGGTCATGGAAGCATCCACCTTCGGGGACTGCGACCACTCCTGAAGCACCTCCTGGGGGAAGGGGAAGCGATTGTCCTTGGGTTTACGGACATAACGCCGCCCAGGGTGTAACCTGGGAGCTCTAACCACCCTTCCAAAGTTCGTGTGGTCCATGAAGGAACCACTTGGTCTAGCCTCTGGCCGCAGCCATTGATAGACCTCCTTCGGGTGCACCGTCACCTCCTCAGGGGGTGTCACGAGACGTAAGGTCTCGTTGATAGAGGACACCAGATCCTCCACCCCGTCTGGTGGTTCAGATATAGACACAGACCCGAAAGTTGAACCCCCATCATCTTCCTCACCATCAGAGGAACGCTCCTCCTCAGAGAGAGCCTGGAGCTCGGGTGACTCCTCACGACGAGCCCGCTTAAGGGGTCTCACAGCCGAAGAGGGAGACGCCCGGGGGTAACTGGACGGAGTAACTGGGCTATCCAGCCTCCTATTAAGTGCCTCCAGGGATTGCGACATGGAGGACAGCTGGGACAACAGAGATTCATTGATCTTATTCTGAGTCTCCCATGGCCCTGGGACCACCTGGACCTCAGGGTATAGCACCGGAGCTGCTGACTCAGCAGTGTCAGTCCGGGCCTCTGGGTGTCCGCAGTTATTGCAGGACCCCTCCACCAGTGTCCCATTGCATGTAGCACAGGTAACGGTGGTCTCTGCCGCCTTAGCAGCACGCTTCCTAGCTGAGGACATCGCCACAGTAGGGGAAAATAAGCCAAATTGCAGACAAAAACCGTGAGTCCCGGTGGCTTACCGACCGCAGCAAAGCGGTAGGAGGAAGCGGTGTGTGTGTGTGACCTCCGCGAAGGTTTCCGGTCTCCCCTGGAGTGCAGACGCACGCTGCATACAGATCCCAGCCGGGAAGTGAGGGGTAAAGATGGCCGCCGACAGTGAAACTGTGGGCGGCGCCGAAAACACGCGGGAAGCACACACACACGCCCATCGATGACGTCACCGCACGGGCTGCTTCCCATCCTCCAAGCAGCCTCAACATGAAGGCGCCAGAGCCCGCAGCGCGGGAATTAGTGTGAAAACACAACATACAGACTGCATGCACAAAAACATCCGCAGCCCACAGCCTCAGCCCCTGTGACACACAGGGCGGTCAGCCAGGGTGACCCCAGCACAGGGTACACCAGCAGATCCGCGGACCCGAGGGTAACGCGCGGTCTGAGTGTCAGGACACATAAAGTGACAGACACTACCCCCAGGCACA
The DNA here is from genome assembly GCA_033576535.1 of Allobates femoralis. NCBI lineage: Eukaryota > Metazoa > Chordata > Amphibia > Anura > Aromobatidae > Allobates > Allobates femoralis. Next base: position 63,231,771 of record JARQOC010000011.1, on the reverse strand, counting down.
AAGGAGACACAGAGTGCCTCAGTGCCGGTCCGGTCTGTAAGCACCATTTAGGGAGGCCTCGGACGGGGTTCAGCACCAGTCCGGGGTGTAAGCACCATTTAGGGAGGCCTCGGACTGGGCTGGCTCCAGTCCGGTCTGTAAGCACCATTTAGGGAGGCCTCGGACGGAGCGGAGCTGTGCAAGGCTCCTATCTCCCACTCTCCAGAGCCCCCCAGAGAGGGATGGAAAGGAGCGCGACAGCGTACCGGGAGAACACGAAGTGTCCAGGCTCTAGGCCCTCCGGTACCTCCACCTGCGTGTTCCACAAGGGTGAGCGGGGAGACTGTCGCAGGTCCCGACCGGAACCATTTTACCTTGTCTTCAGACGCCATCACGTAAGCTGTGAGAATGCAGTGAAGTGCAAGCAAAGCGTGATCCTCCGAGCACACTAAGTTTAAAACTGAGGATGTTCCCTGCGGTAGGGGTTTATAAGCGGAGGAGGCGGTGTCTACAAACTTGTAGTACCTAGTGTGACCTCCGGAGGGCAGTGCCCTAAACCCCATTGTCTGGGTCTCCCATTATGATGACCAGAAAATGGACAATTGCGGTTTTACAGTTGTATGTTATTAATTTCCTTACATATGAATAGTATTTTTCTGATTCAAAAAAGGAAGGAAGGGAGGGAGGGAGGGGAGCCGGGGGGAAAGTTTGGGGCCGGGACCCGATATATATAGAAAATGTATATGTTTTGTATGAATAATTTGTTATTTGTGCTTTTTCATTAATAAAATATATCAGATTTAAAAAAAAAATAAATCTGGCAAGACACCGGGCCCAGATGGGTTTACTGTCCTATATTATAAGAAGTTGCGGGAGAAATTGATCCCTCATTTGAGAGCCTCTCTAAACGCTTTGGCGGAGACAAAGGCTCCCCCAAGAAATACCTTAATGGCGACCATTACAGTTATCCACAAGCTGGGGAAATACCCTTTACAATATTCCAGTTATAGACCAATCTCATCATTAAATGTGGACATTAAATTATTTGCTAAGATTCTGGTGGGAAGATTGGCGCCCATAATGGGTGGGGTGGGTCACCCGAAACCAGGCAGGCTTTGTATTGGGTCGGGAGGCCAGGGACACCACCAAAGCGATAAATTTAATCTACAAAGTTAAACTCTCTGGTACGCCACTCATACGCCTGTCAACGGACGCTGTGAAGGCGTTCGACAGACTTAAATGGACATTCATGGAGGAAACCCTGGCCCATATAGGCCTAGGGGCGAAGATGATGAAGTGGGTGTTGTCCCTATGTTCGGTACCATCGGCCAGGATTCGGGTGAACGGCGTCCTGTCTGAGTCATTCGAGATCGCGAATGGAACCCGCCAGGGTTGCCCACTTTCCCCATTGATTTTTATATTGTCTCTTTAACCTTTATTGAGACATATCCGGGCGAACCGAGATAACTGGTGTGAAGGTGAAGTCATGTATCCGTAAAGTTGCTGCTTACGTGGATGATTTGCTGTTCTTTGTGTCGAAACCCGAGATATCTCTGCCCAACCTTCTGAAAGACCTAGTGGTTTATTGCAATCTCTCTAACTTCAAAATTAACCAGTCTAAATCTGAAGCCCTAAATATTTCTCTCCCACCCCAGCTTGTGGATGGCCTTAGAGAAGCATTCGGGTTCCGTTGGTCTAAGCGTGCTATAAACTATTTAGGATTACAGATCACAGCGGACGAACATGACCTTTATCGGGCTAATTTTCCTATCCTTTTAAGTGCAATACACTTATATCATTTGGGGAGTCATCTAGCACGAGTGATTAACTGATGTAGGAACAAAGAAAATAAAATATGGGTTCAGATTGAACATAGCTTCAACCCCACATCATCTACACACAATGACTTGGGCAGCAGTGAAACTGAAAAATAGAATTATTCTTACCGTTAATTCGGTTTCTAGGGCCCTTCCACGACAGCATAGGAGGACAGCATAGCAGGAGGTTACCTCTCCACGCCCTAATTGGGACAGGAAGCACAAGAGAGGTTAAAAGGCCCCTCCCACCTCCCACTAGCCAGTGTCTTACAAAGAACCATAGCAGGAGGAATAGGAACACATTCCAGGAAAAACAAGGAAATAGAGAGGGAATTAAGTGCTGTCGTGGAAGGGTCCTAGAAACCGTATTAACGGTAAGAATAATTCTATTTTCTCCAGGCCCCTTCCACGACAGCATAGGAGGAATACCAACGAATTGATACCTAGGGGGGGACCACAGCCTGCAGGTCATCCTGCAAAAAGCCAAATCCCTGGGGGATCCCAGATCCAGACGATAAGGTTTTGCGAAGGTACGCAGGGAGGATCACGCAGCAACCGCGCAGAGCTGCTACGGAGAAGCCCCTGCCCAACGTTCCCAGAAGACCGAGGCAGCTCAGGCAGAAGGGCAGGAAAACCCGAAAGGCGACAGAACCCGCTGGGCAAGGCAGGAACTGTAATGGCACGGGTGTTCCAGGGGGCCACGGGACTCGTAGCCCCGGTCGTGCCTACATGTCGGCCAAAGGGTGGAAGAAAAAGGTTGGGAACTATGCGCCAGGGTACCATCACCCCAAGACAATCTAGCCTGGTCCTACGATCATTAAGGAATGGAAGTCGACCTCCTTCGGAGTCCGAGGATATCGACAGGAGGAAGGAAGGACAATCGACTGGGAGCGATGAAAATGAAGGGACCAGCTGAGGGACAACGCTGTCAGCACGGACAGTGAAATATGGGTCCCGGACGGACAAAGCCAGAAGCACCCCGACCCACCGAGCAGACGTAATCGCCACGAGAAAAGGAGTCTTGCGAGACCACAACCGGACATCACGGGAAGAGAGCGGGCCAGAGGGACAACGTGACAGGCCAGCTAGGACCACAACGAGAGCCCAGGCAGGAGTAAGAACCCTTCGCGGACAAAGCCTGGAAGCAGACACCATAAATCAGCGAACCCAGGGAAAAGTCGCCCAAACTGCACCAAAGAGTGGGCTGAGAGCCAAAACCAGCCCACAAAGTGGCTGGTGTAAGTTCCAGGTCCAAACCATACTGGAGAAAGGCCAGACAGCACGAGACATCTGGAAGGACGAGAACCACACCAAGAGAAAAATCGCATCCATACCGCATTGTAAATCGCAGATGGGACCTGCCTACGGTTCCCCGGTAAGGTAGCCACGAATTTTCCAGACAGGCCCGGAGCCCTCAGTACAGGGGCCCAGAAGCCACGCAGCTAAGCTGAGCCACCATGGATCCGGAGGACACAGCAAACCCAGAAACAGTAAGGAGGGGTCAGGGCCCAAAACCACCAGACCAATGAGATTGAGACATATAATCAAGGTGTACCAGCTCCTCCTCGGCCACCGAGGAGCCACAAGGATTGTCAGAACATCGCCGTCCCTGAACCTCCTCAGGGGACCTGCCTGAAGGGAAATAGGCGGGAAGCAAAAGCGAGATGAGAGAGCCACACCAGGGAGAAATATGTGGAGTCTCCGAGGGGAGCTGGGTGCGAACAGGATGAAGGCCGGGGAGCCTATCATGCCATCAGAGAGCAGAAACCACCCTGGTCCAAGCTCTACACTCCTGGGTGGAATATCTGGCGGCGTAGGAAATCCGCTGGAAAGAGCAACAGTCTTGTCAGGGGAACTGTTGAAGGAGAAAGGAGGAACAGTTCTGCCCAAAGGTAGAACAGGGAGGACCCAGACAGCAGGGCGCAGGACCATGGAACCCCTGATGACGGAGGGGAGCCACCGAGGTGACAACGACTGAAGACGCCCAAACAAGAGATCCCATGAGCAGACCTCGAGCAGCAAGGAGGGCTTCCGCGACCGCCCCAGCTCCCGATAGAAGGAGGACTGTGAACACATGGCGCGACCCCATAACCCCTGTACCGGGGTGTGGGCACTTGCTGCCCCCCCCATCCCCAGCGGCCATAGTCAGAGGGATGCCTGGAGACCGAACCGAGGAAACCCCTGTCAACAGGTTGAAACCCGGATGTGTGGGACGAAGGAATCTGTCCCAATGAGACAGAATGTGGTTGGGAAGGGCTCGAGAGTGGGCCCGAGTCCACAAGACAGATGGAATGCCGGATGACAAGGATCCCAGAGCCGAAAGTGCCGACGGAAGGGAGGGCGACTGCTGTGGGCTCCAGGCAGGAAGGCATGAGCGGAGGGAGCAACTAGAAGGAAGACGTCCCGACATGGCAGTAAACAACTGCACCGACCCCGCAGAAAGGCCTCCACCGCCGTTAATAGCTCCGAGAAAATACAGGGAGTCAAGGAGAGCCCAAAGGGAAGGACAGTGAATTGGAAGTGCGAAGATGAGGAACTTCCGGTGCAGAGGATGAATGGGAACGGGGAAGCAAGAGTCCTTCAAATCGGTTGTAGCCATCTGGTGGTGTCGCCCATCAACAGAATCGCCGAGTGGAAAAGACTCCATCCGGAAACGCTCGTACCTGACATGTAGGTTGAGCGTGTCAGGCAGATAAGGACCTGGGAGACCCCAGACGGCATCCTGACCAAGAAGAGGTGGGAGTAGACCCAACCCCACCCCCTGGCTTGGAAATGGGGAAACAACCTTTGCCTGCAGGAAGTCCTGCACCCTTGCGTATAGGATACCTTGCGCGCCCTGCGAAGGCAGGGCGGGGACCTGGGGATCCGGTGGGGAGGAGACCCCAACTCGAAGAGGAGCCGAAAGGACCCCCATCACCCACCGGCAACAAAATCTGCCGCCACTGGGGGAGAAAGGCTGCAAGTCGGCTTCCCCTCCCCCACCTGGACTGAGTCACTGTTAGTCAGGTTGCTGCTGCTGCAGACGGGAAGGGACAAGGATATTGTCCCCTCTACCCTTCTGGGAACTCCACTGTCCGGATTACCCAGTCCCGTGGGGCTGGGAGATCCGAGGCACCGAGGAACAAAATGGCCGTGTCCTGGGGGGCTCGTGCACCACAAGAGCCCCGCGGACAGTCGCCTTCTCCAGGATCTCCTCCAAAGCCGGCCCGAATACCAAATCACCTTTGAAGGGGATCGAGCCGAGCCGCAGTTCGGAAGTGGGAAGTGTCCACACCGACAGCTGGCAGAACCCGATATCCTGGCTGCCAAACGGACTGAGTTCTTGGAAGCGACTGCTAGTAACAGGGTGCCGCCAGGGCAAGGGAAAGGAATCAAGGAGTACTACCCTAGGGTGCCCAGTGAAACATGGGATACCCACAGATCCAGCCAGTTAAGGAGGGATCTAGACACACAAGAAGCGATATTCGCCCGTAAGCTAGAGGAGGAGGCCTCCCATGATCACTTCATAAAACACTCAATTGTTCGGTCCATCGGGCCTGTAAGGTGGGACATATATATATAAAGGAGAGTGCCCGTACCCCCTCACGTCCACCCTTTGGGACAACCCAGGGGAACGTGCGACTGAGATCACTCTGGAATCGTTCCTCAGGAAACCCCATTCCTGAGAGATAAGAGTCAGAAAGGAGGAATGAACCGGAAAGCAGATGTAAGCCCAGCAAACCACTCGTCCTGACGGAGGAGAGGACTTGCTCCTCTCACAACCCATAGTGCTCTGAACAGCCCCAAACAATTCCCCCATGGTAACTGAGGAAACAAGGAATTGTCTAAGCCCAGCCTGTCAGGAAGAAGAGGCTACAGTGGGCATATCAGAGGCTGAATCAAAGACCTCAGAGCCAGAAGGGGCAGCCTGGAACATTCCTTTTTTTTTTAGGGGAGGAAGGCCCGGCTTTAGGAGCCGCAGGTGCGAGGGAGGTCAGGGAAGCCTGTACGTTCTGCTCTACCCTGGACCACCTCACCAGGCAAGGGAGAGCAGCCCAAAACATGGCGTCCGCGCAGCTCCGACAGTCTCATCCCAGCACAATGGGAAGCCCTTTACACAAGCTGGCCATGCAAAAGCATTCCCAGGGACAGAGTCGTCTCCCCAGGAAAACCCACAGGGTAAGGGACTGTCATCCGGACGCAAAGGACCCCCCACCACCACCAACAGCTTACTGAGGCAGGGGGAACACTGGGCAGTGCCTGATGCATGGGCACCACCGTACAGGAACTTACCGTGGTTCAGTCTGTTTCAGGGCAGCCTACATCCAGAAAGGCCTGCCCCTCCCAGTGTCTGAAAAAGGTTCCCCACCTCCTGTGCTGGGTCCTGGGCAGGCCGCCTCAGGGGAGACGTGCCCGCACGCTGCCCCACCGAGTCCCGACGCCGGGACCCGGAAGCGCCGCTCTCCCGCCGGGAAAGCACCTGACCAGAAGTCCCGCCCACCAGCGTCACTTGCGGCCGCGCGGGATAGAGTGCATGCGCGCGGGAAGCAGCCGGCAGGCTCCCCCAGCAGAGGAGGCCGCCGACCAGGGATACCACAGCCCCCGGGGATCCGGAGGGCCAGGCATTGGTCCCATAGTACAACACCATGGAAGCAGTAGAGGAGGAGCCGAGCCCGACCAAGACTGCCCAGCATCAAAAGAAAAAAGGTATGTTGAAGCTCGCTGGCCGCCACAGCACAGAGAAAAAACCTCTCCATGCCCCATGGGGACAGGAAAGACACTGGCTAGTGGAAGGGGCCTTTTAACCTCTCTTGTGCTTCCTATCCCAATTAGGGCGTGGAGAGGCAACCTCCTCCTATGCTGTCGTGGAAGGGGCCTGGAGAAAACGACCTTCTCAACCACCCATCTATTGGGTCTACATTATTTATTTGCAGTCATGCATTAGTCAGGGCATCGATGATTCCTAGAGATTCAATCTTGGTTCCAATACTTAGCCACCCAAATTTTACACCGAGTGTAGCAGACCCAATTTTCAATCGTTGAATCAAGGCAAATCATTTCTTCCACAGTCTCCCGCCTAGAGTAGTTTCATAGATCTAGAACGGTATTTGAAACTCTCTGCCAGGGATCGGGCGCATGTAGACATGCGCTTTGTAAAACATATGCGCTGCTGATCTCCCCCGTGGATTTGTCGACACCACTATTTATGCTGCATTAGGAGGCTGACCTGGCAATAGAGCTCAGCGCAGAACAGAGAACTAGGATTTACACTCTGGCTCATGCCACTTCGATTAGCTCAAGGTTTCAGGAGGCAAATTAGAAGGTACATGGTCCCCTTGCGCATACATACGTTCCCCTCTTCTGACCCAATGTGCTGGAGGTGCGATGAGGCGGAGGGCGCTTTTTGCTCCAAGGTGAGTGAGATCATCCAGATGGTCATGGATTATAAAGGGTAACTGGACCCGGCACTATATATGCTCCATCATTGTGAGATGCCTATTAATAGATATAAGTATTCCCTATGGCGCTTTCTGGTGAGGTAAGCGAGGACATGTATACCGGCTCTCTGGAGGAGGGCGACATGTCCACCGATCTCAATGTGGATATTGAAGGTAAATTACCTCAAGTTCATGGAAGATTTAACAATTTAACATCTACAATTCATGACTGTTATACAAGATTAAGAAATACGTGGTTTAGTTGGATGCAGTTCCAGCAGTCTGACACATAAGGAGTGTAGGGAAACATGTGTTGATGGGTCTGATACATATTCATAGGCAGTTGTTCAAACTCAGTGGCAGCAGTCTTGTCTCAGTGAAGAGAATCTTCAACACTTTGATTTTACCCCCTCTCTGCTTTTCTTTACTCTCCTTAAGTTTAAGTTTTCACCTTCATGTCTTCTTAGTTTTTGAAGTCTATTATTTTCTTCCTAGCCATTTCGCGGTGATGGCAGGGAGTGTCTGTTTTAATTTGTGATTTTACAATACTACATATTCAGATTGTTGATCTCTTATTTTCCAATAGAAATGTTAAATTAAGAATTTAAATTAAAAAAAAAAAAGGAAGAAAGAAAGAAAGATGCAGTATCAGTGCTCTCGTGGATTACATGCAGTCAAAGGGGACCTGTCAGCTCGTTCGACCCCCTAACCTATCACTACTTGTCCCTGCACCTTGGTAGTTGATCACTAACCATCCGTCTGAGCTAAACGTGCCCTATAAAGTTTAAGAAAAAATTACTTATAACTTACAAGCAGTCTGCACCCGGAGACTGGAAAGGCAGGCTCCGGGGCTCCATTCTCCCCTCCTCGCTGGCTTTCAGCATGCCCCGTTGGGCATTCATTGTGCTGTGCCACCACTTTTTGAAATTCACGCCTCCTTTGCTACTATGATGGGCCGAAACGTCATATCGGGTCCGGTGCATTGTGGGGGCTGATCATAGTGCCGACCCGGCTCATGCGCAGTGTGCATACTGAAGTTGAGCCAAACACGTCATATCCGACCTGGTGCATTGTGGGCGCTTATGACGTGCACTGTTTGGCTTCAATATGCGCTCTGCGCATGCGTCAGGCCGCACACGTGATAGGCCCCTACAATGTATTGGGCTGGATAGGACGTTCCGGTTGGCTCATGATAGCAGCAGACGAGGCAGAAATTTGAAAAAGAGGTGGAACAGCTGACTGATGATGCCCAGCAAGGTGTGCTGAAAGACAGTGAGTAGGGGAGAACGGAGCCCGCCTTTCCAGTCTCCGGATGGAGACTGCTTGTAATTTATAAATAATTTTTCTTAAACTTTATAGGGCACATTTAGCTCAGACAGGGATGGTTAGGGATCAGCTACCAAGGTGCAGGGACAGGTAATAAATTTGGCTCAGTGTTCCCAGTCTTACTTTAATGGCATATCCACAGGATATCAAATATACAGTATATGCAAGTCCCACCCCCTGCAAATGGCTTGAGAACAGGGGTCCATCGCACACTGCTTCAGTGTAGAGGTGGTCGGAATTCTTATACAACTAAATTGAAATTATAAACACCTTTCCACTAACCACATTGTGCAATAGGCTGCATTCTAGATAGATACAGGTTCCATTGGTAGGACCTGTATATCATTTTCCATTGATGGGATATATCGGTCTATTTTTAGACTGTCCAAAAAGTCAGAAAATGAAGTTTACACCTCTTATGAGCAGGAAAGGCGCATACATTTAATGTTTTCTGGTGTAGAGCTTAATAAATGTCTAAAAGCACAAACCCTCCGGGTACACCGCACCCATTTTGACTTGTTGAGGACAGTGCAGGTACAATTTGTGACAATTAAATTTTGCACTACATCAAAACTTTACCTGGAAGTCCAAGATGATTCTTCAAGGAAAACATTCAACACATGATATGTTTGGAAGAGCTCAATCACTTGAGCCTGCAAAGAAATACGTCCAAAAGAAATACTTTGTTAGATATATTTATAGTTGTATCAGCAGAGACTGCCTAACCGCAAAGAAAAAAAAATAGTTGCTGCTTAGAAGCCTCAGCCATGGAAATACAGGCTTAAATGCATTTCTCAGTGCAAGTCCCACTGACATCACATACTCTGTTCTAGATCCCAAGTTGAAGATGAAAATTTGAATTATTTCAAATAATGTCATGTTTAGAAGACTGCCCCATACTAGAACACCATAGTGTATTAAAGTTATCCCATCTTCAGGTCAATTCTAAGGTGAGGGTAACTGAATGCAGACAATCAGTCTTCATTAAAGTGGACAAATTAATTTAGGACATGCAGTCAAAAAACATGCTTGTACACACAGAAAGTACAAGCTGCGAACTGCACCTGGGTTTGGATTGACCAAAACTGCATAGTGCGGCTTTATATCACTCAATCAAGGCTTGGTTTCACACATTTTAGACTCTCCATTAGCTCCCCCCCACCTCAAAAAAAAAAAAAAAAAAAAAGATCCAGACAAAACTGACAGATCTATTGACTGCAATGATCTAAACTGAACTGATTGTATGCAACTTTGGGCTCCACTTCATTATTTCCCTACTAGTGTGTCTTTTATGCCAGAAACAATAGTGCAATTACAGACTTCAGAGCCTATTTTCCTCATTATACCTCAAAGCCAAAGGCCATTTTTACACATCTATGTTGCACAGTCCAAGGCTACTTTCACACAGCGTTTTTGTGCTGTCCGAGGGGATCAGACTTTTTGCAAGACCCCTCTGACAGCAACGGATCCAAACTGATGTCTGCAATCGGATGCCAAATAGGCATCCGATTCCGATATTTTGCAGCATCAGTTTGGATCCTCTCTCCTCTCCCTGCTCCTCCTGTCACCTCACTTCTCTCTCCCTCTTGTCACCTTTCTCCCCTCCTCTCTCTGCTCCCTCTTTGTCCCCCTCTTTCCAGACCTTAAAAAATAAAAAAAATCTTTATTCTCACCTATCCACGACTCCCACGGTGCTTCCAGCTGTCTTCTTCTGATCCACAGGACCTAGCGTGATGTCACAGTCACATGACCGTTTACCGCGGTAACCGGTCATGTGACTGTACTGTGACATCACGCCAGGTCCTAGAAGCATAGAGCGCTGGAGGCATCGCTGGATCGCCTGAGAGGGGAGAACAAGGAGATTTTTGTGTACTCACCGTAAAATCCTTTTCTCTTAGCCTCTAATTGGGGGACACAGACCGTGAGTGTTATGCTGCTGTCCACTAGGAGGCGACACTAGGCAGAATCTGCAAAAGAGTCAAGTGGCTCCTCCTCTGCGGTATACACCCCTGGAGCAGGAAGTGCTTCTCCAGTTTTGTGCTAAAGCAGTAGGAGAGTTAACAGAGAATAACAGTGACACAGGAAGTCTACGCAGGCAACCTATGTAAACAAATATAGTTAACAAGGTAATAACAGTGTAACAAGGCCTGAAACCAAACAGGCACGTGTGTAAACTGTTAAGAGTTAGAGTGATACTAGTACCACAAGGCCTGAAACTAAGCAGGCGCATGTGAAAAACAGTGAAGAGTTAACGAAGCATAATCGTATAACAAGGCCTGTAACTAAACAGGCTCACAGTACTACAAGGCCTGGAGCTAAACAGGCACAAGTTTAAACAGTCAACAGTTAACAGAGTGATAATAGGCAAACATGTGTAAACATGTTAACCATGCAACAGCTGAGAAGCTATGTGAGAACTGAAGAAAAGGCCCATAAGAGCAATAGGGTTGGTGCTATTAGAGGCTAAGAGAAAAGGATTTTACAGTGAGTACACAAAAATCTCCTTTTCTCCTTCGCCTCATTGGGGGACACAGACCGTGGGAAGTCCCAAAGCAGTCCCTGGGTGGGGAAAGAACAATGGAACTAGTGACACTGAGCATGGTCAGTGAAGAACTATGCACCGACAGGCGGGCTGCTGCCGCCTGGAGGTCATGTAACACCCAGACCTGCGTTTGTCGAGGACTGAGTGCAAGCACTATAGTGGCTTGGGTATGGGTGTAGGCTGACCCTTTGGCTGCCTATACACTTGTTGCGCCGATACCTCTTACTGAACTGTCCAGGAGGCTTCCACGGCCGCAGTAGAAAGTGCCGTGACCTGCCGGAAGGGATGAGTTTTCGAAGGTATAAGCGTCTTGGATGGTTAGAGGAATCCACCTGCTTAGGGGAGCTTTAGAGGCTGACGTGTCTTTATGTCTGCCCATTGGAAGAAGGATAAAGGAGAATTCGACCTCTTAGAAGGGCACTGTCCTGGATACCTAGACGCGTAGGGCCCTGACAAGGTCCCGCATACGTAGGTCCTTCGCGACCGGACGGACTGGAGTCGGCCGCGGCGATGGCAGAGAGATTTCTTCATGTAGGTGGAAGAAGTAAACCTACCTTAGAAGAAGAATGGAACCAGCCATAGGACAATCTTGTCCAGATGGAAGACTAGAAAAAGATGGATTACATGAAACCGCTGCAAGTACAGATACTCCTGCAGAGACAAATAAATGCCACCGAACCATACTATTTGGATGAGGATGCTAAAGGTAACATCCCATCGAGGCTGAAAAGGTGGTTCTTGTAGTGCCGTGAGGACCAAGTTAAGGTCCCCACGGGTGTAGTCTTGTGGTATGGAGACCCTAAATAGCAGACTCTTCGAAGGAAGGATTTCATAGACGTCTGGTGGCAAGACGTGTTTGTAAGAGGGTGAAACAGCTGAAAAAACCTGCTGTGTAAGAGACCCTAAGGACAGACCCGAGTCTAGGTCTGAGTGGAAGAAACGGAGAGTCCCTGGTATGAAGTAGGGCCAAGGGGAATGACCTCTAGAGGTGCCCCAAGCAAAAAACCAAAACGATTACACATGTGAGATGGAATATCGCTGATAAAACTAGGTCTCAAAGGCTACGCCATTAACCTCGGATGTGAGGAATTCAGGGGGAGAACTGGCCGTGATCGAGCAGGTGTGGACGGTCTGTGAGATGTCCTGGTACTGCTGCTATAAATTGGACGAGTCTGCGCACCGAGTGCGTGTGGGTCAGTCTGAGACCGCGAAGATGGTCCTGCGACATTCTCGTTTGATATTCCAGACTGTTAGTGGGGAAAGAAAATAGGAGATACAGATACCGGTCCAGGCTTGGACTAGTGCGTTTGTCCCACTGACTGTGGATCCTGAGACCAGGCCAGGAAAGCCGGGACCGTGGCATTGAGGCATGACTCCATCAGGTCCATATCTGTGGTTTCCTGGCGTTGGCGTTTCGACGGAGGACTTCTAGATGAAGGGGCCAGTCCCCTGAGTCCATTCCTTGGTGGATTAGGAAATCCGCCTCCCAGATGTGTACACATGGTATGAGAACAGCTGGCAGTACAGTGTTCCAAGGATTCCCCCTAGTATGTGGCAAACTTGTCATCGCTTAGAGACTGAAGGTTCCACCCTGGTGGTTGAGATATGCCACAGCTGTGGCATTGTTACTGTATCCTGACATGTTCAAACGCCAGAAGGTGACTGAAAGATTTCAGTACTAGAGATAGTGCACGAATGTTCGTAGGTTAAGGGGCATCTTCGAGACAGGGCAAGACTACTGTCATGTGCATTGTGATGGGGGTACATCGCCCCCATCCTGTTCTCGTGCAACACCTGAGCATGGATAATTGCAAAGGCCGGCGATTCAGCTGAGCCAATGGAACTGACTCCCAAGCTGCCACTATGCTGTCTAGGACTCTTATGGCAGTTGTGAAGGATTGAGACCTCTGACGGAGGCTGCGGATTCCAAGACGAAGAATCCGTGACTTGTCTAGGGAAATTTGACTAGAGCTGTGAATGTGTTGCATCTAAAAGGCCGCTGTGTTCATGCGATGCTGTGTGTCCAATATGTCCGAGACTCCATACGTGATGCTGTAGCATGTGGCCGTTAGGAGTACGCAGCGGAACTGGGACTCCTGGAATGTGTGTGCTGTGCTGCAGCATGTGCCTTGGAATTGCGGTAGACCTGTGGCGGTCGATCCCACAGAGTCTTCGTAACGAGCACGGTGCAAATGCCACTGTGATCGCAGTCCTTTAAAGTCATGCATTGATAAGAGTCATCCAGATATAGGAGACTGCTGAAATGCAGTATAGACATTGCCAACTTCAGGCTGGGAAAAAGCATTATATTATTTGCGCTTCAGTCCTTTTCAGCCTTGCCCCACCCCCTGTGCTGACGCTTCGGAGACTCAGACGTCAGGCGGGCGTGGCGGGCCGAGGGCGGGCGGTAAGCCAGTGAGTCACGGCTAGGCCAAAGCCTCGCGTAAAACGCGGGGCCCGGGAACGGCAGAGGCCCGGCGCGGAGGTCTGGAGGGAGCCGGAAGTCAGGAGCGGCGCTGGCCGAAACCGGAGGCTGCACCCACAATAGTCCAGTCGCCGGTGACCTGCGCTGCACACAGCAAGCGCTATCCCACCGTGAGTATTCTCTTTTTGACTCCTGAGTCGAGAAGGGACAGATTGCATGGAAGCAGGTTCGGGTCACGGTCATACGGGGTCCAGAAGGGCCCATCCATTGGGTGAATGTGGTCGGGGGTCCGCGAGGTCCTGCTTTGAAGCGGGCTGTGCAGAGTGCTCACTCGTGTCATCTCAACCCAAATACCTAATATAGGTATAGTGAGGAGATTGGCGACAGGGCTCGTATTCCACGTTCTGCGACCCAGGAGAATCGTCTTTGTAGTCTGGGGACGGAGGCCGGCCAGGCCTTGTGCCGTCGCAGCTTCAACCCGAGTCCCCAACAGTGGGGAGTCGAGGAAGGAGTATGGCATATAGCAATCTCGGCTATGACCCAGCGCCTCCAACAGTGGGGAGCTGAGGACGGAGTATGGTATGGGTCTCAGCTTCCAGAGACCCGTAGCTAAATTATTTGTGCAGTTGCGGATCACGGTGTTTCGTGAGACTTGACTGTCTTGTGAGACTTGACTGTCATCACCGCCAACCAGAGCTCCAGCTGTGGATTTGGAGAGGATTGGCGAACGGTCCTGGGACCCTTGCAGTTGTCAGGTAATTGTAGGTTACATCAACTTCAACTGGGCTCTCCAACAATAGAGGGCCGAGGAAGAAACCTGCGAGTTAAACTCTTAATTCCACCACAAAGTAGTTCTCTCAACTGTGTGGGGGCCTGGAGTTGGATACCAGGGGGATCCATTTGAGGCTGTAGCCCATTGAAGGTTGCCAAGCTTTTTCTTAGGAAACTGCAGCAGGGAGGAAGCACCTCTGCGTGCCCTGAGTGTTGCAGTAAGGAGGGAGCGCCGCTGCGTTCCTTGACGCTGGGCCCCAGCTGCAAGGCATGTGTCTTGAGGGCTGCAGCGGAGGAGAAACACTGCTAAACCCATTAGGCACTGACTTGATAGATGCAGCAAAGGGGTAGGGGGGGCCTGCTAAGCTCCAGATCCTGGCACCTGCTGCTGTTGTGTCATCATGTAATGGCCACTGAGGGCACCTGGCCCCAGCTGTACTGTGCGGAGCTGTCGCAGGGGGAGAGGGGGGGGGGGGGGGGGGAAGTATGTAGTAGGGAAGAAGACCACAGAGCCCCTGGCTATCATGTGCAGCAGGGGAGAAGCGTGTGGCGCTGCAGCAGGGAGGGAGCCCTGCTCGGCTCCGCTGTACAGTGTGTGCATAGAGAAAGCTTTAAGTTTATATAAGCGTTAGCCCACTGAGCCACCTCATCTATTGTAATGGCCGCCACTGCTCGTGTGGGGGCTGTAGGGAAGGGAAGTCTTTATTGAAGTTAAGGGGCTCCTGTTCTGTATCAGGGCTTTTTAACCTCTGAGTGCCCTAGTCACAGCTCAGGGCTTGTATGGGCAGAGGGGGGGGTCTCTGACAAAAAGGCGCGCATGAAGTCTCGCAATGAGCGAGAGGTGCCAGAAATAGCCGTCCTGCCCCCTGTGCAGCTTCAGTCCGCCCCCTCCATGACGTTGTCCGCGTCATTCTCGTCATCTAAGAGGCGGGCCGGGGGTGGGAAAAGAGGCGGCAGCTCTGCGCTAGTCCGAAGCCGCGGCCTCAAGTAAAAATAGAGGCCGCAAATGATGGCAGGCCGGCGCGGAGGTCCGGACCCGGCCAAACCCAAGGGGCTGGGGCCACATGAGCACTGGCACAGAGCAGCCCCCCATCAGAAGAACCCAGAGGACTGGGTCTCCTGGAAGTGAAGGAGAGGGTGGCAGCTCCCATCAGGAGAACTGGGTCTCCTAGAGTCCAGGTACTGTGCTGGCTCTGTAAGGAATCCAGAAAAACTGGTGCTCCTGCTCACAGTATGGGCCCCTTCAGGAGAGAGCAGCGAAGGCTGATCTCCTGGAGTGAGGGAAGAGATGCTGCAGCAGGGTGGCAGCCCCATCAGGAGAGCCCAGGGGGACTGGGTCTCCTGAGGTCCAGGTACTGTGCTGGCTCTGTAAGGAGCCCAGAAAAACTGGTGCTCCTGCCCACAGTATGGGCCCCCTCAGGAGAGAGAGCAGCGAAGCTGATCTCCTGGAGTGAGGGAAGAGATGCTGCAGCAGGTGGTAGCCCCCATCAGGGGAACCCAGGGGGACTGGGTCTCCTGGTCTTAGAAAACCAGTGTAGGCCGTGGCAGGAATGGCCTGGGGTGTCCATCAGAGGTACTCAGCCAGGCTGAAGCTTCTGGAGTGTGCTGCGGTAGATGCAGTGTCCCCCGGCCCCTTCAGGAGCATTCAGCAGAGCTGGGGCTCCTGGTTCTGCAGAGTTGAAGAGTGCTGCGGCCCGTGTTCATCAGAAGCACTCAGCGAGCTGAGGCATCTGGATAGTGACTTTGCAGCATGTTTGTGCCCTACCTGCGGTGTCTCAACCTAAAAGGCCCGGGGGGGTGAGGGTGATTAGGGAGGGATGCTGCCGTCCACCTTCAGAGGGCTCCAGTGCAGCCTCGACCTCAACCCAGGGTCCCCAACAGTGGGGAAATGGGGAAGGATGACCCTCGTCTCAACCTCAACTGGGCACCCCCAACAGTGGTGGGCCGAGGAGGGAGCGGCATGTGGGGGGAATATGTCTTCCTCAACCAGGAGCCCCCACAGTGGGGGGCCGAGGAGGGACCATGCCGGGAGTCTCGTTAGAGACCCACTTTTCTTCTTCTTGAAGTAAAAAATTCAAAAAGTGAAAAATTTTAGGAGCAATAACATTTGTGTGTGCCTCCTATCGACACTAAGCAAAAACTGGAGGAGCACTTCCTACTCCAGGGGTGTATACTGCAGAGGAGGAGCCACTTAACTCTTTTGCAGATTCTGCCTAGTGTCGCCTCCTAGAGGACAGCAGCATAACACCCACGGTCTGTGCCCCCCAATGAGGCGAAGGAGAAAAAGTTTTTTTTATTTTTAACCCTTTATTGTTACTAGATGTCACTTCTGCAATGTATGAATATACATTGCAGAAGTGAAATTAGATGGCACAGAGCGATTTTAGTGTACGGAGCATGCTCAGTACACTAAAATCGGGTCCGAGAAACGATCAGCTGTTTCTTTGGACCCACGCTCCATAGGCCCCATGTTATTTGGCACGGATCAGGTCGGATCCAATTCGGCCCGATTAGACCCTTTGATGTCTTGTGGAATAAGGCAGCGTGATTTTTAACCAAAGTGCAGTGTTGGTTTTGTTTTTAGCTGCCGATTGTGTAAATCTTTGTAGTTTTTAACCTTGAATCCTCCCTACTTCAATTTTCTGAAATAATGACGTTTGGGTTTTAATTGGCTGTAATCCATAATTATCAACATTTACAGAAATTAACACTTGAAATGCATCACTCCGTTTGTAATGACTATATAATATACGCATTTTGCATTCAATTACTGAAATAAATTAACTTTTGGATGATATTCTAATTCATTGAGATGCACTAGTATTTGAGAAAGCAAGGGGCCCGTCACACGGTGCCACCTCACTGGAGATGTCGGTGGCGACTGGGGGGAGCGCGCACGCTTTGGCGCCACGTGTGACGGTACCCTTAAGTTTTCTTCAGGAGACCTGCGGAGAACAAATTCTCAGACCATAAAACACATGTGAAAACAGTACAATAGGAACCTCAATGCAAGCAAATTATCAGCAATCAATTACAGGGAATCTGTCAGCAGGAGTTTGCTACCTCATCTGACAGCAATATAATATAGGCAAGGAGATTATGAAACCAGTGAGGCATCACAGATTAATTGGGTTTGGCCATTCTTAACTATCAAAGAATTTCACAGGAATCTGAGAAGATCAGTGGATATTAGATCTGCGCTGCTGCAAAAAACAAGCCCTCATATGTCAATATTGACGGAAAAATAAAGTTATAGTTCTTGGAATTAAAGGAGGAAAAAACAGAAAACTGAAAATCGCCTGGGGATGACAGGGTTAAATGCAGCTGTGTGACTAATGTATTCCAGTGCCAACCTCAATCCAGGAACACAGCACTGCAGAAAAAGAATATGTGAGGCACCGCCGGCATGGTCCTCATGGCCGGGGCGCGTCACATGCAGGATCAAGGTATGATCCTGTGCACACTGGCCGGTTTGACTGATAATGCTGTGTGAACCAACTGTGAACACAAGGTTTCATGTTACTAATGAGTGGCAGTGAGAGTGGGATGAGATCGAGGAGTCCCTAAGGAATAAGGGCTGAGTGCTGACAACCGGAACACAGGGAGTTAACCTGAGCTGTGTGAAAGGCTGATTAACAGCAGCTAAGGGGGTGTGTCGAGGTAGGAGTGGCTGGCACGATAAGAGGCAGCCAGCTGAGTGATTGATTTAGATCCATTTTCAGCCAGACATCAGCCTGAGAGGATGTGGGCTGATTACCAGCCTGAGAGCTGAGCAGAGCCAGTCTGTGTGAGGGACTGGGAATGCAAGTCCATGCCGCCATGTTGAGATGGTGAAGGGAGCATGCTAGCTCCATGCCGGTGCCGAACCACCGGGGTCGTGTCTGCACCTGAAGGGGGAAGCCGTGGTTGACCCGTGGACGCTGGTCCGGGCGTGGTTCACCACACGTCCGGGAAGGGGCCCGTGGGGATGCCTGGTGGAACCTGTGACAGGTAGCGAGACCCGGATCCGTGCCCGGTAAGAAAGCAGTTCCTGAATGATTGTGTGAACTGTGCACCTTGGGTGTAAATCATGCTAGGCGAGTGTAGCCGCCATTAGGTCCAGTGAAGGACCTGTTGAACCTTATAAGTACTGTATGGCTTTTTAAAAGACCAGCGAGTGAATGTAGCCCTATAGGGGCCGATGTATGGAGTGTGCCAGGCGGGCATAGACCGCCCTTGGGACCGACTCAGTGGAGTCAGTTAAAGGTCCTGATGAACCGGGATGAATGTAGCCCTTCGGGAGGCGAATGAATGTAGCCCTTTGGAGGCAATCGTGTATAGTGTGCCAGGCGGGCATAGACCGCTTTTGGGTCCGAGTCAGAGCACTCAGTTAAAGGACCTGATGAACAGGAATGTATGTGGGCCCTTCGGGAGGAGATTGTATGTAGCCCTTCGGGAGGCGATTGTATGTAGCCCTTCGGGAGGTGATTGAATGTAGCCCTTCGGGAGGCGATTTTATGTAGTGTGCCAGGCGGGCATAGACCGCCTTTGGGTCCGAGTCGGAGTACTCAGTTAAAGGACCTGATGAACCGGAATGTGTGTATGAGAGGTCAGAAGCAGGGGTTAGAAGGGCTCCCGTACTGGGTAACGTGTGGTTGACCTCACAGGTTACTAGGGTTTGCCAATCCCTGTTCTGAGCCCAGAGGAGCCACAGTCCATGGATGTGTATGATGGGCTGTGAGCGAGTGAAAGGATGTGTGTGGTCCATGGTGGCTTATAGGATGGATCACATATTGTATGTAAGAACCCGGTCAGGCTGGAGTCCTGATTCCAGGGTAGTTTGAAGCTGGGGAAATAGAGGCAGGCGGCTGGTTCCGCCATTGGGACCCATAGGGCCCGTTGATATGGTACTTGATGTTAAATGTATGTGAAATGTATATAGGCCGGAGGCCGTAGCCACCACGGGAGCTGTTAGTAGAGCTCCAATGGGGACAGAGAGATGGTTACAGGTCCCGGGTTACTATAAACGTTATGTGCAATATATGTATTATGTAATGTTATATGTAAATGTATGGTGTATTTATGTATGGTGTTTTTAATCAATGTGATATGTGTCAAACATGCTACCCGGGTTATGTTATTAATATGTGAAAATAAACGGGTAGACATTGGTTAAACTTATAAACACGTGTTTGTTGTCGTTTTGCAAGCGGGTTCCCCGGTTGCTACCTCACAAGTAGCAGATATGTTCAGGGCCAGAAGTCCTTGAAAAATATGGAAGCCTTTAGAAACAATATATATTTTTCATAAACCGTAACCATTTTATTTTTTTACCACCATAAATTAAAAGTACAACAACACTTTGTAGCATCATTGATTATTCGAGGAATCAATTTAGTGATAATTTTTAAAATTCGCAATTCTTGTGTAAAATCTGTCGTAAAGGAATACAGATTTTCTTTTAACGGAAATTAGAGATGGCAGCATGTGCTCAGAAAGTTCTATGGAGAAATGTAACTTTGGTTTCAGGAGAACGTGTAGCAGAAAGTGTCGGCCTCTAGCTGCCTCCCTCCATAGAAATGTAAAAGCCCCTGTTGTCATCACATCTCAGTAATGAGGAATCTGTCTTCACTGAATACAGATTTCATCCAGGAATTGAGAGTGAATGAGCAGTCCAGGAAGAGAAAGAAACAAAGTTCTCTGAAAATATATAGTACAAAGTTGTTTGTTTTCATATGTACTATGATGTGTGAAATAAAAATAACGACAGTTTCAATAATCCATCTCAGGGCCAGGCCACTGCATCCAGTTCCTGACAAGGAATAACATATTCATGTTTTACCCTACATTCACTTCTAATGGGTGTAAATTCTCTCTCGCTTGGATGTGTATAATTTAGAATAATTTACTTCCGTAATCAACTTCTGGAGTCAGGTTGTCCCCTCCTACCATGCGCCGGCGGCCTCAGACATATATGCACATTGAAATGATGGGTGTGCAAATATGGTATCCACTGGCAGATTTCACGGTGCCGCCAGCGGTGCTACAGCCAGCATCGCACGCAGCACATCTCTGGCGCCTGAATAAGTGTGCATGCATATACACTGTGTGCAGAATTATTAGGCAAATGAGTATTTTGATCACGTACTTTTTATACATGTTGTCCTACTCCAAGCTGTATAGGCTTGAGAGCCAACTACCAATTAAGTAAATCAGGTGATGTGCATCTCTGTAATGAGGAGGGGTGTAGTGTAATGACATCAACTCCCTATATAAGGTGTGCTTAATTATTAGGCAACTTCCTTTCCTTTGGCAAAATGGGTCAGAGGAGAGATTTGACAGGCTCTGAAAAGACCAAAATTGTGAGATGTCTTGCAGAGGGATGCAGCAGTCTTGAAATTGCCAAACGTTTGAAGCGTGATCACCGAACAATCAAGTGTTTCATGGCAAATAGCCAACAGGGTCGCAAGAAGCGTGTTGGGCAAAAAAGGTGCAAAATAACTGCCGATGAATTGAGGAAAATCAAGCGTGAAGCTGCCAAGATGCCATTTGCCACCAGTTTTGCCATATTTCAGAGCTGCAACGTTACTGGAGTATCAAAAATAATAAGGTGTGCTATACTCAGGGACATGGCCAAGGTAAGGAAGGCTGAAAAATGACCACCTTTGAACAAGAAACATAAGATAAAACGTCAATACTGGGCCAAGAAATATCTTAAGACTGATTTTTCAAAGGTTTTATGGACTGATGAAATGAGAGTGACTCTTGATGGGCCAGATGGATGGGCCAGAGGCTGGATCAGTAAAGGGCAGAGAGCTGCACTCCGACTCAGACACTAGCAAGGTGTAGGTGAGGTAATGGTATGGGCTGGTATCATCAAAGATGAACTTGTGGGACCTTTCCGGGTTGAGAATGGAGTGAAGCTCAACTCCCAGACCTACTGACAGTTTCTGGAAGACAACTTCTTCAAGCAGTGGTACAGGAAGAAGTCGGCATCGTTCAAGAAAAACATGATTTTCATGCAGGACAATGCTCCATCACATGCATCCAACTACTCCAAAGCGCGGCTGGCCAGTAAAGGTCTAAAAAAGAAAAAATAATGACATGGCCCCCTTGTTCACCTGATCTGAACCCCATAGAGAACCTGTGGTCCCACATACAATGTGAGATCTACATGGAGGGAAAACAGTACACCTCTCGGAACAGTGTCTGAGAGGCTGTTGCACGCAATGTTGGTCGTAAACAGATCAAGCAACTGACAGAATCTATGGATGGAAGGCTGTTGAGTGTCATCACAATGAAAAGTTGCTGTATTGGTCACTAATTTTTTGGGGTTTTGTTTTTGCATGTCAGAAATGTTTATTTCTAAATTTTGTGCAGTTATATTGGTTTACCTGGCAAAAATAAACAAGTGAGATGGGGATATATTAGGTTTTTATTAAGTTGCCTAATAATTCTGCACAGTAATAGTTACCTGCACAAACAGATAACCTCCTAAGATAGCCAAATCTATAAAAAAAAAAAAAAAAAGCACTCAACTTCCAAAAATATTAAGCTTTGATATTTATGAGTCTTTTGGGTTGATTGAGAACATAGTTGTTGATCAATAATAAAAAACTGAATTAGTCCTTACCGGTAATTCCTTTTCTTGGAGCCTTCCACGACAGCATTGGAGGATGTCGTCCACGCCCTATTGGGGGACAGGAACACAGAGAGGTTAAAAGCCCCTCCCCTTCCTCCGCACTCCAGTGTATTACCAAGATCACCCGAAGACATGGATTACCTGATACAATCGAACCAAATCCGACAACAAGGGGGGAAACTGATGCTGTCGTGGAAGGCTCCAAGAAAAGGAATTACCGGTAAGGACTAATTCAGTTTTCTCCATTCGCCTTCCACGACAGCATTGGAGGAATACCACCGATACTCCTCAGGGTGGGACAATCGCCTGTAGGACTTTCCTACCAAAAGACAGATCCCTACTAGAGGACAGATCTAACCGATAGTGGCGTGAAAAGGTGTGGAGGGACGACCACGTAGCCGCTCTGCATATCTGCTCAGATGAAGCTCCAGCCCGCTCCGCCCAGGATGTAGCAGCAGCCCGAGTGGAATGAGCCTTCAACCCCACCGGAGGAGCAAGGTTTTGAGCGACGTAGGCCGAACAGATCGCCTTCTTGATCCATGAAGCGATGGTAGCCTTGGAAGCCTTCTTCCCTTTGTTTTTCCCGAAATGCTGAACAAACAGGTTCTGATCCAACCTCCATGAAGTGGTCACTTGGAGATAGTGGAGGACAGCTCGACGGACATCCAAGGTGTGAAACACGGCTTCAGCTGCATTAGCGAGAGAATGACAAAAGGACGGGAGCACCACTTCCTGGGACCGATGGAAATCCAACACAACCTTAGGAAGAAAGGATGGATCCAAACGAAGCGTAATGCGATCATCAGAAACCACGAGGTAAGGCGCCTGGACCGAGAGCGCCTGTAACTCCCCAACTCGCCTGGTCGAAGTAATGGCCACCAAAAACGCTGTCTTGTGAGAGAGAGATGGAAGGGAAGCAGCCGACAAGGGCTCAAAGGGCTCCTGAGAAAGCCCCTGAAGAACAATGTTCAAATCCCAAGTAGGGACGGAAGCCCGAAGCCTGGGACGCAGTCTACCAGCAGAGGTAAAAAAGCGCCTGATCCATCGATGGGCAGCCAGATCCTGATCAAATACGGCACTGAGAGCTGAAACCTGGACCTTAAGAGTGCTCGGCTGAAGGCCCAAATCCAAGCCTTGCTGCAAAAAATCCAAAATGAGAGCCACATTAGGATAATGAACATCTGGAACAGAAGGAGCACACCAGGACAGAAAGCATTTCCAAACTTTCCCATAAATAGCGTTCGTCACGGGCTTCCTGCACTGCTGAAGCGTGCGGATCACTGCTTGGGAGAGACCCTTGGTCCTCAGGATCTCGGCCTCAATAGCCAGGCCGCCAGATTGAGCCACTGAGGGTCCGGGTGAAATAGAGGACCCTGGGACAGTAGGTCGAGGTTGTGGGACAACCGAATCGGACCCTCCACGCACAGGTCGTGGAGAGCGCCGTACCATGCCCGTTTGGGCCACAGGGGAGCCACCAGGATAGCCGTCACCCCCTCCGTCCGAATCTTCTGCAAAGTCTTGGGGAGCAGCGGGATCGGAGGAAATACATACACCAACTAGAAGTCCCAGCGATGGGCGAAGGCGTCCAGCCCCAGAGGATGATCTGACCAACTCAGGGAAAAGAACGTTGGCACCTTGGCATTTGCTCTTGATGCAAACAGGCCGATTGACGGGACTCCCCACCTGTCCGTAAGAGAGCGAAAAATATTCGTCTTGCGAGCACCTGCAAGTGGCTTCCCCGAGTACCACCTTGGTGGCGCAAGAAGGCAACCGTAGTTACATTGTCCGACAGAACCTTGACGTGACGCCCTTGTAGAACGTGAACTGCAGCATGAAGCGTCTCCTCCACTGCCAGAA
This sequence comes from Allobates femoralis, assembly GCA_033576535.1. Classification (NCBI taxonomy): domain Eukaryota; kingdom Metazoa; phylum Chordata; class Amphibia; order Anura; family Aromobatidae; genus Allobates; species Allobates femoralis. The sequence goes on along the minus strand of JARQOC010000011.1, from coordinate 63,208,016 downwards.
GTTCCCGGAAGTTCGAAGATTGACGACTGATCAATTGACTCCAAACCCCCTGGAACGGCACGTGATCCACCATCGCTCCCCAACCGGACCCGCTGGCATCTGTAGTTACGGTGGTCACTGGAGCCTGCAGCCAGGCCACCCCCGTCCCGGGATTCATCCACCAGGAAAGGGAGGCCACCACCCGCCCCGGGGTCTGGACCCGAGAGTTCAGGGAATCCTGGCGCCTGTCCCAGGAGCACAGAATGTGTTCCTGAAGCAGACGGGAATGAGCCTGAGCCCAAGCCACTGATGGAATGCAGGCCGTCATGGATCCCAACAGGGACATTGCCTCCCGCAAGGTGGGGGACCCCCGAACACGGAAGCGGGTCAGTTTGTCGCGGAGCAGAAGCCGGTGTGCGACAGGAAGGAACGAGGTCTGTTTTGAGGAGTCCAGCAAGACTCCTAAAAATTGACGGCGGGTCGCCGGAACCAGTTCCGACTTCCGAAGATTGGGCACCCACCCCAGACCCTGAAGAATCTCCAAGGTTCTGGAAACATGGGTGCGCAGGACATCTGCCGAAGGAGCCACCACAAGCATGTCGTCTAGATAGGGAATCACGCACAAGCCCTGAGACTGGAGGAATGCCATCACCTCCCCCATGAGTTTGGTAAAAACCCTGGGGGCTGACGAAATCCCGAACGGCAGCACATTGAACTGATAATGGCCCGTCCCACCTGCCCCGGAGATCGCGAAGCGCAGAAAGCGTTTGTGAGACGAGTGAATGGGGACTTGATGGTACGCATCCTGGAGGTCGATGGTGGCCATCATGTACTCTTGCCCGATCAGGGGAATCGCCGAGCGGACGGATTCCATCTTGAATCGCCTGTAAAGAACATGACGATTGAGAAGTTTTAAATTGAAGATGATACGGGGCGCCCCGGAGGGCTTTCGCACCACAAACAACCTGGAGTAGTGCCCCTGGCCCACTTCTCCTGGAGGGACCGGAGACACCACGCCGGAACCTAACAGGTCTTGCAGACCCGACAAAAACAGTGCGTGAGAGTCCCAAGGGGAAGAGGAGTGATCCGCAGACATGAAGGAGGCTGACTCTCGAATTCCAACCGCAGACCCTCCCGAATGGTCGAGAGGATCCACGGGCATGAGGAGATTGCTTCCCACTGGGGAAGAAACCTCAAGCGCCGCCCCGCAATGGGTCCAGCGTCATTGCTTAGAGCCCGACTGGGCCCCCGCCCCCTGACTTCGGTGCTGGGGGAGCAAGATATTACGGTTTCTGTCACCTTTCTGGTAGGCCCAGCGACCGGATTTACCCTTCCCCCTATACTGGGAGGGCTGGCTACGCTCGGACCGAAAGGACTGCTTCCGAAAGGGCTTCTGTTCAGGGAGACACTTTTTCCGGTCTGACACCTTTTCCAAGATGTCATCCAATGCCGGACCAAACACATAAGACCCCTGAAAAGGGATGCCACACAGCTTAAGTTTAGACGTGACATCCCCATTCCACATCTTAAGCCACACCGCTCTGCGAGCCGTGTTGGACAACACTGCACTCCTGGCGCCAATGCGGACCGACTCTGCCGAGGCATCAGCCAGGAAGCCTGTAGCACACCTCAGGAGTGGAACAGAATCCAAAAGCACCTCCCTGGAAGTACCCTGCAGGATGTGATCTTCCAGCTGGGAGATCCACTTAAAGAGAGATCTGGCCACACATGTCGATGCAATATTCACTTTCAAAGACATAGCGGCCGCCTCCCAGGATTTTTTGAGAACACTCTCCATCTTACGATCGAGGGGGTCATTCAACTGGGAGGAATCTTCAAACGGTAAGGCGGTCTTTTTAGCCACCCTGGCCACCTGGATGTCCACCTTTGGAACATCACCGACAAAGTCAGCACCCCCCAAGGGAAACCGCCGTTTCAACTCGGAAGGGGTGATCAGCCTATTTTCTGGCGACTCCCACTCCCCGTGGACAAGCTCCCGGATGACCTCATGGACAGGGAAGCCCAACTGCCACTTAGCCCGTAAGCCTCTGAACATGTCGTCCTGCACTGAACAAGGGGGTTCCACCTCCTCAACCCCCATGGTGCTACGGACAGCGTCCAGCAATTCCCCCATGGACTCAGAGGAAAAATAGTAGTGTCCAGAATCTCGTGCCTGTGTAGAGGCAACATCCTCGCCGTCCTCAGACGCAGAGCTCTGGACAGCCTCCATGAAAGCCATCGAATCACAGTCCTGGAGCTTCCGCTTTTTTGGAGGGGAAGGCCTGGATGCTGCAGCAAAACCCGGCAAGGCTGAGATAGAAGCCTGCACCTCCTGTCTAACTGCTTGAACTTCGTGTCTAACCATGGACTGGAGTTCCTCAAGCAGGGACGGGGATTCTTCCCTGACCACACCATCAGTACACGGCTGACAACTTCTTTTTACAGGAAGAAGGAAGTTTCATGCCGCAGATGCCACATTTTCTGGAAGGGGTTTTGCTGCTTTTAACAGGGGGGCCCTTGTCTCCCTATAGAAAAAGGGGAAAGAAGGGGATCCAGAGTGAGTGAAGGGATCTAATGCCCCCTACCGCAGTGACCACCCCCAAGACACTTACAGGAGCTGGGGGAACGCTGGGCTCTGCAGAGGCAGAGGAGGAAGATCTAACACCCTCCATCTTCAGGGATCTCCTTACCTGGGTGTAGTCTTCCGGCGGGTACTTATCTCTAAGCACCGTGCCTCCCAACGCGGAACAGCTGTTCCCTCCCTCCTCCCGGTCACTGGCTGCAGGCAGACGCGTGCGATAGGCCTGCCGGGCCCCTGGAGCCGCGCCCAAGCCGCCGCCGCACGCACAGGAGCCGCCGGCCGAAAACCGGAAGTGACGTCACCCGAAACTGGAAGTGACGTCGCGGCACTCACAGAGCACGCTCCCGGGACCGCAGCTGGAGGAGGGAGACGCCGGAGAGCTGAGACAGGCCTCCGGCACTCTGAAAACAGCCTGCTTTGCCCTGGAGGACGCAGGAAGGCCGCCATGTCCCACATGGGAGCCCGAGAAGGAGGAAGAGGTCGCCCCCGACGCCCATCTCTGGCCCAGCCGTAAGTCTACCAAATGCTGCCCCTGCCGGCCTGACAGCACTGGAACCTCTCCATGCCCCAAGGGGGACAGGAAGACACTGGAGTGCGGAGGAAGGGGAGGGGCTTTTAACCTCTCTGTGTTCCTGTCCCCCAATAGGGCGTGGACGACATCCTCCAATGCTGTCGTGGAAGGCGAATGGAGAAAAAGAGAATTTTGTTTACGTACCGTAAATTCTTTTTTCTTGAATCATCAATGGGAGACCCAGACAATGGGGTTTAGGGCACTGCCCTCCGGAGGCCACACTAGGTACTACAAGTTTGTAGACACCGCCCCCTCCGCTTATAAACCCCTACCGCAGGGAATATCCTCAGTTTGGTCCATAAGCTGCGAGGAGACAACATAAACCACACCCGAAACATCGGGAAAGAAACCGTGCACAGACGGTCCAACAACCCGGATAAACTGTCCCAACTGGGAACAGGTAAATGCAAAACATTCAACGGAACAACTGGGTGGGTGCTGGGTCTCCCATTGATGATTCAAGAAAAAAGAATTTACGGTACGTAAACAAAATTCTCTTTTTTCTGATCATCATAATGGGAGACCCAGACAATGGGGATGTCCTAAAGCAAACCCCAGGGCGGGAAGAGTTCCTCAAAAGACGTTGATATACACGGTCCCCCTCAAAGGTGGGCAACCGCCGCCTGGAGGACCCGCCGGCCCAAACTTGCATCCGCAGAGGCATGGGCATGCACCATATAGTGCTTAGAGAATGTATGCAGGCTGGACCAGGTTGCCGCCTGACACACTTGCAGAGCTGAAGCGCGATGTCGCAAAGCCTCTTGAATGGGAGCCTTGATCCATCTGGCCAAGGTTGATTTGGATGCCGCGGACCCCTTACAGCGACCCGCCGTAAGGATGAACAAAGAGTCCGAACTCCGGAAAGAGGCCGTCCTGGACACATAAATGCGTACAGCCCTCACTAAATCCAGAGTGTGAAGGTCGCGCTCAACCTGATGAACAGGAGCGGGACAAAATGATGGGAGCACAATCTCTTGGTTCAAGTGAAAAGTGGACACCACCTTTGGCAAAAATTCCGCCCGCGGACGCAACACCACCTTGTCCTGGTGGACTACCAGGAAGGGTGACTTGCACGACAGTGCAGCCAATTCTGAAACCCGTCTCAGAGATGTAATTGCCACCAGAAAGACCACTTTCTGTGACAGATGAGAGAGGGAGACTTCCCTCAGTAGCTCGAACGGCGGTTTCTGCAGAGTCGCCAGGACCATGTTAAGGTCCCAAGGGTCCAGCGGTCGCCTGTATGGCGGAACCACTCGAGACACCCCCTGCAGAAATTGACGTACCTTAGGAAGGAGCGCCAAACGCCTGTCAAACAGCACTGAAAGCGCTGATACTTGACCCTTCAGGGAGCTGAGGGATAAGCCCAATTCCAAACCCGATTGCAAGAAAGCCAACAGAGTCGGAACGGACAAGGGCCACGGAGACCGTCCACCAGAGGCACACCAGGAGAAAAAGATTTTCCACGTCCTGTGGTAAATCCTCCGTGATACAGGCTTCCTAGCCCGATTCATAGTGGCAACCACTGTAGGAGAGAATCCCCTGGATGTCAGAAGCCAGGCCTCAAGAGCCATGCAGTCAATCTGAGGGCCTTGGAATTGAGATGGAAGAAGGGGCCCTGCGCGAGTAGATCTGCGCGGTCTGGAAGAGCCCACCGGAGTCCGCCGGACAGTTGCCACAGGTCCGGATACCAGGACCTCCTGGGCCAATCCGGTGCCACTAGAATGGCTACGCTGCACTCCGTCCTGATCTTCCACAAGACCTTGGGAATCAGTGCCAGCGGAGGGAACACATATGGTAGATGGAACCCGGACCAACTCAGGATCAGGGCATCCGCCCCCAGAGACTGAGGATCCCATGATCTCGCCATGTATTGCGGCACCTGATGATTGAGCCGTGAGGCCATCAGATCCACGTCCGGAGAGCCCCATCTGCTGCAGATGTCCCGGAAGACGTCCGGATGAAGAGACCACTCTCCGGCGTCCATTCCCTGTCGGCTCAGGTAATCGGCCTCCCAGTTTTCGACTCCTGGGATGTGAACTGCGGAGATCAGACAGTTGTTGTCCTCCACCCAGGATAGAATGCGGTGGACTTCGGCGAGGGCCTGAGCACTTCTGGTCCCTCCCTGATGATTTATATATGCGACGGCCGTCGCATTGTCGGACTGAACCCGGATGGGCTGTCCCGACAGGAACTTCTGAAACGCCAGGAGCGCCAGATAGACCGCCTTGATCTCCAGCACGTTGATCTGCAACGCCGACTCCGACTGAGTCCAGAGGCCTTGAGCCCTGTGGTGTAAGAACACCGCCCCCCAGCCCTTCAGACTGGCGTCGGTGGTCACCACTAACCATGACGGCTTGAGAAAAGACCGGCCCCGTGACAAGTGATGTGGCTGAAGCCACCACAGCAGGGAATCCCTGGTCGATCATGAAAGGGCCATCAGCCGATTCAGCGAGATCGTCCTCTTGTCCCATCTGCGGAGAATTTCCAGCTGAAGAGGACGGAGGTGAAACTGTGCAAAAGGCACCGCCTCTATCGCTGCCACCATGCGTCCCACCAGCTTCATCAACACCCGTATGGATGATTGTGGGGACAGGAGTATATCTTGGACTCCCGATTGGATGGCCAGCTGTTTGGCTCGTGGTAGGGACACCAGAGCTGAATCCGTGTGGAAGTCCATGCCCAGATATGTCAGTGACTGGGTCGGAACCAGGGTTGATTTCTGGACATTGAGAAGCCACCCAAACTGTTCCAGAGACTTCATGGTCACCTCTAGGCTCTTCCGGCAAAGATGTTCTGATGGCGCCCTGACCAGCAGGTCGTCTAAATAGGGTATGACGGCATGTCCCTGCATATGTAGGAGAGCCATCATAGAGGCCATCACTTTCGTGAACACCCGGGAGCCGAGGCCAACCCGAAGGGCAGCGCCACGAACTGGTAGTGTTCGTCCCCCACTGCAAATCTCAACCAGCGCTGATGAGCTGGTGCAATGGGTACGTGAAGGTAAGCGTCTCGGATATCTATGGACGCTAAGAAGTCTCCCTGCGACACAGCCGCGAACACGGAGCGCAGGGATTCCATGCGGAACTTCCGAACCAACACGTGACGGTTGAACAACTTGAGGTCCAGAACCGGGCGAAAGGAGCCGTCCTTCTTCGGGACGATAAAGAGGTTGGAGTAAAAACCCCTGAACCTCTCCCCGGAAGGCACCGGGATCACTACTCCGTCTCTGCGGAGCCCCTCCAACACCAGATGAAAAGCCTGAACCTTTTCCGGGGATGGAACAGACCGATGGAATCGGTGTGCCGGCCGCGACGTCAGCTCTATCCTGTAGCCGCGCGAGACTACGTCTCGGACCCACTGATCTTGAACGAGGAGAAACCATCTGTCCTGAAATCGGGACAGGCGGCCCCCCACCTGTGGGGCGGCAGGAGTGGAGAGCGAGTCATGCGGAAGTGGGTTTGGGAGTGGCAGCCGCCGCTCCCGTTGACTTCTTCTGGCGACCCTTGGGGCGCCACTGAGTAGAGGGCTTACCCCCTCTGTCCGCGCGAACGGACGAGGCTGATGACTGTGAGCTGGAGCGAAAGGACCACTGTTTAGGGTTCCTTTTCACGGTATACCGTGGCTTGGGTTTATTCTGTGGGATCTTAGACTCCGCAGAATCCTTTATCAGCTTATCCAGCTCAGTACCAAACAGTCTGTCACCAGAAAACGGAAGATTCTGCAGAATCTTCTTTGACGTGGCATCTGAGTCCCATAGACGCAGCCACAATAACCTGCGGATCGCTATTGCATTGGCCGAAGCCACAGCCGAGCGAGTGGCAGTTTCTAGGGTCGCAGTCCTGGCGTAATCTGCATAGGCCTTTGCCCTATCAGTAAGCGCTAGGACCTCTGAATTGGACCCCGCCAGGTCAGTTATACCATCCAAGCAGGCGGTGATCGCCTGCAAGGTCCAGACCGTGGCAAAATTAGGAGCAAATGAAGACCCCACAGCCTCATAGGAAGACTTGGCAAGTTGTTCGACCTGTCTATCCGTCGCGTCCTTCAATGAGGAGCTATCAGAGGCAGAGAATAGGGAGCGTGCAGCAATCCTGGTCATGGAAGCGTCCACCTTCGGGGACTGCGACCACTCCTGAAGCACCTCCTGTGGGAAGGGGAAGCGAGTGTCCCTAGATTTGCGGACATAACGCCGCCCAGGGTGAACCCTGGGTGCTCTAACCACCCTTCCAAAGTTAGTGTGGTCCATAAAGGAGCCACATGAGCGAGCCTCTGGCTGCAGCCATTGATAAGCCTCCTTCAGATGGAGGTCCACCTCCTCAGGGGGTGCCACGAGATGAAGAGTCTCGTTTATGGAGGATACCAAATCCTCCACCCCGTCAGGTGGTTCTGACATAGACTCAAGTATTGAACCCCCAACATCCTCGTCACCGTCAGAGTGACGCTCCTCCTCAGAGAGGTTCTGGATCTCGGGTGATTCATCCCGGCGAGCCCGCTTAAGGGATCTCGCAGCAACAAGGGGTGACACCCGGGGGTAACTTGAGGGAGCAGCTGGACTTTCCAGTCTCCTAGTCAGTGCCTCCAGGGATTGCGACATGGAGGACAGCTTGGATAACACAGAGTCATTTATCTTATTCTGTGTCTCCCATGGCCCTGGGATCACCTGAACCTCAGGGTACAGCACCGGAGCTGCAACCTCTGCAGCATCAGTCCGGGCCTCTGGGCGTCCGCAGTTATTGCAGGACCCCCCAACCAACGTCCCGTTGCATGTAGCACAGGTAGTGGTAGAGTTGTCTGCCTTAGCAGCGCTCTTCTTTGCTGGGAACATGCCGACAGCAGAAGAGAAAAATAAGCCAAGTAGGAAACCGGAACACCGGCGGCTTACCGACCACTTCAATGCGGTGGAGGGGAGCGGTGTGTGTGTGGCCTCCGCGAGGGTAAGGATCGTATTCTCCCGGGAGCGCAGTAGTGCACTCATTCAGTCCCAACAGGGAAGTGAGGAGAAGATGGCCGCCGCCAGACAAGTCGTGGGCGGTGCCGAAAACACGCGGGAAGCACACACACACACGCCCAGCGATGACGTCATCCCATGGGCTGCTCCACATCTCTCCAAGCAGCCATCTTAGTAATCTGGTGCTGGAGCCCGCAGCGCGGGAGATATAGCATCACACTATACCCAGGGCTGCAGACAAAAAAGAGAATTTTGTTTACGTACCGTAAATTCTTTTTTCTTTAATCATCAATGGGAGACCCAGACAATGGGGTTTAGGGCACTGCCCTCCGGAGGTCACACTAGGTACTACAAGTTTGTAGACACCGCCCCCTCCGCTTATAAACCCCTACCGCAGGGAACATCCTCAGTTTGGTCCATAAGCTGCGAGGAGACAAATAAACCACACCCGAAACGTCGGGAAGAAAACCGTGCACAGACGGTCCAACAACCCGGATAACACTGTCCCAACAGGGAACAGAACGAATGCAAAACATGCAACGGAACAACTGGGTGGGTGCTGGGTCTCCCATTGATGATTAAAGAAAAAAGAATTTACGGTACGTAAACAAAATTCTCTTTTTTCTGGTCATCATAATGGGAGACCCAGACAATGGGGATGTCCTAAAGCAATACCCCAGGGCGGGAAGAGTTCCTCAAAAGACGGATAACACACGGTCCCCCTTAGAGGTGGGCAACCGCCGCCTGGAGGACCCGCCTGCCCAAACTCGCATCTGCGGAGGTATGGGCATGCACCATATAGTGCTTAGAGAAAGTGTGCAGGCTGGACCAAGTGGCCGCCTGACACACCTGTAGAGCAGAAGCTCGATGTCGCAAAGCCCAGGAGGCACCGACAGCTCTGGTAGAGTGCGCCTTCAATCCCACCGGGAGAGGCAAACCAGAGGACCGGTAGGCCTCTTGAATGGAAGCCTTGATCCATCTGGCCAAGGTTGACTTCGATGCCGCGGACCCCTTACAGCGACCCGTCGTAAGGACAAATAAGGAATCCGAACTCCGGAAGGAGGCAGTCCTGGACACATAAATGCGTACAGCCCTCACGAGATCCAGAGTATGGAGCTCGCGCTCAATGAACGGGAGCGGGGCAAAATGATGGGAGAACAATCTCCTGGTTCAGGTGAAAAGTGGAAACCACCTTTGGCAAGAATTCTGGCCGCGGGCGTAACACCACCTTGTCTTGGTGAACCACCAGGAAAGGCGACTTGCACGATAGTGCAGCCAATTCTGAGACCCTTCTCAGAGACGTAATCGCCACCAGAAAGACCACTTTCTGGGACAGACGAGATAGAGAAACGTCTCTCAGTGGCTCAAACGGCGGTTTCTGCAGTGCCGCCAGGACCATATTAAGGTCCCAAGGGTCCAGAGGTCGTCTATAGGGCGGAACCACCCTAGACACCCCCTGCAGAAATTGACGGACCCTGGGAAGGAGCGCCAAGCGCCTGTCAAACAGCACTGAAAGAGCCGACACTTGACCCTTCAGGGAGCTGAGGGATAAACCCAATTCCAACCCCGACTGTAGGAAAGCCAACAATGTCGTGATGGACAAGGGCCACGGGGACCGGCCACCCGAGGCACACCAGGTGAAAAAGATCTTCCACGTTCTGTGGTACATCTTCCTGGAAACAGGCTTCCTAGCCCGAGTCATAGTGGCAACTACCGCAGGAGAGAAGCCTCTGGATGTCAGCAGCCAGGCCTCAAGAGCCATGCAGTCAATCTGAGGGCCCTGGAATTGAGGTGGAAGAATGGGCCTTGCGCGAGCAGATCTGCGCGTTCTGGAAGAGCCCACCGGTGTCCGCCTGACAGTCGCCACAGGTCCGGATACCAGGACCTCCTGGGCCAATCTGGAGCCACCAGAATGGCTACCCTGCACTCCGACCTGATCTTCCACAGAACCCTGGGAATCAGAGCCAGAGGCGGGAACACATATGGTAGATGGAAGCTGGACCAACTCAGGATCAGGGCGTCTGCCCCCAGAGACTGAGGATCCCAAGATCTCGCCATGTATCGCGGCACCTGATGATTCAGCCGCGAGGCCATCAGATCCACGTCCGGAGTGCCCCATCTGCTGCAGATGTCCCGGAAGACGTCTGGATGAAGAGACCACTCTCCGGTGTCCATCCCCTGCCGGCTCAGGTAATCGGCCTCCCAGTTCTCGACCCCTGGGATGTGAACTGCGGAGATCAGGCAGTCGTTGTCCTCCACCCAGGATAGAATGCGGTGGACTTCGGCGAGGGCCTGATTCTGGTCCCTCCCTGATGATTTATATATGCGACGGCCGTCGCATTGTCGGACTGAACCCGAATGGGCTGTCCTGACAGGAACTTCTGAAACGCCAGGAGCGCCAGATAGACCGCCTTGATCTCCAGCACGTTGATCTGCAATGCTGACTCCGCCTGAGTCCAGAGGCCTTGAGCCCTGTGGTGTAAGAACACCGCACCCCAGCCCTTCAGACTGGCGTCGGTGGTCACCACTAACCATGACGGCTTGAGGAAGGACCGGCCCCGTGACAGGTGATACGGCCGGAGCCACCACTGTAGGGAGTCCCTGGTCTGCTGTGAAAGGACCACCAGCCGAGTCAGAGAGGACGTCCTCTTGTCCCATCTGCGGAGAATTTCCAGCTGGAGAGGACGGAGGCGAAATTGTGCGAAAGGCACCGCCTCTATTGCTGCTACCATGCGCCCCACCAGCTTCATCAAGACCCGTAGGGATGAGTGTGGTGACAGGAGAACATCCTGCACTCCTGATTGGATGGCCAGCTGTTTGGCTCGAGGCAGAGACACTAGAGCAGAGTCTGTGTGAAAGTCCATGCCCAGGTACGTCAGGGACTGGGTCGGAACCAGGGTTGACTTCTGGACGTTGAGTAGCCACCCAAACTGTTCCAGAGACTTCATGGTTACCTCCAGACTCTCCCGACAAAGGTGTTCCGATGGCGCCCTGACCAGCAGGTCGTCTAGATAAGGTATGACGGCGTGTCCCTGCACATGCAGGAGAGCCATCATAGAGGCCATCACCTTTGTGAACACCCGCGGTGCCGAGGCCAACCCGAAGGGGAGCGCCACGAACTGGTAGTGTTCGTCCCCCACTGCGAAGCGTAACCAGCGCTGATGAGCCGGTGCAATGGGCACATGAAGGTAGGCGTCCCGGATATCTATGGACGCCAGGAAGTCTCCCTGCGACACAGCTGCGATCACGGAGCGCAGGGATTCCATGCGGAACTTCCGAACCAACACGTGACGGTTGAACATCTTGAGGTCCAGAACCGGGCGGAAGGAACCGTCCTTCTTTGGGACGATAAAGAGGTTGGAGTAAAAACCCCGGAACCTCTCCCCAGAAGGCACTGGGACCACTACTCCGTCTCTGCGGAGCCTCTCCAACACCAGGTGAAAAGCCTGAGCCTTTTCTGGAGATGGGACCGACCGATGGAATCGGGGTATCGGCTGTGACTTCAGCTCAATCCTGTAACCTCGGGAGACTACGTCTCTCACCCACTGGTCTTGGACGTGGAGTAGCCACCTGTCCTGAAATCGAGACAGGCGGCCCCCCACCTGTGGGGAGGCAGGAAGAGAGAGCGAGTCATGTAGAGGCGGGTTTGGGGGTGGCGGCCGCTGCCCCCGCCGGCTTCTTTTGACGACTCTTGGAGCGCCACTGAGTAGAGGGCTTGCCCCCTCGGTCCGGGCGAGCGGACGTCGCTGATGACTGTGAGCTGGAGCGAAAGGACCACTGCTTTGGGTTCCTTTTAACGGTGTACCGTGGCTTAGGTTTATTCTGCGGGATCTTAGACTCAGCAGAATCCTTTATCAGCTTGTCCAGTTCGGTGCCAAAAAGCCTGTCACCAGAGAAGGGAAGATTTTGCAAAATCTTCTTAGACGTGGCATCTGAGTCCCAAAGACGCAGCCACAACAACCTGCGGATCGCTATAGCATTGGCCGAAGCCACAGCTGAGCGAGTGGCAGTTTCCAAAGTTGCCGTCCTGGCGTAGTCCGCATAGGCCTTTGCCCTATCGGTAAGTGCCAGGACCTCTGAACTGGACCCTGCCAGGTCAGTTATCCCATCCAAGCAGGTGGTGATCGCCTGTAGGGTCCAGACCGTGGCAAAATTAGGGGCAAATGAAGACCCCACCGCCTCATAAGAAGACTTGGCGAGTTGCTCGACCTATCAGTCGCATCCTTCAACGAGGAGCTATCAGAGGCAGAGAAAAGGGAGCGTGCAGCAATCCTGGTCATGGAAGCGTCCACCTTCGGGGACTGCGACCACTCCTGAAGCACCTCCTGGGGAAAGGGAAAACGATTGTCCTTAGCTTTGCGGACATAACGCCGCCCAGGATGTAACCTGGGTGCTCTAACCACCCTTCCAAAGTTAGTGTGGTCCATGAAGGAGCCACTCGGTCTAGCCTCCGGCCGCAGCCATTGATAGACCTCCTTCGGGTGAACGTTCACCTCCTCAGGGGGTGTCACGAGACGTAAGGACTCGTTGATGGAGGACACCAGATCCTCCACCCCTTCTGGTGGTTCAGACACAGACCCGAGAGTCGAACCCCCATCATCCTCCTCACCGTCAGAGGGACGCTCCTCCTCAGAGAGAGCCTGGAGCTCGGGTGAATCCTCACGACGAGTCCGTTTAAGGGGTCTCACAGTAGAAGAAAGAGACACCCGGGGGTAACTGGGAGGAGTAGCTGGGCTTTCCAGTCTCCTATTAAGTGCCTCCAGGGATTGCGACATGGAGGATAACTGGGACAACAGAGATTCATTGATCTTATGCTGAGTTTCCCATGGCCCTGGGATCACCTGGACCTCAGGGTACAGCACCGGAGCTGCTGTCTCAGCAGTGTCAGTCCGGGCCTCTAGGCGTCCGCAGTTATTGCAGGACCCCTCAACCAGTGTCCCGTTGCATGTAGCACAGGCAATGGTGGCATCCGCCGCCTTAGCAGCACGCTTCCTAACTGAGGACATGGCCACAGTAGGGGGATATAAGCCAATTTGTACAGACAAAAACCGGGAATCCCGGTGGCTTACCGACCGCAGTAATGCGGTGGAGGAAGCGGTGTGTGTGTGTGGCCTCCGCGAGGGTTTTCCGGTCTCCCCTAGAGTGCAGACGTACGCTGCAGTCAGATCCCAACCGGGAAGTGAGGGGGAAAGATGGCCGCCGGCAGCCAAGCCGAGGGCGGCGCCGAAAACACGCGGGAAGCACACACGCACGCCCACCGATGACGTCACCGTAAGGGCTGCTTCCCATCCTCCAGGCAGCCTCAGTAATGTAGGCGCCGGAGCCCGCAGCGCGGGAAGTGAGTGTGAAAATACAACACTCAGACTGCATGTCCAAACACCTGCAATCTACAGCCTCAGCCCCTGTGCGACACAGGGCGGTCAGCCAGGGTGACCCCAGCACAGGGTTCACCTCCAGAACCGCGGACCCGAGGGTAACGCGCGGTCTGAGTGTCAGGACACATAAAGTGACAGACACTACCCCCAGGCACACCGGAGACACACGAGGTATCTCAGTGCCGGTCCGGTCTGTAAGCACCATTTAGGGAGGCCTCGGACGGGGGTTCAGCACCAGTCCGGAGTGTAAGCATCATTTAGGGAGGCCTCGGACTGGGCTGGCTCCAGTCCGGTCTGTAAGCACCATTTAGGGAGGCCTCGGACGGAGCGGAGCTGTGCAAGGCTCCCATCTCCCACTCTCCAGAGCCCCCAGGAAGGGATGGAAAGGAGTGCGACAGCGTACCGGGAGAACACTACGTGTCCAGGCACTAGGCCCTCCGGTACCTCCACCTGCGTGTTCCACAAGGGTGAGCGGGGAGGCTGTCGAAGGTCCCGACCGGGACCGTTTTACCTTGTCTTCATACGCCATCACGTAAGCTGTGAGAATGCAGTGAAGTGCAAGCAAAGCGTGATCCTCCGAGCACACTAAGTTTAAAACTGAGGATGTTCCCTGCGGTAGGGGTTTATAAGCGGAGGGGGCGGTGTCTACAAACTTGTAGTACCTAGTGTGACCTCCGGAGGGCAGTGCCCTAAACCCCATTGTCTGGGTCTCCCATTATGATGACCAGAAAATCTGTAGCCCGCAGCCGCAGCCCCTGTGACACACAGGGCGGTCAGCTATAGTGACCCCAGCACAGGGTACACCTCCAGAACCGCGGACCCAAAGGTTGCGCGCGGTCTGAGTGTCAAAACACATAGTGTCAGACACTACCCCCAGGCACACCGGAGACACACAGGGCGCCTCAGTGCCGGTCCGGTCTGTAAGCACCATATATGGGAGGCCTCGGACGGGGGTTCAGCACCAGTCAGGTCTGTAAGCACCTTTAGGGAGGCCTCGGACTGGGCTGGCTCCAGTCCGGTCTGTAAGCACCATTTAGGGAGGCCTCGGACGGAGCGGAGCTGTGCAAGGCTCCTGTCTCCCACTTCCCAGAGCCCCCAGGGGGGATGGGAAGGAGTGCGGCAGCGTACCGGGAGGACACAACGTGTCCAGGCTCTGGGCCCTCCGGTACCTCAACCTGTGTGTTCCCCAAGGGTGAACAGGGAGACTGCCGGAGGTCCCCGACCGGGACCTACCTTGTCTTCAGACGCCATCACGTAAGCTGTGAGAATGCAGTGATGTGCAAGCAAAGCGTGTGATTCCTCCGAGCACACTAAGTTTAAAACTGAGGATATTCCCTGCGGTAGGGGTTTATAAGCGGAGGGGGCGGTGTCTACAAACTTGTAGTACCTAGTGTGGCCTCCGGAGGGCAGTGCCCTAAACCCCATTGTCTGGGTCTCCCATTATGATGATCAGAAAATAATCCTCTACAATACAACTTGCCTAATAATTCTGCACACAGTGTACAACACAACATGTGCACTTGCTCAGGTGGCCACCATCTTTGGCCACCTGGGCATGCAAAGATGGTGGCGGCGTGACCCGGCACGCGCACTTACACCTGCATCTTTTTACATCACAGCGGGGGGGGTTGACGACAGATCTGAAGCTTGTTGTCGGTGTTCACATGCTCTCGCTCAGTAGGATCATATGGTATTCACTGCATCCCCCTGTTCATTACCTCAGCGCTGAGAGGTGGGCGGGGAGATGGCGCGTATTACATGAGCCTAAAGTATACTGACCCTCCACGGGGGCCATATAGCGTGACACAGGGGTATATCCAGGATGAGGGGGGCCATATCCCAGGATGGGGGAAGCCGTATCCCAGAATGGTGGAGGCCATGTAACAGGATGGGGGATCATATATTACCTGGAAGCAGCCTAGGATGGGAACATTACCTCTAAACAGTGTCAGTAGCAGATACCCTCCTCCCCCCAAATAACCACAATTTTTGCTTTATTTTTTCTCCTATGTTCGTCCTTGAAAATCTGGGTGCGTCCTATGGTTGGTGCGTCTTATAGTCTGAAAAATACGGCAAGTCGTCCCCAGAAAAGAATTCATGCAAGGGAATTATAATAACAAGTGAAATTTTTATTGAAGAAAAACCAAGTAAAAAGGAAATACAAAAAAGGAAAAACTTCACAAGATTATAGGCTGGAGAACAAAAAAATCTAAGGGGTTAAACTTCTGTATCTGTGAAGAGTGATGGAACAAGTACATTAGAAGTTAAAGAGTTTTTCTCTACTACTGTGACCCCTGTCCTAAGTCTTCCTAACTAACACATTTCCAATATACTTCTCTGCTAGCTACGCTGGCTTCAGAAAGTACTCTCTCTGAGGCTCGTATATGCCTTTATAGTTGTTGTAGATTTGATCCTTCCAGTTTGGAGACCGGATTCGGATCTACTGAGCAGAGCACGTCACTGGTGGGGCTGGAAGGAGAGTGGTGAAGTGGGACCTGGGCATCGACAAAAGAAAGGGGGTTCTATTAACAGTGGAAACTAACATTTTACGATACAGCTCCGGAAAAAATTAAGAGACCACTGGAAAATTTTCAGTTTCTCTAATTTTTCTCTTTGTAGGTATATAATAATGCAAAGAAAACAAGTTCTTATTCATTTAGAAACAGCAATACTCACATTTTAACTCAGAGTTCAGAAATCAATATTTGGTAGAATAACCATGATTTTAAAAGAGAGAGTGGGGTGCACCACTATGAATGAATTTTCCCTGTAAGGATGGGGGTGCTGCTTTGCCAACAGGAAATCAATAAGACTAAAGAGAAGGAATTGACAAAACAATAGCAGCACACCACCTTTTAAAGTATCAAAAAATTACAAAGTTTATTAGAGACCAAACACCATACATCTAAAAACTACTAAAAGCATACAAAAAAAAAACACGGACCATCAGAGAGGAAGGAACCCATGCAAATATATTCAGTAAATTTTCGTTGCAAGCAATTCTCAAGCACTTATCAGAATCACAATTTTTCATGACAACACCCCTACAGTCAAGAAACATCATCAACTAAGTCACAGATCAAGATTACACGTAGTTAATGTGGTAAAAGTATAGACTGTGACACAATGCAAAGAGAAGCTTGTGTCTCCCATAGATAAATAGGCAGGGAACTGCAAAAAGTGCTCCCAGCATGAGGACAGCCCAGTATGCACAAACCAAAAATAATAATGAACCTCCCCAATGAAAGGAAACTCCTCACCCAGATTGTGTAGCTCCGTAATGGGCCGGTCCGTGAGGAGATGTATCCTGGGTGTGGGGGGCAAAGTTAGTGCATGGCTTGCCAGAGCACAGGGAGCAGAGCGTGGAGCAGGGGACCTGTATCCCACGCATATTGCCGCTGCGTGGCGGCTTCATCAGGGAGGCGTGGCTCAAAACTGACATTTGGTCTTTAAGTATTCTAACTATCTCAAGTCATGCAAAGCTAGAAAAAAGCCTTTCATTAATGACAAGCAAAGGAGAGCCAGGCTGAAAACCATAAGAATTGGACCATAGAGGACTGGAGTAAAGTAATCTTCTCTGATGAGTCCAAGTTTCAGCTCTGCCCAATACCTGGTCATTTAACGGTTAGACGGAGACCTGGAGAGGCGTACAAGCCACAGTGTCGTGCACCCACTGTGAAATTTGGTGGAGGATCGGTTATGATCTGGGGATGCTTCAGCAAGGCTGTAATCGGGCAGGTTAATCTTTGCGAAGGATGTATAAATCAGGCCGCATACAAGGTTATCCTTGAAAAACACTTGCTTCAATTCTGCTCAGGCAATGTTCCCTAACTCTGAGGACTGTTTTTTTCCAGCAGGACAATGCCCCATGCCACACAGCTAGGTCACTCAATGTGTGGATGAAGGAGCACCACATCAAGACCCTCTCATGGCCATCCCAATCTCCAGACCTGAACCCCCCATTGAAAACCTCTGGAATGTAATCAAGAGTAAGATGGATAGTCATAAGCCAAACAAAGAACTGCTTAAATTTTTGTGCCGGGAGTGGCATAAGGTCACGCAAAAGCAGAGTGAAAGACTGGTGTAAAGCATGCCAAGACACATGTAAGCTGTGATTAAAAATCATGGTTATACCACCAAATTTTGATTTCTGAACTCTCCGAGTTAATACATGAGTATTGTTGTTTGTATATGGATAAAAACTTGTTTTCTTTGCATTAAGGTCTGAAAGAACTGTGTTTTTTTTAATTATTTTGACAATTTCTCATTTGCTGCAAATAAATACAAATGTTTTAGCTTTGAGTTTCGAAGACATGTCAGTAGTTTATAGAATAAAACAACAATGTACATTTTACTAAAAAAAGAAATACCTTAGGGCCCTTTCACATCAGCGTTTTTTTCAAATCGCGGCATATGCGGTGAAAAAAACGCATCTGCCGCGATTACCGCATATCGGCTGCAAGGTATAGGCTGACTTGCGGCAAGTGCGGTTTTGGCACTTGTGGCAGGTGCGGCCGCGAAAAAAACCGCGGCTGACAGCATATTTTTTCGCGGCCGCACCTGCCGCAAGTGCCAAAACCGCACTTGCCGCAAGTCCGCCTATACCTTGTATGGCGTTTACCGCAACCGCGCCGCAAGTGCAGCCGGTATGCGGTAATCGCGGCAGATCCATTTTTTTCACCGCATCTGCCACGATTTGAAAAAAAAACGCTGATGTGAAAGGGCCCTTATAAAGAGAAAAATCAGAAAAACTGAAAATTTTGCAGTGATTTAATTTTTTCCGGAGCTGTAGATGTCCCCATCATAGCCTCAATGCAGACAATACCCAAAGGTTCACTGCAAGAATCCCATTAGGCAGTGTCCAACAATTATAAGCGGCAGCTTTACCTTTAAGTGAAATATGCCGTCTAAGGGATCTAAACGGTGTGTCCTTCCCACAATGCCTGTTTCGCACGTCTTCACCCCTTCCCCCCCGAAGCAGCCAGTGCAAAATGTGCATTAGTGTGAAGGATGTCTGTTTTCAGATGTCTTTACTGAAATTTTTCAATAATAACAGGAGGGGGGAAAAAAGTGGGGGTGTGTGGAGGATACATAGATAAAGGGAGGGAGAGGAGGAGGGGAGCAGACATATTAAACAAAAACATTGGGTTTCACATTGGAATGTAACGGTTTGTAGCTCCCACAACAGACGGGAACGTACATAGAAAATAAAAGATTTTCATAAGTTAACATGCTGCATTGATGAGTAAATAGAGCAAGACAGCCTTTAACATGGGGACGCATGGTGTATGCGCTCGGGTGCGCATGGCCGTGCGCACCCATTGCCCGCCATGTGTGATTTGTACGCAATGCTTGCGCACAAATCATACATTCTCGTCCGCACCATGAACGCAACATGTTGCGTTCATGGTGCGGACAAGAATGTATGATTTGTGCGCAAGCATCCGCATGCGTACAAATCACACATGGCGGGCAATGGGTGCGCACGGCCATGCGCTACACCATGCGTCCTCATGTTAAACATAGGGATGCACGGTGTATGCACTCAGCTTGCGCTCCGCCGCAATACGCAGCGGCGGGGAACGCAAGTGTGAAGCCAGCCTTATTTACAAGTTTATGACCACTAAGGCTGTTTGCAAATTGCGATTTTCTTCCATCCGTGGCTGTCCGATGTAAATCGGACAGCCACGGATACGATTTGGCCCCATGTTACTTTATGGGGGTCAGATCGGATCGGATTTGGTCTAATTGCCATTAGAATTGTGTCCGATTTTTTGCTGTACCCAAAATCGGAGACTGCTCCGATTTTGGGCACAGAAAAAAAAATCTGATCCCACAAAATCGGATGGCAATTAGCCCAAATCAGATCCGATCCTCGGGGTTTAACATGGGGGCCTATGAGCACAGGTCCGAGGAAACAGCTGATCGTTCCTTGGACCCGATTTTAGTGTACTGAGCATGCTCAGTACACTAAAATTGCTCCTAACCCTTGCGAGGTAGCGCCCCTGGGGAACCCGCTTGGCAGCATAAGTGACACCAACAAACACGTTGAACATAAACAGCGGTTTATTATTTTTTGGCATAAACCTTATTACTCACATATCTTGCAAAGTAAATCATAAATCATACAATTTAACAGGTCATACACTGTTCACATGTCATACGACCATTAAACACAGTTCACATTTGTTATGTACCCTGGAGCACTAATGACAGCTCCATCAAGGGTCAGGAGCACTAACAGTTGCTCCTTTGGCGGTTACGGCCACCTAGCAGTATATACACTTTACATAAAATACAAGACCCTACAGACCCACAGGGATCTTGTACGCAGCTGGTCCACTCCTGTTCAGATAGGCCACACAGTCTCATACAGGCTGCTACACTGCACCCAGCCGTACACATCTCACACCTTAGTCAACGGGATCCTCTCACAGTCGGTCCCCAATGGCAGTTATGGCTGCCTGGCCTCTGAGACATCCTCAGTCTCTCACATGCTACCCAGCGTACAGTCCACTGTGCCCTCGAGACATCTCCAATCTATTATTATTATTTATATAGCGCCATTAGGTTCCATGGCGCTTTACATGAGGATGAGGGAGACAAGAACAAGTACACTAAATCTAGGCGATCAGGACGTACAGGTACAGGAGGGGCAGGGACTCACATGGTACACTCACATGGACTCCACACATCTCACACGAGGTTAACAAGACCCTCACGACCTGACAGTCGGTCCCCATGGTGGCTACGGCTGCCTGGCCTCCAACTCATCACAGGGCCTACACACATACATCCACAGTCCCTCATGAACTTCTATGGACATCAGCCTTGTCAGGCCCAGACCACACACACCAGCACAGTTCGGCATGGACTTCAGCCCTCTAGGCCCAGACCAGGTTGTGAGCCACCTGAGCAGTCAAAGCAAGGTCTCCTCACCCTGCCCATGATGCCCAGCTGCCTCCAAGCTTTACCAACACAGGCAGAGATCCCGGATGGCAGCCTCACCAACATGGACAGAGTGAGCCCCCTGCAAGTTCAGCCAGGACCCCCATACACTCAGGTGCTCCACTACCCTCTCGGTCTGGCCACAGCAGTGGTAACTGCTGTCATGTGACCCGATTGGCTGATTGGCTTGTCACGTCACCCCAGGTCCTATAAGCACCCGGACCTTGCTGGGAGGTGACGTCACCGCTTATACCCGCCCTGCTCTATGGTTAACATAGAGCAGGGCGGGGAAAGGTGGTGATGTCAGAGCAGGAGGCCGGCCGCCCCGCCTCCTGCAGTGACATCACCGCTTATACCTGCCCTGCTCTATGTTAACCATGGAGCAGGGCGGGTATAGCGGTGACGTCACCGCAGGGGGCGGGGCTAAACGGAGATTTCTGGGGGGAAAAAACAAAAAACTCTGTATTATGCTGCAGAAGAGGGAGACAATGATTGGCAGCGGTGGGCAGATTACACATGCAGGGGGTGCGAATCTGCCCTTTGGCTCCAGCCTCTAGCCACCTCCTTTATGACTGAACAATGTAAGTTTTATAAGTGTATTTACTCGGGGTACAGGGGGCTCAATTGCTGGGGGACCCCTTGCCTGGATGCAGCAGACATGCTGCATCCAGTGCTGTAATTAGATCACCATGCCTGGTTTGGTGACAGGTCCTCTTTAAACCCACAGTGCCTGGCGCACAGTGGCCAAACAGACCATTTTTAAGAGCCTAAACTATAACCCAACACGGTCTCTCCCTCCAGTAGTGTTCTAACCCTATGCTATTCAGAAAAAAATGGCTGTGCAACCTATGGTTGGGCTTTTATTCAGCCCGAGTCACGTGGTGCGCCGGCCAATCACAGCCATGCCAATACTGGGCAAGGCTGTGTAAGTGCCCACAGCTGAAAAGCATGATGACTGGCTGTGCTGCAGCCTTTCAACAAGCTTAATTTGGCTGGCAAACCCAGACAGGAACAAGGATGTACAGCTGGAAGTCCGTGTTTGGGGTTCAGCACTGGAGACTAGCTGTCCGGTACAAACCCCAAACTTTACAGTTTGAGTTCGCTCATCCATATAGCCATAGCTGTTAACTGTGCAGATGACTCCTGAACACCTGTGGTTATGGAGCAACTGAAAATAAGACAGCTGCATTAGGTTTTAGGGTCCTTAATAACTTTTTTTGCAGGTAAACAGCTGCTTCATCTGTAAAATGACATAATTGTGTAAGGAGTCATTGAGACTCAGGGCAGCTGTGTTTTTTGGCCACTCTGCAGTCGAAGTACATTCATTGCATGCGAACACAACCCAAACGAAAATAAGTAATTAAGACAGTGAATCCAATAAGGCAGTGAATTACATGATATCCAGATTCACTGGATAACAATGTAATTTAGTTGAAAAATCATACCTCTTTAACACAAGGAGCTATATTCCCCACATGGACAAAGTAATGGACTGCTTTTTCTGATAAGTGATCCGCAGAATGGATTTCTAAAATACAAACAAAAACAAATCATACAGGAAATATACTAGTGTAAAAGGAGGCAGGATAATAAACTAAACTGGCCATACACATCAATTATTAGCTCTAATCCCCCTCCCTGAGGATAATGCTATTTATAGACCATTTAGTGAGAGCCTTTTTTTCCCTATCTTGTTGGACTATTGAATTCTCATAGCCATGCATTCATTTTTTGAGAAATGGAGAAAGAAATAAGCAATTGTGCAACATTTTTTGGGTGCATTTTATTTCGCTGGATTCACCGCACAACATAAACTACATGCCAACTTTGCTTATGAGATTACTGTCAGATTTTATCTTTTGCTGCTTTTGCAATTACATCGGACAATTTTCATTTGTTTTTTTTTTGTTGTGGTTTTTTTTTTTGGTACATTAAAGTTTTTGATATGTTTTAATTCCTTTTCTTGAGCGAGGAATGAACTTGTTACCACGCAGGCCAGGTTATGTTGTAATTTTTTAGCATGGATCATTACACTGTATCCGTCCCCATGTTTTTGCACAATGTAGGGGTCGTCAAAGAACCCTGATTCCACTGATGTGTCACTTACTGGTCTGCTTGCTGTGATTTTCATACAACTAGTTTTCTCTGTTGTATTTCTAGCAGTTCTCTAAATGCTAAACTCTGAATATCCCCCCCTCACCCACTAACTTGCAGCTTTATATACTAAAGACCTAATTGATTAATGTTTTAACGCCAGTATTCTGATGCAAAAAGCTTTAAAGTGTCTCAGAATTCTGGAACTTTTCAGGACTGTGTTAAAATTCTTCATCATTTGGCATTTTCATGCCATTTTCAACTAGCCTGGACAAAGTGGGCGGAGGTGGGGTGGGCATGGCAACAGTTGCTTATTAGGCTACATCTTGACTGTGTTTTTTTGTTCTCTTCTGTTCTGCAAATCAGGAGCTGTCAAAAAAAAAAAAAAAATAAAAAAAATAAAAAAAACCCGAAAAAAGGGCATTCACTTCCTTCAGATATAAGCAATATGTTTGAAGGAGAGGGGAGAGTGAATTGGTGACTGATTTGCCTCAGGATCACGATGTTACACTGCGAAGAGATCCCAGGTGAGACAGTGCCGACACTGGAGGTGAGTGAAAAGTATATTATTTTAAAAAGGGGAAACATGGTTGATTGCCTTTATTTTGCCAAGACCAAAGGACCACGTTACATAGGTTGAAAAAAGAAAAAAAAAAAAGACATCAAGTCCATCAAGTTGAACTATTCTTCACCATTCTAATATTCTGTGCCACTAAATTATCTATAAACTACAATGCCATTTTTGCCGATGTGGTGTTTCAAGCCTCAGCTCAGCTGAATGCCGATATGGTGTCTGGAGAGTTGGCCATATGCTGAATATATGTTAGAAGATATACGGCACTAGAGGAAAGAAGATATGGCTGCTCCAACCCATGCATGGACATGAAGAATGTATTAAATACTTAGCACTCCAATACTTAGATGTCATAAATCCTACATCTGTCGAATATAGGCTTAGCTGACAGATATACCACATATATGAGCAGCTTTAGCCAAATTCACAGATTCACTAGCCCACATAAAATGATAGCAAGGATGCTTTTGCTATGTATATTTAATTTTTTAATGAAATGCAAATTTGTGTATCAGACCCACCATCTGCTTTCTGAACACTTGTATCCACACAAGACCAGAATGACTCTTCAGAATCCTAAAAGTAAAATACATAATGAGGAAAGAATACTGTGAAAAATTTTAAAAATGAATTATCACTACAAGAACAGGTACTTACATTTTTCCCACAATTGGTTTTCTCTAAGTCATCAGCTGGAACAAATGCATTCTTCTTACTGCTTTGCTGACAAGTGTCCTTCAGCAAATTACTACTGAAAAAAAAAAACCAAAAAAAAAAAAACAATGAATTAAATTTAGGTGCTGAATACTATGACACAATAATACCTGTATTTTATGGGGAATCTGTCAACTCATTATGCTTCCCCAACCACAGACAGCATGAATCAAAGACAAACACCTGCACTGCAAACATCTGTTTTTCTCTGATAGCCTTATGCTGCAGCATTTCCAATGTTCACACAAGTTGGTTTTTGCTTTTGCCAAAACGCAGCATAACCGTAGTGATTTCTAGTCCCTCCTAAATTCTTGGCAGGAGATTTGCTGCGTTTCCCATAGAACACTGCAAAAACTCAAACTATTTTTGTCACAAAAATTTTCTTTTTTCATTTTCACGAATTAGTTTGTGAAGCACCTGGAAGTTCAAAGTGATCACTATGCATCGATATACGTTCCTTGAGGGGGGGGGGGGGGGGGGGGGATCTAGTTTCCAAAAGGGGGTCACATGTAGGGGAGCTCCAATGTTTAGGCACACAGGGGCTCTCCAATTTGCGACATGGTGTCCGCTAACAATTGGAGATAATTTTCCATTCAAATTGTGAGCAGTCACCATGTTGCGTATGGAGAGCCCCTGTGTGC
Source organism: Allobates femoralis (assembly GCA_033576535.1). NCBI lineage: Eukaryota > Metazoa > Chordata > Amphibia > Anura > Aromobatidae > Allobates > Allobates femoralis. Next base: position 63,183,594 of record JARQOC010000011.1, on the reverse strand, counting down.
CACCAGCACAAGGGCAACTAGAAGAGTTAGGGTACAGCACCACAAAAAAACGCCTCTAATGAATGTGCTATAGTTTGGGGTGGCTGTGGGTTGCAATTTGCAGTGTGGGGGGCCACAACGTTTGGGTTTCTCCACGCTGAGGATTCCAGCCCCCCAACTACCAAGTTGTACCTGGCTGGCAACCAAAAATACGACAAAGCTCCATGTCGTTTTATTTGTAGAAATAATTTTTTTTTTTAAAAATGACGTGGGGGCTTCGCCATATTTTTGGTCCAGCCAGTTACAACGTGGTAGCTACGGGCTGCCATCCACCCCCTAGCTGCCTCGTTGTACCTGGCTGGCAACCAAAAATACAGCAGAGCCCTTTTTTTTCTAGACCTAATGTGAGAAAAAAAAAAGGAAATAGAGCTCCGCCATATTTTTGGTCCAGCCAGGTACAACTAGGCAGCTGGGGGCTGGAATCCTCAGCATGGAGAGGCCCAAGTGTTCTGGGCCCCCCATGCTGCTTACCTACCCCAGGGCCATGGGGTACCCGGTCCCGGACGTTTTAGTTCATGGGGGATGTCACTGGGGCCTGTTGCCCGGTCCCGTGGCCCTGGTGGTCGCAAATAGTTCTTGACACTACCAACGGGTCCAGTAATGGTACCGATGCTGTGGGACAGTTCTCCTGGGTGATGGTGGAGCAGCTAGATGGTTATGCTCCGCGTAGGTGGAGCAGGATCCCCGGGGCAGTGGTGGATGTTGGGAGTAGTGGTATTATTCAGTCTATTATTTACACAGGGACATAGTTTACACCAGGCCTTGTCACTTGTCCTTTCACTGTAGCAGTCGGCGGCTCGTCAGGTGGACATAATAAAGTACGCCACCACAAGTCATAAGCCCCCGTCACACTAAGCGAGATCGCTGCTAAGTCACAAGTTTGGTGACGCAACAGCGACCTCGCCAGCGATCTTGCCATGTGTGACACTTCGCAGCGACGAGGTCCCTGCTGTGAGATCGCTGGTCGTATCAGAGTCGCCTGGACCATTTTTTGATCGTTGGGGTCCCGCTGGGCAGCATGCATCGGTGTGTTTGACAGGGACAACGACCTCAATATTACAGGTTAGAAACAGGGTCCCAACTACCTCCGTATCATTCTGGATCGGTGTTGCGTTGCTGGCGAGACCTGTTTGACATCTCACCAGCGATCCTGACAGCGACGCACCAGCGATCCCTACAGGTCGTATCGCTGTCGAGATTGCTGGTGCGTCACCAAGTGTGACAGTACCCTAACTCTGAACAGGTTTACTGCAGTTCTTTAAGGCAGAATGACAATTTACATAGTCTCTTCAGGTCTGCCTGGCCTGGGTAGTCACTGAAGAATCAGGATGCTTTACTCAGGGCCCTCGGTGGTGTGCCTACTGGTCCTCTCCGGTCCCTCACTGTGCTCTCTCCTCTTCCTTCCTAGCGCTCCCGCACGCAGAGACTTCAGCCAGCTCCCACATATCCTCTCTGGAGGCCTCCTCTCTAGGTCCCCCAGACCCTCTACGGTGCCTTTTGAGGATTACGCCGGGTGTTCGGCTGACTTCCTAAAGCAGCTCGGGCCTCCGGTTTGGCAGCTCGAGGGTGAACACTCGCACCGCTCTCGGAGCCAGTCCTCCGTTTCGGGACTGAACCCCTCTGGTCGGTAGTCGTACTGGGTCCAGATCCGAGTGCACTGCAGCACCTGGTGCCCCTAGGGTCCCTTTCTGTCACAACGGCTCCTCCGCTGTCTTCTACTCCTCGTTCTCCAATGGAGCTCTCCTCAACTCTCCAGCTGTCTTACTGCTCTTCCACTAACCCACCTAGCTCCTCCCACCGGGACAGGGTCTCCCTGGCAAAGGGTCCACCCAGATCCCCTACTCTAAGGTGTGTGGATGAGGGTCCCTTATGCGACATCCCAAATCCCCAGTCACAGGAGTACCACACTCTTATGGATACAGTACTCTACGTGGCATCCTGACCAGTGGGGCGCCACATTGTGAATTGCAGCCCGCGGCCGCCCCAGAAAATGCATTCATTGAAGCGCCATTTTCTGGCACTGTACCTAGACTCTTCCAGTTGCCCTGGTGCCGGTGGCAAACTGGGTAATAAAGAGGTTATGTCGGGCCAATGTTAGATAGACCCAGCCATTAGGAATCTCTTAATAAATAATAATAATAATAATAAAAAAATACACCAGGCAGAGAAAAATCTGTTTATTAGAAAAAAAAAACACATACAAATTCAGACTCCATCTTTATTACTCCCACTGCCTCCGACGTAGTCCAAAACGATGGTCCCACGACGTTCGATCACCCCTGCTACATCCAGAGACTGCAGCAAGAGATCAAGGGTCCTCTTGTTGTAGTCTCTGGGGTCACAGTGCCAGATCATTGCCATACAGTGCACAATCCATGTGACCTTAAAGACTACAACAAGGAATCAAGTGTTCCCCCCTTGTTGTAGTCTTTGGAGTCACGCCGATTGTGCACTGCATGGCAGATCATTGCCATACAGTGCACAACCCATGTGACACCAGAGGCTGCAGCAAAGCCTCAAACGTCCTCTTACTGTAGTCTCTGCGGTCATAGTGATTGTGCACCGTATAGCAATGAGATACCATACAGTGCACAATCGCCGAGACCCCAGAGACTACAAGAGAACACTTGATCCTTTGTTGTAGTCTTTAGGGTCAGAGTCATGGTGCACAGTATGACAGATCATTGCCATACAGTGCACCATGAGTGTGACCCCAGAGACTACAAGGGAACACTTTATCCCTTGTTGTAGTCTTTGGGGTCAGAGTCATGGTGCACGGTATGGCAGATCATTCTCTCCCACTGTCCTCTTCCTGCCGCTTGTGTCAGCTCCTCTGCAGCCTCATCTCCCAGCACGGAGATGAGGGTGCAGAGGAGCGATGTCACAGCCAGGGGACAGCATCTGTGTGATTGCTGTCCCGTGGCTCTGTGTCATCCCCCTAAGGTGCTGAGATCTCAGCAATCACAGCACTTAGTGGAGCCAATCACCATAGAAATGATCACCCAGAGACTACAACAAAGGAACACTTGATCGCTTGTTGTAGTCTCTGGGGTCAGCGTTATGGTGCACTGTATGGCAATGACCTGACATACCGTGCAGCATGACTGACTTTAGCTTCAACGGATCTTAGCGATTCTGAGATTGTTTTTTCGTGACGTATTGGGTTTCATGTTAGTAGTAAACTTAGGTTGATCATTTTTGCGTTTATTTGAAGGAAAAAAAAAAAAAAAAATCAAAAATTTGGCAATTTTCCAATTTTGAATCTTTATTCTGTTAAACCAGAGAGTTACAAAACCATTTTTTTAGTGACATCACATTTGAAGTCCCTTTGAGGGGTGTACATGACAGAAAACACCCACAAGTGACACCATTCCAAAAACTGCACTCAAGCTACTCAAAACCACATTCAAGAAGATTATTAACCCTTCGGGTGCTTCACAGGAACTACAGCAACGTGGAAAGAAAAAAAATGGACATTTTAATTTTTACAACAAATATGTTCTTCTAGCCTCAATTTTTTTCATTTTACATGGGCAACAGGATAAAATAGATCCTAAAATTTGTTGGGAAATTTCTCCCAAGTACACAGACACCTTATATGTGGTCATAAACCACTGTTTGGGCGCACAGCAGGACTCAGAAGGGAAGGAGCGCCATTTCACTTTTGAAGCTAATTTTCCATTCAAAAACTGAAATGATGCTCCCTACCTTTCAAGCCCTGCCGTGCACCCAAACAGCGGTTTATGACCACATATGAGGTATCGGTGTACTCAGGAGAAATTGGTCAACACATTTTAGGATCCATTTTATCATGTTGCCCATGTGAAAGTTAAAAAATTGAGGCTAAAAGAAAATTTGAGAAAAAAACAAAACAACACTTTCATTTTTACGGATAAATTTGTGAAGCAACCTGGGGGTTCAAAGTGCTCACTATGCATCTAGATAAGTTCCTTAGGGGGCAGTCTAGTTTCCAAAAAGGGGTCACTTGTGGGGGAGCTCCAATGTTTAGGCAAACAGGGCCTCTCCAAACATGACATGGTGTCCGCTAACAATTGGAACTAATTTTCCATTCAAATTGTTAGCGGACACCATGTCACGTATGGAGAGCCCCTGTGCGCTTAAACATTGGAGATCCCCCACAAGTGACTCCATTTTGGAAACTAGACCTTCCCCCTCAAGGAACGTATCTAGAAGCACAGTGAGCATTTTGAACCCCCAGGTGCTTCACAAATTGATCCGTAAAAATGAAAATTTGTGGAAAAAAAAAAAAAAGTACTTTTTCATTTTTATGGATCAATTTGTGAAGCACCTGGGAGTTTAAAGTGCTCACTATGAATCTAGATAAGTTTTTTGGGGGTCTAGTTTCCGCAATGGGGTCACTTGTGGGCTAGCTCCAATGTTTAGGCACAAGGGACTCTCCATATGTGACATGGTGTCCGCTAACAACATGAATGGAAAATTAGCCCCAATTGTTGGCGGTCACCATGTCGCATTTGGAGAGTAAGTAGTGTGTGTCAGGTTCGTGTGTGTAGTGTAGTATACGTCAAGTTTGTGTGTATGATGTATACTACACCACACACACACACACACCAACCTGACGCACACTACACCACACCAACCCGACAAACACTACGTCAGATTGGGGTGTGTGGTGTAGTGTACGTCAGGTTTATTATACACCACAACGTGGTGAATACTACACCACACACACACTAGCCTGACGTACACTATACCACATACACACCAACCTGACTTGCATTACACCACACCAACCCTACATACACTACACACCAACCTGACGTAGTGTATGTCGGGTTGGTGTGGTGTAATGTATGTCAGGTTAGTGTGTGTGTGTGTGGTGTAGTGCGCATCAGGTTGGCCTGTGTGGTGTAGCATACACCACACATACACCAACCTGACGTACACTACACCACACACCAACCTGATGTACACTACACCACACATCAACCTGACATAGTGTGCTTCAGGTTGGTGTGTGTGGTGTTGTGTATGTAAGTCTGGTGTGGGTGAGTTCTGTAGGGAGGGGTCAGGATGATTTTAGTCCATGGACGTGTGATTAATTCTGAAGCAGTCTTTCATGCAGAGTCCAGGTTTGTCCGGACAGGTTTCACATTGGAAACTGGTGTCCTTTCTTATCCCCCTTTTATAGCAGACCCGACACCTTTTTTGTGATCTGCTCTCACCATAAAAATGTTGCCCTGGTACCATACGGGAAATTTCAGTTCCAGGGGTGCTGGGGCCTGCTTCTTCCTCGCCTCCAAACATCAGGGCCTTTATCACCGCCTCCTGGAACTGAAGGAAAGTGTTGCTGGACTGGCCTGCACATCGTGATAGCTCATATGCGTTATACAGTGCCACTTGTACGATATGCACGGCCAGTTTTTTGTACCACACCTTCTCTTTTCGCATGGCACTATAGGGCTGGAGGACTTGATCAGAAAGATCAACTTCCACTGTGTATTTGCTGCACCCCAGAGCACAGGTCTGGTTTTGTGGACCTGTGCTGGGGTACCTCTAATGCGTTGGTGTTCGTGGTGCCGGGACCATGGATTGTGGTCAAGAAAAAGATGTCCCTTTTGTCCTTGAACCTGACCACAACCATGTTGCCGCTACATTGGGCTCGACTCTCACCCTTTGGGAGAGGCTGACCAATTAGCGACAAAGTGAGACCCCTCCGGTTTCTGCGCACAGTACCCCAAGCGGCAGCAGTTCTGGCAGAGAGGGATTGAAAGAGTGGGATGCTTCTGTAAAAGTTATCCACGTACAGATGATAGCCTTTATCAAGCAGTGGGTGGATCAAATCCCACACTATTTTCCCACTCACCCCCAGATCAGGTGGTCATTCTGGGGGATGGATCCTGCTATCCTTCCCTTCATAAACTCTAAAGCTGTGAGTGTAACCTGGGGTACTCTTGCACAGTGTGAGGTAGCGGCTGCACGGCGGAGACAAGGGATCCGGGCACCACGGGTCACTGCACACGGGTTTTATTCCACCAACAGAAGAGAAAAAAAACAATAGTCCAAAAGAGCATTCCGGTCCCCTTCCTTCAGGGGCCGCTCCTTGCTGCTTTCCCAGAAGTCTATCCGCCACTAGGTCTGCGGCCTGACTCAGAACATGCTTCCTCATCAGAATCCCAGGGAGTTGTGCTCACTCCCAACTCAAGGACCCACACCCAGTGTTCCTGCTTCCTCTTAACGCCTTCCTCTCTGGGAAGAGGGAAAAAACCTCCAAACCCTGGACTGGAGTACTTTTCTACCCATGGAGGGCGCACAACCTGGGGGAGACGTACCGGCCGTCCATGACAACCCCGGCTACCGTCTCACACACCCTCCCCCCCCCCCCCCCAGTTCAAGCGAGCGGGATTGAACTCCAGCCAGCAAACACGAACCGCGGGACAAGGCATCCGCGTTGCCCGCCACCTCCCGGCTCGGTGTTCCACCGTGAACCGAAAGTTTTGTAGGGACAGGAACCACCGGGTGACCCGGGCGTTCCGTTCCTTGGCAGACCTCATCCACACCAGCGGAGAGTGGCCCGTAACCAAGCGGAACTGCCGTCCCAACAGGTAGTAGCAGAGGGACTCCAAGGCCCACTTGATGGCCAGGCACTCCTTCTCCACTAAGCTGTAGTTCCGTTCGGGAGGGGTGAGTTTCCGACTCAAGTATGTGACCGGGTGTTCCTCCCCTGGATCACCTGGGACAGCACGGCCCCGAAGCCGACCTCCGAGGCATCCGTTTGGACAACGAACTCCTTTCGGGGTTCACGAGCACGGGCTGTCCACACAGGACCCCCTTTAGGGTCCGGAATGAGTCTTCGGCCTGCGGAGTCCAGCGCACCATGACAGACTTCTTTCCCTTTAGAAGGTCCGTCAATGGGGCCGAGAGACTCGCAAAATTGGGGACAAACCTCCTATAGTACCCCACAATACCCAGGAAAGCTCGGACCTGCTTTGTGGTTAGGGGTCTAGGCCACGTTTGGATTGCCTCCACTTTGTTGATTTGGGGTTTGATGACCCCTTGCCCTATCACGTACCCCAAGTAACAGGCCTCTGTAAGCCCCAACGCACATTTCTTGGGATTGTCCGTCAATCCCGCTGTTCGAGGCGTGTCCACCACCGCCTGGACCTGGTCCAAGTGGGTCTGCCACTCGGTGCTGTAAATGATGATATCGTCAAGGTACGCTGATGCATACGCCTGGTGAGGTTCCAGCACTACATCCATCAACCTCTGGAATGTGGCCGGGGCACCATGCAACCCAAAAGGCAGAACGACATAGTGGAAGAGACCCTCGGGCGTAACAAAAGCGGTTTTCTCCTTGGCGGACTCCGTCAGGGGCACCTGCCAGTACCCCTTGGTTAGGTCAAGCGTGGTGAAATACTGCGCCTGTCCCAGCCGATCTATCAACTCATCCACCCGGGGCATGGGGTAGAGATCGAACTTGGATGTGTCGTTCAGTCTCCTAAAATCATTACAGAATCTCAAGGAACCATCGGGTTTAGGTATTAGGACAATGGGACTGGCCCATTCGCTCTTGGATTTTTCGATGACCCCAAGGCGAAGCATGTTTTTCACCTCCACGGAGATGGCTTGTCTCCGAGCCTCCGGTACCCGGTATGGCTTCAGGCGTACCTTCATCTGAGGCTCAGTGACAATGTCGTGGCGTATTAGACTGGTACGACCGGGTAATTCAGAGAAAACATCCGGGTTCTGCTGAACTAGCCGTCGGGCTTCCCGCCTCTGTTGTTTGGTAAGGGTTTCTCCGATCTTGACTTCCGGTACGTCCCCTCCGGAGGTCGCAGGACCCGGGGGCGAACGACCAGAAGAAGAGGGAGAGGGAAAAAGCTCCCCCATCAGGCTTACCCTGTCCTTCCAGGGCTTCAACAGATTGACATGGCAAATCTGCTCAGGTTTCCTCCTTCCGGGTTGCAACACTTTGTAGTTGACCGCCCCGACTTGTTCCTTAATCTCATAGGGACCCTGCCACTTGGCTAGGAACTTGCTTTCAGCGGTGGGGACCAATACCAACACTCGATCCCCTGGGTTGAAAGACCTCACGGTGGCTTGTCTATTGTAGCGGCTGCTCTGGCCGGCCTGAGCCTCCTGTAAGTGTTCTCTCACGATCGGCATGACCGCACTTATGCGGTTCTGCATCCCCAGAATGTGTTCGATCACACTTTTATGGGGGGTGGGCTCTTGCTCCCACGTATCTTTTGCCAGGTCCAACAGTCCCCAGGGACGTCGCCCGTACAATAATTCAAAAGGCGAAAACCCCGTGGAGGACTGTGGCACCTCCCGGACGGCGAACATCAGGTAGGGAAGCAACATGTCCCAGTCTTTACCGTCTTTGGATATCACCCTTTTTAGCATGGTTTTGAGGGTTTTATTGAACCGCTCCACTAAACCGTCCGTTTGAGGATGATACACAGACGTACGTAACTGCTTGATCTGGAGTAGCCGGCATAGCTCTTTGGTTACCTTGGACATGAATGGGGTCCCCTGATCCGCAAGGATCTCCTTGGGCAACCCCACCCGGCAGAACACAGCAAACAACTCCCGAGCAATCAGCTTAGCCGCCGTATGTCTGAGGGGTATCGCCTCTGGATAACGGGTGGCATATTCCACAATCACCAGGATGTGTTGGTGCCCTCGAGCAGACTTTACGAGGGGCCCCACCAAATCCATCCCTATCCTTTCAAACGGTACCTCTATAATAGGTAACGGCACCAACGGGCTGCGGAAGTGTGCCAGGGGTGTGGTAAGCTGGCACTCCGGGCAGGTTTCGCAGAACCGTTTCACCTCACCAAAAACCCCGGGCCAATAGAACCTCTGCAAGATTCGCTCTTGCGTTTTCTTGACCCCTAGGTGGCCGCTCATCAGGTGTTTGTGGGCCAGGTCGAGGACTCGCCGGCGATACGGCTGGGGCACCAACAACTGTTCGATCACCTCGCCCCGTATCTCATCCACCTGGTATAGCAAGTTTTGCTTGAGAGCAAAATGGGGGTACCTTTCCTGGGTACCCGGCACCTGGGCTATCCCATCGATTACCGTCACTCGACCCCGGGCGTTTGCCAAGGTCGGATCCTGGAGCTGGCCCATCCCGAAAGTATCCGGGGAAGCCTCCAACTCTGGGACCGTCTCGGCTGTCTCGGTCTCTCCTGCCAACACCTCTAGGGGAGCCCTATCGGGTTCACACTCTGTCCTAACATGGTCACCCCTACGGCAGGCGTCCCGGACTCGGGATCGTCAGGCTCAGGCCCTGGACCGTCCATTACCTGAGGGGACTTAGAGGACCCCTTCCATAGAGTCCAGAACAAAGGCAGATCCCTTCCGAGGATCACATCGTAGGGAAGACAGTACACAATCCCCACCTCATGCTGCACCTGTCCGCAGGGTGCCGTGAGGGTGACAACCCCCGTGGGATAATCCTTACGATCCCCGTGTATGCAAACCACCCCCACAGTACGTCCGGTGACTTTTACTTTCGCCACCAGGGTGGATTGCACCAGGGTCACTAGGCTTCCGGAGTCCAACAGGCCCGTCACCGGACAACCATTAACCTGTATCTGGCATAAATATAAAAATATAAAGGACCAAGAGCAGTCATAGTACTGGGCACACATCAAATGAAGCATTTAAGAGAAAGAGACCAGAGATGTTTTTTGTGACCCAGATTAAATCACCCGAATGTCCACACACATATTTGCAGTACAAAAGTTTTAATTAAGTTACTGGTGGTACAAAAACAGGCAACAGTCAAACGGTAAACAAAGGACAGTGTGGAAGAGGGAGGTGAGAGAGGGAGGCAGGAGAAGCAAAAGGACGCCCCTGAGACGAAGGCAGGAGTGCACTGGACCCCCTTAATCACACCCATGGGTAAGTGTTAGTCAGATTGCCTGCAGAGTTGACTGCACAGATTAGGTGACACCTCATTACAGCGCTCGCGCTGGTTTTGGTTTTGTCCCTCCTTGAGCACAGGCATTTCTTCTTAGCAACCAGGGTGAGGGCACCTCCGTCCTTTTGCTTCTCCTGCCTCCCTCTCTCACCTCCCTCTTCCACACTGTCCTTTGTTTACCGTTTGACTGTTGCCTGTTTTTGTACCACCAGTAACTTTATTAAAACTTTTGTACTGCAAATATGTGTGTGGACATTCGGGTGATTTAATCTGGGTCACAAAAAACATCTCTGGTCTCTTTCTCTTAACTGTATCTGGCATAAGTGGGGCTCGGTCTCTGGGCGAACCATGTCCGCGGTGCACACCGCCTGCGCATACAGGGAACCCCCGGCGGCCAACCTCGCAATCCATGGGCTCCGTCGTGAGGGGGCACTGGGCTGCCATATGTCCCACCCGCTGGCACCGCTAACATCTAATAGGGATGGAAGCCCCCTGGATGGGTTGTCGTTTGGGTTACATAGCCTTCCTGACCTCAGAGATGGCTGGAGAGGCATCGAACGGGGCGGGTGCGGACTCTGGTACGGATGTCGGCGGTGGGGCCCGGGCCTGAGGCTTGGAGGGGGCGGTACGACGGGCGGCACGCAAAGTCCCAGAGTCCCGGATCAAGTCCTGCGTAGCCACGTGTCGCTCTATCAAGCCCACCACTTGATCCAGAGTACTCGGGTCGCCCTGGCCTACCCATCGTTGTATTGAGACAGGTAAAGAGCGTACAAAGTGATCAACCACCACCCTCTCCACCATTTGAGCCGGGCTCAGGGTCTCAGGCTGCAACCATTTTTTTACCAAATGTAGCAAGTCATAGGCCTGGGACCGGGCGGGTTTGGTTTCGTCATAGAACCACTGGTTCACCCGCTGCGCCCGCACATACGTATTGACCCCTGTCCGAGCAAGAACTTCGCCCTTCAAGGCCCTATAATCCAGGGCGTCCTCTGTACAGAGGTCCAGATATGCTTTCTGGGGCTCTCCAATCAAATAGGGTGACAGTACCTCGGCCCACTGAGCGACCGGCAGTCTCTCGCGCTCTGCCACTCGCTCGAACACTGCCAGGAATGCTTCCACATCCTCCCCCGGGGTCATTTTTTGCAGCGCTTCTCTTACCGCCTTCCGGACGCAGCCTTCGTCACTGGGTCCTCGGGGCGGATCCCTCGGTCTGGCCCGCACAGCCTCGGTCAGCAGGGCCATCTGCTCCTGGTGCCTCCTCTCCTGCTGCTGCTGAGCTTCCTGTTGCTGCTGCTGGGCCAACACCAGGTGCTTGAGCAACTCCTCCATGCTGGCAGCCGGTGTAGGTTGCAGCGTAGCCGGCCGGATCCAGGACATGGGCTCCGGGCACCCCACAAGAGACTGGCGGCTCCTCTCACTTATCAGCCGCTCATTAGCCTCATGACACAGTCACTTTCCCACCGGAACTGAGGGCAACAGTAGCGCCGGCTACATCTCACCGGGCCGGGCTTGCCCGCATTCTCCACCATATGTGAGGTAGCGGCGGCACGGCGGAGACAAGGGATCCGGGCACCACGAGTCACTGCACACGGGTTTTATTCCACCAACAGAAGAGAAAAAAAACAATAGTCCAAAAGAGCATTCCGGTCCCCTTCCTTCAGGGGCCGCTCCTTGCTGCTTTCCCAGAAGTCTATCCGCCACTAGGTCTGCGGCCTGACTCAGAACATGCTTCCTCATCAGAATCCCAGGGAGTTGTGCTCACTCCCAACTCAAGGACCCACACCCAGTGTTCCTGCTTCCTCTTAACGCCTTCCTCTCTGGGAAGAGGGAAAAAACCTCCAAACCCTGGACTGGAGTACTTTTCTACCCATGGAGGGCGCACAACCTGGGGAGACGTACCGGCCGTCCATGACAACCCCGGCTACCGTCTCACAACAGCTTATAGAGTTTTATCCCTTACCTCGCCCTCTTACTGGGCAGGTACTGATGGAATTCAAGCCTCCCTTTGAAGTGAATGAGGGATTCATCCACACAAATTTCCCTTTGGGGAATGTACACTTCAACAAACCTGTTGCTGAAGTATTAGATGAACGGGCAAATTTTGAACAGCGTATCAAAATTCAGGTCATCAAGGGGAAGGCTGCCTGAATTGTCCCTAAAATGGAGAAACTTGTAAATGACCTCAAATTGTTTGCGGGTTGTCACCTTGCCACATACTGGAGTGTGATATAGAACATCAGAACTCCAGTATTGGCGAATTTCAGGTTTCTTCACCATCCCCATGTGAAGTACCAGTCCCCAATATTTCAACATTCAACATTTCTTGATGAGCGAGTAAAATGCTCGGGTGCTCGACCTGAGCACCAAGCCCAATGTTATCCTATGGGGAACCCGAGCATTTTGCCGGCGGCACCCCCGCCGCACTGCCGAAAGCATAAATGTCACTTGCGATCCCACTGCTACTGGCTACTGCAGCCCCTGGTGCCATCCGATCACCCCTGTCCCCCGCTGCACAGGCAGCAGAGACGGAGGACAGGGGGTGATCGGATGGCACCAGGGGCCAGCAGGAGTGGCAGGCGCTCATCGTCCGACGGTGTCGGCGCGAGAGCTTTAAACACAGCTGATCTGACAGCTGTTTAAATTTCCTGTGCCGATACCGAACAGCTGATGTCGGCACGGGAGATTTAAACACAGCTGATTCAGGTCCTTGAACCTTATAATGAAAATCTGATTGGTTTGCTGGCTAGCAAACCGATCAGATGATATTGGATCCGGATTGGACGTCGTGGAACCCCCGAACCTGGACTATGTCGGAGGGGGTGGGGTTCTTTTCTTTAATAAAGATGGAGTCCCTAATTGTGTTCTGTTTAATTTCTAATAAAAATATTTTTTCTCTGTGTTGCGTTTTTTTTTTCTACATGATTACTAGAAATGCATGGTGGTCATGTCTAATATTGGCGTGACCCCATGAATTTCAGGCTTAGGCCCAGCTGATAATACAAAGTTGGCCCTAACCCCTTTATTACCCAGTGAGCCACCGCACCAGGGCCCTGGAGGAGTCGGGTACAGCGCCAGAAGACGGCTCTTCTATGAATGAGCCATTTTCTGGAATGGCTGCGGACTACTATTCACAGCGGGCAGCCCAGAAAGCTTGGGCCACCCTGCGCTGCTGATTCCAGTCCCTAGCTGCCTAATTGTACCTAGCTGGACCCAAAAATAGAGCGAAGCCCACATACATTTTTTTAATTATTTCATGAAATTCATGAAATAATTAAAGAAAAGGGCTTCACGGTCATTTCTGGTTGCCAGCCGGGTACAAGTAGGCAACTGGGGGTTGGGGGCAGCCTTTACTTGCCTGCTGTACCTGGCTGGCATAGAAAAATAAGGCGAAGCCCATGTCAATTTTTTTTTTGTTTAATTCATAAAAATTATATATAAATAAAAACCACACACATTTAGGGACTACATCTTTATTATCCCCTTGACCCTCATGTCTGTGCTGAACACGCTCAGCTCTGCTACATCAGAGACCAAGGGGACGAACAAAGCTTCTATCCCCGTGGTCCTGAAGGAGAGCCCAGAGTGCTACGACATCGTAAGGGGGTGGGAGGGTACCTAAGGTTACCCCACCATACGATGCCACAGCGCTTCAGGGACCAAGGGGAAAGAAGCTTTATTTGTCCCCTTGGTCTCTGATGTAGCAGAGACTGTTCAGCACAGACATGAGGGGTTAATAAAGATGCAGTCCTTAAATGTACTTGTGTTTTTTTTTTTTCTGTTTTTTTAATTAACCATTAAAAATTTGACGTAGGCTTCACCATATTTTTGTATGCCAGCAGGTGCAGCATGCTGGTATGGGTTGCCCCCAACCCCCAGCTGCGTAGTTGTACCTGCCTGGAAACAAAAATATAGGGAAGGCCTTTTTTTTTTTTTTTTTTTTTTATTTCATGAAATCATTAAAAAAAAAAAAAAATGTGCGCCTTTGCTCTATTTTTGGGTCCAGCAAGGTATAACTAGGCAGCTGGGGGCTGGAATCCACAGTGCAGGGTGGCCCAAGCTTTCTGGCACCTCCCCATCCCCCTGCAAATTGCAGTCCACAGCCGTCCCAGAAAATGACGTGTTCATAGAAGCGCCATCTTCTGGCGCTGTACCCGACTCATCCAGGGCCCTGGTGTGGTGGCTCACTGGGTAATAATACAAAGCTGGCCCTAACCCCTTTATCAGCTGGCCCTAAGCCCGAAATTCATGGGGCCACGCCAATATTAGACATGACCACCATGAATTTCTAGTAATCATAAAAAAAATTTAAAAAAAACGCAACACAGAGAAGAAATATTTTTATTAGAAATAGAACAGAACACATTTGGGGACTCCATCTTTATTGAAGAACCCCACCCCCTCAGACAGTCCAGGTTTGAGGGTCCCATGACATCCAATTCGTATCCAATATCATTTGATCGGTTTGCTGGCCAGCAAACCGATCAGATGATCAATATCAGTTTCAAGGACCTGAATCAGCTGTCAGACCAGCAGTGTTTAAAGCTCCCACGCCGCCACCGCCAGGAGATAAGCGGCTGCTACCACTGTGAGATAAGCGGCTCCGGCAGCTGCTCATCTCCCTGTGACGCTCATCTCCCAGCGGCGTTGGTGCGGGAGATTTAAACACAGCTATCAGATCAGCTGTGTTTAAATTGCCAGCCGTCGGCACGAGCACAGTGCAGTCAGGTCTGATATATACCTGATGATGCTGTGCGGCCAGCCAATCTCTGTAATGCCACAACCAACATGGCTGTGGCATTACAGTTTGTGGTAGCCAATCCCTGCATGTGGGTTGGCTCTGTAAAGAGCGCCAACATGCAGGGACGGGGAGCCGAGCATCTCATGCGGTACTCGGTGCTCGCCGAGCATCCCGAGTACTGCGATGCTCAGGCGAGTATCACCGAGCATGCTCGCTTATCACTAATGCACACACATACATACACACACACACACACACACACACACACACACACACAAACATACATACATACACTTTCGCAGACCGGCGGCTCAGAGCCCGCTTCCCCGCCCCTCAGTGACCAGGTTCGTGAAAAAGGGGAATTATTTGGAGTGGCACTAAGACACGGGATCCACCAGTCACACGTTTAATAGAACGAATGCATTAAAGGGAGAGGGAAGAAACGTGTATGTATGACCGGGATCGGGGAAGAAATGTATACAGCACTCGTTCAGAGTGAAAAAATAAATTTTATTACCAATCCATGTGAGTGAGGTAAAAAAGAACAAACATTAAAACCATCTAAAAACTGTGCAACACCGCACGAGATATATCACAGATACATGCCTCCTATGATTTATAGCAAAAGTGCTGAACCTGCAGAATTAACCTGGTAACAAGAAGCAGGAATAAAAATAAATAACACAAATTCCCATAATAAGGAAACCAAATATGCAGTAAGGTCACCTAACTGTTAGGGCAAAAAATGGACAAGATAGTAACTACATCTGAGGCTCAATGCAAATAGTACAAGGCAATGAAATGCAATTGAGAAGCAAATAAGAACCTCTGAAATTGCCCTATTCAAAGTGGGACCAAAATAGACCATGCAAGAGAAAAAGTGCAATGGGAAAACCGCATATCTGAAATTAAATGAAAATTGCAAGTTAGTCACCAGTCATCATGCACCTGCAGGCAGGGAGGCATAAAAGCGTGGCTCTGGACCTACGCGTGTCGCTGCCTAAATGACAGCTTCCTCAGGGTAGAGCACCACTGGAGAGTGTGCTTCATTACCTTAAATATCAACAATAATGCATAACACCTGTAAGGAAAATAAATGCCGTTAGCTGTTATTAAGACCTACGAGGAGGAATGTGGGGCTCTGTGTCCTGCATCATTGGTGTTCCGGGGCACAGCGGCGGATTGACTTCCGGGTAGAATAACCCAGAGGTCGTCTGTTTAAGCTGGGAGGCGGCACACAGCTGCGCATGTCTAGAACGCGGCCCATAGTGATCGGACCCGTCCATGCTCACTGTGTGTACAACGTCGCTATGCGACGTGCGCGCATGCGCAGACCGGCCGGTCTAGTCATAAAGCAGCACTGGTTGCCGTAAATGCTGGTTAAATAAACCTGCAGACTGCAACCCCGCAAGCAGGATAAAATAGAGTACCTCTGGGTTATTCTACCCGGAAGTCAATCCGCCGCTGTGCCCCGGAACACCAATGATGCAGGACACAGAGCCCCACATTCCTCCTCGTAGGTCTTAATAACAGCTAACGGCATTTATTTTCCTTACAGGTGTTATGCATTATTGTTGATATTTAATGTAATGAAGCACACTCTCCAGTGGTGCTCTACCCTGAGGAAGCTGTCATTTAGGCAGCGACACGCGTAGGTCCAGAGCCACGCCTTTATGCCTCCCTGCCTGCAGGTGTATGATGACTGGTGACTAACTTGCAATTTTCATTTCTAATTTCAGATATGCGGTTTTCCCATTGCACTTTTTCTCTTGCATGGTCTATTTTGGTCCCACTTTGAATAGGGCAATTTCAGAGGTTCTTATTTGCTTCTCAATTGCATTTCATTGCCTTGTACTATTTGCATTGAGCCTCAGACGTAGTTACTATCTTGTCCATTTTTTGCCCTAACAGTTAGGTGACCTTACTGCATATTTGGTTTCCTTATTATGGGAATTTGTGTTATTATTTATTTTTATTCCGGCTTCTTGTTACCAGGTTAATTCTGCAGGTTCAGCACTTTTGCTATAAATCATAGGAGGCATGTATCTGTGATATATCTCGTGCGGTGTTGCACAGTTTTTAGATGGTTTTAATGTTTGTGCTTTTTTACCTCACTCACATGGATTGGTAATAAAATTTATTTTTTCACTCTGAACGAGTGCTGTATACATTTCTTCCCCGATCCCGGTCATACATACACATTTCTTCCCTCTCCCTTTAATGCATCAGTGACCAGGTTCCCAGCAGATGAGCCAGCAGCCAATCAGAGATGAGCATGTAACATGATCGCATAACGTTAAATGCTCGCCTCTGAATTGCTGCTGGCTCATCTGCTGGGAGCCTGGTCACTGAGGGGGCGGGAAAGTGGGCTCTGAGCCGCCGCACGGAGACTGCACTTTCACTATGCAGTGCTGGTCTGCGGCCGTGCCGCGGACCAGCACGGGGTACCCCGCGGTCCGGTCCCAATCCGCGTTTTAAAGGATCATTCTGCCATCTACTGGCAGAATGATCTATAATAAAAGTTCTCCTTAGCCTATTGTAATGTAGCCACTAGACAAAAAGGTTTCTCCAATCACAAAATGCGCAATGTTTTTTTTTTCATATCTGCTGATGGCATTTTCTATTTTAACAATTGTCTTCCTATAAATTACTTACCGTACTATATTTTATGGTTGTTTTTGTTATTTTTACTTTGTGCAGCTTGCATTCTGATGAAGTTCCACAATTAAGGACCAAAACAACAATATTTCCCTGATGAAGGTGCCAGGAGGGCACTGAAACGCGTAGGAAAATACACGTGTGTGAGATCAGTGGAGGTCCAGCAGCATCCATCAGGATATTAATCCAAACAGGTCTACAAACCAGTTGTGGGTCTCACAACTGGAGTAGGTGAGTGGATTACACGTGCTCACCATTGCTTTAGCTTGTGTCTAGTGATAAGGGCACTATTGCGCCTCTTGTCCCCCCCTCTCTTTTTTTGTACTATATTTTATGGTTGTTTTTGTTATTTTTACTTTGTGCAGCTTGCATTCTGATGAAGTTCCACAATTAAGGACCAAAACAACAATATTTGCTTTTTGATAGCCAGTGTCAGTATCACACATATCCACTGTTCCCAACCAGTAACCTATCTGTGGTGAGATCAGAGCAGGGTGTCATGTCTGTCAGTGAAAACCTGTTTATAACATCTAATTGGGTTGTGGTGTTCTTTTCCTTGCGTGCTGCTGCTATATTTTGATTGTGCGACGTCTTACAGGGGTAAGAAGTACACGCCCCAAGAGAAAGCTGTTAAAAAGTGGTAGAGAAGTGTGGACGTTAACACCTATCTGGGTATGTGAATGTTAGATTTTTGCTGCAGACATTTCTCTATAAAAAAAAAATAAAGGCATCCCTGAAGGGGGCATGTCCCAGCCATAGAGAGAAGAGGACGCTGATCGTATCGCTCCTGATCCCATCACCAACAAAGGCCCAGTTATTCCAGCTTCCGCTGCCTCAAAATCGGCTACATATGCCAGTAAAGAGAAGGAGCACCCGGCCTACTCAAAAACTGGGCCCTCTGGGTGACCCCCGCTGCCAGAATCACCCGCTATCTGCGAAGCACGGGAAAGCCCGGCACTGAATGTCCCACCTCTAAGGCTGCGTTCACACGCTGCGTATTTGTCGCGTTTTTTTACGCGCATCTTTTGAAGGAGGAAACCGTGCGTAAAAAAAAAAGCGCGAGAGAACAACTTCAATTGCGCTTTTTTACGCGCGGTTTTTCCAGTGCTTATAATGGGGCCTATGGAAAAACGCGCGTAAAAAACTGGAAAGAATTGACATGTTCATTCTTTTTACGCACACGTTTTTTGCTCCAAAAACGCTGCGTAAAATTACGCGACGTCTGAATGGCACAAAGTGAATGTCCATTCACTTTGCTGGGAAACGCAGACGCACATGCATTTTTGGAGCAAATACACGCGTAAAAAAACGCGCCAAATACGTAGCGTGTAAACGCAGCCTAGGATTGCGGCTCAAAAGTAGAAGATCCGGTGTAGAAGCATGGAGATGGAGGAGCTGCACGCTGCTGAAGAAGTTGATGAGCAGGCAGACTATCACAAAGTCCAAAAGGAAGATGACACCAACTCTCCGGTAATGCTGCTCCCCTCTCCCTCCCAACTAAGTATGCAGTCGAACACTAGTCAGATTCGGCAGTTCCTCTCCCACAGCATGACTCACGGGGCTGCGATAGACCCTGCAGGCAGAAGGGAGAGAAGTGCCCTGATGTGCCCCAGGGGAATACAGACATCCACGGAGCTGCTGGGGCTGGGGATCACACAGACTGGTTGTACGTCATATGTGCTTTGTGCACACAGGGGGACATTTTCCATTGCTTGAGGCAGGCCCTTCTCGAGATCCACAGCTCTTGCATGGTGGCAGTGATCGAGATGATCAGGAGGAGAGGTTTGTAGAGTCTCTCGATGGGGACAGGGGGCCCCCTACTCTGTCTCTGGAATACCACTCATCTACATTCAGAGGGAAAGACAGAGAAGTACTTAACACCAAAAGACATCTCACCCCACAGACAGAACCAGTGGTTCCCTATGTGCCAGGAAGAGGGGTCTGGGAGGACCTTAGAGCCCGTATTTTAGCCATCCCGACCAGAGAAGAAATGGAGGGCTTTATTACCAGGATGGAGGCGTCTTCTAGTGCAGAGGCTACAGCACTCAAAGGCAAGGTCCGACAACTCTCTGAGAGGGTTACCTCTTCTGAAACGCAATCTGAGGATATGGTCCGATGCTTTGACTTTTTAGAACAACAAGTGTCAATGCAGGCATCTAAGGGCCCTTTCACATCAGCGTTTTTTTTTAAATCGCGGCAGATGCGGTTGCGGTTTTTGCCATGCAAAGTATAGGCGGACTTGCGGCAGGTGCGGCAAGTGCGGTTTTGCACTTGCGGCAGGTGCGGCCGCGAAAAAAAACGCGGCTGACCGCGGTTTTTTTCGCGGCCGCACCTGCCGCAAGTGCAAAACCGCACTTGCCGCAAGTCCGCCTATACTTTGCATGGCAAAAACCGCAACCGCGCCGCAAGTGCAGCCGGTATGCGGTAATCGCGGCAGATGCGTTTTTTTCACCGCATCTGCCGCGCTTTCAAAAAAACGCTGATGTGAAAGGGCCCTTACTTTGATCAGGTCCTTGATCTGATGGAGGACTTAAAAAAATAGTGAAAGACGTAACATCAGAATCCGTGGTGTACCCGAGTCTGTCACCATAAGAGATCTTGACTATACCCTCCGCAGGTTCTCTAACACCATCCGTAATGCCCCTGAGGGAGCCTCCCTTGAATTTGACAGATGCTTGGGGAAGAATGGTGTGTCACAGTCCGCACTCCCAGGGTAACTCACATCAAAGAAAATGAGTAGACGATGTCCAATTCAATCCTTCTTTATTCTCCTACGCGTTTCAGTGCCCTCCTGGCACCTTCATCAAGGATTCTGATGAAGTTCCACAATTAAGGACCAAAACAACAATATTTCCCCAAGCATCTGATCTCGTCTCCACGTGTGTGAGACTGGTGGAAGTCCAGCAGCAGCCATCAGGATATATATCCAAACAGGTTTACAAACCAGTTGTGGGTCTCACAACTGGAACAGGTGAGTTGATCACTCTTTCTCACCATAGCAACAAGCTAGTGTCTAGTGATAAGGGCACTATTGCGCCTCTTGTCCCCCCCCCTCTTTTTTTCGTCATTGAATTTGACAGGGCTCACAGGTATTTGGGTCCCCCTACACCAGAAGGTCCTAGACCTAGAGAGGTTATCTGCCGGGTCCACAGATTTAGAGTGAAGGAAGAGATTCTCACTAGAGCCTGGGAAAGAGGACCACTAATTTTCCAGGGTAATCCCGTGCAATTTATGGCTGACCTCTCCAGACGCAACCTTCAGAAAAGGAGATCCCTCTGGCCCCTGCTAGACCTATTATGACAGAGAAATTTTTCCTATTCCTGAGGTTTCCCCTTTCGCCTCCAGTTGCGGAGAGAAGGCCATCTTCACTTTGTCCCCCATCTGAGAGACATTCCAGACTTCGGCATCTCTTCCTATCTTTCTGACCACTCTTTCAGTGTATCATTCTCTGGCTCCACCTCCTCCCCTCTTCCTCGCACTATTGGGGTCCCTCAGGGTTCAGTCCTTGGACCTCTTCTCTTCACGGCCCCGATTGAACAGACCATCAGCAGACTTGGCTTTTAGTACCATCTTTATGCTGATGACACACAACTATACACTTCTTCCCCTGACCTTACTCCCGCTCTAATAAAGAACACCAATGACTGTAACCGCAGTTTCCTATCATGTCCGCTCTCTATCTGAAACTCAACCTTTCCAAAACTGAACTACTTCTGCTCCCGCCCTCCACTAACCTCCCTAAATATGACATCTCTCTCAGTGTGAGGCGCCACAATAATGCCTAGTCAGCAGGCTCGCTGTCTGGGTATTATGTTTGACTCTGATTTTTCCTTCACCCCACATATACAATCTCTCGCCCACTCTTGCCGCTTGCACCTGAAGAACATCTCTAGAATTCTCCCCTTTCTCACCTTGGAAACCACAAAAATTCTCACTGTGGCCCTGATTCACTCTCGCCTTGACTAATTGGCCTCCCCTGCACTAGACTCTCCCCTCTCCAGTCCATCCTTAATGCAGCAGCCAGGATCACCTATTTAGCTAACCGTTACTCGGACGCTTCTGCTCTATGCCAATCATTGCACTGGCTGCCTATACACTATAGGGTCCAATTCAAACTGCTTGTTCTCAATCACAAAGCTTTTCACAGTGCAGCACCTCCACACATCTCCTCCCTCATCTCTGTCTATCACCCCACCCGTTCTCATCGCTCTGGAAGCGACTTTAGACTCACTTCTGCATTAATCCGAACCTCCCACTCCCGGCTCCAAGACTTCTCCTGAGCTGCACCAATTCTCTGTAATGTCTTACCACAAGAAACTAGGAGTATCTACAACTTACATAGTTTCAGGCGATCCCTAAAAACACATCTTTTTAGGGCGGCCTATCATGATCCCTAGTCAAAGTCATCTAGACAAAGCCTATCCGCTCCACCAGTTTCAAGTGGATCACAAATAATGGTTGGTGGCCACTTGTATTGCTCCTATCTGTTCCCCATCTCCTCAAGTTGACTACACCATCATTGTAAATAAGCACCTATACTTTGTGTCACCCCCACCTCATTGTTAAATTGTAAGTTCTTATGAGCAGGGCTGTAATTATTTTGCTCCAATTATTGTATTGTATTATGCTTTGCATTGTATTTTTTTTCTGTATTGTATTTTCTGATAACTGTTTATGATTGTTTAAATATGACTTGTGAAGCGATGCGGAATATGCTGGCGCTATAAAAATAAAGATTATTATTATTGCTGGTTTCATACTACCAGTTTTTGGATCCGGTGAGGATATGGCCGCTTCCCCTGGAATTGTAAAACCTGATGCAACTGAATGCTTTCGCATCGGTAATTTAACTGGTCCGGCAACATCCTGTTGCATCAGGTTGGGTACGTTCGATGGATGAAGTTAAAAATGACACGCCCCCTTGTACGTGTGTCATATAAAACGGGCTTCTGGGCATGCTCAGATCAAAAAACCCAGAATAAGCATCTGGATCCAATGGGATCCGGCTTCCATGGAACTCCATTTAAATGCCACCCGTATAGTGACGGGTCCAGGTACATCCGAGTTTTAACAGATCAAAAATACAAAATGATGCGATTTTGGTGGTATTGGACAAAAACCAGTTACACCTGACTTCGGATGGAGCTGTATACAACCAGATGCACCTGCAAGTTCCGGCGTCCCCAGTGAAAGTCTGAGGCAGAAAACTGATGCCGATGCATCCAGTTTCAGCTGGATTCACTCGGATTACAAAAAAACGGTAGTGTGAAGCCAGCCTTAGGTTAAAACACAAAAACATTAGTGAAAAGTCCTCAAAGCACCACTCCTGCAGCTTTTTTTCCAGCAGTGGAGTGGCACTTCCAATGTAAGGTCCCTGTCCCTGGTCTTATACTTGCACCTCTCTGGTTCCGCTGTACCATCCTGAAACAACTTCTGTCTGCTGGAAGTCAGAGGTAACCATGACAAGCTCTCAATGCAAGTCAGAAAAAGTGAGGCCAGAACAACGCTCACACACAAGTGTACAGAAAAGCGACCTCCGGAGCACTCCAGCAAACACTGGGGAGATCCAGCAGGTCACAAATTGCTGGAGAATGTCGTGAGCGGCAGCGATAGAAGGTGAAAATGGTGACTGGTGCGTACAACAGTAAGTGCAGGAAACTTGGATGAGAAGCACCACTTCATCTGTAAAATAAAAGAAAATAATACACTGGAGTGGTGCCAGGGGTTTTCTCTGCTTCAACATCACCTTGTTTTTTGTTGATTGAGACCAATTTGAATAACAATTTCCTATGGTCATGGCAACAAGATCTACATTTTGAGCTGTGCGTCTATAAACATTTTTCTTTACTGTGGACTACACCAATGTAATAAAAATAGGTCACAATATATACAAGTAAACATAACTGGACATAATTTAAATTTTTTGTTATACTTACTCAGTAAGAGTTTCAAATGTAGTGACCTGCAATTAGAAATAACAAATCAAATTGGTACAATTCTAGTGATACACATTTGGTGTGTAAAGGGAACCTGACGTCTTTTCATTAAAGGAAAACGGTCATGACAAAAATCTAATTCCTTTCTCTAAACTATCCCTATTCAAGTATGTCTTATTTATATACTCCTCCTATCTTCTGTAAACTTCAAAGAGAATCATTCGATCTGTCGCTCACAGTGAATGATCCACTTAGTTCTCTGCTGTCACCTCCCTAAAGGATGATTATGCATGTCACAGCACAGGAGATCAGTTGGGGGGGGCTGTATCCTCCTCTCTACACTCTTTGCATTAAAACCAGGAGATCAGATAAAAAAAACAAAAAAAAAAAACACAAGATCTCTCACTGCACAGAATGGATTCCTTTTTACAGAAATAAGTGGAGGTTAGATCAGATAAGGCAGACCTGTAGCTTTCTCGCTCCTGAACAGAAAAGTAGCTTCAGAACGTTAAACCACACAGCACTGGGAGTAGAGAGCTGCTGAGAGAGAGTGCGTAATTACATGAACAGTTTAACACAGCCAGGACTAATCATCTCTCCTTATAATGGACAGGACTAATGCAGCAGCTCCTTGCAGGCTGTGAAGCTGCTGATAACATGGAAACTACAAAGGGTACAATAATGATTTTACATGTTATTAAAAGGTCTGCCCTGGCACTATTCAAGGGTAATAGTCGTATCATACTGAAAAATGAACTGACAGTGTCCCTCTAAATCAGGGGTCTCAAACTCGCGGCCCGCGGGCCGCATGCGGCCCTGGGGCTTCCCTGTGCGGCCCCCAGCACCTTGGACAATTGACCATGCTGACCGCGGTCCAGTGCATGGGGCCGCCGCGGTCTCTGCTATAATATTACTTCCGGCCGCTGCCCGCTTCACTCCGACGCTCTCTCTGCCCCTCTGTAAGTTCAATGCAAGCCGTCAGCCAATGAGAGGCCCGCAGGTGACGTCATACACCGAGGTCACCTGCGGGCCTCTCATTGGCTGACTGCGGCTTGCATTGAACTGGAACATCAGCAGAGCGAGCGGCAGAGTGAAGCAGGCGGAAGTAAGATTATAGCAGAGACCGCGGTCAGCACAGGACCGCGGTCAGCATGGTTAACATAGCAAAAGTGTGTGTGTGTTAATGTGAGTGTTAATGTGTGTGTTAATGTGTGTGTTAATGTGTGTGTTAATGTGAGTGTTAATGTGAGTGCTTGTGAGCCTGCCTGTGTGCCTGCCTGTGAGAGTGCCTGTGTGCCTGCCTGTTAGCCTGCCTGCCTGTGTGCCTGCCTGCCTGTGTGCCTGCCTGTGTGCCTGCCTGCCTGTGAGACTGCCTGTGTGCCTGCCTGCCTGTGTGCCTGCCTGCCTGCCTGTGTGCCTGTGTGCCTGCCTGCCTGCCTGTGTGCCTGCCTGCCTGCCTGTGTGCCTGCCTGCCTGTGTGCCTGCCTGCGAGTTTGTACAGAAGTGTGAGATTATAACAGAAGCACAAGAGCACAGGAGGCACACGTTTAATCATCTTTAATATACCACAACGCGTTTCCTTGGCGGTCCGCCGTCTTCATCAGGTGGATTTACGTGATGAAGACATCGGACCGCCGTGGAAACGCATTGTGGTTTATTAAAGGTAATTAAACGTGTGCCTCCTGTGCTCTTGCGCTTCTGTTATAATCTCACACTTCTGTACAAATATCATATCCCCATCCTAGGGTTGCAGCAGGAGCAGCTGTAAACCAGAGTCTCCGCTAACAGAATCCAAAGGACCTGCGGTGACGTAACCGAGAACGTCACAGGGGCAGGTGATCGGCTGCTCGAGTCAACTGACTGGAAGAAGGAGCTGCTCGTGGAGGAAACCCCGACCGCTGGAGTCCGGAGCCATCCACTGCGATACGCCGAGGGTGTGCAGGGTTGCAGAACCTCCAAAAGGTGAGATGCGAACCCCCCATATCTGTTATTGTCGCCCCCACTAGACCACCAGGTACCGCTCATCGGTTGTGGTCCCCCCCCTTTTGTTCCACATGAGTGAGTGTGAGTGAGTGTGAGTGTGTGTGATAAGAATCCAGACCAGGTTGGGGACATCAGTAAAAAAGGGGTCCAGCATAGGGGACATTACTGCACTATGGGGGTGAGGATGGTGACATCACTACAAAAGGCACCAGAATGTGGACATTACTACACTGTGGGGGCCAGGATGGGGGACATTACTACAAAAGGGGACCAGCATGGAGGACATTATTACAAAAGGGGACCAGCATGGGGAACATTACTGCAAAAGGGGACCAGGTTGGGGATATTAGTACAAGAGGGGGACCAGGATGGGGACCAGGATGGGACATTACAACAAGAAAGGGACCAAGATGGGGACATTACTACAAGAGAGGGGTCAGGATTTTGACATTACTACATTGAGCAAAAAAATCTGGTATTACTAAAAATGTCACTTAGGCTGCTTTCACATCACGTTTTGCGCTGTTCGCGGCAGTTGCGGTGAAAAAAAACGCAACTGCCGTGATTACCGCATAACGGCCGCGATCGTGGCACACTTGCGGCAAGCCCCATATAATGTCTATGGGGCTTGCGGTAAGTGTGCGGCAGGTGCGGTTTCGGCACTTGCGGCAGGTGCGGGCGCGAAAAAACCGCGGTATGCAGCATTTTTTTTTGCAGCCGCAAGTGCTGAAACCGCACTTGCTGCACACTTACCGCAAGCCCCATAGACATTGTATGGGGCTTGCCGCAAGTGTGCCACGATCGCGGCCGTTATGCTGTAATCGCGGTAGTTGCGTTTATTTCACCGCAACTGCCGCGATCAGCATTTACCGCTGATGTGAAAGCACCCTTAGTCCTACAAGCAATGCGGCCCCCCGATATCAATATTTTTCTATGTGCGGCCCACCAACCCAGCCGAGTTTGAGACCCCTGCTCTAAACCAACCTCAACGTTCTTTAGATCATGTAGTGTTCATTAATAACTTTTCTTAAAAAAAAAAAAAACATAACGTTGTATTCATCCCAAAAAAGCATTTTAGATGCTTACATATTGTCATTAGCCAGCTGTGCAAATAGTCAAGCAGTCATCCGGCTAGTTAATAGTTAACAGTTCAGTTAACAACTTGCAGCAATACTGAAAGGACCTGTGTGATGTCATGACAGTGTAACTATAATAGGCGGAATTAAGTCTTCGTAGACCTTAGGGTGCGTTCCCACGCTGCAAATTTGCTGCATTTTTTTACGTGCAAGCTCATCACAAACCAGGAGTGGAGCACTTGATTCTATTGTACTTTTCTTCTGATTGTTCCACTCCTGGTTTGCGATGAGGTTGCGCGTAAAAAAAGTGCAGCAAATACGCAGCGTGTGAAAGCACCTCTAGAGGCCACTTTACACACACCAACTTAACTGTCCAACTTCTGACCAACTTGCTGGTTGCAGTGAAATCATGGACACAATCCATTGTACACAGTCACAAAATGGAGCAATGTGTCCATGATTTCACTGCAACCAGCAAGTTGGTCAGAAGTTGGACAGATAAGTTGGTGTGTGTAAAGTGGCCCTTAAGGAAATCTGTCAGATCAAAACAGGGATTTTTGTGTACTCATCGTAAAATTCTTTTCTCCAAGCTCATCATTGGGGGACACAGGACCATGGGTGTATGCTTTCTGCCACTGGGAGGCGACACTAAGAGATAAAAGTTAAGCCCTCCTTCCTGCAGTATACACCCATACATAGGCGTAGTCAGTCAGTTAGGTACTAAAGCAGTAGGAGAGCACGTTAACGTGATAAGGTACAAAGGGCATAAGGAAAGGTTCTGTACAGACTATTGAAGATTGAGAGAGCGGGTGCAGTGTCCCCCAATGATTAGCTTGGAGAAAAGGATTTTTCAATGAGTACACAAAAATCCCTGTTTCTCCTTCGCATCATTAGAGGACACAGGACTATGGGACGTCCTAAAGCAGTCCCTGGGTGAGAAATAGTTAAACAGCGGTCGAGCATCATGCACCAGCTGCTTACAGATGCGCAACTGCCGCTTACAACATTTTTGTGTGTGAATGTTGTAGTGTTTGGTGAAGGTATGCAGGCTGGACCAGTTTGCGGGCCTTGCAAACCAGAGATGCCGAGACCTAGTGACGAATGGCCCATGAGGCGCCAACTGAGCGAGTTGAATGAGCCTTGATCCCTGCAGGAATTGGCCTGCCTTTGATGCAGTAGGACTCTTGGATTGCAGAGCGGATGCATCTTGCTAGTGGGGACTTAGACGCGGCCATCCCTTTCCTAGGTCCCTCAGGGATGACGAACAGTTAGTTTTATGGAATGTGGCTGTTTGGGAGAAGTGGTGTCTGAAGACCCTTACTAGGTCCAGGGTATGAAGCTGCTTTTCGAAGCGGTGGACCGGAGTTGGGCAAAAGGATGGAAGGACGAGGTCTTCGTTAAGGTGGAAGTGGGACACTACCTTGAGCAGGAAGGACGGGGACGGACGAACTACTTTATCCTTGTGAAAGGATAGGAGGGGCGGCAGGATAGGGTGGCTAGTTCGGACACGTGCCCGACTGATGCGATTGTAACCAAGAAGGCGACTTTCCATGAGCGAAAGGATTAATGTACTTCTTTAAAGGGTTCAAAGGGGGGCTCCTAGAGGGTGTCCAGAACTAGGTTTAGGTCCCAGACGGCCACGGGTGTTCTGTAGGGAGGCTGTGAGTGTGAGACCCCCTGGATGAATGTCTTGACCTGTAGTTTGGACGCAATCCTGCATTCCTGCATTTGAAAAGAACACTTAGGGCTGAGATTTGGCCTTTGATGGAGCTGGTTGCTAATCCACAGTTAAAGGGATCCGATCACCTCCAAAATGCCTCCTAAACATCAAAACATGTCCCTGCAGCATGCCATCACTAATCTCACACTCCGTTTGTCTCCTAAAAGCATCCTGTGAAAGTGCATAAAAACGTTTTAATACTTACTCATTAGTGATTACAATTAGCAGGGGCTATATTCTTTAGTCACCAGGGCGGGCTGTTTTGCAGCTCCAGGATCCACCCTCTCTCTGTCTGTTTACTCTGCTTGTGAGGGCATTGCCCTCCTCCCTCTCTATCACTCACAGAATGCAAATCATTAGTCCTGCCTTCAGCTCCACATCACAGCAGCACAGACAGAGAGAGGGTGGATTCCATCCTGAATTGTCGGACCTTTACGAACTTATTGAGAAGTTTGAAGTCTAGGAAGGGGTGTACTGTTCTGTCTTTTTCAGAATGACGAACAGGTTTGAGTAGTAACATTTCAACGGTTCGGTTTTTGGTACCGGTGTTATGACCCCGGTTTTAAGTAGTGAATAGATGCCCTCGAACAATGGCTGAGCGTTTGTCTTTGGAGGCCGCAAGAGGAAAAAACAATTTGGGGGACGGGATGCAAACTCTACTTTGTAGCCTGACAACACCAGTTCTCTGACCCAATTGTTGTGGACGACAGCGAGCCATGAGTGGTGGAAGAGCTGGAGACGTCCGCCTATTATGTTGGTGTCAGGCGGTTGGGGGAGGGAGTCATGCGTTGAACCTTTGGGGTCTCGTGCCTTTAGAGTGGGTTTTTTGGGGCGGCTTTTCCAGGTGGGGTTGGTTTTGAATGAAAGTGGGGTATTGTTGACCCCGCGGGTAGGCTGTCCAGCGCTTGTGTTAGCATCTTGATGTCCCGTGGGGAATGTGAGAGCGTGATTGTGACTGTGGGCAAAAAGGCAGCTTGAACTTTTGTTGGGGGAGAAACTTGTTTCCCCCATCCTCCCCTTCCCATGGTTTCGGAGAGGAGCTGGTCAAGCTTTTCACCAAATAAGCGACCTTCCTTGGTAGGGGAGGGTTATGAGGAATCTTTTTGATGCAGAGTCCGCGTGCCAGCCTCTGAGCCAGAGGGTTCTGCGCATGGAGATCGCGCTCAGGAGCCAAAGCGCGGGAGCGCAGGGCACTTTCCATACAGGTTACATTGTATGCCTTACCCTGTACCTGCCATACTAAAACTACAACTTCTAGGAGTGCTGGGCCACTATTGAACTTATGGTGGAACAGTATGATACTTATGGGATGGTCCTTTTGAGTACCCCCGGATTCAATTAAGCCGATTACTACTACAGCGACTCTTTGAGAAAGGTCTAATATTGTGGACCGAAACGGCGTCAGTGGTCGCTTGTTGTTTCAAATACAATAAAACTTTTTCACTTTGCAACACATATGACTCTGAGAGTGCAGTGATATCCTTGATCTATGCTTCACTGGTACATCTACGCCCACAGCTGAGGAATAGAGCATAGGCGCTGTAATGCTGCAAGTGGGCGGTACCATCTCATTCAGGGAGGTGGACAGCAGCATCCACCGTTCTGAGCCGCTCTCGACGCGCCCTGGCACAGAGATCCCCCACGGCCCGGTGGTTGGGGACCCCTGTGGTAGGTGGTTAATATAATACTAGGGGCTTACATTTAAAGCGCCCCTCCAGTACTAAAAAAAAAACAGCTAAAATTGTGATTTAAGAGCACTTTATGAATGAACACTGTATTCTGATTGGTTGTTATTGGCTACAAACAGTTTTTCTATTAGTTTGCTAGTTGGAAAACTGATAGTATGAGGGTTGAGTGAAAAGTAATGCCTCCACTTCAGTAACTCCTCAGATAACAGCACTGGTATGCAGCAGGTTCAATTGACTCTTCTCTACAGCTTAGCAATGAACGGTTGTGTTGTTACAGTGTAAAGAATGAAACCTTGTGCAGACGGTTGGTCAATGCGATTTATGCAACGTGCAGTCACTTATTTCTCGACAGCAAAAGGTGTCACCCCAAAGGAAATGCATTAGAGAATGCAAGCCATTTATGGCGATTGTGTTGATGTGAGCACTGTGTTGGGCCAGTAAGTTTAAAGTTGGTGAGGCCGGAACATTGACTTGCATGACAAAAATAGTTGGACGTCCTGTAACAGCAACCACAGAGTTAAACATGTGTGGCGCCCCTGCGGGTATTAGCCACAGTATAAGATCATAATAGTTGCACTCACTTAGAAAGCCAAGCCACTGCACTACCACCTTTGGCCAGTAGGGGGAGCTCCAGAGACACCAGAGACTTCCCTAGAGATAAAACACTGGTTTGAGGTAAATTTTCAGACAGTTGGAGCCATGAGCTCAGAGTGACAGGAGCTGCATTGAGTTCCTGAGGACTGGCTGACAATTTCCAGGGCCAAGCCATCGGTCTGAGGAGGAGAAAACTGATAAGAGGAACACTTTCAGAATCGGGTAGCATCATTATCTACCCTAGATAAAAAGCGCAGATACGGATACCGGATCCGTGGCTGCATTAGTTATATACAATACAGCAACCGGAAAAACGTGAGGTAACAACAAGCTTCACAGGGCCAGACACAGCAACATACTAAGAGTTCAGCAGTACTCCCGGAGGGGGTAAGCAGAGAGAGACAAAGGACTCAAGTTGCCTGTTGAGTGGGACCCAGAGAGGACAGATTTGGGCCAGCAGCGAGTTCACACACGGCAGCAGGGCCACATAGACAGCGCAAGCAGGAGGTAAAGGACCCGGTGGGGCCTGAGCAACTGAACCCCTATTGCAGACTCCGGAGACGGGACTTGTTGTATTATAGTTTGGTTGAAAGTAAACCAGTTAAACCTCATCTGTGCCTCAGCCTCTGATTTAACAGTTACCATCTATCCAGGATTGGGACCATCACCGCTGAGAGGATTTGCTGTGAATCAAGTAAGTGTCTGTGCCCTTAACATCTCCTCACCATACTTCCATCTTCATCCATCATTAACTTTAACATCACCTGTCCAGGGGACCCTACAGCCCTACCCGGAAAAGGGCTATACCATCTCAGCTGCCTCTCACCATCATCCCCTGGCCAGTACAAGGCAGCGGTGGCCATATATAGCCACATTATTCTGGGTGGCGTCACGACAATAACATCTACAAACTTTATAAACTATATAAACTTCTAAATCCCCTGTAAATACCCCCTTTTAGGAGTGTGCCAGCCTGGGGCCACGGCCTGGGTCCAGCCACCAGTGACTCCCCCAAGGAAAGGGACCCTGCGCCGGGTATCCCGGTCCCCTAAGCTGGGCGGCACACATGCAAAATGTTGAAAGACTGATTCAGGATGATCGCCGTATCATTCAGTGAAACAAAGAACTGTGAGAGGCTGACTGCAGAAATTAAGTGTCGACTGCAGAAAACTTGTTCATCATTGGCAGAAGAAAATCCAATTGTCTGGTGATTATGCAGAAAAATGAATCTGTAATTAAAGTCATATTCTAAGGATTATTTGATTTATTTAAATATTCCCATTGAAACCCAAGTTATGAAGGTGGAGGCATTACTTTTCATTCAACCCTTGTATAATATTAAGCAAAGTCATAAAACGTCAAGATGAAAAGTATGTTATTTAATAAAAAAACAACTGGTACAGTGAGTAAAAATAAGTGGTCATAGAATAAATTAAAAACACCTAATATCACTTACTTGCATAGTGAGTGGAAAAAGATTATCAAGAGGGGTACCAGACTGAACTATAGCCCTCATTTCCCGATACTTCTTTTCTACTTCAGCAAGAGCTGATGATAGGTTGAAATTCGGCACAGATGTTGATTTGTCAGTAGTTTCTTTGCTTAGGTTAAAGAATGTTTGCTTCTCAATGTTCTGCTGCTGAGTTTTCCAGCACATTTGCCAACACAACCAACGCTGAACATCGACAAGCTGAAGCTCGGCCTTCACGGCTCTCTGCAGCAGAGCTTCAGCAGACAGAAATAAGCCACCACTCGTTCTATAGGGAAGACAAAGAACAATATTACTCCAATTACATTTATTGTACAGATCATGAAAAATCAACACTATGTGTCATTTACATGAATTAAGTTATAACTTCTGTTTCTTAAACATTTGACATGCCAGTAAGATGTAAAAAGTTTTCACTGCTGGAGCCCCAGGAACGTAGATGCCCATTAATCACAAACCAAAAAGGACAGATATACTGAGCAAAACACCTGTAAACAGAAAATTTACCCAAGAGCGATTACAGAAAAGGAGCAAAACTTACAGGACCGAGAGATGCCGGCAACATTCCACCCACAGGCAAAACGTAATGTCCCCCATTAACCCTATTCTGAAGGGGGTCACTTTATGATTTAATGAACACTGGAATTCTTCAGCAGATCCCAGTGAGTGAGATTTTTTTGTGTTATTGTACTTCATGAAAGTGGTAATTTTAGGACGATATTTTTTGCATTTTCATTTGTGAAAACAAATTGGAAAATTTGGCAAACAAAACTCGCAATTTTCAAACTTTGAATTTTTATTCTGTTAAACCAGAGGGTAATGACACACAAAACAGCTCATAAATAACATTTTCCACATTTCTACTTTACATCAGCATCATTTTGGAAACAATATTTTTTTTGTTGGAAAGTTAGAAGGGTTCAAAGTTTATCATCAATTTCTCATTTTCCAACCTAATTTACAAAACCACTTTTTTGAAGTGACTTTGGTGGGACCTATGTGACAGAAAAGTGGCACCATTCTAAAAACTGCGCCCCTCACAGTGCCAAAAACTACATTCAAGAAGTTTATTAACCCTCAGGTGCTTCACTGGAACTAAAGCCACAAGGAAGGGAGAAAAAAAAACAACAAAAACGTTACTTTAGCCTCAAATATTGTATTTTTACAAGGAAAACAGGAAAAACTGGACTCCAATATTTGTGCAATTTCTCCTAAGTACGCTGACACTCCATAAGTGGTCAAAAACCACTGTTTAGGAGCATGGCAAGGCTCAAAAGACTAGGAGCACCATTTGACTTTTGAATCGGAAAATTAGCTGGAATAGCTAGCCGACACCATCTTGTGTTTGAAGAGTCGCTAATGTACATAAACAGTGGAAACCATACAAAGAGGGACAGATGTCATACAAACTCCCTGCAGTCTTGCATGCCTTTCAGCTCCACCCATCTTCCACTCCTCGGTGCCATTACTACTATGCCAGCACCACGCTTCCCTGTACAGTCATGCCTCCTTCAACCTCCCAACACGCCTTTTCAGACTCAGATCCCATAACCAGGAAAAAGCAGTATTTGCCTTTCTCTCCTGAGACATTTCGCTAATAAAAAGCAGAAATTTTTCGGTTGCGCCACACTGTTTGCTAAAGGCAGATTAAATTTTCCGTAAGGCTACGTTCACACATTGCGTATTTTTACGCGCGCGTATTTTTACGCGCGTAAAAATACGCGACTGCGTTTTTTTACGCGCGTATTTCCAGTGCTTATAATGGGGCCTATGGAAAATACGCGCGTAAAAAACTGCAAAGAATTGACATGTTCATTCTTTTTACGCGCGTATTTTTACGCTGCGTAAAAATACGCGACGTGTGAATGGCAAAAGTGAATGCCCATAGACTTTGCTGGGAAATACAGATGCACATTCTTCTGGAGAAAATACGCGCGTCAAAATACGCGATGTGTGAACGCAGCCTTACACTGATTCCTCACTCACCTTAACTGGTTGTGCCGTCTCTGCACAACCAGATTGTAGGCTCAGTGGTGAGGAAGGGATCCGAGACCTTTGCTCGCCGGTTCCTGGTTCTAAACTAATTGTCCAGCTCCAACTCGCTTCTCCGGGTCCCGTGATCAATCACGTGTCTGTTTTACCAGCCAGGTCTTTGTGTGCAGAGCTGCTCTCTTCCACCACACGCCCAATAGGGAGGATAAAATAAGGAACAATACAGAAATGGTGGTATTTAGAATATGAGCGCTACACAAGGACACTGCACTGATCAGTATTACCTTTAGATCTTTGTTGGATATTAACAAATGTGAGTCCTCGCCACAACATGTTGACACAAATGTGTCTTCCTCAAGTGGATAAGGACCTCTACTTCTCCTCCTCCTTTTATTCACAAAGAGCCTACAACTCATTGGAGGAGGGTGTGCAAAAAACTATTAACCATTTCATTACTTCATAGATAAAAACAATCCAATATTAAAACATCATGTAAAACAATATAAAATTACTATACAAAAATTATAAATAAAAAAACAAAACAAAAACAAAAAAATACCTACTACAAATTACACATGATTAAAAAATTGGGTGTTAATATAAAAAATGCTCTCATATCATACACTTCTAAATCTTTATCATAGCAGCGTTCAATCACCTATAGTTAAATTTAAGCCTTCAGGGGAAAGGGTCCCCATTTTAAAGATCCAGTAAGATTCCTTTTTGCAGAGTTTATCAAACCTATCAGGAATTCCCTCATTTATTTGATCTATAATAGCTACCGTATATACTCGTGTATAAGCCGACCCGTGTATAAGCCGACCCCCCTACTTTTGCCCCCAAAATCTGGGAAAACCTATTGACTCGTGTATAAGCCAAGGGTGGACCCCAGCACAGGTATACAGCCCCCAGCAGTGTGGTATACAGGCCCCCCCGATGGTATACAGGCCTCCCCAGTGGTAGTATACAGCCCCCAGCAGTGTGGTATACAGCAGGCTCCCCAGTGGTATATACAAGCCCCAGCAGTGTTACAGCAGCCTTCCCAGGGGTATATACAGCAGCAGCAGCCCCAGGGGTATATACAGCAGCAGCAGCCCCAGGGGTATATACAGCAGCAGCAGCCCCAGGGGTACATACAGCAGCAGCAGCCCCAGGGTTACATACAGCAGCAGCAGCCCCAGGGTTACATACAGCAGCAGCCCCAGGGTTACATACAGCAGCAGCCCCAGGGTTACATACAGCAGCAGCCCCAGGGTTACATACAGCAGCAGCCCCAGGGTTACATACAGCAGCAGCCCCAGGGTTACATACAGCAGCAGCCCCAGCGTTACATACAGCAGCAGCCCCAGGGTTACATACAGCAGCAGCCCCAGGGTTACATACAGCAGCAGCCCCAGGGTTATATACAGCAGCAGCCCCAGGGTTATATACAGCAGCAGCCCCAGGGTTATATACAGCAGCAGCCCCAGGGTTATATACAGCAGCAGCCCCAGGGTTATATACAGCAGCAGCCCCAGGGTTATATACAGCAGCAGCCCCAGGGTTATATACAGCAGCAGCCCCAGGGTTATATACAGCAGCAGCCCCAGGGTTATATACAGCAGCAGCCCCAGGGTTATATACAGCAGCAGCCCGAGGTATACAGGCCCCCCATCAGTATCCAGGGCCCCCCCATGCTCCGGAAACCCGTAAAGTAAGATGATTATACTTACCACTGTCCCGCTGCCGTCCCCGCTCTGCATCGCGCTCCTCCATCTTCATTCAGCGTCTTCCGGCTTCCTGTGTTCGACGCCGACAATGACGTCATTGTCGGCGTCGAACACAGGAAGCCGGAAGACGCTGAATGAAGATGGAGAGACGCGATGCAGAGCGGGGACGGCAGCGGGACAGTGGTAAGTATAATCATCTTACTTTACAGGTTTCCAGAGCATGGGGGGGGCCCTGGATACTGATGGGGGGCCTGTATACCTCTGGGGGGGAGAGGGCGCTCGTGTAGTGACTCGCGTATAAGCCATGGGGGGAACTTTTCAGCCCAATTTTTGGGCTGAAAAACTCGGCTTATAAGCGAGTATATACGGTAATCGCAAACTAGATGGATCACTTCCGTGCATGTGGGCATAATGTCTAGATACACTATGCAGCAGGAAACTTTTTCTTATATTTGATCTATGTTTATTTAACCTGGCCTGCATACTCTGTACGGTTCTACCAATATATTGCTGCCTGCACGGGCATTCCAGAAGATAAATAATAAACCTCGACCGACAGTTAAATCTATATTTTATATTAAATATTTATTTTGTAGTGTTTGAGATAAACGTGGTACATCCATGTACAATGGATGCACAACACTTACAATTCCCCGACCCGCATTTGTAACAGCCTTTCTCATCACACATATCATTATGATTATGTTCATTATCCTTGTCTTTCGGTAGTTCTTTTATTCTACTTGGGGCTATTATACTCTGCAAATTTCGTCCTTTTCTAAAAATAATTCTAGGGTTCATAGGGATAGTTTGAGAGAGTACAGGATCATTTTGTAGGATGAACCAATATTTTTTCATTATTCCATAAATATTCTTGTGAGATTTATTAAAAGTAGTGATCAGGTTACATCCATATTTGATATCCTTCTTATTCTCTTTTTTTCTGTCTATCATCGGCTCTATCGTCAATTTTTTTAATGCAGTCCTCTTGTGTATAATTCTTGCATTTTTTAAAAGCATCAGATAAAAGTTTCTTGGGATATCCTTTTTCTCTAAATCTATATTTTAATACATTGGCTTCTTTCTTAAAATCCATGTTAATAATACTATTTTTCCTGACACACAAGTATTGCCCATAGGGAATATTTTTGATCCATGCCAGAAGATGGCTACTGTCGAACTTTAAAAAAAATAGGTGGACGTACTCATTTTCCCTTGTTCATCAATGTTGATTTCAAGATCCAAATATTGAATTGCATGGTCAGACATATTAACTGTAAACTTTAGCCCCCATTCATTACAATTCAATTCTTCCACAAATACCAAGGCCTCCTCCTTACTGCCAGACCATATTATAATGAGGTCATCTATGAAACGTTTAAAAAACCTTATATGTGCCCTCCCTAGCGGGGAGCCGGCGATGGACACAGATTCAAAAGCCCCCATATATAAACCTGCATAACTGGGGGCGAATCTCGTGCCCATCGCACAAGCCCCTCACCTGTCTAAATATCTTTTTCTGAAATGAAAGATATTATTCAGTATATAATATATACCCCATTTCAAGAATTCTTTTTGTGCATCCTGCATATCCTTATCTTTAGATAGTATTTGATCAATCACTTTTAAACCTAAGTCATGTGGAATGCTTGAATACAAGGCACTTACATCTAACGTTATTAAAAGACATCCTAGAAGAGGAGGAAGTTTGGTAATCAAACTAATTAATTGTGATGAATCCCTTATATATGTATCTAGCTTTAAATTATATTTTTGTAAAAAAAGGTCAGTGTAGTGTGATAAGTTATTTGTTAAAGATCCGATTCCCGCTATTATGGGGCGACCTGGTGGAAATTCTCCAAAAAATACCGTATATACTCGCGTATAAGCCGAGTTTTTCAGCCCAAAAATTGGGCTGAAAAGTCCCCCCTTCGGCTTATACGCGAGTCACTGTAAACTGTATACACTGTATACAGTGTATACAGTATACAGGCCCGCCCCCATCAGTATGCAGGCCCCCCCCCTGCTGCACAAACCTGTAAAGGAAGAGATTAGTATACTTATCACGGTCCCGCTGCCGCTGTCCCGCCGCCGTCATCGCACTCCTCCGTCTTCTTCCGGTCGGCGCAGGCAATGACATCATTGTCTGCGCACCAGAGGAAGCCGGAAGACGCTGGATGAAGACGGAGGAGCGCGATGACGGCGGCGGGACAGTGATAAGTATACTAATCTCTTCCTTTACAGGATTGTGCACCAAGGGGGGGGGCTGTATACTACCTCTGGGGCTGCTGTATACTACCTCTGGGGCTGCTGTATACTACCTCTGGGGCTGCTGTATACTACCTCTGGGGCTGCTGTATACTACCTCTGGGGCTGCTGTATACTACCTCTGGGGCTGCTGTATACTACCTCTGGGGCTGCTGTATACTACCTCTGGGGCTGCTGTATACTACCTCTGGGGCTGCTGTATACTACCACTGGGGCTGCTGTATACTACCACTGGGGCTGCTGTATACTACCACTGGGGCTGCTGTATACACCACTGGGGCTGCTGTATACACCACTGGGGCTGCTGTATACACCACTGGGGCTGCTGTATACACCACTGGGGCTGCTGTATACTACCACTGGGGCTGCTGTATACTAACCACTGGGGCTGCTGTATACTAACCACTGGGGCTGCTGCTGTATATACTACCACTGGGGCTGCTGCTGTATATACTACCACTGGGGCAGCTGCTGTATATACTACCACTGGGGCAGCTGCTGTATACTACCCACTGGGGCTGTGGTATACCACACTGCTGGGGGCTGTATACCTGTGCTGGGGTCCACCCTCGGCTTATACACGAGTCAATAGGTTTTCCCAGGTTTTGGGGGCAAAAGTAGGGGGGTCGGTTTATACACGGATCGGCTTATACACGAGTATATACGGTATCTTAAAAAATACTTTAAATAAAAAAGAAGGTAAAAAAATGATTGAAGAAACTTCTCATCTAGATAATGTGAATCAGAGTGAGAAATCTGATATAACCCTTAATGAAATAGAACAAACTCCCTTAATAGAACTATTTGATCCAAATGAAGTTGAGAATCTAGCATTAGGGAATAGAGAACAGAAAGATCACCAGTAATTTCACTAATAAATCATTTGAATTATTCACGATACACAGTAATACTTTTTCACAGAAATTAATTACACAGAATCAGGGAATTAATGATTTAGATGACACTTTGTACCAAAAACTTCCTAATTCACCAGAAATAATAATTGACACTGAAACCTTTTTGAGTTCATCATTAGGGGATAACCATGTTACTCGGAATGGACATAATGGTAATTTAATTTGGGATCTCGATAAACCTGAGAGACAATCCACACAAAAAGATACAGCAGACAATATGAGTAAAAATGATGAAGATAAAATTGGATGATCATATTGATAAATCTGGAAATATGAAAATAACACATTTTTTTCGACCAGCGGTGGGCAGGAAATCAAAAAGAAAAAGAGGAGTAGAGGGTGTAGAGGAAAAGGGACACAATATAACCCTACCTTCCCCAGAAATAGGAGCAAAAAAAACAAAAATAGATTAAGAATAGTAGAAAACAAAGAAAAAGATAGTACTGATGACAAAAGTAAAAGTGAGACAGTAGGGATTTTTAATATTTCCGATATTGAATTAACAGAAGATGAAATCATTTTACTGAAACGAGGCCTTTCTTTCTGCCCTAAAGCCAAATTAGATCCATTTACATTGTATGTTTGTATGTTGATTTTAATGATTATATTCGTAAACTGACAGTCCAGAGACATTTTTTTTGTTGGAACAAATAAAAGGTAAAGATTATATAAAAAATATGAAAACAGGAAATGAAGAGGAAGTGAAAGAGGAGAATGATTTCTTGCATGTGAATTTATCCAATAAAAGTAATTTTTACCCCATGTATCATCAGGGACCTTATTTAGGAACATTCCATCATTTAATCCTAAAGTAAATTAGAAAGATTCAGGACATTAAACAACAGGACAATTTAACAAAAAATGAGAGAATAGCGTTAAAGAGATTAAAGGAAAATAAAAATATAGTAGTGAAAAAAGCCGATAAAGGGGGTGGAATAGTGGTTATGGGGTATAATTGGTATGTAAATAAGAGTGAGGAAATTTTAGCTGATAAAGGATACTATGAAGAATTAACGATAGATCCTTCAGATAGTCTTTTAAATAGATACAAAATGACTATTAAGTCAGCTTGGAAAAGTGGTATACTCAATGGGAATGAGTATACATTTTTGAACATCATAAGATTTAAACTAGCACATTTTTATTTTTTGCCAAAAATACAGAAAGACAGGATTAACCCACCAGGTCGCCCCATAATAGCGGGAATCGGATCTTTAACAAATAACTTATCACACTACACTGACCTTTTTTTTACAAAAGTATAATTTAAAGCTAGATACATATATAAGGGATTCATCACAATTAGTTTGATTACCAAACTTCCTCCTCTTCCAGGATGTCTTTTAATAACGTTAGATGCAAGTGCCTTGTATTCAAGCATTCCACATGACTTAGAATTTGATCAAACACTTTTAACCCTATCTAATGATAAGGATATGCAGGACCCACAAAAAGAATTCTTGAAATGGGGTATATATTATATACTGAATAACAACATCTTTTCATTTCAGAAAAAGATATTTAGACAGGTGAGGGGCTGTGCGATGGGCACGAGATTCACCCCCAGTTATGCAGATTTATATATGGGGGCTTTTGAATCTGTGTCCATCGCCGGCTCCCCGCTAGGGAGGGCACATATAAGGTTTTTTAAACGTTTCATAGATGACCTCATTATAATATGGTCTGGCAGTAAGGAGGAGGCCTTGGTATTTGTGGAAGAATTGAATTGTAATGAATGGGGGCTAAAGTTTACAGTTAATATGTCTGACCATGCAATATTTGGATCTTGAAATCAACATTGATGAACAAGGGAAAATGAGTACGTCCACCTATTTTAAGAAAGTGGACGTAAATAGTTATTTAAAGTTCGACAGTAGCCATCTTCCGGCATGGATCAAAAATATTCCCTATGGGCAATACTTGTGTGTCAGGAAAAAAGAGAATTTTGTTTACTTACCGTAAATTCTTTTTTCTTTAGTCCTTAAATCTGGGAGACCCTGACAGTGGGTGTTATATGCTGCCCCCTGGAGGTCACACCAAATATAGAAGAGATTTACTCCTCCTTCTCCCTTGCAGCATATACGCCCTCTACAGGAATACTGTCAGTTTGGTATGAGCAGTAGGAGGAAAACATTGCACTGTAAACCAAATTCCCGGCCAACGGGCTGAACAGGAAAGGTATAAGGCCAGAACCATGGCCAACAGAGATTATGTGCTTAAAAGAGCCACAGGTACGCCCGAAGGGCAAAAATAAAGGGGAGGGTGCTGGGTCTCCCAGATTTAAGGACTAAAGAAAAAAGAATTTACGGTAAGTAAACAAAATTCTCTTTTTTCTTGTCGTCCAAATCTGGGAGACCCTGACAGTGGGACGTCCAAAAGCAGTCACTGGGTGGGAAAAAAACACCCTGAAAGGCAACTCAGACATTTACAGGTGGGCAACAGCCGCCTGGAGAAGGCGTCTGCCCAGACCTGCATCCGCTGAGGCATGAACATGTACCTGGTAATGCTTTGAGAACATGTGGAGGCTTGACCAAGTGGCAGCCTGACACACCTGTTGGGCCGAGGCTTGGAGCCGCAAAGCCCAGGAGGCGCCAACAGCCCTCGTGGAATGCGCCTTGAGACCCGCTGGGGGCGACGTGTGCGAGGCCTCCAAGATAGCCGACCTGATCCAACGGGCAATTGTGGCCTTGGAAGCGGAAGAGCCCTTGCCGCATCCGGCCATGAGAATGAAAAGGGAGTCCGGCCGAAGGAGAGGAGCTGTGCGAGACAAGTACACCCTCAGAGCCCTAACCAAATCCAGAGTGTGGAGAGCATTCTCAACCTTGAGAACTGGGTTTGGGCAAAAGGACGGAAGAGAGATATCCTGATTGAGGTGGAAAGGAGAGACCACCCTCGGTAGAAAAGAGGGAACGGGGTGCAGGACCACCCTGTCCTGATGCACCACCAAGAATGGGGGCTTGAATGACAATGCCGCCAAATTAGACACCCGCCGAAGCGAGGTGATAGCCACCAAAAATGCCACCTTGTGTGACAAGGTGGACAAAGGGATACCTGAGATAGGTTCAAACGGAGGTCTCTGAAGGGCCGAGAGAACCAAATTAAGATCCCAAGGATCTAGCGGACGCTTGTAAGGAGGGACAATGTGGGCCACCCCTTGCATAAATGTGCGAACCTGCGGGAGCCTCGCCAGCCGTTTGGAATAAAGGACGGAGAGAGCTGACACCTGTCCTTTCAGAGAACTCGAGGCAAGACCAGAGTCCAGCCCCGACTGGAGAAACAAACGTAATGTCAGCAAGGAGAAAGGCCACGGAGATTGGCCTCTAGTAAAACACCAGGAGAGAAAAATTCTCCACGTCCGGTGATAAATCTTTTGCGAGGCACGCTTACGAGCTTGCGTCATGGCGTCCTGAACCTCCCGGGGAAGACCCGATTGTGTTAGGACCCAGGATTCAAGGGCCAAGCAGACAACCTGAGCGCCGCAGAATTGTGGCGGAAGAACGGACCCTGAGAGAGAAGGTCTGGACGATCTCGCAGGCCCCACGGGTCGCTGTCGGCGAGGCGGAGCAGTTCCGGAAACCAGGCTCTCCCGGGCCAAGTGGGTGCGAATAGAATCACACGGTGACATTCCGCCCGAATCTTGCGGAGCACTCGAGGCAACAGAGCCAAAGTTGGGAACACATATGGCAGACGAAACAGACCAATCCTGGACCAGAGCGTCCGCCGCCAATGCCCTGTGGTCGTGAGCCCTGGCTATGAACACCAGAACTCTGTTGTTAGAGGAAGATGACCTCAAGTCAACATCCAGAGTCCCCCACCGCCTGCGAATGGCTTGGAATACTTTTGGGTTGAGAGACCATTCGCCCGGGTCCATACCCTGACGGCTAAGATAGTCTGCTTCCCAATTGTCCACCCCCGGGATGTGGACCGCAGGGACGGCGGAGCGTGTGGTCTCCGCCCAGCACAGGATTTTTTGAACCTCCAGCAGCGCTAGGGTGCTGTGAGAGCCTCCTTGATGATCTATATAAGCGATGGCCGTCGCATTGTCTGATTGGATCCCCACTTGGCGGCCGCTTAAGAGCGGCTGAAACTCTAGGAGAGCCAGGTACGCTGCCCTGATCTCCAGAATGTTGATGGGAAGGGAGGACTCCAGTGGAGACCAAGTACCATGGGCCCTGTGGTGAAGAAACACCGCTTCCCAGCCAGAGAGACTGGCGTCCGTAGTGACCACCGACCAAGATGGCGGGAGGAGGGAGCGACCCTGAGACAGGGACTGATCTGTCAGCCACCACTGGAGAGATCCCCTAGAGAGATCCCCTAGGTTCGAGGGACAGGGTAATCTTGTGATCCAGGGTCCTCAGATTCTTGTCCCAGACACTGAGAATCTCCAGCTGAAGGGGACGCAGATGGAGTTGTGCAAATGGGACTGCTTCGATTGAAGCTACCATCTTTCCCAGGATCTGCATCAGATGCCTGATGGAGTACAAGTGAGGCAGGAGGAAGGAGCGAACACCTGCTTGGAGAGAGATGACCTTCTCGTGAGGCAGAAGTACCAGTGCCGCACGAGTGTCGAACAGCATGCCTAGATACCCCAGACTCTGGGTGGGCACGAGGACCGACTTCGGAGGTTGACTATCCAGCCGAACCTCCGAAGCATCGACAGCGTCGCGGACACTGCTTGCTGGCATTCCTGATGTGAAGGAGCCTTGACCCGGAGGTCGTCCAAGTAAGGGAGGACCAACAGACCTTGTGAGTGCCGCAAGACGACTACGGAGGCCATCACCTTGGTGAGTGCTCGTGGAGCGGTGGCCAA
Organism: Allobates femoralis; assembly: GCA_033576535.1. NCBI lineage: Eukaryota > Metazoa > Chordata > Amphibia > Anura > Aromobatidae > Allobates > Allobates femoralis. The sequence goes on along the minus strand of JARQOC010000011.1, from coordinate 63,140,067 downwards.
GCCGAAGGGGAGAACCATGAACTAGTTGCCAATCTGGCTACCGCCGGGTCCACCTAAGGAGGTTGAGACCAGCCTGATAATATTGCCGGTAAACGGATACTTGGGATCCGTGGTGTTGGCCGGAAAAGCCCTAGGCTTTTGCACCGAGTCTGAAAAGTCAGGGTGATCGGAGAAGACGTTGGCAGGTCTTTTCGGATCCCTGAGTGAGACCTTGGCTCGCTGCACAGACTGAGTGTCGGGAGCAGAAGACGAAGAATGGCATTATTGTCAGCCAGAGCGTCCCCTTCCGGGACAGAGTCCGAGGCCGCCTCCGAGCCAGAGGACGAAGGGTCCTGTTCCTCACCCTCCAGAGGAGCCCTAGAGTGAGATCTGGGCGAAGAAGGGGAAGGGTCTCTGCCTTTTGGAGCAGGGCTCACCTAGAGGCAGAGAGGGCCTGGTAAGGCCAGGAGGAAGAGACGGACCCGGGACCGATGAGAACCCTCCACATCGATTCCATAGTTTCTGGTCCGGGCTCAGGGTGATGGCCTGAATGATGGGCTTAGTCATAGAGGCTACGGATTGTGACATAGCTCGTGACACTGCCCTGGCCACTGAAACAGACAATGACTGAGATATAACGTCAGTCCATTGAGGGGCCGTGTTAAAACCGGGGGAACGGACGCCTGATCCCCAGAGGGGGCAGGGGCATCCACCTGGGGCCGGGTTCCGAGGATATCCGGAGCCCCAGTCTGCTCACCGGTCGTGCAGAGGGAATGACACTCTGCGCAGGCAATGTGATTATGTACACTGTACAAGTTGCATACAATATAGCAGCCTTATGTGCTCCTTGAAGACATAGTCTGACCGAATCCTGTGTACAAACTAACAAAAGGGGGATGCCACAGAGGAGAATCCACACCAATGGTGTGGATTACCTCACTGCCAAAGCCCTGATCCCCAGTCTGAGACTCCCAGCAGCAGATGAGAGAATCTGCAGAAAATGAGGCCAAGATGGCCCCCACAGAGGGAGAGGGGGGAGTCAGAGGGAAGGGCCTGTAAAAACGCGGGCTCTGTGGCCCCATTGTGTACACAGGAGGGGAAGGCCGAGGACTGTGAGTGGGAGAGGCCAGAGACCAAGCCCTGAGCTCCCAGGGCTATTCTGAGCAAATCCCCGCCCCCCGCTGCTGATAGACAAGCAGGGGGCGGAATCGCGGCCTAGGCCTCCGGCGAAGCCGGGGACTAAATTTGAGGCCGCGGCCGGCCTGCGTGAGGGGTCCGGCGCGGAAGTCTCGCAAAACGCCCGCGGATGCGGGAAAACGGAGCCCCATGCTCCTAATCCAATGCCCCGTCCCCCTGCTGTACTAAGACAGGCAGGGAGGGGATCGCTGCTGGGAGCCCCATGCTCCTAATCCAATGCCCCATCCCCCTGCTGTACTAAGACAGGCAGGGAGGGGATCGCTGCTGGGCTGCTAGCCAGGCTAGGGGCCATTGCAGGGACACTATAGCAGGTCCTGTCCTGGATCCTGCTGTGGATGCGGGGGCCCAATGTGCGCAGCACATACCTGGATCCCCATAGGGGGAGAAGATAGGCGGCCAGCTCGGTACCTAGTGGTGGAGCCTGCATCTGTCACCTGTGCCTACCGGGAGTTGAACTCCATCACAGGGGCCACACAGTGACTGTGTATAGGCCAGGGGCACAGAGAACTGTGGACCCCTCAGTCGGCTTCCACCTCACCAGAGGCTCTTTGAAAGAGTATGGTGAGGGAGCACGGCATATGGGGCCGAAGGCCCATGCCGGGGGACCCCGATGGTCCCCTAAGCTTCATCTGTAGCAGGAGCTTCAGTGTGGAGATGTGCCTCCAACGACACCAAATAACAAACTGACAGTATTCCTGTAGAGGGCGTATATGCTGCAGGGGAGAAGGAGTAAATCTCTTCTATATTTGGTGTGACCTATAGGGGGCAGCATATAAAATAGTACTTTTAACATGGATTTTAAGAAAGAAGCCAATGTATTAAAATATAGATTTAGAGAAAAAGGATATCCCAAGAAACTTCTATCTGATGCTTTTAAAAAAATGCAAGAATGATACACAAGAGGACTGCATTAAAAAAATTGACGATAGAGCCGATGATAGACAGAAAAAAGAGAATAAGAAGGATATCAAATATGAATGTAACCTGATCACTACTTTTAATAAATCTCACAAGAATATTTATGGAATAATGAAAAAATATTGGCTCATCCTACAAAATGATCCTATACTCTCTCAAACTATCCCTATGAACCCTAGAATTATTTTTAGAAAAGGACGAAATTGGCAGAGTATAATAGCCTTAAGTAGAATAAAAGAACTACCGAAAGACATGGATAATGAACATAATCATAATGATGTGTGATGAGAAAGGCTGTTACAAATGCGGGTCAGGGAATTGTAAGTGTTGTGCATCCATTGTACATGGATGTACCACGTTTATCTCAAACACTATAAAAGAAATATTTAATATAAAACATAGATTTAACTGTCGGTCCAGGTTTATTATTTATCTTCTGGAATGCCCGTGCAGGCAGCAATATATTGGTAGAACCGTACAGAGTATGCAGGCCAGGTTAAATAAACATAGATCAAATATAAGAAAAAGTTTCCTGCTGCATAGTGTATCTAGACATTATGCCCACATGCACTGAAGTGATCCATCTAGTTTGCGATTAGTTATTATAGCTTAAATAAATGAGGGAATTCCTGATAGGTTTGATAAACTCTGCAAAAAGGAATCTTACTGGATCTTTAAAATGGGGACCTTTTCCCCTGAAGGGTTAAATTTAACTATAGGTGATTGAACGCTGCTTTGATAAAGATTTTGAAGTGTATGATATATGAGAGCATTTTTTATATTAACACCAATTTTTTAATCATGTGTAATTTGTAGTAGGTATTTTTTTTTTTTGGAATACTTTTTGTATAGTAATTTTATATTGTTTTATATGATGTTTTAATATTGGATTGTTTTTATCTATGAAGTAATGAAATGGTTAATAGTTTTTTACACACTCTCCTCCAATGAGTTGTAGGCTCTTTGTGAATAAAAGGAGGAGTAGAAATAGAGGTCCTTATCCACTTGAGGAAGACGCATTTGTGTCGAAACATGTTGTGGCGAGGGCTCACATTTGTTAATATCCAATAAAGATCTAAAGGTAATACTGATCAGTGCAGTGTCCTTGTGTAGCGCTCATATTCTAAATACCACCATTTCTGTATTGTTCCTTATTTCGCTAATAAAAGCTCACAGATGCCTTCCAATGGGTAACAGCACGCTAGTTAGCCATGAATTCCTGTAAACCATACCTCTCCTTTGCATATAGATGTCCCTTGGGAGTCCTCCTCTGCAGGGAGCGTTTAATCCTAAAAAAGAGAATTTTGTTTACGTACCGTAAATTCTTTTTTCTTTAATCATCAATGGGAGACCCAGACAATGGGGTTTAGGGCACTGCCCTCCGGAGGTCACACTAGGTACTACAAGTTTGTAGACACCGCCCCCTCCGCTTATAAACCCCTACCGCAGGGAACATCCTCAGTTTGGTCTACAAGCTGCGAGGAGGAAAATAAACCACACCCGAAACATCGGGAAGAACACCGTGCACAAACGGTTCAACAACCCGGCAAACACTGTCTCAACAGAGAACAGAGCCAATGCAAAACAAGCAAAGGAACAACTGGGTGGGTACTGGGTCTCCCATTGATGATTAAAGAAAAAAGAATTTACGGTACGTAAACAAAATTCTCTTTTTTCTGGTCATCATAATGGGAGACCCAGACAATGGGGATGTCCTAAAGCAATACCCCAGGGCGGGAAGAGTTCCTCAACAAGACGGATAACATGGTTCCCCTTTAAAGGTGGGCAACCGCCGCCTGTAGAACCCGCCTGCCCAAATTTGCATCCGCAGAGGCATGGGCATGCACCATATAGTGCTTAGAGAAAGTGTGTAGGCTGGACCAAGTGGCCGCCTGACACACCTGTAGAGCAGATGCTCTATGTCGCAAGGCCCATGAGGCACCTACGGCTCTGGTAGAGTGAGCCTTCAATCCCACCGGGAGAGGCAAACCAGAAGACCGGTAAGCCTCTTGAATGGAAGCCTTAATCCACCTGGCTAAGGTTGACTTTGAAGCCGCGGACCCCTTACAGCGACCTGTCGTAAGAACAAACAAAGAATCCGAACTCCTAAAGGAGGCGGTTCTGGACACATAAATGCGTATAGCTCTCACGAGATCCAGAGTATGGAGGTCGCGCTCAACCTGATGAACGGGAGCGGGGCAAAATGATGGGAGAACAATCTCCTGGTTCAGGTGAAACGTTGAAACCACCTTTGGCAAGAATTCCGGCCGTGGACGCAACACCACCTTGTCTTGGTGAACCACCAGAAAGGGAGACTTGCACGATAGTGCAGCCAATTCTGAGACCCTCCTCAGAGATGTAATCGCCACCAGAAAAGCCACCTTCTGGGACAGACGAGAAAGGGAAACCTCCCTCAGAGGCTCAAATGGCGGTTTTTGCAATGCCGCCAGGACCATGTTAAGGTCCCACGGATCCAGAGGTCTTTTGTAGGGTGGAACCATCCGCGACACCCCCTGCAGAAATTGACGGACCTTCGGGAGAAGCGCCAATCGTCTGTCAAACAGCACAGAAAGTGCTGAGACCTGACCCTTTAAGGAGCCAAGGGATAATCCCAACTCCAAACCCGACTGTAGGAATGCCAACAATGTCGGGATGGACAAGGGCCACGGGGACCGGCCCCCAGAGGCACACCAGGTAAAAAAGATTTTCCACGTCCTGTGGTACATTTTCCTGGAAACTGGCTTTCTAGCCCGATTCATAGTGGCAACCACTGTAGGGGAGAACCCCCTAGATGTCAGCAGCCAGGCCTCAAGAGCCATGCAGTCAATCTGAGGGCCTTGGAATTGAGGTGGAAGAATGGGCCTTGCGCGAGAAGATCTGCGCGTTCTGGAAGAGCCCACCTGTGTCCGCCTGACAGTTGCCACAGGTCCGGATACCAGGACCTCCTGGGCCAGTCTGGAGCCACTAGAATGGCTACCCTGCATTCCGACCTGATTTTCCACAGCACCCTGGGAATCAGAGCCATAGGAGGGAACACATATGGTAGATTGAATCTGGACCAAGTCAAGATCAGGGCGTCCGCTCCCAACGACTGGGGGTCCCATGACCTCGCCATGTATTGCGGAACCTGATGATTCAGCCGTGAGGCCATCAGATCCACGTCCGGAGTGCCCCATCTGCTGCAGATGTCCCGAAAGACGTCTGGATGAAGGGCCCACTCTCCGGCGTCCATCCCCTGCCTGCTCAGATAGTCGGCCTCCCAGTTTTCGACCCCTGGGATGTGAACTGCGGAGATCAGGCAGTTGTTGTCCTCCGCCCAGGATAGGATGCGGTGGACTGCGGCCAGAGCCTCTGCACTCCTGGTTCCTCCTTGATGATTTAAATAAGCGACGGCCGTCGCGTTGTCGGACTGAACCCGGATGGGATGTCCTGAGAGGAATCTCTGAAAGGCCAGGAGTGCTAGATAGATCGTCTTGATCTCCAGCACGTTGATCTGTAATGCCGACTCCGACAGAGTCCAGAGGCCTTGGGCCCTGTGGTGTAAGAACACCGCACCCCAGCCCTTCAGACTGGCGTCGGTGGTCACCACTAACCATGACGGTTTGATGAAGGACCGGCCCCGCGACAAGTGATGTGGTTGAAGCCACCACTGCAGGGAATCTCGGGTCGGTTGTGACAGTGTCACCAGCCGATTCAGCGAGATCGTCCTCTTGTCCCACCTGCGTAGTATCTCCAGCTGGAGAGGACGGAGGCGAAATTGTGCAAACGGCACCGCCTCTATCGCCGCCACCATGCGACCCACCAGCTTCATCAACCCACGAAGGGACGATTGTGGTGACAGGAGCACTGCTTGTACTCCCGATCGGATCGCCACCTGTTTGGATTGTGGCAGAGACACCAGGGCTGAGGACGTGTTGAAGTCCATGCCCAAATAAGTCAAGGACTGGGTCGGAACCAAGGTTGACTTCTGAACATTGAGGAGCCAACCGAATTGTTCCAGAGACCGCATGGTCACAACCAGGCTCGCTTGACAGAGGTGTTCCGATGGCGCCCTGACCAGCAGGTCGTCCAAATAGGGAATGACGGCATGGCCCTGCACGTGCAGGAGAGCCATCATAGAGGCCATCACTTTTGTGAACACCCGTGGTGCCGAGGCCAAGCCGAACGGCAGCGCCACAAATTGGAAGTGTTCCTCCCCCACTGCAAATCTCAACCATCGCTGGTGAGCCGGTGCAATGGGCACGTGAAGGTAAGCGTCTCTGATATCTATGGACGCCAAGAAGTCCCCCTGTGACACAGCCGCGATCACTGAGCGCAGTGATTCCATACGGAACTTCCGAACCAGCACGTGGCGGTTGAACAACTTCAGGTCCAGAACCGGGCGGAAGGATCCGTCCTTCTTTGGGACGATAAAGAGGTTGGAGTAAAAACCCCTGAACCTCTCCCCGGAAGGCACCGGAACCACCACTCCGTCTCTGCGGAGTCCCTCCAACACCAAAGAAAAGGCCTGAGCTTTTTCTGGGGAGGGGACCGACCGATGGAATCGGGATATTGGTTTTGACGTCAGCTCTATCCTGTAACCTCGCGAGACCACGTCTCGAACCCACTGATCTGGAACGTGAAGTAGCCACTCGTCCTGAAAGCGAGACAAGCGGCCCCCCACCTGTGGGGAGGCAGGGAGAGAGAGCGAGTCATGTAGAGGCGGGTTTGGGGGTGGCAGCTGCTGCCCCCGCCGGCTTCTTTGGACGACTCTTAGAGCGCCACTGAGAAGCGGGCTTGCCCCCTCGGTCCGTGCGAGCGGACGGTGCTGATGACTGTGAGCTGGACCGAAAGGACCACTGTTTTGGGTTCCTCTTAACGGTATACCGTGGCTTAGGTTTATTCTGCGGTATTTTAGACTCAGCAGAATCCTTAATTAGCTTGTCCAGCTCTGTGCCAAAAAGCCTGTCACCAGAGAACGGAAGATTCTGCAGAATCTTCTTAGATGTGGCATCTGAGTCCCAAAGACGTAGCCACAACAACCTGCGGATCGCTATAGCATTGGCCGAAGCCACAGCTGAGCGAGTGGCAGTTTCCAGAGTCGCCGTTCTGGCGTAGTCCGCATAGGCCTTCGCCCTCTCGGTAAGTGCCAGGACCTCTGGACTGGACCTTGCCAGGTCAGTGATACCATCCAAGCAGGTAGTGATCGCTTGTAAGGTCCAGACCGTGGCAAAGTTAGGGGCAAATGACGACCCCACCGCCTCATAGGAAGACTTGGCGAGTTGCTCGACCTGTCTATCAGTAGCATCCTTCAGTGAGGAGCTATCAGAGGCAGAGAAAAGGGAGCGTGCAGCAATCCTGGTCATGGAAGCATCCACCTTCGGGGACTGCGACCACTCCTGAAGCACCTCCTGGGGAAAGGGGAAGCGATTGTCCTTGGGTTTGCGGACATAACGCCGCCCAGGATGTAACCTGGGGGCTCTAATCACCCTTCCAAAATTAGTATGGTCCATAAAGGAGCCACTTGGTCTAGCCTCCGGCCGCAGCCATTGATAGACCTCCTTCGGGTGCACCGTCACCTCCTCAGGGGGTGTCACGAGACGTAAGGTCTCGTTGATAGAGGACACCAGATCCTCCACCCCATCTGGTGGTTCAGACACAGATACAGACCCGAAAGTCGAACCCCCATCATCTTCCTCACCATCAGAGGAACGCTCCTCCTCAGAGAGAGTCTGGAGCTCGGGTGAAGCCTCACGACGAGCCCGCTTAAGGGGTCTCACAGCAGAAGAGGGAGACACCCGGGGGTAACTGGAAGGAGTAGCTGGGCTATCCAGTCTCCTATTAAGTGCCTCCAGGGATTGCGACATGGAGGACAGCTGAGACAACAGAGATTCATTGATCCTGTTCTGAGTCTCCCAAGGCCCTGAGATCACCTGAACCTCGGGGTATAGCACCGGGGTTGCTGACCCAGTAGTTGCAGCCCGGGCCTCTGGGCGTCCACAGTTATTGCAGGACCCCTCCACCAGTGTTCCATTGCACGTAGCACATGTAACGGTGGCCTCGGCCGCCTTAGCAGCACGCTTCCCAGCTGAGGACATGGCCACAGTAGGGGTAGATAAGCCCAATTGCAGACAATAAAACCGGAGATCCCGGTGGCTTACCGACCGCTGTAAAGCGGTATGAGGGAGCGGTGTGTGTGTGTGACCTCCGCGCCGTCTTCCGGTCTCCCCTCTTGGAGTGCAGACGCACGCTGCATACAGTTCCCAGCCGGGAAGTGAGGGTAAAGATGGCCGCCGACAGAGAAACTGTGGGCGGCGCCGAAGACACGCGGGAAACACACGCACACGCCCCGCGGTGACGTCACCGCACGGGCTGCATCCCATCCTCCAAGCATCCTTCTCATGAGGGAGCTGGAGCCCGCAGGGCGGGAAACAGTGTAAAAAACATTGTACACAGACTGCAAATACATATCACACATCCGCAGCCTACGGCCTCAGCCCCTGTGACACACAGGGCGGTCAGCCAGGGTGACCCCAGCACAGGGTACACCCGCAGAACCGCGGGCCCGAGGGCAACGCGCGGTCTGAGTGTCATGAAACACAAAGTGCCAGACACTACCCCCAGGCACACAGGAGACACAGAGTGCCTCAGTGCCGGTCCGGTCTGTAAGCACCATTCAGGGAGGCCTCGGACGGGGGTGCAGCACCAGTCTGGAGTGTAAGCACCATTTAGGGAGGCCTCAGACTGGGCCGCTCAGCCCAGTCCGGAGTGTAAGCACCATTTAGGGAGGCCTCGGACTGGGCTGGCTCCAGTCCGGTCTGTAAGCACCATTTAGGGAGGCCTCGGACGGAGCGGAGCTGTGCAAGGCTCCCATCTCCCACTCACCAGAGCCCCCCAGAGAGGGATGGAGAGGAGCGTAACAGCGTACCGGGAGAACACCAGGTGTCCAGGCCCTAGGCCCTCCGGTACCTCCACCAGCGTGTGCCACTAAGGGTGAGCGGGGAGGCTGTCACCGGTCCCGACTGGGACCTTATTACCTTGTCTTCAGACGCCATCACGAAAGTAGTGAGAATGCAGTGAAGTGCAAGCAAAGCGTGATCCTCCGAGCACACTAAGTTTAAAACTGAGGATGTTCCCTGCGGTAGGGGTTTATAAGCGGAGGGGGCGGTGTCTACAAACTTGTAGTACCTAGTGTGACCTCCGGAGGGCAGTGCCCTAAACCCCATTGTCTGGGTCTCCCATTATGATGACCAGAAAAAGCATTATAAGATATCGCTGACAGCAAAATCATTCCAGGTACGACTATCCCGTAAGTCAGATCCTACCTACAGTAAATCGCATGCCTTATCCACAGCACTATTGTCCTATCCACTGAATTAGGCTGGCTTCAGACTTGCGGATCCTCCGCAGCGTCCTGCGGAGGAGATCCGCAAGCTGAACGCAGCCCCTATGCTTAGAATGAGAACGCATCTGCGCATGACCGTGCACTCTCATTCACTGCAATATATGATTTGTACGCAGGCGGATGCCCACGCACAAATCACACACTCTCCTTCGCACCTTCTGCTTGTTGCCTGTGGTTAGCAGTGGTTTCCTAGCAGCTATTTTACCATGAAGGCCTGCTGCACAAAGTCTCCTCTTAACAATTGTTGTAGAGATGTGTCTGCTGCTAGAACTCTGTGACATTGACCTGGTCTCTAATCTGAGCTGCTGTTAACCTGCGATTTCTGAGGTTGGTGACTCGGATGAACTTATCCTCCGCAGCAGAGGTGACTCAGTCTTCCTTTCCTGGGGCGGTCCTCATGTGAGCCAGTTTCTTTGTAGCGCTTGATGGTTTTTGCAACTGCACTTGGGGACACTTTCAAAGTTTTCCCAATTTTTCGGACTGACTGACCTTCATTTTTTAAAATAATGATGGGCACTCGTTTTTCTTTACTTAGAATTTGTATTATGGCAAGAAAAAAAGCATCATTCGTACGGCAGGTCTCAGAAGGGAAGGAGCGCAATTTGACTTTTGGAGCTAATTTTCCATTCAAAAAGTGAAATGGCGCTCCTTCACTTCTGAGTCCTGCCATGCACCCAAACAGTGGTTTATGACCACATATGAGGTATTGGTGTACTCAGGAGAAATTGCCCAACAAATTTTAGGATGCATTTTATCCAGTTGCTGATGTGAAAATGAAAGAATTGAGGCTAAAAGAAAATTTTTGTGAAAACAAAAGTACTTTTTCATATTTACGGATCAATTTGTGAAGCACCTGGGGGTTCAAAGTGCTCACCATCCATCTAGATATGTTCCCTGTGGGGGGGGGGGGGGGGGGGGGGGGGGGGGGGAGTCTAGTTTCCAAAATGGGGTCACTTGTGGGGGAGTTCCAATGTTTAGGCACATAGGGACTCTCCAAATGCGACATGGTGTCTGCTAACAATTTGAACGGAAAATCAGTTCAAATTGTTAGCGGACACCATGTTGCGTTTGGCTAGCCCCTGTGTGCCTAAACATTGGAGCTCCCCCACAAGTGACCCCATTTTGGAAACTAGACCCCCCCAGGGAACATATCTAGATGGGTGGTGAGCACTTTGAACCCCCAGGTGCTTTACAAATTGATCCGTAAAAATGAAAATTTTAGTGAAAAAAAAGGTACTTTTTTCCATATTACGGATCAATTTGTAAGGCATCTGGGGGATCAAAGTGCTCACTATGCATCTGATAAGTTCCCTGGCGGGTCGTTTCCAAAATGGGGTCACTTGTGGGGGAGCTCCAATGTTTAGAAACACAGGGGGTTCTCCATACGCAACATTGTGTCCGCTAACAATTGAAATTATTAGTGGACACCATGTCACATATAAAGAGCTCCTGTGTGCCTAAACATTGGAGCTCCCCACAAGTAACCCCATTTTGGAAACAAGACCCCCCCCCAGGGAACTTATCTAGATGCATAGTGAGCATTTTGATCCCCTAGGTGCTTCAAAAATTGATCCGTAAAAATGAAAATTTACTTTTATTTTTCCATAACATTTTTTTTTTTCCGCTTTACGTACTAATTTGTGAAGCACATATGGGTTCAAAGTGCTCACTGTGGGGGGGGGCGTGTCCTGACACTGATGGAGCAGGACGCTTAACTCGGGAGCTCCTCGGCCTCAGCCTTTGAACTGGCACATAACGACTTCAGCGACACTTTCACAGCTGCTTTCCACTATCAGGGGATTTTGGAACCAGCCAAGCCTAGCCAGGAATGCCGAAGGGACCTCTCTGCCACAAGGACACGCCACAAAAGGTGATTGATTTCTTCACCCCCGGGCAACAGGCTGCAGCTGCTCCTAAAATGGCGCCGGGTAAAGAGAGCCACCCCCACTCTCCCCGCAGCTCCTCAGAACGTGCTAGCAAGGAGGATGAGCTGATCCCAGTGACGAGGCAGTACATGAGGGAGCTGTTTGACTCCATGCACCAGTCGATCCACAATGATATCAGGGACTTAATGAAGGAGTTCAAGGAGGATCTGGCTGCCCTGGGGAAACACACGGAACATGTAGAGCATAAGATGAAGGAGTATGCGGAGGCTTACAACCAACTGGCAGACGATTATCAGATTATGGACACAGAGATTCGCACCATACGCAGTATAATGTGGGATCTAGAGGATAAAACCTGCAGGGATAACATCAAGCTGCAGGGTGTAACCAAAGGGGCGGAGGAGGGTGATATGCTGGGTGCTGCGACTACTTTTCTGCAACATGTCCAACCCGAGGCATCCCCCCAGGACCTGGCTATAGAAAAAGCTATAGACTGCCTAAACCCCAGTATCTTAGAGGAGAGGTGCCGCGAGACATTGGTGTTTGTTTTGCGTTCCCCAAGACCAGAGACCTTCTCCTACAGGCTATACGACGCCTCACTCAGTCTCTGGAGGAATACAGAAACTGGAAGGTCTTCCCTGACCTCTCGCCTGGCACCCTTGCCAGGAGGCGCGAATTTGCCCGTCACTGCCAGGTGTTGCGAGATAGGGGGATCTAGTATAACTGGGGATCCCCCCCTCCCCCCCCAGGTCAATTTTAGATACAAAGGAGCCAGACAATACTTTTCCTCCCCCTCCCAACTGTGGAAAGCCCTGAAGAGCTGGAACCTGTCCCCCCCCCTAGCAAACCCGCATCTCCGGACGGCAGGTCAGGAAGGGAGGACAGAAGATCTCCTGGCGCTGCAGCTAACACTGACTCTGCTACCTGACTTATCCGCTTTGACGTTTTGGGCTGGGATTGCTGAGAAGATCCCTAGACTTCCCTGTTGGATCGTATCCTGTGAGCGGTCCGCCTGGAGTGACCTACTTTCTTTTGGGGTGGTGGTCACCCCCTCTCTGTCGGTCCGCCAGGACGGTGGGCTCGTTGGCTGAGGTGGTTGGGTACTGTTACCCTTCTCCTTCCCCCCGAACTCGGGCCCGGACCTGAGCCAATTTGGTTTACATTAATGTTTCAAGTGTGTTGTGTTTTGTCGTGTGTGTCTGCTGTTCTATCAGTAACCCTTCTCCTCTTTGCCCTATCTCCTCCCAACCCCTCCCTTCCCTTGACCCCTCCCCCTTCTTCCCATGACCCCTCCCTCTCTCCCCTTGCTCTTTGCTGTGTGAGATTTACAACCTTGCCGCTACCACTTGACTGATTGCTCTTTTTGGAGTGTTTGTACTCAGTATTCTGCTGCCCTGATTGAAAGTGGTGAACATGAGCCTTAAGTTGGTTTCCTTGAATGTGAAGGGGCTAAATTCCCCGGCAAAGCGGTCTATGTTATGGAAAGAGGCCCGCCGATCCAAAGCGGATATTCTATGCCTCCAAGAGACTCATTTGTTGGTAGAGGACAATACTAGACTGCAGCATAAGCTTTTTACAAATGTGTTTTTCTCCAATTTTGGGGAAAGGAAGAGAGGTGTATGCATACTGGTTAAAAACTCTGTCCAATTTAAGTTGATTAATGTTGTGCATGACCCAGCAGGGCGATTCCTGATCCTGATTTGCTCAATCTCTGGCACTGTGCTGACCATAGCCAATGTCTATGCTCCAAACAATGCCCCTTTGGGCTATCTGTCCCCCTTCCTGACCAGGGTTCGGAGAGAGGCGGAGGGCTCTTTACTTATCTGTGGGGATTTCAATTTGATCATGGACCGTACGTCTTCCTCTGCACACAGAGGGACACCCCTGGGCCCCCTGTGCAGAGAACTTCACCTTCACGACATCTGGCGCTACCTCCACACCTCAGAGAGGGATTTTTCCTTCTATTCTCATAGGCACAGGTCGTACTCGCGGATTGATTATTTCCTGGTGGGGAGTGACGTCATGGCAACCTGTGCCTCTACAGAAATAGGCTTGATCACTTGGTCCGATCATTGGCCAGTGTCGCTGGAGATCAAGATGGGGATGCGATGCGGCCCCCCACGTCCTTGGAGACTGAATACTAGTCTCCTATCCCAGAGGGACATGCTGGACGGTATCTTGTCAGAGTTCTTCTCCATTAATGATGGTGGAGATGTTTCGGAGAACACCCTCTGGGAGTCTCGTAAGGTGGTCTTGAGGGGCCTATTATTGCAAAAAGCCTCCCAACTGAAAAGAGCCCAGGACAAGCAACGCATGGACTGGTTGGAACAACTCCAGGCTTTGGAATGTCAAAACAAAAGGAGCCCTGCGCCCTCCCTGCACTCGCAAATACTAGTTATCAGGAACCAGCTGAGGGCCTTTCTCCTTGGCCAACATGAAAAACATATACGTAAACTTAAAGAGGACCGGGTCACCAAACCAGGCATGGTGATCTAATTAAAGCACTGGATGCAGCATGTCTGCAGCATGCAGGCAAGGGGTCACCCAGCACTTGAGCAGCCCTGTACCCCGAGATAATACACTTAGAAAACTTACATGCTCCAGCCAAGGGCAGATTCCCACCCCCTGCATGTTTAATCTGCCCACTGCTGCCAATAATTCTCTCCCTCTCCAGCAGCATTTAAACAGAGTTTTTTTTCTTTCCCAGAAAGTCTGTTTAGCCCGGCCCCCTGAGGGGCAGGGTTAAACAGATGGGAGAGAAAGAAAAAAAAACCTCAGTTTAAATGCTGCTGGAGAGGGAGAGAATGATTGGCAGCAGTGGGCAGATTAAACATGCAGGGGGTGGGAATCTGCCCTTGGCTGCAGCCCCTAGCCACCTCCCTAGTGGCTGGAGCATGTAAGTTTTCTAAGTGTATTATCTCGAGGTACAGGGCTGCTCAAGTGCTGGGTGACCCCTTGCCTGCATACTGCAGACATGCTGCATCCAGTGCTGTAATTAGATCACTATGCCTGGTTTGGTGACACGTCCTCTTTAAAATGACTCATTATGCAGCGGGTGACAGGGAGGGAGCTTTATTGGCTAGGAGAATTAAGAAGCGTTCCGCACAGGGTACGATAGTCGCTGATGACTGCAGAGGGGAGGAGGGTGAGAGACCCACAGGGTATATCAGAGGTGTTTGCACAGTTCTATTCGAAGTTGTACAGTTGGAAGAGAGATGGGGATACTCCGCAGCCAACCCTGGGGGACATCAGGGGCTTTTTATCGGGTCTAGAATTACCATCGTTCTCGGAAGACCAGTTAGGTGGCCTAAACCTCCCATTTACTGAGTCCGAAATTTCCAAGGCCATTCGTGCTTCTAAAAACTTCTCCACCCCAGGGCCGGATGGGTTCCTCAACGAATACTATAAGTCCTTTGCGGGCCAGCTTACCCCATTCCTCCTACAGCTGTTTAACTTGTGGCGTGCAGTGGGAACTATCCCGACGACAGCTCTTGAAGCTGTGATAACGACCATCCCCAAGCCGGGTAAGGCCCCAGACTCGCCGGACAACTACCGCCCTATTTCGTTATTGAATTGAAGCTCTATTCTAAAATACTGGCAGGTAGGTTGTCGGCTGTCCTCCCTGAGCTAGTTATGGGTGATCAAGTTGGTTTTGTGGTGGGCCGCCAGGCGAAGGACGGGGCCCGGAGGACGGTGAACCTCATTGGGGTGGCTGAGGGTAGGTGGGTCCCCAGTGCCAAGGAGGCGTTCAATAGGGTGCACTGGGGATACCTCCAGGAGGTCCCCCGGAGATTTGGTTTCTCAGGGCCGATCCTGTCCGCTATCCTTGGCCTATACTCAAACCCAAGTGCCAGGGTCCTGTCCTCGGGGGTCCATGTCTGGCTGCTTCCCCATCACGAACGGCACCTGCTAGGGATGCCCACTTTCCCCGGTGATCTTTGCTCTCGTGGTTGAGCCACTGGCTGCTGAGATTCAGGCAAACCCATCAATTTCCGGGACCCAGGTTGGGGGGAATGCGTCACGTCGTCGGCCTCTACGCTGACGATGACATTTCTTGAACGGACCTTCCTACCTCCTTGCCGGCCATAATGGACACCCTGAACACCTATGCTAGAGTGTCGTACTACAAGCTGAACGCGAGCAAGTCAGTAATCCTTCCAATCAGTGTTTCTCCTGCTGAGGTGGCCAGGGGAATACCCATTCCAGTGGTGCCCCAAGGGCATCCCGTACCTGGGGATCACGCCATGTGCCTCGTCCCAACTAGCTTCCAGGAATTTAGACTTGTTGGCGAAGCCCACCCGATCCGGGACCTCTCGTGGATGGCCAGGACTCAAGCTTTTAAAATGATGCTACTACCGAAAATATTATATTGCTTCAGGTGCCTCCCAATTACCTACCCGGCCAAATTTCTTAAAAAACTGCAAACTTTGGTCACGAAATACATATGGGCAAGCAAGACCCCTCGGATCTCGAGGGGGATACTTTTCCTCAGCTTGAGGGGGGGATGGGAGTCCCAGATTTGAGATCCTACCATAGGGCGATGATACTTGAGGTCCTGGTGGAACCCCACACACGGGCGGGGCAGTACACAAATTGAATCGGCATCGCTGGGGGGAGGCTTTGGTACCGTTGGTGGCCTTCAGCTACACATCCCCACTCTAGACGTACGGAAGTGGTCGGCGGCGGGTTTTAAGACACTGGCGGACTTACTGAGTGGGGGGGGGGGGGGGTGGAGAGTGTTGCTCCCGTTCGACTCCATGTGTGCCAGTTCTCCGGATTTGAGCCGGACCTTTCAGGCTCTGCCCATGTTCAGTCGGATGGGGGGGAGGGGGTCGATGCCCGCCCCTCCGGTGGTCAGGTTCCTGCTCTCTGCGCCAGAGGTGACTAAGGGGATGTCTGACATCTATAAGGGTCTCCTACTGCTTAACGCACCAGGCAAATTGCCCTACGTGTGGAAGTGGGAGGACCTGAACTTCACGTCTGAGCAGGAGGACTGGGAGTCGGCAGTCCGGGAGGTTCAGAGGTTCTCTAGATGTATAAATCACAGAGAGCCTCAAGAAAGTACATCTGCGTTGGTACATGCCATCGAGGCTGGCCAAATTCGGCAGGGGCTTGTCCCCCTTATGCTGGAGACAATGTGGAGGGATTTCTCCCATGCCTGGTGGTCTTGTCCCCGTGTAGCTTCCATCTGGCACCTAGTGGCGGGACTGCTGAGGACTATTACAGGACTGACGCTCACCCTCACTCCCCAGCTATTTTGCATATAGGTCTACAGGCCTACCCCCCTACCTTGCACCAAGTGGTCACACACGTACTTACGGCGGTTATGCTCGCTGTTGCTGCGAGGTGGCGGGCTGTGGCCACCCCATCTTTATCAGAGGTGGTAGACAGAGTTAATGGTATTTTCCAGCATGAATACTGTCTGGCTTTGGATCTCCCCACCAGAAACCGCACCCTGAATTCTTGGAATATATGGGCGACTCACCCACTGGCCACTCCGATCTCACACCTCATGCAGCGGAGCTTCCCGGTTTCACACGCCCCTCCCCACCCTCTTCGTCCATGTAGCCTCCTCCACCCCCCCCCCCCCCACCCCCCCCCCCCCCCCTCTACCCAGGTTACCTGATCTTGTCTTTATTATTTGTGATATATTAAGGGGAATTTCCCTGTATGACTGGACTAATGTACTGTCTATTGTACTGATTGATGTTTCCTTTTGTTTTGTTGAAACGAGTTCTCTCAATAAAAAAAAAACGTATTAAATCTAAAGTGCTCACTATGTATCTAGATAAGTTCCTTGGGGGGTCTAGTTTCCAAAATGGGGTCACTTGTGGGGAAAGCTCCAATGTTCAGGCACACGTGGAGGGGCTCTCCATACGCGACATGGGTTCCGCTAACAATTGGAGCGAATTTTCCATTGAAATTGTTAGCGGACACCATGTCACATATGGAGAACCCGTGTGCCACCAGCACAAGGGCAAATGGAAGAGTCGTGGTACAGCTACAGAAGATGCCGCCTCTAATGAATGCGCTATTTTCTTGGATGGCTGTGGGTTGCAATTTTTAGCTTGGGGGGGCCCACAACATTTGGGTCTCTCCACGCTGAGGATTCCGGCCTGCCAGCTGCCAAGACCTTAGTGTCCGCTCACTGCAGCAGTGGTCTCAGACTGAGCAGCGGCTGTTTGAATGGCGACATCAGAGTTCAACAGCCGCGGTTCAGTCTGTGTGACAGAGCTGCTTGCTGTGAGCGGACACCGATGTTTCCACGCATCGTATGTAGCATTGCAGAGTGACCTTCGCTGGACATTGCTGTAGATTATTATTGCCAGCGGTTATGTTTGGGATTAATAAATGGGTGAAAGAATTGTCTACGTTATATTTTAAGGCATTTTTCTGCTTATTTTTTAACCGTTTATATAAAGGAGTGATAATTTGCAGGTCTCAAAAGCTTGAAGATTATCAATCTTGGGCTTACCAACAGCTGTCAATACTGCACCAGTGCATCGGGAAGAGACAGGTTAAGTGACAAACTGACGCTTCTCGTGAATCAATTTTTGGGGTGGCTACAGACTGTTATTCTATTGTCTGGGGGGCCCAATAACTATTGGTCTCACCACGCTGAAAAGAAGAGCCCCAGGCTACCTGGTTTTACCTTGGCTGGCAATCGAAAGTAAGGCAGAGCTCACAGGTTTTGTATTTATTATGCAAATACAAAAAAAAAAATTATAGGCTCCACTGTATTTTTGATTTCTAGCTAATTAAAGCCAGGCAACTGGGGGTGGCAGGCAGCCTGTAGCTGTCTGCTTTATCTGCGTGATACTCTAATTTTAATAAATAAAAAAAATGATTATCATCAAAAAATTAATTTGAGTAATTCAACACAAAGTGAAACACATTATATAGAGTCATTACAAACAGAGTGATCTATTTCAAGTGGTTTTTTATGTTAATGTTGAGGATTATGGCATACAGCCAATGAAAACCCAAAGGTCATCATTTCAGAAAATTAAAGTAGGGAGGATGAAGGGTTAAAAACCGCGCTGCCGTATTTCACAAGACATCAAAAGATGAATATAACATGAATATAATATTGATTAGTTAACACATTCAGGGTTCCCAAAAATGCCCTAAAACATGGCGATATTACATTGATTTTTGATGATATTCTAATTCATTGAGATGCACTAGTATATGGCAACCAATCAGACACTGGTACAATAGCCAATCACAGACGCTGTCACGGATAGTGGGCATCTGTGATTGGCTGTTGGAAGCAGAGTCCAGTGAATAATCCAGAGGTTAATGAGCAGACCCGAAAGCGGTGTTACAAGTGAGCAGTCCTTGGTAAGTATAATGCTACTGATTTAATCACGGTTTTGCTTACTTTTATAGACCCCCCAGCCCTTACTGCAGTGGCAGGGAACCATTTTTCTGCCAAGGGACATTTGGAAATTTCTACAAACCTTCGGGAGCCGTACAAAATGATTAACTTGAAAATTACCTGCTATATTTGGTTAAAGGGAACCTGTCACCGGAATCTAAGTGCCTACACTATTACTAGCTGTCCCTACACCTTCCGAGCTGCTCCCTATCTATCCCTTTCTCATCTAAAGTGTTCCTATTAGACACTTTTTGGGAGATTCCAAATGGTGGGGGCAGAGAGGACACAGAATAATGCCGCCCAGCGGGGCGTGCACTACACCACGAAGGAGTGGTGAATGGAGCGTGGCCACGCCTACCAAGTCCCCCAACTACGGGGACTGCAGTAAGTTTAAACTTCTTTTTCACATGTTTAATAGGGATACATTAGATGAGAAAGCTATAGATAGGGAGCAGCTAGGAAGGTGTAGGGACAGCTAGTGATAGTGTAGGCACTTAGATTCCGGTGACAGGTTCCCTTTAAACAATCAACTCACCCAGACTGTGGTGGCTGGAGCTGCTTCCCTTTGGCTTCGGTGATATTGGTCATGTTGCTTCTCGACTACTTTTCCAGGTTTGCGAGAGCCCTAGACATCACAGGAGAGGCTGTCAGCATATACGGTACATCACTAGGGAGGCCGAGGTTAGGGCATAAAGATCACTGGAGAGCTGGATTTAAAGGGCAGTCGGTAAAACGCGTCTGCCAGCCTGAGCACTGCGGTCCCCAGGAATCTGCTCTGGGCCGCAAAACAGTCATCACGGGCCGCATTCAGCCCTGGGCCCTGAGGTTCCCCCACCCCTGCCCTACTGCCACCATTTTATAACTAAAGTCCAGGTTCAGGCTCAAGTTTGGGTCAGGATGACCGATGCTAAACTGAAAATTTAAAAGAAAAAAAAAAAAAGTCCAATCGGATCCACCAAACATCTGCGGGTTCGCCCATCTATACATTTAAGGTCTCAATCAGCCATCAGTGATTTTTCTCATAAATGAAAAAGGGTCCAAGTGTCAATGTTTTTGATCATATTTGCATCAGTTTGATCACTGTAGTTTTTACCATCTTAATTTCAATCTTCTAATGTGCAAATAGAAATAAAAGCACTTGTATGTTTGAGCTTCTATCAAAAAGTTAGTTTAAACCAGATGCACACAGCTGGCATCTCCGTGCTGTCAGATTTTTTTTTCCAGACCTATCAACTTGCATTTGGTGGGTTTGATCAGTGATTTGGATCAAAATCAGACACATCTTCCTGTTTTTATGAGGATCACTTTGTCTGCAAAGATAAATGGGCACATGAACCGCCACATAGGCCGTAAAAGGTACAAGCCTTGAGAAAAACAGAGATAAACTCTGATGTGAAAAACTGATGTCTGAACAAAGCCTAAAGGTACCGTCACACAGGGACATATCGCCGGCGATGTTGCCGGCAACTGAGGGGCGTGGCCAGGTTGCGGCGACATCGCCGGCGAGTTGCCTCGTGTGACAGGGCGATAATCAGGCGATGAATCGCCTGAGTCACATCGCCAGGTTTCCCAACAATGTTGGGAAACCTGGCGATGTTGCTCAGGCGATCCTGCCTGATCGCCCTGTGTAACGCGGCAACCTGCAATGTTGCGGGCGATTCTGCCTATATCCAACATTGCGAGTGATCGCTTGCTGGGTTGCTGGGCAACTCAGCGAGCGATAGTCGCGGCAACTAGCCGGCGACATCGCCGGTAAGTTGCTCAGTGTGACATCTCACCGGCGATGTTGTCAGGGATGCGCGCTCCCGCAATCCCCGGCAATATCGCCGGCGATATGTCCCTGTGTGACGGTACCTTAAGAGTCACTATTTAGAAAGTAGGATGTAGGCAAATTCAACAATGAATTACTTAGTTTACTGAGTGCAGCAGTTCTGACCAGGGTGGATTTGATTTAAATCTAACTGATTTAAATCACGATTTAAATCACTAGTCAGTAAGGCTTGATTTAAATCAAAGTTTCTACCTAAACTAGTTCTTGCTACTTTAACATGCAAGTAGATGAAGATTTTTAGAATCACTTTTTATATTACTTTTTTCTCCCCAGTTTAATGGGTTAATCATTCATATTTGGACACCACTGTTCTGTTGTACTTAGGCTGGCTTCAGACTTGCAGATGCATCTGCAGCGTTTTGCAGATGCATCTGCAAGCATCTGCATGCAGACCGCGGCCCCTATGTTTATAATGGTGCGCACGGCGGTCTGCAGATGCTTGCAGACCGCCGTGCGCACCCATTCACTCCTATATGTGATCTGTGCGCACGCGGATGCCTGCGCACAAATCACACACTCCCGCCCGCACCATGGACGCGAGATGTCGCGTCCCTGGTGCGGACGAGAGTGTGTGATCTGTACGCAGGCATCCGCGTGCGCACAGATCACATATAGGAGTGAATGGGTGCGCACGGCGGTCCGCAAGCATCTGCAGACCGCCGTGCGCACCATTATAAACATAGGGGCCGCGGTCTGCATGCAGATGCATCTGCAAAACGCTGCAGATGCATCTGCAAGTCTGAAGGCAGCCTTAGGAAGGAGAAAAATAATCCTGACCTTAACAATTTAAATAGATTTATTCAACTGAAACAATAACATTACAGCATAAGTTATTTGCTTAAACAAACATCCATGTTTGTTAACTAATTTGGCTAAACAAAATATATATATATTTTAAGAAACTTAGACTGTCAGCCCAGCCGACACATGAAAAACTTAAGTACTACTGTCCCTGCTGTCATCTGTAGCTCACTTGTCATCTTCATAATCATCTTCTTCTTTGCTCCTATTCATAATCTGGAAAAGAAAAACAAGCTTTCCTGCTTTATTGGGTCCCAACCGATTTCTCAATTTAGAATGAATGAGTCCAAAGGAAGAGAATATTCTTTCAACGCCTGCAGAAGAAGCTACTGCTGTTAAAAGTGAAATCATTACTTGAACAGTCTCTAATTCCAAGCGCTTAAGTGACTTCCACCAGTTAACTGGTGTGACGACCTTCCTTAAAATATCTTCAGCAAACATATATTTCTTGAATGGTTCCCCCTTAGCTCTGAAGTTTATTATAGTTGGCATTAAAGATGGATGATTGCTGGATACCCATGTCATAGCCAACTCCTCTTCCTCAGCACTTAGGTTTTGACCCTGATATTGGATATTGACAATATTTGCCAAAAAATGAGCTGGAGTCAGTGCTTGTCCCATTTGTTTGTTTACTGCTTGTAATTTAATTTTGTCCATGTGTAGTTCTGTTTTTAAGTGTTCACTCAGTTCCTTCCAAATTTCAACAGCATCCGCATATAAAAAGCTATTTTTCTGTATTTTGTTTAAAGCTTGAGAGATGGGTTTCAGGAAGCTCAGCATATGTTCAACATTTCTCTTAAGCCCAATGTTGAGGATTTTGGCCGTGACAGTGCCATCTATTTTATCTCGATTTTCTTCACAAAGTGTCATCAGAATAGGCCAGTTTTTGATATACTGCTCAAAACAGTCCACCACAGAATTCCATCTAACATCTTGTGGGAGCGTTTGCTTGGTTCCACCCATCCTTTTCAGAGCTGCTGCAGCAAAATGATTATTACAGAAGTATTTAGCAATTTCAACAACATTAGCCTTTATTTCTGGAACACTTAAGTCTTTGGCTAAGAGGTGCAGCAAATGAGCACTGCAACCATATGTTATTAGCAGCTTTGTATTCCCTCCCTGCTCTTCTAAATCTCTTCTCATCTTGGATACGTTTGCAGCATTGTCAGTGACCAAACTGCGTACTAGACATTTGAATTTTTGCTCACATGTCGTTATAGCTTTTACTACTGCCACTTCTTGCAAGTATTCTGCTGTGTGTGCATTTCCTGACGTATCAGTTGTTTGTGCAAGGAAGACTTTACATTCTTCTGTTATACAAGCACATACAATAGGATCATTGTGGACATTACTCCACCCATCAATACTTAGGTTAACAATTTTACCCTCCAGAGCTGTTGCACATTGCTCCATTTCTCTGTCATACACTTGATCCAGCAGTTTCCCTGCAACATCAGCTCTGCTGGGTGGACTGTATCCTGGTCTCAGTGACTGAACCATATTAATGAAATGTGGGTTCTCAGTCAGACGGAAAGAAGAGTTCATTGCATAAATAAACTGGGCAATTTTTTCATCAAGCAACTCTTTTTCTAATCTGCTAGTTCTTATCACAAACCTATCTATGGTGGTTCCAGGAGGTAAAGGTTTTTTCTTCCTTTTGGGTGATGGTGATATGTGGCTGTGGGTGTCTGATGATGATGCTGCTGCTAATGAAGCACTATCCTGGATGGATAACTCTGAAACTGTAGAACAGGATGATGGTGATCTTGGAGGTGGATAGTTTCCAGAATCCATGAATTCCCCTAATTCTACTGAGTTAAACAACTCAGCTTTATCTCATGATGGAAGAACCTTTGGATGGTAAAATATTTTCCTCAAAAAGCAGTTTATTGAAAAAAATCCGATTTAAATCAAAAAAATCCGATTTTTTTTTTTTTTTTTTAAAAACATCGATTTTTATCCACCCTGGTTCTGACAACATTTTTAGATTTAACAATTCAGCAGAGCTGAAAAAGCTGCCTTCACCCACTTCAGGCTCTATATACAAAGTCTATAGAGTGAGGAGTTGATAATCACAGGGGTGTGTCAGATTTGGGCTTAGGGGCTGTGTGGGAGCCTGAGCAATGATAAGACAATGGTGCTAAAACAAACATAGCAGGTAAACAAAAACATACTGTGATGAGAGGCATGGCTGCAATCTGAGTTAACCCTTGCAGCATGCGGTCTTCAGATTACATAACAAAAACCTGATGACAGATTCACTTTAATGAGGACCTCTCACCCCCCTGCTGCATAGCAATCTAAATGCAGCACTGAATGCAGCATGTCTTCTGCATTCAGGGAAGGGGTCCCCCATGTGTCTGTATACCCCGAGATATAGCCTTAGGAAAACTCACTGTTAGAAGCCATGAGAGCTGTCCTTGTGGCTGGAGTTAGCTCTATTCACGGGGGCCATTCCCCCCCCCCCACACCCCCTCTGCCTCTCTGTGCCGCCTCCTGCTGTGCGGTTTATGCGTTGTTCAGACAGCAGGGCAGGAATATGGCATTGAAGTCAGGACAAATGATTTGCATGCTGTGTGCGGCAGGATGAGTGACAGAGAAGAGAGGAGGAGGGCAGAGCTAGCACAGCAGGAGGCAGCACAGAGAGGCAGGGGGACTGGCCCCCATGAATAGACCTAACTCCAGCCACAGGGACTGCCCTCATGGTTTCTCACAGCGAGTTTTCCTAAGGCTATATCTCGGGGTACACAGCACATAGACACATGGGAGACCCCTTCCCTGAATGCAGCAGACACGTTGCATTCAGTGCTGCATTTAGATTGCCATTCAGCAGGGAGGTGACAGGTCCTCAAAGTTTTTATGATACGTACTTGGACTCCTTCACATCCATGGCAGGTGCTACTCCTTTAGGTGCTGCAACCTAAAAAATAAACACACACCTTGAGTTTTTAACTAAAAGCTAAATGGGATTTCAGCATTTAGAATTCATACAATTATCTTCAGAAGTCTGCAATTACAAATAATCTAAAATATGAAAATACATTGTATTTTTTCACATTCCATCAGGAACACGTCTAGGAATATATTTGCATAAGTAGGGGCACAGGGGCTCCCCATTGCGGAGACATCTATAAGGAGCCTCATATGAATAAGGAAGTAAACCTGATGTCAATGGCCTGGGCAAGATGGAATATTTGTAATTCTTATATCTGGATAGTGCTTCATGAGAATATAGTTACTATGTCAAAATATAAACCATATTTCCTAGGGGAAGGCATAGTTATCAAAGTTTGTCCCAATTAGACCTATAGTGCTTTAAAGGGAACCTGTCACCTCCGAAAAGCCACCTAACCTATCAATACATGTCCCTGCACCTTCCTATTACCATTATAACTATCCCCCTCTCTCTGCTAAATGCCTGCTTTTAATGTTCTAAAAAACGTTTTTAAACTTATTAAGAGGATAATGAAGTGGGGGCTATATGCAACAGTCCCCCTTAGCGCGTTGGTTTGCAGCCTCCAGCATCCTTTATAACGCCCCCATGGGCGTGATCTTGAAATCAAATTTCGCGCCTCCAGCCTTCATGAGGGAACGACGCTGAACGCGTCATTTCCAGAATTACGGGCCTTAGCAACCCGATATTTATCTTAGCAGCGGCACAGCGCTGCTAAGGTAAAGATTGGCTTGCTATGGCCCCTTAGCAACCAGATTTTTACCATAGTAGCGGTGTGCGTTGCAATGCGGTGATCCCGCAATTCCGGAAATGACGCGTTCAGTGTCATTGTCACAGGAAGGCTGCATAGCAGAGCGGAGGGAACCAGGCTGGGGGCGCGAAATTTGATTTCAAGATCACGCCCATGGGGGAGTTATAAAAAATGCTGGATGCTGCAAACAAACACGCCCAGGGGGACTATTGCATATAGCCCCTGCTTCATTATCATCTTAATGAGTAAGTTTAAAAACTTTTTTAGAACAATAAATAGGCATTTAGCAGAGAGAGGGATAGTTATAATGGTAATGGGAAGGTGCAGGGACATGTATTGATAGGTTAGGTGGCTTTTCGGAGGTGACAGGTTCCCTTTAAATACACTGCTCAAAAAATAAAGGGAACACTTAAACAACACCCCTAGAGGTAACATTAAGTCGTGTCTACACCTCATTGAAGTTGCTTATGTAGTGCAGCTCATCCAGTATGGCACATTCATGTGAGCTGTGGTAAGAAGGTTAACTATGTCTGTCAGCACAGTGATCAGAGCATGAAGCAGATACTAGGAAACAGACCAGTACACCAGGAGATGTGGAGGTGCTGTAAGGGAGAAAGAAACCAGCAGCAGGACCGCTACCTCCTTTTTTGTGTGGAGCAGTGCCAGACCCCTGTAAAATGCTCCAGAGCTTTCCCTGCTTAAATAATGATGGCGTAAGGAGGAAATAGTCTACACAGCCCATTAAAGAAGTTTGAGATAATTGTCCAACTACTACTTTGGGTTCCTTGAAATACAGACAGCTACAAAGAGCTGTAATTTCTTAACCCTTAGGCTGTGTGCCCACCATCAGTGTAATCAGATATTTTTGCTGCATCCAAAATGATGCGTTCTGCAGTAAAAGCACAGTGAATGGGATGCTTTTTTATGCAACATAAAATGGCATACAGCACGGTTTCCAGTGTTCCAGAACGTCAAATTATGCATCTGGATACTAAAGTGTTCTCTCTGGGAAAACAGACAAAATCCACGGCTCACAGAAACCTGATGGTGGGCCAGGATGTTCTGATCGTGGAAACATACCCAAACTCCTATTAGGATGTGAATACCCTCAAAATAAAGCAGAGAATCTGTACTTTAAAGGGAACCTGACCCCTCCAAATCACCCCCAACCCTATTAATACCTGTCCCTGCACCCTAACATATCAGTATTTGTGCTCCTTTTCTATAAAAAAAAAAAAAAAGCGCTCTGTAACATTGGAATAATCAACAATATACACTTACAAATCTGAGACTTCTTGTCCCTGAATAAGTCTCACAGGGCGTCCCCTGTGAGACTAAGCCCTCCCTAGGTGCTCATTTTCACCCCCTCTCTGTCTGTGCTGCTGTGATGTGGAGCTGAAGGCAGGGCTAATGATTTGCATTTTGTGAGTGATAGAGAGGGGGGAGGGCAAAGCCTGCACAAGCAGAGGAACACAGACAGAGGGGGGCTGGATCCTGGAGCTGCAAAACAACACGCCCTAAGGGCTAAAGAATATAGCCCCTGCTAATTATAATCCCTAATGAGTAAGTATTAAAATGTTTTTATGCACTTTCACAGGATGCTTTTAGGAGACAAAAGAAGTGTGAGATTAGTGATAGGATGCTGCAGGGACATGTTTTGGTAGCTTAGGAGAGGCGTTCTGGAGGTGACAGGATCCATTTAAGCCCAGATTATATAACTGTGTCTTGAATACATTTTGGTAAAATAGGTAATATGCCAAAATTCGTGCTAATGTCCAAATATTTCTGGATCTTACTGTATATAATATCCAGTCCTGACTTTGGATTCAAAACTTTCATAAACTACTTCAAAATGGCATGTGTAAATATTACAAAGATAAGACACAGAGAATTATTTTTTTTGTCATTGAAAAAACAAACAAAAAAAATCAACTCCTTTTGCATCGCTGGCAGTGCAATCCCATTTCCATAATCCCCATTCATTTCTATGGGAATTTCAGAAACCACGTAGCTCAACCGCTCTTTGCCATTTTTAGGCTATGTTCACAGTGCGCATTTACTACGTATTCCTGCATTTTTGCTGCACTTTCTTACGCGCACGTAAATACAGTGAATCGCAATTCTGGATACGCAGTCCAGCAAAACCTATGTGTTTTGCTGAAATCCATTCCATTGTTGCGCTTTTGCACAGCGCTTTCACTGCAAAATCGTGTGCGCAAAAAGAACAGACATGTCAATTCTTTGTGTTTTTCTGCGCGCTTTTCTCATAGCCCACATGTTAAAATGGGCTCAAGAAAAGCACGCAGAAAAAAGCACACTGTGTGAATGCAGTTGCACTTTTTTGCCCGTACGTGCGTAAAAAAATATGCAGTGTGAACGTAGCCTTGACCAACCCCGTGGCTGACATTTGGATGTTTGTCATTCCCTACATCTGCTACAAAGGCTGTTTGAGTTGAGGTTTTTGTAACTCTTCTATATTGATTTATAATCAAAGTAAAGCTACTTTAAAAAGAAAATAAACCAGAACATAGGAGTTCATAAGACGACAGATAAGGCTAATGAATTCTGCCACAGAACAAGCTCACTGATTGAGTCTGTGAGGATCTAGTCATGGACTAATCAGACTTCTCCAGCACAGATCACTAGTTGCATTGATTTTATTATTCACAAGTTGAATGGGGAAGAGGATGTACCAGAGTGTCACTTCCAGCCCGTGTTCATAGACCATAATGCAATCAGGTCTACATTACCATTTAATGTCCTGCATCTTTACTTCTCTCTCTGCAGAAGGTGTCCCAAATACACATCCAGCAAATAGGGCAGGAGACTGGGCTTCTGGAACAATAAGCCACATGCTTAAGTTCGGGAGTTGGTGCTGTGTGTTTGAAGCGAGATCCTAGGATCCATTGCTAGGCCATGTCCTTAAACCCATCGATGGGACTATAGAAACTGGAGCTGGATATACGTGCTATAGTCGTGATATCTAGCTTCTGGATTTTAAGAACTATCCTAAGGACTATTCTTCCTGGCTGGACCTGGAAACATGAACTATGGTCGTGACATGCGTTGTCTGGAAGAACTTTAAAGGACTATCATTGCCGGCTGGTTTTTGATCTTGAGGACTGGGGGCATCACATTTGGCCATCTAACTGGAGTTACTGTAATACCACGTACAGATACAAATAAAAATTGTTGCATTGTTAACCTGCCTAGGTGATTATAACAACTCACAACTTCTGAGTCACTGATTTGTGCTAAAATCTGTGATACCAGAAGCTATAGGAACCAAAAAGTTCAAAAGTTTGAAACAAAAAAATTACCACCGAGATTGTCTATATCCATTTGGTACCATATATATTATAATTTATTTTTTAACATTCTTTCCTCCATGTATCAAAGTAAAACTGCTCAGCTGTCGTTCTGCAAAAACCCAGCAGTTGCTTACCTGAGAATACAATCGATGTTGCATGGTCTCTGTATTTACTTCAATGTCTTGTGTGCTTTTTTTGGTTTCGGTTTCCATATCACCACAAGACCATGACAGATCAGTGTTGCACGAAATGCTTCTCTGTTTAGATACAGCATTCTTCGTTATTTGTTCATCGGTTGTGTGTTTCACCAGGTACTTGAAGGATGGCTCCCACAATGGGGACCGTCCATTGGCTTTGGGGACAATCTGTGACTCATTTAGCTGTCTGTCCAATGACAAACTGGACATGTCCTCTACAGTCTCCTCAAAGATATACGGCTCTATATCTGTACTGCCATCAAAGGAACATAGTGAACTTGACCTACTGTAAAAGCTGCCACTTTTAACAGAGAAGAAAGTTTCATCCTCAAGTAGGTCAACAGAAGAATCATTGTCTCCACGATTATCAGTAACATCTGAAAAGCATTTAGGGTATGGCAGAATATTCTTCCTTTCAGTCTGTACCAATTCCCTTTTAATATCATCAAAACCTAAACCGCTATCTTTGCTTTTGTTAATGATATTTCTATTGATAGTTTCAGAAGTTCCACTAATCTCTGAAGCTGAAAATTTGTGCTCCAGAAAACGCTCACCCGTTTTTAATCTTAAATCACATTCAGAAGACCCCTTGGACACAGCTTGGCAAGCACAAGAACACGGCCTCTCTGGGAAGGTTTCTTTTGATGAACTTGGAAAGCTGGAAGCTACATAGACTAGATTCTGGGCTTCATCCTGATTAGGTGAAAGATTCAATGGAATGGGATTGTTCTTCCCTGGATGAAAGTCTCCTTTTCTGAAGTCATCATGCACATCAAACCACAAGGTGTCATTCTGAACCTTGGTGTCTGTACACCCAGAGCCTTGCATCATACTATAATCCTTTGTATGGACTGTCACAAAATCTTCTTTAAAATCCATTGAGTTCTCCATACAGGAGAAATAGCATTTACTTGAGCTGTCAAGTATTTCAGTAATTTCATCTAAAATAAAAGAAACAATTATTATTAAGCAACCACTCATGATTATCAACTTGATTATTTTCTGTACATGTTGAAATTAGACGTTGAGGCTAGTTGAGAAGCTAGAAGCTGAGAGTTACACAGTCTCCTTAGGTAGTGTTCATACCAGGGTGGTGGAGTCAGTAAGCCAAACATCTGTCTCAGACTCAATTTTCCTGAATTCGACTCCACCAAAATGGACACAGACTGACTCCACAACTATGGTTGTTAAAACAGTAAGCCTCACATCTGACTGGCTCCTCAATTTCCATGAAACAGACTCCAACTCCACAGTCCTGGTTCACACAGTGCGTTTGTTGCTGTGGGTTCTGTCCATAGAACACTGCAAAAACACAGAAAAGTATTGCCATGCTCATTCTTTTCAAAATGCATTAAACAATGGGTGTGCGCAGGTTTTCCCTGAATCACATAGGTTTTGCTGGGAATCAAAAATGCTAGTTTACATTAGGGTCAGTCCATGTCAAGTGATCCAAATATGAAATTTTTTTTTTACCCGACTTCTTTAGTTTTTTTTTTCTATATGAAGTACAACTTTAGTGAATTACAAATTAAAAGTTTTGAATTTTTTTCTTCATCAGTTAATTTTTTACATATTTTTAAAAAGTTTTAAAAAAAGCGCACATTTTGGCCTGGTATGGCTTTACATTTTCTATCATATCTCGGGCTTGAAATAGTATATAGAGAAAAAAAATATACACAATTCTACTCAGAACCGTACAGGCTTTCATCAGATATGTCACAAGAGTATCTTTGTTAATATTTTACCCATGCGAACGCAAACAAAAAATTTTAAAACGCATTTCCAAAAAATCGATTTGATTTAAAGATTTCCAAAAAATGCACGTGTCTGCTATGCTCTTAGCCACATATGTGCCAAAATTCAAGTTGGGATCGCGATGTGATCATATTTTAAAATGTTTAACTATTATAGCGTCAATTTGAAAATCTTGAATTCAGATCTGTTCAGCCTGTGGTCTAAAAGTGTGGGGTTTATATTTACCAAATAATCCATGATTTTGAGATATTACTGTATTATTTTATTTTGTTACAGCTTAGAAGCAGGAGAGGACAGAGGAGAAAGCTTTGTTAGGGCTCAACCTGAGAATGAACAGGGGTAGAAAGTGAATGCAGAGCAGATGACAGATCAGCAGCTCTGTCAATCATGTTAAGTATCTGCCCACCGCAGAGTCAGGAAGTAAGAGAGTTTAATGGGGCCGTCACACGCGTCAATATCGCGTGCACGATCACTGCTGCATGTGACGTTGCAGCGATATTGACGCGTGTGACAGGGCGCATCAACCAGTGAAGACGGTTGCCATGGTGGACACGCAGCATCGCTGCGTGTGACACCGGGAGAGGTGATCAGCCAGCTCCCAGCGCCTCTCAGGAAGCGCTGGGAGCTGGTATCCAGGGTAAACTGCAGGTAACTAGGCAGCGTGCGCTGCCTAGATACCCGATGTAGACCTTAGTTACCAGCCTTCTCCGCTCACCGGCTGGTATCGAAGGTACACAGCGGGTAGGCTTGGAACCAAGGTATACATCGGGTATCTAGGCAGAGCGCGCTGCCTAGTTACCCGCAGTTTACCCTGGATACCAGCCTGCAGACATCGTGGAAACGATATAGAAATCATTTCCACTATGTCACTGGTAAAATGATCGCTGGTGAGTTTGCCTGTGTGACAGCTCACCAGCGATCATCCGTCAATGTCGTCAGCAATCAGATCGCTGACGACATTGACGCGTGTGATGGCCCCATTAGAGCTTTCATGTCCTGACATACCTGGACAGGTTCACTCTTGAACAAACAATAGTCTGTACAAAGGCATCTAGGAACTTGGTGTGCTACGATATTGGTGAGTGTGTTTAAAGATTGAGCAAATTTATATTAATAGTTTAATGCTTTTCTTATTAAGGGCTGATAAACACAGCGCTATTGTAAGTGATCATTGTTCAGAAAAACACACCCCATTGATT
This sequence comes from Allobates femoralis, assembly GCA_033576535.1. Classification (NCBI taxonomy): domain Eukaryota; kingdom Metazoa; phylum Chordata; class Amphibia; order Anura; family Aromobatidae; genus Allobates; species Allobates femoralis. Next base: position 63,108,524 of record JARQOC010000011.1, on the reverse strand, counting down.
TCAATGGGGTGAAACACATGCAGTATTTTTTTTTTTTTTTTTTAAAACACTCAGTGAATAAATCACTGCTTACACTACGTTTTGATCGCTGCAATGAACGCAGCCTTTATCACTATTCTTATAAAAAAAAAAAAGCTGCCATTGTTTTCACTACCAATTAAAAATCTAATGCATATGTGGTAAAAACCTGGTAGCAAAAAGCTGCCAAAACCGCAGCGTTTATCCGAAGAAAGGGAAAAAAAAAAAAGAGTTTTGTCTACTCACCGTAAAATCTCTTTCTCTGAGCCTTCATTGGGGGACACAGGATACTATGGGTGTATGCTTGCTATCACTAGGAGGAAACACTAAGCCAATTAATGAAACTAAAGAGTTAGCTCCTCCTCAGCAGTATACACCCCCAGTCAGAAGGGACGGGCAGCCAGTTAGTGCAAAAGAAGTAGGAGAAGCAGTATAGTATACACATAAGTAGGGCGGGTGCTGTGTTCCCCCAATGATGGCTCAGAGAATGAGATTTTACGATGAGTACACAAAAATCTACTTTTCTCTATCACCTCATTGGGGGGGACACAGGATATCATGGGACGTCCTAAAGCAGTCGCCATGGGAGGGGAAAAACCAAGGACTAGAAGAGGAAAGAGAACAGAGGCTGGAACCTCGTGAGAGGAAGCCGCTGTCCATAGACAAAACAATATCATTGTCTAAGACTGGGACAATCAGAGGGAAAAAGGTGTACCATAAGCGGGTCAAGGAATAGGGGAGAGCCCGAAGTGTCACTATACTTTTAGTGAAACGTGGATAGGTAACCCTTCTGTTCGTGCATTTTGAGCGTAGGGGGATCTATCGTCTGAGATGGAACATGTCCATTCAGAGTTAATGAAGTAAGGTGACTAGCAAGAACTTCTTGTTTCTGAAAATAATATTTTGAAAAAGAAGGAATTCCCAAAAGAGAAAGGTAACTTGGAGACAAGTCCCCTTTCGGAAGCCACCGCTTTACCGTGACCCGGCGCGAGTAGCAGATCTATGGTGATTAGAACAGACCTGATGAAGGAATTAAATTGCTGGAGGCTCGCTTCCGACTGAGCTAGAAAGGAGTATGCCCTTCTTTAGAGGGGTCAAAGAACCTGTTGGACAGGAAGATACGTTACCAGAAAGTGAAAAAAAAAAAAAAAAACACGAGAAACTGTGTAGTATGACCCTAGAACAAGGACGGAGAAGACATGTCACCAGATGAAATCTGCCCCTGTGGGATCTAGCTGATGAACAACTATAAATGCCTTGAAGATCAGAAGAAAAAAGGCAGAGAGAACTTGAGAAATTCCCTGGTTTCCTCCCGCTTGAATGTGTATCCCACCAAAGATGATGTTTGTGAAATGGTTAAACCAGGTGAAACTGAAGCATCCGAGGCTCCGTAAGAGAAGCTGAAATGTAGGGAGTATCTGAGAATGTAGACGAACTATAGAGTTTAATATTTTTACTGCAGTGTACTGTTGTTTTTGTTGCATTTAGCTTTTGTTCCAATATGTTGGCGGTGTGAACATGGTCTTACAGACTTGTTCGCTGTGTGCAGGACTCAACTGTTTTTAATTAAGTTGCCTCTTGCCCTGCAAGAGATGGAGTTCCCCGCCCCTCCTTTGGGCCCTGCACACATATAGCTGTCATCGCCTTCAGTCCATGTCAGACACTGGTCCTGCTGGCTCCTGCTCACTGGTAAGCATTCACACTAGTCAGGTTTTTGAATATAACAGTTAGGACTGCGTCAGAGATGGGTACACTTTGAAGTTAGTGACGTGGCTTGAAATAACTTTTTTTGCGCAAAAAAACGGATGGACTAAGTACCCTGTATTTGTTACATTAATTTTTATACTGCACTCGCATTTAATATTTTTACTGCAGTGTACTGTTTTTGTTGCATTTAGCTTTTGTTCCGAACTATAGAGTAGAGTCTCAGCATGGTTCAACAGTTGGTAGTGTCCTGTAGACAGAGGGATAAAGATTCCAGCTCCCTATAGACTGAGGGGTAAGCAGCCTACTCGAAGGAAAGAGGGGAACAGTAAAGACTCAAAAGACCTTTGGGGAGGTAGCGAAGCCGTCCAGCAGATCTGACAGGGTAAAAGAACAACCGTGCTATCACACATGGGCTGATTTATGCAGGCATAAGAAGTCAAACATTTTCTGCCCCAGAGACATGCGGAACATCCAAAATCTGGCATGAGCATGGGAGGGGTCCTGAAAAAGACCGGTAGTCTCTTGCCCATGTGGAAGCGGAGTGTCGGAGAGCAAATGGCCCTCATTGAAATGAAGGGGTGAGAAACAAACTCTGGGGGTTCCGGAGGACCCTGCTGATGACCCGTAAAAAACATAGTAATCGAACAAAGGCGACGAGCTCTGTACGAACTCTGAGTCAACTATGAACGGGGCTATGGTAGCCATCATTGTATGTCCCGAGAATGGTAAAAGTGCTGCAAAAGCATAGTATGAAGAAGGGAGCACCTGGCTGGGGGCAGGCGGAACAGATGTAGAGGAGTTGACAACTCCCGGAGGAAGAAACAGGTCCGTGTTCATAGTCCTCAGCACGACGGGCTGACCCAAGGAGGAATGGCAAGGAAAGACGTAGGAAACAGAACAACTAATGTATGTACCGATCGAACAAAAAACGTTGTAGTCAGGCTCTCTTAGACCTAAGATACTGGACAGACAGCAAAGTCTGCTGACATGCTTGGCATTAACAGCGAAGTACAAAGACAAAGGCTGATCCTATGAACAAAAGGAGAGGCCTCAGAAAAAGGACGTGTGTGAGAACACAGGCTGTAAGACAGTGACCGATGCTGGTGTGGACCATTTGAGTGGTAACATCTTTGATATCCAAGGAAGAAACCATGCTTGACTGATGGAGAGTCTCCAGTTTGCATGAAAAGGAGCTTATGCAGAGTGTGGGAAATAGCCCCTGACTTAGATGACAAGCCCAGGAATTTGCCAGTTAGAGAAAAGGTAAGGGTCATAACTTCTGTTCTGACGTCATTGGAGATGTCCAACTTACCAAGAAGCGCATGGAGGAGCTGGATCCAAGTAGGCTTAGGGAGGGAACTGGAACAAAATAAATTACCTCATGTGCGGGCATCAGAGACTTTGATTGAGCTGTGGATGCATGTGCGTTGCCGCCTACGAGAGAACATGCTGATGACGCCATCATGTCTGACTGTAGGTGGAGTGATCCCAAGATGAGGAGATTGGAGTTCTTGACCATGCTCTTTAAAAGAGAGTTGAGTAACAACAGACAGACGCAGAAACAGAGGCAGAGCCCTTGCGGACTGTTCTGTGAGCCTGCAGGAGCCGCGTCTAGGACGCAATGGATATACTTGACTTATGGTTTATCAGGTAACAACGCATAGTGTAGTAATATACACCTATACGTATATGTACAGTTACTGCGTATGAGCAGGGAGTCCGACATGCCAACTGGGGTAGGAAGTGTGCACCACTTTACCTATTTAAACGTTATGGTCGATAGGGTTCCGACCAGCTTGACATTGGGCGGATCCGACATACCTAATGGCACCAGGAGGGTCCGGCAAGGAACAGGGGACGGAGCTTCCATTACTGGGCGTGTTAGTCAAATGTGACAGAAAAACATAAGACTGATACCGTTACAAACACGATGTGGCATGTGGATTACAGGCCCACTGAGAAGCGGGTCTTTAGCAAGGAAGTCACTGAAGGAGACAATTATAAGATGCATGGTAGCTGGGAGTCTAGTTTACCTACTACAAAGTAGGGGCTAGTGCAGACCGTCAGCTTATGGAAGTGATACGTTGAAAATCCGAGCAAAAAAAAAAAAAAAAACAAAAAAAAAAAAAAAAAAAAAAAACACCTTCCGAACAGATAGAAGATATAAGAGCGTAGTGTCTGAGCCGTGCTTGTATCCAATGTGGCTGATGTCAAACAATAAACTTGCCGGCAATAAAGCAATGCAGATGTACAAGAGCTTACCGTTTAAGAGCTGTAGACAGATACTTCGAAGCAAACTGCCTCTGGACGGCAGAGTCATGCCAGATAGATTCCATGGACCTAGGTGCAGGCAAGGACAGAATACCAAATGACGGAAAGTCCGGAGACAGTCGGGTAGTGGCCGTGTTGCATGGCCATAGTTGATTCCTTTGTCGTGGACAACACCAGAATACTTGATGCCTAGAGATGCTGAGCACTGGGTAATTAGTAGGTACCGTGGCCCAATTTTGCAGGTAAGACATAGCACGTGATGTCTGGAAACGCTGCGCACTAGATAGTGAGCAGGTGCGTGGCCATAATTGTAGGTAAGGACACAAGGATCCACTCCGGATCTGAGGAATAGCGGCCTACAACCTGTCTCACGGTACCCCAGACCAAATCTGCTGTTCCAATTGATCCAACCATACCAACTGGGAATGGGCTACACAAGTAGAAGCAATGGCTGGTTTAAGCACCCCAATACCCGCCTCCCAGGATTTTTCAACAGGGTATCAGCTCTCCTATCATAATGGTCCCTTCAACAACCTCCCATCCTCCAAAGGTAACACATTCTTTTTGGACAAAGAGGCCACTGCCGCATCAACCTTGGGGGATCTTCGGGTACTGTTACACAATGCAATATTGCATGCAATTTCACTGGCAATTTGCTGGCTGCAGTGAAATCATGGACACATTGTTCTATTTTGTTGCCGTGTATAAAATGGAACAATGTGTCCATGATTTCACTGCAACCACCAAATTGCCAATGAAATTGCATGCAATATTGCATCGTGTAACGGTACTCTAAGGCTACCTTCACACTTGCGTTCCCCCCTGCAGAGTTCTGAAGGCAGCCTTAGACCAGTTCATTAACTCTGAATCTTTAAAGGGGTACTTCCGATTTGAATAGGAGGGCAAAACCCCCCTGGATTCCTGCATTTCCCATTCCGATTTGACCAAGGACTTAATGGTCTCCGACAGGAAAAGCACATCTTTTCTTCTGAGACAATCCAGCAAATGTCCTGAGCGGACCTTGTTTCCTTAGTGTCTATAATCCCCATGGTGGCACGGACAGACTTCACCAGGCTATCCATTTCTTGGATGGAAAAACAAGAGCCTCCCTGATCCTCAGACGAGAAGCCTGAATGGGACTATTGAACGAGACCCTCCTCCTGGGAATCAATATCTGACTTACAGGGAGATTGATGGAGAGGAGTTGGTACACATGGCTGCTGAATCTGGGAAAGGGAAGTCCTCATCTCGTCCCGTATAAAGGTCTTAAGGACGACTATACGTATAGGGGCTTCTTATTCAAGAGTCTGAGCGATACAGGAGCAGCACAACCGCTTGTCATAGTCTTCGGACTGTTCACACAAGGCACACAACTTATGTTTACACTTCTCTGATCTCTTTTTAGTCTGTCCAGAATGAAAATGAGAGACCAGAGAGAAAGAGTGGTGGATTAGCATAGTGGATGAACATGCACAACTCACCCCTAATGCTGACAATCAGGTACCAGTTCACGAGGTGGAGACTCAGCCTTGGAGCCCTTATTGCGGTCAGTGGAGCGCTCCTTACAGGCACTGCTGGACTTGGGACGCCTGTTTGCTGCCGCTGTTGCTCCTGCTGACTGACACCCTCCAGGTGCCCCTCTGCATCTCTGGGGAAAGACATGTTGGGCACATCCACGAGGCCCAAGCCGGTGGATTTGAATGATGTCCTTCCCGCCATCAGACGCGCCCTCTTCTGTACCGCCGGAAGTGACGCGTATTTCCGGGTCAAAAGTTTGCATCCGTCGGCTGGCGCGCATGCGCGCCAGAAAACATGGAAGCCGGCTGGCGTGCGACACAGGGTGGCATCTCTCCGCTGGCTACCCGCCCTGCGTCTCTATACAAGCACCGGGGACGGCCCCAGACAACACCCCGCCCAACCCAGAGCGGCATCACCCGGACACTGGGTCGTTCTCACTGACCAGCTGACAAGGGAGACTGTCGCCCAGGATTTCCCCGACGCCGCTGCCAGGACCCGGATTCCACCAACCTCCTCGGCCCCGCATGGAAGCCTCAGGCCCTGGGTAAGCTGAACTTCATCTGTAGCTTCCCTCCAAGGACAGGAAACCAACTGAGGAGGCGAGGGGGACCGACCCTTTTTAATCTGTAAGTATCCTGCCCTTGGGGGCGGATCCTCTCTCAAGGTGGGTGCTGTCATGGCAATAGGAAAACGGAATTAGACTTACCAGTAATTCTCTTTTGGGGAATCCACCACGACAGCACTACAGGAGGTTGCCTCTCGGCCCTAATAGGGGCAGGAAACACAAAAGAGGTTAAATAGCCCCTCCCAGCTCCTATCACCACTGTGTACCAAGGACCCACAGAAATGAAGATCCAAGAGTAACTCATGCAAGGAGGAAAGGATGTAAAAACAAACAAAGAAAATAGGGAGGGAATTACTCGTGCCGTCGTGGTTGACTCCCCGAAAGAGTTACCGGTAAGTCTAATTACGTTTTCTCCTCCCATCCACCACGACAGCAATACAGGAGTAATACCAAAGAAGAAAATAAGGGAGGGACCCTACTTGAACTTGTCTTCCAAAACCCAGAACTGTATAACGAAGGATGATTTAGTCAGTAGGAGATAGCAAAGGCGTGAACTGAAGAACCGGGTGACAGTGTTGCATAACTGTTGGATGGAAGCGTCCGCCTTTGCAGCCCAGGAGACAGACACGGCTCTGGCAGAGCGAGCCTTCAAGGTGAAGAGAACCCAACAAGAGAAAGACTCCGAGATGGGTGGCCCAATCCCCGTAGTAATAGACCCCTAGACGCCGACTGTCCTTCGTTACGATCCCCATTTAGGACAACAAAGCGCTATCCACTCTCCATGAGTGGGATTGTCGGAGGCAGAAAAAGTTCAAATCACGTCTAACATGCGAAAGTCTACCCTCTCCCATTCTGGGGAACGTAAGAAAGATGGAAGACAATCTCCTGAGATCAATAGTCGTTAAAGACCAACACACCAGTTAAGATGAAGTTGATGGTGCTCACGGAAAGGATCAAAGATCCACAATATCATGAGAATTAAATCCAAGCACTCATTCAGGTTTTTTCATTTTGCTTAAAGGTGATTTATTTCAAAAACACAGGTGTTGTAGGTGACTGGCAGGACAACGTTTCGGCCTCCAATTAGGCCTTGTTCACAGAGTCACTGCTATATTCACAGTCAGGGAGTCACTAGTGTTAGGCTGGTGTATATATAGTTTTAGGTATCTGCGGGCTTTTCACAAACTTATAACCTGTGTATAGCTTTCCAGGTGTCTCATGTATTTTCAGTGGTTATGCTGGATATTTTTAAACTCCAGTATGTTTTGTAGTAGGTGTCCAGAAGCCCGGTTGTGATGAACAGGTTATGGTTAATATCCCTCATAGAGTACCTTAAAATTAGTGAATTGGTCCTAATCAGTGAACCACCTGGTATGTGTTCAGTTCTGTCCTCTTATGCAGGGTCAGATAAACCCTTGGATTGGTGTCAGTGTGGGCCAGCACATCCAGTCCTAGCCAAGACCTGAATGAGTGCTTGGACTTAATTCTCATAATCTCCTGCAGAAGTCCATGACACACGTGACAGAAGGGATGGATCCAAAAGAACAGGAGTCGACCACCTAACATGGGAGGGCACGGTACGACGATGGAAGAGCCTGTATAACCCCAACTCTCCTGGTCGTTGCGATAGCAACCAGGAACCCGGTATCCAGGAGAGTCCCCTTAGGGGCAACTGAAGGCAAAAAGGAAGCAAAAGATGACCTTGACAAACCCATCAAAACAATATTGATATGCTATGGTGGACAGGAGGACAGCAATGCCAGCCACCTTCCTGAAGCACACCTTAGAAGCTACTAAGCCATGGATGATCTGCCAGACTCTGAGCGAACTAGGAGCTGAGAGCCGAACTGTACTGGCAAAGGACCTGGCTCCAACCCCTGCCCAGAGCGTCCTGCAAAAAGACCAGGAGCATGGCTTGGGTATGGGAATATTATGGCAGAGCAAACAGGTCCGGCCAGGAATTGAAAAACTCCCTCGCATAAAAGGCGGTTAGTACAGGATGGCTACTAGTCTGAAGCACGGAACACTTCCTCCGAAAGACTCCTCACCCCCAGAACAGAGCTTCAGAAGCCAGGCTGGGAGACGGAACTGTTGCAGGTCTGGATGAAGACTGGACCCTGATGTCGAAGGTCAGGAAACAACTTTAACATCCGGGGTTCTGCCCTCGACATGGCGTTGAGAACAGCTAACCAACATTGGTATGACATATAAGGAGCAAGAGTAGTGCACGCACAAAGTCTGGAATGGTCGTCTGGAGCAGATTTGCAACAGAGGGAATGGGGGAAGGCGGAAGACTGTCTGACGACCCCAAGGGCGAGCCAGAGCATCGACCGCCAAAACTGGATGTCCTGAGGAACGAAAAGTGAAGGCGGCCTTTTCGTCGAGGTGTAAAGAGGCCTACATTTGGGACCCCAGGGAAACAACATCATACAGAATCGGCTGATTAAAACACCATGTGCCCGTAAGCAGAGCCAGCCTGCTGAGAGCGTATTGCACAATGTTGGGCCTTTGAGATGAAAACTGACATGGAGAAGGGATGCCCAACAAACCTGCCTGATGAGATGGGCCAGAGGCTTCTGGATCACATGCCCCCTGATGGCGAATATGAGCTATAGAAGTCAAGTGTCGGAAAGTTGCACGTGAGGTACTCGGATAAGTGAGTTGGATACCTAAAGAGCCTTTTCCACGGTACCCAGCTCCCAGACGTTCGAGGACGGTCTCACGGGTGGGAAGACCACCGGTCGTGAAAAGGAACTGGGAGACCAGAGCCCACCAACCCCTCTCGCTGACGTCTGCATAGACCGTAGTCATAAATTACTTTACCCACGGAATCCCTTGATCCCGACCGTCTCGGTCTAATCACTAATATAACAAGAGCTATACCTCCCTGGGAAGAAGAACGTCTCGTGCAGACTCGGCGGGAACCCGTTTCCCCGGGAGAAGACGTGGGACAGCATGAGCTCGGGCCCCTGGACCCAATCGGATACTTGATGGCCAGGCCGACAAGGCGGTGCGGATGGAGCGCTGTTAAAGACAACAAGCTGAGACCCAGGGAGAAAAGACCATCTTGCGGAAGAAAACCCAGGTCTATTGTGAGAGACCTATAGACAACCCAGAGACCTTCTTCCAAGAAGGAGTCAGACTCGAATACCGTAAGGGCCTGGCAGGAGCTCGGGCTCATGGACCCGATTGAATACATAATGGCACGGAGACCAGGCTGACAAGGTGGAGCGGATGGACCGCTGCCGTTGGGAGACAACAAAGCTTCGACCTCGGGAGGGAAAGTTCATCCTGTGGAAGAAAAACCAGGTCTATCCGCGAGAGTCCAGTAGACTACCCAAAAGACCTGCCTCCGGGATGGAACCAGACTCGATCACCGAAGTGATCTCACAGCATAATGATGTTAGAGTCGGAAGAAAGTCCTGTGCTCGGGAATGCCGGAGAGGACTGGCGGGAGTAGCTGCTCAGGAAGTCGTCGGCCCGACTAATGACATTAACTCCGCCATCACCTTAACGACTCTGCTAAGTGCCGAGGATAGACCGAATGGTAGCACTTGAAAGAGAAAAAGAAGGCCAAAATCAGAACCGGTGATCTTCAAAAGATGGGAATATGGCAATATGCGACCTGAAGAACCATGGTGCCATTACAAAGTCCATCCCTATCAGGGGACGGAGAACCGTATGGACTCCAGCTTGAAACTGGAGGAAGTCACATGTCAGTGCAAGGGCCTAGTCACAATGGCCCGTAGGAACCCCCTGGCACATTTACCAGAAATAGGTGAGAACAATGTCTGCTCCAGATCTCCCTCTCCAGAACCGGGATCATAGCCCCAAGAGGAGAAGTTTAATGGACCACCTTCCAGAGGAAAGACTTAAGTTTGAGAGACAAAGGGATGACACTCTCAGATGTTGGGAGGGGGAGGGGAGACACTATTTACATGCCATTCCTGACAAGTTGAAAAATTGGGCGGTGTGAAGCAACGTGCCGCCAAATGGGGAGAAAGTTGGTAAGTCCCCCCTTATCGGAATGGCGTCACTTCATCCACTGGCGACGAGAGAAGAAGATGCATCTCCCCTTTCCACCATTGGGGTTAGCTCCAATCCCAGTCCTGTTTCCGGGGGGACATAAAGCACTTAAGTTCGTCCATAAAAAACGGCTGCTCCTCACCGACACTGTCCGTGCATTCTGGACACAATAGCTATATATATTATGAGTAAGCGGTTTGCTGAAACACCCACGGGGGGTTCAGTTTCTGCTGCTGTTCCTATGTACCTGTAAACCGGGAGAAAAGGAATGAGGCCACAACCCCAACCAGGGGTGGGAAGTACATACCTCATACCCAGTACTTACTGGGCCTGAGTAAGCGCTGGGCTCAGCAGCCATAGTGCTTGAGGTGACATCCAGAAAAGCATGCATAATACAAACATTCTGTCCTACCTCACAGTGAGTCTTGCCTGGGCTCCTGTTAATCTGGGGATCCGAGGCACCAGGGCTGTGGAGTCGGAGTCGCTGCCCATTTTGGTAGAGTCGGAGTCGGTAGAAAATGTTCCGACTCCGACTCCTAAAATATATAATGAATTAGGTCTAGTAGTTCAATGCAGAATGTGCTGAATATTATTATTATGAATTATTATTATGTTCTATCTAAATACCTTTATTATTATGTCATTATAATGATTAAAGCCTAATGTTACCATTGACCTACAATAATTTTATCACTTTAGGCCATGTGCACACGTTCAGTATTTGAGTTTTTTACCTACAGGATTTGTAGATAAAGCCAGGAGTGGAGCAATCAGAGGAAAAGTCTAATAGAAACACCTGCACCACTTCTGTATTTAATCATCCACTCCTGGTTTTGGCTACAAATCCTGAGGTAAAAAACTCAAATACTCAACGTGTGCACGTGGCCTAAAAACGAGCCATGAATGAAGGAGTCAAAGTCGGAGTCAAAGGAGTCGGAGTTGGAGCCAGGGAAATTCAGTAGTCGGAGGTTTGATTTACCGACTCCACAGCCCTGCGAGGCACAGCCCAGATGTGGCACCCAGTGCTGGCCCTCCCTCGTGGTCTCCCTGCAGCAGCTGCCACTGTTCGAGGGTCGGGCGCGCAGGAAGACCGGAAGACCCATGCTCCTCGCTGGAGCGCAACTCGGAAGAGAACACTCCCTGGGCCGACGTCACTTCCGAGCGCGAGAAGCACACAGGCCACATTACGCTCCGGCGTCTCGGGAAGGAGGGAGCCAAGGAGCTACTGGGGGACCCCGGCCACATGGCACCGCTCAGCATTACCCGGAGATGCCAGAGAGTGGTGCAGTCCTGCTCCTCCTGGAGCAGGAGCGGCCCCTGGGACGAAGGAGCAACAGCCCGATCGACCCATCGCCCGGCTGCCCTGGTAAGAGACTGCTTCGCCGGCCCAAAGCCCCAGGAGAACCTCTTCGTGCCCCACAGTGACAGGAAACACTGGTGATAGGAGGTGGGAGGGGCTATTTAACCTCTTGTGTTTCCTGCCCCTATTAGGGCCAAGAAGCAACCTCCTGTAGTGCTGTCGTGGTGGATGGGAGGAGAAAACATCTATCAACCCCTGCACAGCCAGTGTGTGATGACAACATGTGTCCAGGGAGTGTGGACACTCTCTGGACATATGCTGCCACCACACAAACATGTGTTAACCCTGCAGAAACCAGCTTATTAACTCCTTCTGCAGATTCTGTGCTGACATGCCGCAGAGGTGGTTAATATGCTAATTAAAGGGAACCGACCACCTCAGATCACCCTAATACACAGTTAGTACATGTCCCTGCACCCTAAGGATACCTTTCCAGCACTGTTTTTGTGTAAAATCTTGCATTAGTATAACTGATGTAAAGAGTTTATAAAGTTACTAGCCTGAAGACTTCTGGGCGTATCCCTCCTTCTGTTATACTTCAGGGCTGTGCATTGCATGTCTGTGCTCCCCCTCCCTCCGTGCCTGCTGCCCTGATGGGCGTGATCGTTATCTCCTCTGCAAAGAGGGAGGGGGAGCACAGCCATGCAATGAATGCACAGCCCTGAAGTATAACAGAAGGAGGGATACGCCCAGATGTCTCCAGGCTAGTAAGTTTATAAACTCTTTATATCAGTTATACTAATGCAAGATTTTACACAAAAACAGTGCTGGAAAGGTATCCTTAGGGTGCAGGGACATGTACTAACTGTGTATTAGGGTGATCTGAGGTGGTTGGTTCCCTTTAACCCCTGGAATTGTTAAATTTGGACAGCGGATGTGTTTTAATCAATAATCTTTCCACGCTGCTGTGACAGTGGGGAAACATTATTGCTTACTATACCGAGAAATCAGCAAATTCAAACTCCGCGGCTTTGACAGCCGCAGAGTTTGAGGCTATTTTTAAAGCACACATGTGCGATTATCGTACAGTGTGCTGTATGGGTGCGAGATTTTCTCGCACCCATAAACTTATATTGCCCGCTCGCATGTTAGACTCACATGCAGTCGCAGCATGCTGTAACTCCACTCGCTTTGAACTCGCAATGCGAGATTAGTGCGGGGACTCGCACCAGTGTGCCCTGCCTGGTATGGCAACACTGGTCCGAGTGCAATTCGAGTCTCCCTCGCGCGGGTAAATCTGACAGTGAGCCTATAGCAGGATCTTATAGGTCACTGTACCTGTGGGTCATCAGATGACCTTAGGGAACCATGGCAATGATCAGCACCCGCAAAAATCTGTCAGGGGCCGATCATGATAAAAAGTGCGTCCTTTAACCGCACCGCTTAGATGCTACGACAGTTGTATTTAAGGGGCTGATCAGGACCAATGCCCAGGGGTCACTGTCAGCAGGATTTTGAAAATATATTGGTGGTAGTTAAGGGGTTAATGCATCAAAACCTCTGACTCCAGCAGGGCGCCCCCCCTCCCCCCACATCATGACACTGGCGACTCTGACCCCGGTCTTCAGGGGAACAGGGCAGGATCACTTTAAAAACAGAATTATTCTCTCATTGCATCATCCTTCAAAGCTTTGTAAGTGTAAGTTTGCAGGAGGTGATGAGGCCTGTTCATCACCAACTGCGGCTCTGTGCAGTGATGGAGAGTCTCCACACCCCGTGCGGGCCTCATGCACCCCCCAGACAACCAATGTCTGTGCAGGCCTCATGCACCCCCCAGACAACCAATGTCTGTGCAGGCCTCATGCACCCCCCAGACAACCAATGTCTGTGCAGGCCTCATGCACCCCCCAGACATCCAATGTCTGTGCAGGCCTCATGCACCCCCCAGACAACCAATGTCTGTGCAGGCCTCATGCACCCCCCAGACAACCAATGTCTGTGCAGGCCTCATGCACCCCCCAGACAACCAATGTCTGTGCAGGCCTCATGCACCCTCCAGACAACCAATGTCTGTGCAGGCCTCATGCACCCTCCAGACAACCAATGCCTGTGCAGGCCTCATGCACCCTCCAGACAACCAATGTCTGTGCAGGTCTCGTACACCACCCCCCCCCCTCCCCAGACAACCATTGTCTGTGCAGGCCTCATATACCCCAGACAACCAGTGTCTCCACACCCCATACAGCCTCATAAACCCCAGACAGCCAGTGTCTCCACACCCCGTACAGGCCTCATATACCCCAGACAACCAGTGTTTCCACACCCCGTACAGGCCTCATACACCCCCAGACAGCCAGTGTCTTCACATCCCGTACAGGCCTCATATACCCCAGACAGCCAGTGTCTCCACACCCCGTACAGGCCTCATATACCCCAGACAGCCAGTGTCTCCACACCCCGTGCAGGGCTCATATACCCCAGACAGCCAGTGTTTCCACACCCCGTACAGGCCTCATATACCCCAGACAGCCAGTGTTTCCACACCCCGTGCAGGCCTCATACACCCCCAGACAGCCAGTGTCTCCACACCCCGTACAGCCCTCATATACCCCAGACAGCCAGTGTCTCCACACCCCGTGCAGGCCTCATACACCCCAGACAGCCAGTGTCTCCACACCCCATACAGGTCTCATATACCCCAGACAGCCAGTGTTTCCACACCCCGTGCAGGCCTCATATACCCCAGACAACCAGTGTCTCCACATCCCGTGCAGGCCTCATATACCCCAGACAACCAGTGTCTCCACATCCCGTGCAGGCCTCATATACCCCAGACAACCAGTGTCTCCACATCCCGTGCAGGCCTCATACACCCCAGACAGCCAGTGTCTCCACACCCCATACAGGTCTCATATACCCCAGACAGGCAGTGTCTCCACATCCCGTACAGGCCTCATATACCCCAGACAGCCAGTGTCTCCACACCCCCGTACACGCCTCATATACCCCAGACAGCCAGTGTCTCCACACCCCATACAGGTCTCATATACCCCCAGACAGCCAGTGTCTCTCCACACCCCATACAGCCTCATACACCCCCAGACAGCCAGTGTCTCCACACCCCATACAGCCTCATACACCCCCAGACAGCCAGTGTCTCCACACCCCATACAGCCTCATACACCCCAGACAGCCAGTGTCTCCACACCCCATACAGCCTCATACACCCCCAGACAGCCAGCGTCTCCACACCCCATACAGGTCTCATATACCCCAGACAGCCAGTGTCTCCACACCCCATACAGCCTCATACACCCCCAGACAGCCAGCGTCTCCACACCCCATACAGCCTCATACACCCCCAGACAGCCAGCGTCTCCACACCCCATACAGGTCTCATATACCCCAGACAGCCAGTGTCTCCACACCCCATACAGCCTCATACACCCCCAGACAGCCAGTGTCTCCACACCCCATACAGCCAGTGTCTCCACACCCCATACAGCCAGTGTCTCCACACCCCATACAGCCTCATACACCCCCAGACAGCCAGTGTCTCCACACCCCATACAGCCAGTGTCTCCACACCCCATACAGCCAGTGTCTCCACACCCCATACAGGTCTCATATACCCCAGACAGCCAGTGTCTCCACACCCCATACAGCCTCATACACCCCCAGACAGCCAGTGTCTCCACACCCCATACAGCCAGTGTCTCCACACCCCATACAGCCTCATACACCCCCAGACAGCCAGCATCTCCACACCCCATACAGGTCTCATATACCCCAGACAGCCAGTGTCTCCACACCCCATACAGCCTCATACACCCCCAGACAGCCAGTGTCTCCACACCCCATACAGCCAGTGTCTCCACACCCCATACAGCCTCATACACCCCCAGACAGCCAGCGTCTCCACACCCCATACAGGTCTCATATACCCCAGACAGCCAGTGTCTCCACACCCCATACAGCCTCATACACCCCCAGACAGCCAGTGTCTCCACACCCCATACAGCCAGTGTCTCCACACCCCATACAGCCTCATACACCCCCAGACAGCCAGCGTCTCCACACCCCATACAGGTCTCATATACCCCAGACAGCCAGTGTCTCCACACCCCATACAGCCTCATACACCCCCAGACAGCCAGTGTCTCCACACCCCATACAGCCAGTGTCTCCACACCCCATACAGCCAGTGTCTCCACATCCCGTACAGATCTCATATACCCCAGACAACCAGTGTTTCCACACCCCGTGCAGGCCTCATACACTCACAAATAACCAATATAGGATGAAGCCCACACACGAACCGTGTGAGGCGGCCACGTTCAGTAAACAGATCAGACCCTCGTTATTGCCCGGCCGCCCTCACTCACCACCTGCAGGCAGACGCCTCTTCTCCACAGCCGCCGCGCGGGAACTGGTCAAGATGGCGGCGCAGCCACGCAGCAAGCAATTCCACTATTGGCCCGCCCAAGAGAAACAGCACCGACTTTCCACCAATCAGCGCCGCGCCCAGGATGAAAGCTCTGCAGCTATTGGCTGAACTTCACGTTTAACTGTAATGACGTCAAGGATCTCGTAGCGCTTCCCGGCCGGATCTACAAGGCACAGAAATACCGTAGCGATGAGAAATGGGGCGCAGTGATCTAGGAGAAGAGCGGGATGATGGGGCTGAGGGCGGAACAATACACAGAGAAATGTGAATTTGGAATTTTGTTTTAAAATATTTACCATATTTCGTACAGTGGAGAAATCCCCGGTCACCGGCAGATGGCACAGAGGAGACTGCACTCAGTGATGGTACCCAGGACTGCCACTAGGAATGGCGGGGCCCCCCTGAGACTGCGCCCAGCCTCCACCCGGCTCCGCCTCCACACAAACATACATTATATTTATAGTGAAAAATTGGAATAGCACCAAAAATTACCTCAATTTATGTGCAAAGCTTCCCCAGCCAGCAATCCAGAGGGTTCCTTACAACAGAGTAAAAAAAAAGGAGGCCATCTTCAGCGCCTGACCTGACTCCACACTCCTCATCCCGGTACCAGGCAGCTTCTTCCTCTGCGGCTCCCTGTCTCCGGCACCAGGCAACTTCTTCCTCTGCGGCTCCCGGTCTCCGGCACCAAGCAGCTTCTTCCTCTGCGGCTCCCGGTCTCCGGCACCAGGCAGCTTCTTCCTCTGCGGCTCCCAGTCTCCGGCACCAGGCAGCTTCTTCTTCTATGGCTCCCTGTCTCCGGCATCAGGCAGCTTCTTCCTCTGCGGCTCCCTGTCTCCGGCACCAAGCAGCTTCTTCCTCTGCGGCTCCCTGTCTCCGGCACCGGGCAGCTTCTTCCTCTGCGGCTCCCAGTCTCCGGCACCAGGCAGCTTCTTCTTCTATGGCTCCCTGTCTCCGGCATCAGGCAGCTTCTTCCTCTGCGGCTCCCTGTCTCCGGCACCGGGCAGCTTCTTCCTCTACGGCTCCCGGTCTCCGGCACCAGGCAGCTTCTTCTTCTATGGCTCCCCGTCTCCGGCACCAGGCAGCTTCTTCCTCTGCGGCTCCCTGTCTCCGGCACCAGGCAGCTTCTTCTTCTATGGCTCCCCGTCTCCGGCACCAGGCAGCTTCTTCCTCTGCGGCTCCCTGTCTCCGGCACCAGGCAGCTTCTTCCTCTGCGGCTCCCGGTCTCCGGCACCAGGCAGCTTCTTCCTCTGCGGCTCCCAGTCTCCGGCACCAGGCAGCTTCTTCTTCTATGGCTCCCTGTCTCCGGCATCAGGCAGCTTCTTCCTCTGCGGCTCCCAGTCTCCGGCACCAGGCAGCTTCTTCTTCTATGGCTCCCTGTCTCCGGCATCAGGCAGCTTCTTCCTCTGCGGCTCCCTGTCTCCGGCACCAAGCAGCTTCTTCCTCTGCGGCTCCCTGTCTCCGGCACCGGGCAGCTTCTTCCTCTGCGGCTCCCAGTCTCCGGCACCAGGCAGCTTCTTCTTCTATGGCTCCCTGTCTCCGGCATCAGGCAGCTTCTTCCTCTGCGGCTCCCTGTCTCCGGCACCGGGCAGCTTCTTCCTCTACGGCTCCCGGTCTCCGGCACCAGGCAGCTTCTTCCTCTGCGGCTCCCTGTCTCCGGCACCAGGCAGCTTCTTCTATGGCTCCCCGTCTCCGGCACCAGGCAGCTTCTTCCTCTGCGGCTCCCTGTCTCCGGCACCAGGCAGCTTCTTCTTCTATGGCTCCCTGTCTCTGGCACCAGGCAGCTTCTTCCTCTGTGGCTCCCTGTCTCCAGCACTAGGCTGCTTCTTCCTCTGCGGCTCCCCGTCTCCGGCACCAGGCAGCTTCTTCCTCTGCGGCTCCCCGACACCAGGCAGCTTCTTCCTCTGTGGCTCCCGGTCTCCGGCACCTGGCTGCTTCTTCCTCTGCGGCTCCCCGTCTCCGGCACCAGGCAGCTTCTTCCTCTGCGGCTCCCCGACACCAGGCAGCTTCTTCCTCTGCGGCTCCCGGTCTCCGGCACCAGGCTGCTTCTTCTTCTATGGCTCCCCGTCTCCGGCACCAGGCAGGTTCTTCCTCTGTGGCTCCCCGACATCAGGCAGCTTCTTCCTCTACGGCTCCCCGTCTCCGGCACCAGGCAGCTTCTTCCTCTGCGGCTCCCGGTCTCCGGCACCAGGCAGCTTCTTCTTCTATGGCTCCCCGTCTCCGGCACCAGGCAGCTTCGTCCTCTGCGGCTCCCCGACACCAGGCAGCTTCTTCCTCTACGGCTCCCTGTCTCCGGCACCTGGAAGCTTCTTATTCTATGGCTCCCCATCTCCGGCACCAGGCAGCTTCTTCCTCTACGGCTCCCGGTCTCCGGCACAGGCAGCTTCTTCCTCTGCAGCTCCCGGTCTCCAGCACCAGGCAGCTTCTTCCTCTGCGGCTCCCGGTCTCCGGCACCAGGCAGCTTCTTCTTCTATGGCTCCCCGTCTCCGGCACCAGGCAGCTTTTTCCTCTACGGCTCCCGGTCTCCGGCACCAGGCAGCTTCTTCTATGGCTCCCCGTCTCTGGCACCAGGCAGCTTCTTCCTCTGCGGCTCCCGGTCTCCGGCACCAGGCTGCTTCTTCCTCTGCGGCTCCCCGTCTCCGGCACCAGGCAGCTTCTTCCTCTGCGGCTCCCCGACACCAGGCAGCTTCTTCCTCTGCGGCTCCCGGTCTCCGGCACCAGGCAGCTTCTTCTTCTATGGCTCTCCGTCTCCGGCACCAGGCAGCTTCTTCCTCTGCGGCTCCCCGACACCAGGCAGCTTCTTCCTCTATGGCTCCCTGTCTCCGGCACCAGGCAGCTTCTTCTTCTATGGCTCCCCGTCTCCGGCACCAGGCAGCTTCTTCCTCTGCGGCTCCTGGTCTCTGGCACCAGGCAGCTTCTTCTATGGCTCCCCATCTCCGGCACCAGGCAGATTCTTCCTCTGCGGCTCCCCGACACCAGGCAGCTTCTTCCTCTACGGCTCCCTGTCTCCGGCACCTGGCAGCTTCTTATTCTATGGCTCCCCGTCTCCGGCACCAGGCAGCTTCTTCCTCTGCGGCTCCCGGTCTCCGGCACGGGCAGCTTCTTCCTCTGCGGCTCCCGGTCTCCAGCACCAGGCAGCTTCTTCCTCTGCGGCTCCCGGTCTCCGGCACCAGGCAGCTTCTTCTTTTGCGGCTCCCGGTCTCTGGCACCCATCACCAGGCACCAAGCAGCTTCTTCCTCTGTGGCTCCCAGTCTCTGGCACCAGGCAGCCCTTCCTCTGCGGCTCCCAGTCTCCGGCACAAGGCGGCTTCTTCCTCTGCGCCTCCCCGTCTCCGGCACCAGGCAGCTTTTTCCTCTGCGGATCCCAGTCTCCAGCACCAGGCAGCTTCTTCCTCTGCAGCTCCCGGTCTATGGCACCAGGCAGCTTCTTCCTCTGCGGCTCCCAGTCTCCAGCACCAGGCAGCTTCTTCCTCTGTGGCTCCCTGTCTCCGGCACCCATCACCAGGCACCAAGCAGCTTCTTCCTCTGTGGCTCCCGGTCCCAGAAAACTTTAAAGAGGCCCGTGCTGAGTCTGGATTGGGTAAGCAGCCTGCAGGCAGGTGCTGCACTGGTAGCTGGCAAAGCACAGCCTCAGCGTCTGTGCTCCGGTGACCGGTGTCCTCCTCCTGCTGGTGATACTGGGTGTGAGGCGGGAGACTGCAGGCAGCGATCACTCAGGGAGGAGGAGGGAGGAGGAAGGCTCAGCAGAGGGACACGTGGGTCTGTGCAGCCGGAGCGGCTGCCCATGATGTCAGTGTGTAGGAATGCCTGGCACAGAGGCTTCTAGAAAGTAAGATAAAATGTGCAATAGGGTCTTATCTTCTAAATGTGGAGAGTGGATATATCAATAAGTAGAATCTGCTCACCTGATCTGGTTGTGTATACCCACAACCAGTTTAATCACTCAATAGGCAGCTGCTGCTGAATCCACACATCCACGGGTCACCGCGGTCCAAAAATAGCATATATAGGGGGGGCGTGGCCTAGCTATGGAGGAGAGAGGACGCTAGTTACACAGGCTCCCGCTCCCGGGTCTTCTTATCAGCCACATAAGCTCAGAGAATCAAGGCACTGAGGAGAACATGAGAAGGGGGAAGCCGGCGAGATCATCAGGATCCGACCTCCAGACTGCTAGAAGCTCTGAAGCCTCCATTAAACGCTTCTTTAGCCCGGGAGAACAGTTTCCCGCCAGGACACAGAAAACTAAGATGGCCGCGACAGGGAGAAGAGATGCAGCAGAGACGATGGCGGCTGCAGCGGGAGGAGCAGGAAGCCGGCGGACACAAGCGGAGAGCTCCCAAGGATCAGCAGAGGGTCCCGGTAGCCAGAGGGTAATGAAAACCAGAGGCTCAGGTAACCGGTCGGCAGGGGGGATGGTGGTGGAAGCGAGCTCCCAGCCCGAGCGCATAGAATCTCCTGGAGGCGCGATCCCTCAGAGTCCCCCGCAGATGGGAGAAATAACTCCTGCCATAACTCATCAGAGACCCCCTACTATGCCACAGACGGGGACCCCGGCACCTGGGACCCAAGGAGCGCAGTTGGAGGCTGGGGTAGAACACAGAGAGCCTCCTCTCCTGACACCTGCAACTGCTTATACACCGGTGTGCTCTGCCCTAACAGTGTACCCTGACCCCAGCAACCAGCTATTTCATGCTCAGCTACATCCAGATGATCAGTCCCAGACCCACAGTGTACTGGGGGAGTTGAATGACTTGAGAACCAGAATGGCATCTATTCCCACCCGGGAAGACATGGAGGCGTACATAGGTCGCCTAGAGCAGGCATACAGGAGTGAGTTATCATGCCTACGAGGAGAGGTCAATAGGGTGGACTCACAAGGCCAAGACCACGCACATAGAATTTCAGCCCTGGAGGAAATTTGCAGAACGCAACAGGCTACCCTCCTAAACCAGTCGACCCAAATTACGCATTTGATTGATGCTTTAGACGACGGCGAAAACAGGGGGAGACGAAACAACCTACGTGTACGGGGCCTGCCTGAAACAGTAGCTTCCAGAGACTTACCGAGGGTGCTGCAGAGTATATTCAATGAGCTATTAAGTGATCCCCCCTCAAATTACATAGAACTTGACCGTGCCCATAGGGCTTTGGGACCCAGACCTGACGATGCAGACTGGCCACGAGACGTGATCTGTAGAGTTCACCATTACTTGACCAAAGAAGCCATAATGAATAAAGTTCGGAATGGCAGACAATGCAAATTTGAGGATAAGGTACTGTCCATACTTCCCGACCTCTCTAGGCTGACTCTCCAGAAAAGAAGGGCACTACGGCCCCTACTGGACACTCTGAGAGACCACGATATACCTTACACTTGGGGATTCCCCTTCAGACTCCAAGTTAGAAGCGAAGGCAGACAGATTATCCTGCGGTCTCCTGCTGATATGTCCTCCTTCACCTCGGCACTTGATCTCCCTATGGTCCCTATCCAAGGATGGCCGGAGTTCCCATTGAGAATGGGAGAAGGATTCCAGAGACCAGGCGGAGGATTCCGTCGGCGACAAGGCCAGAACGAGGAGCGTAGACAACATCGTTGAGAACAACCTGGAGCTGACTACGGAAAATTCGCAATTTGGTTGGAAACAAGGACTGAGAACTAATCGAGCACCGTGAGAAGTTTTTTTTTCCCCCCCTTGACCCCCCCTAACTTTCCTCCCCCTCCCTTTCCCTTCCCTATATTCCCCTTCCTCACTTTCCCTATTCTCCCCCCTCCTTCCCCTTCTCACTCTGACCGGCCTTATGAAAAAGGTCGACTGGGTATACTGAACTGACCCTCCCTGAAAAGATCTGGACTGGGAGACAACTATATCTATGAGAAAATCTTGTTTAAATGTTTTTTTTTTAGGTGAAGTTAATGAGTGGCTTCGGAGGACGGAAATCATACATATGCTCCCCTCCCTCCTCCCTCTTCCTATCCCTTCTACTCCCCCCCTTTCCCCCCCTCCCCTATATCCCCCCTCCTTCCTTTACCCTACCCCCACCCCCCTCCTTCCCTCACTCCCCAAGAACGGTCCTCTGGAAAATGTGGATTTGGTGTACTAAACGAATCCTCTCTGAACAGAGCTGGACAGGCGAAAGATTATATCTTATGAAGTGTCTTACTAAAATGTTACTTAGGAGAAGTATATAAGTGATCTCGCAGGATGGAAATTATACATATGTTCCCCCCCTCCTCCCTCTTCCTATCCCTCCCCCCCCTTTTTTCCCATCCCACATCTCCCCCATCCTCCTTTCCCCCCTTCCCCTCCCCCTCCCCGGTGACCATATGAGCCTCTTGCCTGTGAAAAGCCATGGTTTAGACCTGGAGCGGGAGACTCCGACATAGAAGGTTTTAAACCCCACAGGGACTCCTGCCCGCACAGGTGCGGTGGGATAAGTTATTCCCTACCTACTGACTCTAGATTCTAAAGCTTAACTGATCCTATTTGTTTTTTTTATTCTTCCTTACTTGTGTTTTTTTTACCTACTGTTGGAAATTTGTTTCTATTTCGCCTCAGTAATGTGAATAGTAGTAATAAGCAGGCTACCTAGATTACTACTAATTGATTTTTATAGCAGCTCCTAATTTTCTTTGTGACACACATTAGGGTATTAAACCGAAGCTTTGGTGTGATCTTGTATCGCTCACTGATAGGGATTCCACTGAAGCACTTTCTCTCTCCTCTCTCACCTCCCCTCTTCCTCTCTTTCTTTTCTCCTCTTCTTTCTCTATCAACTATCATTCTGACGCTACCTGGTCTCTAATCCAGAAGCTGACCCACATAAATTTAGAAGTGCGCCTTCGACATTTACTTATAATCTTACCCTGGGTATAGCATGTCTAAACTCAAGATTTGCTCATATAATGTTAGGGGCTTCAACACCCCTCAGAAACGCTCAAATGTCTTGAATGATATGCATAAATCTGGGGTTATGCTTTTACTTCTTCAGGAGACCCACTTTAAAGAGGGTCGTGTCCCTGTCATCGGAGACCAACGCTACAACGTCTGGATCCATAGCCCCAACCCGACGGGGAGATCCAAAGGAGTATCCATAGCAATTCACAGATCCCTCACTCACTCAGTCCTGGACACAGTCGTCGATGAAAATGGTCGGTATATTCTACTAAAATTAAGAATAGGTCCTACAATTTTTACAATAGCCAACTGGTATCTACCGAATAACAACCCCGCCAGTTCGTGTAAAGATCTCCTAGGCACACTGGCAGATTTTGCGGAGGGAGTTATCGTCATAGGAGGAGATTTAAACTTCACTTTGAACCCCTCGATTGATAGTTCCTCTGGTGGCAGAGGCATATCAGGGTCCAAACTGAGGGCGGTTAAGCGAGCGTTACAGAACCTAAGCCTGGTAGACATTTGGAGAGCCCTTCACCCCCACGACAGAGATTACACCTACTTCTCACCTGTCCACGACTCGTATAGTAGATTAGACTACTTTTTAGTTAGTCAGAGAGTTTTGACATGGGAGCCACAGGCTACTGTGGGACAGATGTGCCTCTCCGACCATGCTCCTATTTTCTGTCACCTGCGCCTGCCGGGGGTAAACGACAAACAGTGGTCCTGGAGATTAAATGATAACCTCCTGAATGATGAAATCTGCTGCTCAGAAGTAAAGGAGGTGATCTCCGAATTCCTCTCTATACACGAAGCAGACCAGACAGCTCTACCAACCCAGTGGGAAACTCTAAAGTGCGTGGTGAGAGGAGTATTAATTAAACATGGCTCTAGAATTAAACGAGAAAAAAGTAACAAAATAGACGCTCTAGTAAAGAAAATAGAGTCCCTAGAGAGCATCCACAAAAGGACGCTAGAGAAGCAGACCCTGGCGGAGTTGATAATGGTGAGAGATGAACTTAGGGGCCTCATTGATCAGAAATACTTAAGAGGGAGAGAAAGGCTCCACAGGCATCTCTATGAACATGGAGATAAGTGTGGGAGGCCTTTAGCTAGATTGCTCCACCCGAGGGGTATCCCTGGTCGTGTTCCACAAATTAAACAACAAAATGGGGAAATTTCTCAAAATCCTGAAGCTATCTTGCAAGCATTCAGAGACTTCTACAATCGTCTCTACAATATCAAAGGGCATTACGCTGACATGAATAAAGAAAGATATGAAGATAAATTAAAATCGTATATGGACAATATAGCTCCACCAGCCATTGCCCCTGACTTAACCAATACACTAGAGACAGACTTTACTGAAGATGAGGTCACAGAAGTAATTCGTAGCTCCCCGGGAGGTAAGAGCCCGGGACCAGATGGGTTCACCTCCAAATTCTTCAAACTATTCTGCCCCCAGGTGGTTCCGTTCTTGGCAAAGACGTTCAACGCCATTACCTCAGACTGCACGTGGGTCCCTCAATCACTGGAAGCCCACATTAGTGTTATTCCTAAGCCTGACAAAGATCTCTCGGAAGTGGCCAGTTATAGGCCTATTTCCTTAATAAATATAGACATAAAGCTATTTTCCAAACTTTTAGCTAATCGTCTAGCTCCTCTCCTTCCCTCTGTGATACACAACGATCAAGTGGGATTTGTTCAGGGGAGAGAGGCTAGGGATAATACTAACAAACTTATGTTGATTATGGCCCGGTCGAAGGCCCGTAAGATCCCAATGTGTATACTTTCGGTTGATGCTGAAAAGGCCTTCGACCGGGTCAACTGGTGCTTTCTGGAGGCCTCGCTGGAACGGTTGGGCTTGGGGACACGATTTATGAGCAGAGTCATGTCTCTTTATAGTTGTCCCACAGCCAGGGTTAAAGCTAATGGAGGATTGTCCACTCCTTTCCCGATAAACAATGGAACGCGACAGGGATGCCCTCTCTCCCCATTACTCTATGTAATTACTATGGATTACCTGGCCGTGGCAATACGTGGAAGCCCGGACATTAAAGGGGTAGAACTCAACGATAGGCAGTATAAAACAGCGCTCTTCGCGGATGATTTATTGTTATTTGTAACTCAACCACGCACGTCCTTCCCCTCAATACTCAAGGTCTTTGGGGAGTATGGTAAGCATAGCAATTTTAAGATCAACACTCATAAGACGGAGGCATTGGATGTATCCCTACACAGGGGGGAGAGGGAGCACTTGATGGAGTCCTTCCCATTTAAGTGGCAGTTGTCTGGTCTGAAATACCTGGGAATAGTGGTCCACAGCGATATTTCCAAATGGTTCAATTTAAACTATCCCCCTTTGCTGCAAAAAACAACAAACGACCTGCGCAATTACGATAGACGTCGGGTATCCTGGCTTGGACGAATCAACGCCATAAAAATGGATGTCCTTCCCCGTTTTCTATTCTTGTTCCAAGCGGCCCCATTGGCGGTCCCGGCTCAGTTCTTCAAACAACTGCAGTCTATTGTCTCTAGATTTGTTTGGGGAGGGAAACGCCCAAGAATAAGCTTACAGACCTTATATAGGCATAAATCTCAAGGCGGGACGGGTTTACCAAATTTTAAAAACTACTATAAAGCAGCAGTTCTAAACCGTCTGATTGATTGGGAATACCATGGAGAGGAAAAACAATGGGTGGAATTAGAGCAGTCAATAGTAGACATCCCTCTGTGGAGCTTGCCTTGGCTACCGCCAGCAGATAGACCCCAATGGGGTTTGGACGACCCCCTCATGACCACAACTTTAAAACTCTGGGACCCACTAAGCAAACAAAACCTAAGGACAAGGAGCCCGGGTCCTCTCACCCCTCTTTTTCATAATCCAGCGTTCCCCCCGGCACTGCAGGCCCAATCCTTCTTGAAATGGAGTCGCAAGGATCGACCTCGTCTAATGCTGGCGTTTGTGAGGGGGACCCTTCAGACGGCCGATGACTTAGCCGCAACGACCTCTAGCAGGACATGGTTGGAGTATGCACAGCTTCAGTCCTATATAGCCAGTCTATCTCAGGAAGTGGATTTTTCGGCCCTCCCGACACCATTAGACAAACTGTTTCTTCTTGATTCCCCACCAGAGCACACAATCTCTTCAATCTACTCTGTTCTCAATACACGAACAGAGGAAGATAGACCAAGATTCATGATCAGTTGGGAAAGGGATTTGAGAGAAGAGATCCCCGCAGAGGATTGGGAGAGGGCTTGCATATACACTCATAAACTCTCAATGGCGTGCCAAGCCCAAGAGAAAAACTATAAAATCTTGACTCGTTGGTACCGTTGCCCATCCACCCTACATGCGGCCTTCCCTACAGTTTCAGACACTTGTTGGAGGTGTAACAAAGAAGTAGGCACCATGATACACATTTGGTGGGAATGTGAAGGAATTAAACCTTTTTGGCAGGCAGTTTTCCATCTGTATGGGAAGGTTTACGGTAGGCCTCAAGTGATGATACCTGACATAGCCTTACTGTCGATACTCCCAGGGTCCTATAAATCGCAGAAGACCGACCTGCTCAGATTTTTTCTAACAGCAGCTCGGACGGTCATACCCAGATACTGGAAGTCTACACTCACTCCTCCTTTGACGGAGTGGTTAGCGGAGATGGTGAAACTGCACCGTATGGAAGAACTCACAGCAGAGGTCTCCGATGCCAGGGACCGATATCTCAAGACTTGGGGTCCCTGGATCTTGTTTAAAGATTCCCAGACATTTAGAGATACTTTCTGAGGGGAAGCAAAAAAGGGGGCGGATTTGGATACGGGGAGCCTCCATTCACAGTGTGCTTAATGGGACAGAGGGTTCGTCATTGCACAATTATGAACCCCCGTGAAGGGTTCGCTTTCCCTAACCTCTATGTACTATACTAAAAATCTATTTTCCCCCTTGTATCCCCCTACTATTCTTTCTCTATTGATCTAATTCTTCATTTCTTTTCGTGCTTGGTGACCTATTGGTAGCGATATGAGGTATGGGAGCGAGACTCAATGACTAAGATCTAGGACCAGAAACAACTGACAGCCCTGCTTAGTCCAACAGTCGATAGAATGCAATAAGCAAAGACAGGGTCATATTTCTTTTACTTACCCTGCATCCTAACCATAGCAGATTCACCCACCTTGATATATACTGCTTCACGTTCACATAGATGTTACCCTTTAATGATCAAGATAAGTGAAGTTACATATTGAGTAAGACTCTTGTGAATAAATAGAGCTGACACATACTGAAGCGTTTAAAATCTGACTTCACTGAGTTCCGAATACATACTACAGAATAATGGTTTTAGCTCTTACCCTTTTATTCAGTGGAAGACATTTATGACACTTCCTAGCCCCTTTACTAATGTGTATTACAAGTATCTCGTTATAATATTGCGAATTGATATGTTTATTGTCTATTAAGATAAATTCTGTTGAGGCCATGTTGGCCCTTGATTAATCTAAAATCTCTATGTGGTGTAAGTAAGTGGAAAAGTGATCAGCCCACTATATACTCAGCTGTTTGTGACAATTTTTGTGGATCGTTAATAAAAACATATTGAACATAAAAATAGCATATATAGGACGAAGTGTCGCTCGATCCGTGCTGCTGCCAAAGCAGTCTTCTGGTCTTCTTTGGCAGCAGCATGGATCGAGCGACACTTCGTCCTATATATGCTATGGCAGGAAGGCTGTCACTGAGGCTGTCACTCACTGAGGGGACAGCTGCTCTCCTCCAGACTGCAAGTGCTGAAAAGTGTTTGCCAGCGGGGGGGCCCGGCGTGCTGGCAGGACAGAAGATAGGCCTGACTTATGTCAAAGGCCCTGAACTTAAAGGGATTGTTCACTACAATGACCAGACTGAAATTACTGAAATTACTACAATGACCAGAAATTAAAGGGGTGAGCTAGGATTTTTTTTCTGTGGGTCTAAAATCTAAGTTCATATGCACATACTGGGTGTCTAGTGAATTTCCAGCAGTTTTGCAGTATCAGGAACACAAAGTGACACCACCACGGTGGATGTGTCGCGCCTTTCCAAGCGCTCTATCCACTTAGCGCCCTTCAGACAGTTGTTTTCGCTAACTAAGCCCGGTCACCACGCTGGAGTATGCACAAAAGGCGCTGCACCAACTAAACTAATCAAACCCGATCACCAAGATGAGCACCAAGCCCGCTCACCAAGGCGGCCACCGCACCCACTCACAATGGAGGGCACCAGTCACCAGGCAGCTTCTTCCTCTGTGGCTCCCTGTCTCCGGCACCAGGTAGCTTTTTCCTCTGCGGCTCCCCGTCTCCAGCACCAGGCAGCTTCTTCCTCTGCGGCTCCTGGTCTCCGGCACCAGGCAGCTTCTTCCTCTGCGGCTCCTGGTCTCCGGCACCAGGCAGCTTCTTCCTTTACGGCTCCCGGTCTCCGGCACCAGGCAGCTTCTTCCTCTGCGGCTCCCGGTCTCCAGCACCAGGCAGCTTCTTCCTCTGCGGCTCCCGGTCTCCGACACCTGTCACCAGGCACCAAGCAGCTTCTTCCTCTGTGGCTTCCGGTCTCTGGTACCAAGCAGCCCTTCCTCTGCGGCTCCCGGCCTCTGGCACCAGGCAGCTTCTTGTCTGTGGCTCCTGGTCTCCGGCACCCGACATCAGGCACCAAGCAGCTTCTTCCTCTGCGGCTCCCGGTCTCCGGCACCAGGCTCCTTTTTCCTCTGCGGCTCCCGGTATCAGGCACCAGGCAGCTTCTTCCTCTGTGGCTCCCACGCTTCAGCACCCGGCAGCACTAGCCACCCAGAAAACTTCAAAGAGGCCCTTATTGAGTCTGGATTGGGTGAGCAGCCTGCAGGCAGGTGCTGCGCTGGCTGCTAGTAAAGCACAGCTTCAGGGTGTGCTGGCCAGGTGATGATCCTCCTTGTACAAAACGGCCACGCCCCCCGCCGTCACGCCGGGCCCTCCCGTTGGCCGCTGGCAAGTGGCAGACCCCTCTATATTCAGTGTAGACTCCTCTATATACAGTGCAGCGCCCAGTCCTCACTTTACTTCCTGTCTGGAGCTGCAGCAGATCAGTGATGAGGCTCTGCCACAAGTGCAGGAATCTGTATGTAAATAGTCCATGCTCCGGTGACCGGTGTCCTCCTCCTGCTGATGATACTGGGTGTGAGGCGGGAGACTGCAGGCAGTGATCACTCGGGGAGGAAGAAGGCTCCGCGGAGGGACTCGTGGGTCTGTGCAGGCGTAGCAGCTGCCCATGATGTCAGTGTGTAGGAATGCCTGGCAGGGAGGCTCATAGAAAGTGAGATAAAATGCGCAATAGGGTCTTACATCCATTCTCCACATTTAGGGGATATCTATAAGGGTACCTTTACATGCCGCAATCTCGGCTGACGATATGAGGCGATCTAACGTTGCGTGCACGTTTTTCATGCTCGCTTCAGATCGCCGATGGCGCTATTACTCGCCGCAATCTTGCCCTGAAAGAAAGGTGATGTGTCGCACCGGAAATCGCCTCACCCACAGCGTAACCAATCCGCCCGACTTCCCTCGCCACTTCACACGCTGCAATCCCAAAGGTAATGTGGGCGTACATGTTCAGCACGGTGAGGACATAGGCGTGCCACAGTGCTTTACACCGCGCCCCAAACACGCTCATTGGACAACGCAACAGCGTTACGATTGGGCAGCCTGCTCTGGAAGGCTGGCTAATACATGACGCCATTGTCTATCGAACTTTGTCATTAATACACACTCGTGTTGTCGATAGAGGCTACTGCAACACACTTTCGAGGCGCTAAAGTGTCACACAGGAGCGGTGTTGTGCAGAACAGTGCCTTACACTACACAATGGCTATGTGTGCGTCTGTAGCTGATGGCGGTAAGATACAAACCACACTATACACATATGTGCCTGCATTGTTCCACGCCATGGCAGAGCTGCCATGACTGAACTATGTGTGTGTACACATGTTTGTGTGTGTGTACTGAAGTGTACCTACATCCCCCACAAACACCATTGCATTCTCCATGTGTGCGGACACGTTCCCATGTGGCCAAACACATCATAATGGACATGTACACACAGTCACGCCATACAGTGTGTGCCAAAGGGCTGGACCTGTGTACTGGACATTAGCACACAATGCTGCACAGACCCATCAGTCACAATTCACGTATCACATACCTCTGTGCACAGCATAAAACTATGTGCAACTGGCCTGGATTAAAAAGTAACGACAGACACAATAGGTAGTTTTGTTTCTTTTTTAGTTGCACTTTTTTGTGCACAAAGAAAAGTATTGTTTACAACACACACAAAACTTTAAAAACAGAAGTGTTAACATCACACAAATAAAGAAAACATGAGAAATAATGGCCATACCCAAACATTTTTAACAGAAAACAGGGTGCACCGCAATGATCTGAATATCAAGGGAAGGAGGGGTCGCTCACCGTGCCAAGGGGGACAGATATGCATGGCGGAGAGAAGATATGGCACATTGAGGAAGCAACACACGAGTAGTAGACTAGTGAGAATGATAACTTTATTAGTGCACTAATAAAGTTATAATTCTCACTATTCTACTACTCGTGTGTGTTGCTTCCTCAATGTGCCATATCTTCTCTCCGCCATGCATACCCAAACATTTGACAGTACTGAACTCCAAAAAAATTAACTAAGGTTTGTACACCAAAACACAACCCGAAGCCTCTTGGTGCAGCCACCCTAGTGACTGCACCCTCATTCTCATGTTTATGCCTCACAACACCAGCCACCCTACACCTGCTGGTGCTGCCAGGCCACTGCCCCAGGCCCATTCAAGTAGGATCAGTATGCGTCTCTGCTTCTCCTGGCATCCTACTGACTCAGACCGTGGCTCAGCGGCTGGAGTGGCGCCACACCATGGTCGGAAGCACGCCAATCCCCGCGACGGACCTCCCCTGTTGTGGGGTCCACAGAATCCACATAACTTGCTGCCGTGTATGATGACCGATCCCTACAACGCAGGAAGTTATGCAGCACACAGCAGTTCAGCACTACCACATCAATAGATTCCACTTTCATATGCATATGCGTATGAAACACGCGTAATGTATTGGCCATGATCCCGAACACATTTTCAACCACACGGCGGGCCCAGTATAGCCAGTAATTGAAAATGAGCTGCTCAGAAGTAACCCTCCTCTGGGGATATGGCTGTAGTGGGTGAGCCTGAAGTGGGAATGCTTCATCCCCCACAAAGTTGAGATGATGGCTTGTCTCATCATTTGAGGGCAAGTTAAGAGCACCTCTCCTTAGGTCTTGGGCCCAGGAGCAGTGTGCAAACACACCCCCATCTGAGACACGCCCGTTCATTCCAACATCCACGTAGAGGAACTCGTAGTGAGCATCCAGCAGGGCCATGAGGACCACCCTAAAATATCCTTTGTAATTATAATACAAGGACCCAGAGTTGGGGGGGGTTTCGTGATTCTCACGTGCTTACCATCCAAAGCCCCGCTGCAGTCAGGAAATTGCCAGCGGTCCTCAAACCCTCTGGCAACATCCATCTATTCAGCGGGGGTTGTTGGGAACTGCATGTAGGATGGCAGCAGACTACTCCAGATGGCCTCACACGTCTCGGGGATCAGGTGGCTCAGCAGGGACAGTGACACACGTGAAGTGTATTGCATGTCTGTCCTTGAACGACATGTTGCCAGGAACCGCAAAGTTACAGCCAAACGCTCCTCAGGTGGCACAGCTCGACTCATCAAAGTGTCCTGTCGGGCTATCAATGGCCTTATGCGTTCCAACAGGAATGTGAAAGAGTCCTCGGACATACGGAGATAGTTCCCGAAAACATGCGGACTCCGATCCTCCAGCTCACGGACCAGCCGCATGTGGATCCGGGTCTCCCGTTGCAGAAGCCAATCACGAGCCCACACACGGCGTGGTCTGTGAGCCCGCAACCTCTCATATCTATCCAGCCACAATTCCTCTTCCACCAAGGCAAGAGCCACGATAGCATCTCCATCAGGGTCCATGATGTTCGCACCTACCAACCCCTGCAAATGTGAGGAAAACAAACATCACTACAAGAACGCATCATCACACATACCCAATACCCCTCACCTCCTTCACTATACATCTCCTAGGCACTTAACAACATCCTACCCAAGTCTGCTGATATGGCCACCCACATACATATATAGCACCATTGAAGGGGCAAACACTACATTACACTGCCTGACAACCAAACCAGGTCACACTACACCCATGGCCCTCCTCAACAAATACATCTCCATTGTCTAAATGGACACATCCTGACCATACCCCCATATACCTGCCCATAATGTTCATGTAAGGGCACAAGCCTTCCCAAAAGAGTTAGCTCACAATTAGCAAATCATTGTTATTAACAACTCTATACAATTACATTACACACGTACCCCATTCTTGTGTTTTACGGACAAACTATCAGCCCACGCAGCAGACTATTGCATACTCATCATGTCCAAGAGACATCCCTGAGGTGTTCATAACGCCGGATCTTCACACACAGACATTCGCAGAAGCCACATGGCCCACTACACATCTCAGTATGGGCAGAATAGTTCCATTGTGTGTGCTCAAGGACAGTACAATGTGGGCACAATTCAGATGCTCAACGCAACTAACCACAGACGCATCCTTCAAACATGATCCTGCATGGCAAAGGCAAAATGGGTTGTCAATGAGGAGGGTATTTAGGGGGAAAAAACAGTCATGCATCCATTTGTCAGTATTCAATTGAGCTACCAAACCCACCATCAGTACAAACTACATACACCACCACTTGGGCGTCTGCTACACTAAACAAGAACGATCCGTAGTGCCAAGCTGCTTCAAACGCTACACAGCCATATCACAGTTCATGTGTGAACATCAGTACTTACTTAATGACTCTGGGCAGCAAGCGTGCCGTACCTCGCCCGTGAGCGCTTTTTATATGCTAACCAACCAATCACACTGCATCTGCGTCATGTAATCGACGTAGCCGCCTGGGCGTATGCAGCTGCGACCAATGATTATGCACCAGTGCTGATGTTTGATTGGTCATGTTGTGTTTAAATAAGGACGTGCTGGGGCGCCACCCATGCTCCTACTTCAATGTGCATTGTGCTAGTAGCGTCTCATCAGAAGAACTCTGTTGGACAGACGGTAAGTCGGGGGACATGCTAATTGTGGTTATCATGTAAGTTTGTTTCGGTGTGGTGCAGAGCCATCTGTTGGCACATGTTTTGGCGCCTTATGTACAGCTTGATGTTGCGTCCTGTAGAAGTGTATGTTGCGACAGCTACGCATCGTAACACCCCTACGTGTCCTGTTGCACACATAATGATCCTGGAGATAAATGCCAGGACAATGTGTTCTACAGCACTATCATTAGGTAAAAATATGTGTGGAGGTCATGGAGGTCTGTTTTATTTGGTTGTAATGCCATGTGTGCCAATTGTCCATTACAGATCTTGGTATCTCTACCTGCACAGCCGCAAAATACATATAGCCCCTGCCATGTCCACCATGTGCCATCTATGTTCACATGTAAAGGCCACTACTGATTATGCATACCCAAGCAGAGTAGCAGACCACATGTAATTGGTTGTGCTGGACATGGGTTGGCCACACAGAGTAGGGTGTGTCCTGATATGTCCATGTATGTTTTTGGCTGAGATTTTCTTTTTTTTATTTGCAGATGGCTGGGGTTCATGATTTTGTCCACAACCTTCTCACCATGTACCAGGAACACGAATGCCTGTGGCGAGTGTCGCTCCCTGAATACCAAGACAAGGCAGCGAGGGCTGTGGCCTACGGTCACCTGGTCGAGCTGGCGAACCAGCTCGACCCAAGTAAGAACTGGACGGTGACCCTGGTTGCGCGGAAAAACAAGCACCTGCGCACCGTGTTCACCAAGGCCCACAAGAAATGGATGGATGCCCGGTCCGGGGCTGGAGCTGAGGAGGTCCCTAAGCCACGTCTGTGGTACAATGATTTTCTCACATTCACCCTGGGCCAGGAGGGGCCTCGGGGGACATGGTGCAGCAGGCGCCTTGCTCGACCAGCTTTGGCCACAGCCCAAGACCCTGTCCCGTCACAGGAGGTAGGTAATTGTGTTTGTGTGATCTATGTACACAGCTTGTTGGTTGCACTGATGTGGGGTTTGCAGCACATGTAGATGGCACAATTGTTGGTTTCTTGCACAAATCTTCTTCTGTGTGTTTATCTTTGTGTTGCCACACATTGTGCTGTGTTATGTGTGGTCACTTGTCAATACAAATTGGAGCGTCAGGTGAGTACACTGCACTGGTCTACTTTCTTCGTCTTTTTTTTCCAACCCAGATACTGTGCCTTTGGGTGTTAGGCATGGTCAGATAGGCACAATGTTGTGCTGGGTGTTTGGTTGTGGTAATTGCTGTCATGACATTGCAAAATGTGGCTGATGTTTTTTTTCTTCTGTTTCATTTTCAGGCCCCTCGGGAGCCTGGCTCCAGTGGCGAGGACCCACCCGCTGGCGAGGCTCTCCCATCAACATCTTTGGGAGAACCGGTGCCTGAGACTAGTGGTGGGGGCCGGGCCCAGTGCCCAGCTCTGGCATAAGCCAAAGAAGAACACCTGCCCCACCAAACATGGAGCTGGGTACCTGGGCAAAACGGGTCCTCTTGGACCAGGAGAGGACCCCCGGCTCTGGAATCGGGCACATCGCCAGCGAGATGGTGGCGCGCATGGAGCCAGAGCAACATGACATCACCGAGAGGGCCATATTTCGTGTCCTGGAGGCTGGCGTAGATGGGTCCCTGCGATGGGGTGGTTCTTTGTCGATGCCCAGGAAAACTAACCCCGGGCCCACTGCGCCCCAAAGACGCATGGTGAGGAGTCGACAAAATCCTGAACCTCCACCTTCCCCCCGAAGACAGCCCCGCCGAGCTGGCCCATCCACCAGTAGGTGGTATTATGAGGATGAGGGGGAGGAGCCATTGTCTGAGCCAGCAGAGGAGGAGGAAGAAGAAGGACGCTACTAGGCAATGCACTACCTTGCAGCCTGCAGTTTTTAATTTCTTCTTTTTTAACACTAAACCAAGTGGCTTTTTGTTTGAATTTGTGGAAAATAAAACACCCTTTGATTTGCCTTAACTACGTTCACATGTGTGTCTGGTTGTGCAGTATGATTGTGTGTGTAGTGTGTTGTGTGTGTAATGGTGCTGTTTGTGTGGCAAATGGAGAGGCCGAATGTCCACAATAACATATTTGGGTCATTGCAGCACACACAAGCCTATTCATAGCTGACGTGTGATAATGGGGAGATTAGGAGGCTTCTGTGGCCGACATAGGGAAGTCTGTGTGTGTTTTGTAATGTGTGTGTATGTTATTGGAGACAGTCATGTTAAATACGGGTTGTTTCCAGGTCCTATGGTATAGTCAGGTTGGTTTTTTTATGATGTCACACTGCACACCTATGGCAAGTAATTGGCCATTTGTTGTTTTTCACATTTTAAGTGGGACTAGGTCTACCTGTGTGTGCACAGACAAGTGATCACACCGTATAATTAGTGTCACAAACCTTTATTTGTAAAATTTAAAGGGAACCTGACCTCTACAAACGACCCCCCAGCCTGTTTTAACCTGTCCCTGCATCATAGTAATCCATTCCTAGGCATCCCTTTCTGTCCCTAAACCGCTATGTAATAGTTTATAAAAGTAGTTTATTCACCTCTTATTCTGCAGCTTCTCATTATATAAGAAGCCGCAAAAGGCGGGCTTATGTGGCTCTCCCCGCCAGCGGTGTGTTAATTATGCACACCCACATGGGCATGCAATACAGCAGAGACATTACTTGTCCTGCAAGGGGGCGGTACAGGCGGTATGATGCGATTTTCGTCATATCGCCTGTACAGCCCCCTGGCAGCACAAGCACAGTGCCTGCTCTATAGCACGCCCATGTGGGCGTGCATAATTAACACGCCGCCGGCGGGGAGAGCCACATAAGCCCGCCTTTTGCGTCTTCTCATATAATGAGAATCTGCAGAATAACAGGTGAATAAACTACTTTTATAAACTATTACATAGCGGTTTAAGGACAGAAAGGGATGCCTAGGAATGGATTACTATGGTGCAGGGACAGGTTAAAGCAGGCTGGGGGATCATTTGTAGAGGTCAGGTTCCCTTTAACATTGTTCAGAAGTGAGTATAATTCTGCTCACCTGGAGTGGTCATGCTGGGCAGGCACAACACTGGTAAAAGCTGTATTAAAGCTGGTGCACTGACCGCCAGTTCATGAGGAATGAAACTAAAAATGGAAGCCGAGGAGAGAAAGAGATGCGGTATTGTCTGGGTACTGCCATGGATAGATTGGTACAGGATCACAATAGGTTTTTGGACATTATTGGACTATGCATTTCAGGACGATCCATCTCCTTCTCTTTCTCTCCTCTGCTTCCTTTAAAATTTTAAAGCACTGATAATGCCTAAGTCTCCACAATTATTCCATAACAGGGATAGATACCATTTAAGCCAAGCCCTGGCACAGGATGGACAAAGTGCTGGTGATCCTCGCTGCTGCAGAAATGACTGGACCCCCGAGGTCTTTGGCAATGATGTAGCTATTTATTTATCCTACGCGTTTCAGAGCATACCCTTGCTCCTTCCTCAGGGATTACATGTATGTGGATCACCAGCACTTTCTCCATCCGGCCCGGTTCTTGCCACGGTACACGTGAAAGTGTGGATCCTGCAGCAGCTGTATACGCGCAGATACTGGTTGTGGGTCACACAACCATATCAGGTGAGAACTTTTCAAAAATGGTTTTACACCCTCTTTCATCATTAGATAAGACCCTATGCACCCTTGTCTTTCATTACTATAGATATTAAAAAAAACCCTGGCACAGGCACATATCATCTGTTAGTTGTGATACACGCAGCCTAGTGTGGCGCCACTAGCGGAACCCGCGACTAGTTTCACCACTACCGAGACTGTCGCCTGTTTCTCCCCTGAACCGGAGGCCTCCTCTGCAATTACCGAGGCCTACCTGGTGACCTGGTGACCGGGATTGAAACACCACTTCCCGCTGCTACAGAAGAAGAGGCAGGCAGCCTGGAAGCCCTGCAAGACGACCTCGAGGAGAACTTTGCAGCACAGCCACCCATCGATCCAGAGGATTCCATTCCAACATCTCCGTCAGCCGAGCAGCCCGACGTGGTCATCGAGGGAGAGATCGAGGATGATGACGATGAGACCTACAGCCCAGCTGAGGACCTCTACACCGGGTTCACCTGGGGAGACACCAAGGATCCTTCTGCCGGGCGATCTGCTCGGGTACACTGGTCGGGTGCCGCCGCAGCAACATCTTCTCCAGTTCCGTTCAACCGGGCTCCGATCCAAACTGCCCACCAGACTCAAGCTGTTCAACAACCAGCACGCCGTAGTGACTTTATCCACACGCCGCACCACTCCGACGAAGAGGTACATCGCATCCAAAGGGAGGAGTGGCACGCTCGGCTGCGCGCCAACATGCAGGCCCGCGCTGAAGCCCGCCGCCAACCTCCATTGCCTGATGAGTTCCGTAAAACCGGACGGGTGAGCACCTTTAACTTATCCACCGGGTGGGGATTCGTAAGGGAGGAGGGTGTGAGTACTGAGGTGTTTGTGGGGCTCCGTGATGTGGAATCGCACCTACCGCGAGGGCATCCTAACCGAGACTTATATAGAGGGGACATTGTAACCTATGAGCGATATGTATGCTGTGACGGGTGGTTTGCTATACGAGTCCGGAACCCTGCCCTCCATAAGTGACTTGTTGTTTGAACTTTTTGCCAAGAGACTTCTTCCTGTTTGCAAATAACACCACGACTTGGTGGCTACAGCCTGAACTTTTACCTAAGGACAGCCGACCGCCCGCCGGGTGTTAACCTGTTTATTCTACTGCCTCACTTTTATGCAAAATAATGACCTGTCATTAATAAGTGTTTATAACCTGTTATAAAATACAAAAACCTCTGTAATATGGGTAGTGTGACGCTTGGGGACAAGCGAATTTAACCAAGGGGGAGTGTGGCGCCCCGCAACGAGTGCGTCACAGGAGGGTATTGCAGCCATAAATGCAGCCGCAATATTCTCTGACCCAGCAGTTATCCGGTTAACTTAGAGATCCAAAAACCCTGCATGCATCACTTAATGTAGAGGGCCAATCCAAGGTCCTGGTGGGCGGAGTGCAAGGGTAGTGTAGGAGAAGTACAGACACTTAGACTAGTTAGTCTGGAGAGAGTCTGGGAGAGTCTAGACAAGAGACAAGACACAGACTTGAACTTGGAGTAGGAGCGGGGGCTCTGCACCTCGTGCAGCCCCCGGGCCGTCACCGGTCGGGTGTTAGCACCTGAGGCCTCAACAACCGGGATCGGGCATCACCAACCACGGGTTCCAAAATACCCCCGTGCCCAACTCACAGCCGGTTCACTGGTACCGAAGCTGGCAGCAGTTCACCTCTGCTACGCGAACCAGAAGCGTGGAGAAGCAGCTTTACAGGAGCACCCCACCACCAGCCAACTTCCAGTCGTCTAACCAGCGGTGTACCCACCGAGGGACCCAAGGCTCCCCAAAACATCCATAACGTACATCTTGGATAGGAATTGAAGCAGCCTCCCCGTACCCGACCTGGTATTCCTGGGCGACAATGGCAACCACTTAGCTAGAATGGAGGAACACTACGGATGTCTGAGGGACACCTATAACTGCTGAGTCCACCCGGTCCACTACCCGTTAACTGTATGCCATGTACTGCCTGCTGGTTACAGTAAAGACCCGTTACAGAGACTTTCAGTGTCCGTGCTTCCTTATGATTGTATCCGTCTGCACACAAGGTAACCGCAACTGCCGCACAACATCTTGAGCAGCTCCAGCCTCCGGGGATCACCGCTCAACCTGTGGGGAGCGTTCCATCTTGCTGTTCTCCATCCCCCGGAGGTTCCGCAGCGTCGGTAACGATTACCGAACTACTCATAGGTGGCGTCACGAATAAATTAACCCCTTTAATCTGTTCCTACAAGACGTCTTCGACTTTTGATCTGCACTCAACCGGGCCCCACTACCGGCAGGTGCGGCCCTCCCGTGACAAGGAGGAAGGAGCTACAGTCTGTCTAAACCGGAGTCCACGGGCCGGCGGTGAGTCACTAGCTTGTAGTAGTCAGTCTGTGTAGCCCAGAACCCGAAGTCTATAGCTTTGTAGTGCACCTTGTAAACTAATATAAACCAATTTATGTTAATGGAAGATTGTACCCAGGCGGCATCCAGGAGGCTCGGTCTCGCACCTGACTTCTGCAGAGCATCTTTCCCCGTCTCTTTATTATTGAGCAACACTATTTAATGTTATTCCACCATGGACAATGACACCTGGTTGATCAATATCCAATCATTAGAATTAAACAGTGGCAATAACCATTTGTACACCTTCAACTGATTATCATTAGCTACATGATCTCTAAATCAAAGTGCTGTTTACAATTTTTAGCAACCAGCAGATGCTTTTATGGCCAAGGATTATGACCACCAAGATATGTTTTTGGTTTAAACCTTATTTATGAGGGCATGAGATAATTCCTCTATAAGTGCGTCGGCCACAATGGTAATCCGGAGCATCAGTCTAATGAAAGTCACGATGGCAACCACAGAAGCCGTGGCCCTGACCGAGCATGTTAAAGGGGAAAAATTAAAAAGGAAAAAGTTTCTTGTGATGCCATCTGAGGTTTCTGGTCAGTGGTGACCAGCGCTGGTTATGGTACTGGTCCCCAGGTTATATGTGGTGTGGCAGCTTGATGGAGCACTCCGCTCACATGGAGCGGGCCTCTGGGGTGTAGTGAAGGTGGTGTGATGATGATGGAGGTAGTAGTTGTAGGTGCAGGGAAAGTGCAGGAATGAGTAGACAGGAACTGGGTTCTGCAGTTACTACCAGTCTCGTTTACTTGTATCTCCGTGCAGACACAACCCACCTGGGGTACCATGTTCACCAAGGTTGCAGCCTGGCCAGCTCACAAGTAGTCCGGGTCCACTCTGCTGAGACACAGGGAATATGGCCTTCCTTGCTGCCCTTCCTCTCTGACACTTCTACTCCTTTCCTTCCTAGTGTCCCTGTGGTTACAAGTCCCAAAGGCAGGTGACCACAGGCCTGCGAGCAACTGCCTTGCAAGTACTCTTGACCCTTTAGAGTTCCTACAGTTCCTTTGCCTTGGGAGAGTCCATGATGGTAGCCACTGTACATGCAGCCCAGTCACCACCAGTTTCTCGGCCAGTCCTGCAGGTATCCAGGCCGAATTGGGGCTGGTCCCCTGTGCAGCTAGCTCCACTACGCGGCCTGGATAGTCAGCTGCAGATTTGGGGTCCCCGGGACTGAAGATTCGCAGCTGACTTCGGCATAGTCCTGCTCTCTCCCCAGCTCCCAACTTCTCCTAGTGCTTATTCCTCCATCTTGCCTCCCAAGTTGTTTCTTCTCCAACCCTTACTAATTAACTCTTTACTCCTCCCACCAGCCAGCAGATGGGGACTGCTCTATCAATGTGCCTCTGCCGCCCAGCATCTCCCTGGCCTGGAGTTTGGATAGTGTTGGTGGTCTCAGCAAAGCTTCACCTCCTGCCTATGAGCAGGATACTACACCTATTGGACAGGTGCAGTACCACTGTGGCGACTGAATCGCAGGGGCACCACCTAAGCAACCCTTCACTGAAACACTACTTGAGTCATCACTCAAGAATATAGTGTTTTTTTTTTAAGTACTGCTAATATGAACATCATACTGTCAAGAGGAGATCACTGCACCTGCACCTGATGTCCACATTATATAAAACTAGATCATATAGGGACTGAATGATTGGACAATATATCTGCTGATACTAAAAGGATCCTTAGGGGCAAACTGACAACTTTATCACCATTCCTTTTGCAATGAACTTGTAAGATTATAATTTTTTTCCTCTTGATGATCCTCCATATGGTTAGAGGAGAAATGCTTCAGGCTTTAGTGGGATCTTTATATACATGATCTTTTTAATTCTATGGTGTGAACGATACCCTTTGACAACAGAGGCCTTTAGTGATATATTAGGTGTAAAGTATTTTATAGCATTGGATCTATATGGGAGGTTCTTACCTCGAATACTGACAATGGTATACATATTGCAATGTGTGTGTGTCTGTCAAAAAGTAACACTTTATCTCTGGACAGATAAATATCAGATAAGGTGTCTTTTCCCCCTTTTTTTTATGTGGGTGGTTAATGGGTTTAGCTTTATTATGTATTTATCAGTTAGATCTGAGTGGATTTTAGTATGTATTAATAAAGAATAATTTTTATGAGTTTTCCTGTAATTTATATATAAATAATTTTGGAATACTTCCAATATGTTTGGTTTGGTGATCCCTTGAATATTGTACCTTAGTAACAAAATACTTAGTTTTTGTAGTTCAACTCCATTCTCTTCACATCTGAAGTTGGGCCCCCTTGCTCAGTCAGCCTTCTGTCTGATCTAGATGGCATCCCAGCCCATGGTTTGGTGGTCTATGGAGAGGCAGGTAACTAGAAATGTCATTCAGCCTCCACCATTGCATCTGCCATAGTTTCCCTTGGACAGTGAGTGACTATACAGGAGACTGGGTGTCAAGTCTGCTCACATGCTGCTCCATCATTGTACATGCTGTACTTCTCCTTATGCCTCAGGCCGCTCCATCATTGTACGTGCTTTACTTCTTCTAATGCAAATAGAGTCTGTGGAGCCTCGTTTAGGAGTCTCAACACAGGACTAGACAGATATCCTTCCAGGGAAGGACCTAGCCATGGGTTGGCTTTTTCAGGAGACCACCATAACCATCATATTAAGTGGCCCTTTGAGTAAAAATCCAGCTCTTTACAAGCTTAAAGATATGACAAGGAATACCAAGGCCAGGTGTCCATCCACAGACAGCTGTTTTGGGGTGTTGCCCCTCATCAGTGTGGAGTAGGATTCTGGCTAGGTGGGAGCAATGCCTAGTAGACCAACAACACAAAACAAAGTCTCAACACAGGACATAGACTCAAAGGGCCACTTAATATGGTGGTCTCCTCAAAGAGCCACCCCATGGCTAGGTCCTTCCTTGGAGGGATATCTGGCTAGTCCTGTGTTGAGACTACTAAACGAGGCTCCACAGACTATTTGCATACTCAAAATTCCCAGGGGGCAATGCGCCTAGGAATTCACTGTGTTGAGCTGTTTAGCCGGCTGCCCGCAGTGTTTTCTTGGACTGGTCTCCCTGAGATCAGTGATTGCTTTGTGTTGTTGGTCTACTTCTTACGTCTCAGGCTGCTCAATCTTTTTACCTTCTCTACTTCTCCTTATGTCTCAGGCTAAGATCACATGTCCAGTAATCATGCGTTAGAACGTATCTAGCAGCAAACCAATGGAAAACTGATCCTTTAACTCAGTGGTGGGGAGGGTCCGGCCCGCCATGTTACCTGATCCGGCCCGTGGCCACTTTGCTTTTATTTGTAGCGCGGTCCCTTTAAATCAGCAGCGGTGCGTGCCAGAATTGTCTCCGACCTGAAACATAGTCAGCATGAGGCGTTCTGTGAAGCAGGAGCCTCTGCACTGTCCAGCTCAGCTCCCGGGAGGATTACAATCACCTCCTGCTTATCTTAAATAAACAATTCCTCCACCTCGGGAAGTCCATGAGTAAATCTAAAGGTGTCAGATAAGTAAATAAATAAAGTGTCTGCTCTGTGATCGTCGGCTGTGCAGGGATGAAAACTGTCAGCAGTATAAGAAGGAGCTGCATCCAGAAACATAGCCAAGGGAGGGAGATAAAAATCACGTGAAGCCATGTTAAAATCATATATGTCCACATTGATTTTTATCTACCTTCATTTGGATGTGTTGCTGGATCTCTTTTTGTACCTTGTACTTTGTGTACCTGTGTGTCTTATACTTCAGGCCCTGTGTACCCATGTGCCATATGCCTCAGGCTCAGTGTATCCATGTTCTGTGTACCCATGAGTTGTATGACTCTGGCCCCATGTACCTGTGTGCCATATGCCTCCGTCTCAGTGTACCCATGTACTGTACGCCTCAGGCTCTGTGTTCCCAAGTGCCGTATGCCTCACGCTCATTGTACCCATGTGTCGTAGTCCTTGTGCTCCGTGTACCCGTGTGCCGTATGCTTCAAACTCCATGTACTCATGTGCCGTATACCTCAGGCTCTGTCTACCCATGTGCCATATACCTCTGGCCCTGTGTACCCACGTGCTGTGTACCCCATGCTCTGTGTACCCATGTGCTGTATACCTCACGCTCCATGTAACCATGTGCTGTATACCTCAGGGCATGCAGACACAAACGCAGTGAAAGCAGGGTCATTTTTGTTCATAATGATGTGTCCGCCTGCGGACACATCACTATGGAGCCCGGCCAGCCAATCGGCACGCTCGGGAGGCAGGCCGGAGACAGAGATCAGCGGCAGAGATCTCCTCCGGGCCCCTGGTAAGCTCCGACCGTTGTCAGCGGGCAGAAACATCTGATCTGACAGCTGTTTGAATCTCCTGCGCCGACACAGAGAGGAGATGTCGGCGCGGGAACATTCAAACAGCTGTCAGATCAGCTGTTTCTCCTCACCGACACCGCCAGCAGATGTAAGTTTAGCAATGTTTTTTAAGTTAATAAATTTATACGGCCCGCAAATGATATTCTAAATTTCCAAATGGCCTTTTGCAGAGAAAAGGTTCCCCACCCCTGCTTTAACGGATTGCTATTTAGCCGCCATTTTTCTTTAATTTATAAAGGATACATTTTTTGCTTCCTGGATCAGTTTTGAACGGAAGATAAAGAGCAAACAGTTATCGCATCCACTTTCTATACACTCCAATGTTAAAAACACAGATTTTACAAAGATCAATCTTTTCGAAATGGACAAAAAAAAAAGGTTGTGTTGAATAACTTTTTTGCCAATGGATTACTGCTGGATGCAATCTAACGGACATGTGTGTGATCCAATCTAACGGACTCACTGGACATGTGAACTTGGCCTCAGAGATTCCAAGGACAGCTCTGGAACCTCATGCTCCTGAATATCTGTGCTAATAGAAGCCATAGGATGCCTTTCCAACAGATTTTGTATTGTGTTTATATTCTAATATACATTTTTAATTGAAAGAAGTAAAGATGCAATCTCACAGTTTCAGCCTCCTCTTTATTCAGTAAAACATTTTTCTTTTTTATTAAACCTGAAAGAGAAAACTCCAGTGAAGACGTGATCGGTCTGTA
This sequence comes from Allobates femoralis, assembly GCA_033576535.1. Taxonomy (NCBI): domain Eukaryota; kingdom Metazoa; phylum Chordata; class Amphibia; order Anura; family Aromobatidae; genus Allobates; species Allobates femoralis. The sequence continues at coordinate 63,064,469 of JARQOC010000011.1, read as the reverse complement.
GCTTCATGCTCATTCATGTAGAGTCCAGCAAAAGTCAAGTAAGGCCACTTTCCTCAAAAAATGTATGGCGTTCGGAATGCACACACCATACCACATAAGTCTGTGTTTCAATGGCTTGTGAGTCCAGAAAATTAATCACACACTTGAACAAACACTCACATTCAGAAATCTTTGGGTGCCTTCCATTTTCAGTGGTTATCTTATGAGGGCGACCCCCACCCCCCCCTCCTAAAAAATAGACAAAAAAAAACATTCCAGTTGTCTGAAAAAGGCTCAAGGCAGGTTAGGGCAACCTACAGAAAAGTATATTCAACAATATGAAACCAGCATGGGATCATCGCTACACAAGCAATGCTGGTCTCTGCTTCCATAGGTCGGGCTCTCCAGGAGATACGTTTCCTGCTCCTCTGTGGATTCCATCACCGCTTCTATCATGAGGATTACAGTGTGAAGCAGATAAACATGCAGGACTGCCATCTTTTTGCAGCTACATAACAGCTGTAACCTACACGAATGTCCAATAACATATTGCCCAGTTTATATTGTGCTTTTTTTGGAAGAGCAAATTTCAGCATCGTTTCTGAGGACAATCCACGAATAAGAGCTATTGCTGCTGAATTAGTTGTCATACCTATTATGGGTTTAAATATTAGGGAAATGTATTAGCTGGTTTGGGAAGATGCTCAAGGTAACAGAACTTCTGCACCTATATGACATGAGACAGTGGCAACGAGAGTTATTACAGGACATAACCCCCTTTTCAGTCGGCGATTAGACCCCATTTTCTTTGCTGCTGGAGTTACCCGCTTCAGCATACATGTGTGCTCCCTCCCTCCTGGAAGTATCAAAGGAGATGCGCAATCATCATGAACTCCCCAGGATGCCATTTACTTTTCTTCTCCTCAAAACGAAAGAGATTCAGCAGATGATGTATTGGCAAAAAGGACCCATCATTGCTATAGTACATCCTGCTGACTCTTCATACAGAACCAGAAGCCTGGGCAAGTGGCACACCCGGTGCTCCTTCCTATATGCACACAGTTCATTGACCACTAGACACGGGGGCTCACTGCTGAGACAGGATAGCACTTCGGTTTGCCTTCATTTTCTCCAGTCGTTTGATCAAGTGAGTGTTGCCTACTTCAAGCTCCTCTATTTTATCCAAGGCTGCACGCAGCTGCACAGGAGACAAACACAGAAAATTAATAATAAATCATTGATGCATCGCAATTTAGGCTCTACTGCAGCTATAAGCAAGAGCACGCTTAAAGCAATCCTGTCAGGTGATTTTCTAGTACAATACTAATGGTATCTTTAAAGAGGGCTAAGCAGCCCTTTCAGGACCAGTAATTTTTATTGCTGTGTCATATCCTGTTACCTTGTTGTAAGCTCCAAAGAATTCAGTCATGTACAAGCTAGTCAAGCCTATGTAAATACAAACTGTGAACTGCTCTCCTGTGCCACCTCTCAGTGATGGTGCATCGTCTGTAAGGGTCTGGGGTACTCCGTAGCCGGGCCGCAGTCTTTCAGGGAGGTCACGGTGGCGGTGGCCCAGCTCCGTGGCTCTGGCCGAGCAACTGAAGCAGGTATTTACAGGGGATTTACATAGTCGTTACGTGACGCTACTTGTAGTGCCTGGTCAGGGCTGCTGTATGAGCCATGGGGGATAGGTAGTGTAGCAGTGGAGCTGAGATGGAACACTTCCCACAGGTGAAGCAGGCCCCCAGGGTTTTTGTATGAAAGTCTATGAGGAGAATAATGGCAGTGATGGTACTGGGTGCAGGGAGCAGAGCTGCAGCAGTGATAGTCCGCGTTGTTGGGGTACAACTGCAGGGAGGTGCTAAAATAAGTCAGAGGACACAAAGGGTGCAATTTTTTCACCTTTGGTCACACTTCTCAGTTCCAGCCCAGCCGGAGTACCGTGTCCTTCGGGTCAGCAATTCAGTCAACTCCCAGGCAGTCCAGATTCACTCCACCGAGATACCCTTTTGTATGCCTTTCCAGGTTGCCCTTTTCTGAGTTGATCTTCCTCTAGTCGTGCCCTGCGCCTTTGTGCTACAGGATCCCAAGGCAGGTGGCCGCGAGTCCTGTCGAGCGACAGCCAGCACATCCTCTTGACTCTAGGCCTAGCCACTGTACCCGGGATTGTCCACGGTAGATGGCCACTGCACAAAGTTCAGTGGCCCCCGATTCACTGGCTCAAACTTGCAGTGTTGTTGTAAGATTGGGGCTGGTCCCCTCTTGCAACCAGTCCCTCCATCACGACGCAGGATCGGCGTGAATTCGGGGTTCACGCTGGCCTGGGTTTGATGGGCAACCTACCCACTGGTCCCCACCACTTCCCCAGTGCCAGAGTTCCCCAAGAACTCCATATTTCTCTTGCTGCCTCTTCTCTCCAGCTCCTTCTTCTTGTCTCTGCTCTGTTCTCCACTCTAACTTTCTCCTCCCACCCACTTTTAATCTGGTCCCTCCTCCAGCCAGTGATGGAGTCTGCTCAGATAGTGTTTCTTCCGCCCTTCATCTCCTGGTCTGGAGTTAGGATGGGTGTTGGGTGCAAGGTTTGTGGGTCTCAGTATTGTGTCCCCATTTTACATGGGAGTGGGATACCACACCTATGAATTAGGTGCATTACCTCTGTGGCGACCAGGCCGCAGGGGCGCCACACTGGCATTAGTGATAATAAATGTGAACTGAATTTCCAGTGCGGTCTCCACCCATACTCCCTCCCACCTCTCAGCAATGATCGTAAATGCATTGTGAGGTGGGTGGGGGAAGCGGTGCATATGCAATTTGTATTTACATATGTGTGACTAGCCCGCGCACAATATTGAATTATCCAGAGCTTTCAAGATAAAGAGGAGTTACAGCAATAAAAGTTACTGATTCTGAAAGAGCTGCTTAAGCCCTAATTAAATATAAAATTAGGATTGCATTAGAGAATCACCTAACAGATTATCTTTAATTATAAAAAATACTTGTAGAAAGCTTAGCAGCTGCAATACCGCCAAGTCTGCAGACAGGTGTGGTGCAATGTTTCAAAGAGCAAAGCCTATTCTAATACTTGTCAACCTATATGTCTAGATAAAAGGCTGTTCTTCCCGTGAAACCAAAAAGGCAGTCAGGTGCTTACACTGGTCCTATAACTGATGGTAGTAACACATTTGGAGTTCAGCTCGTGCTTGGAGCCTGCACAGCAAAGAGCTGCTGACCCCAGTTTGGAGACCACACAATCACAATAGTGATAGTAATCATGTAGTAAGTGAATCTGATAGCTACTCTCTGTGTGGGGCATTATTGCAACCCAATAGGATGTCTAACTCTAGCGCTGCCCCCATTAGGTCCATCTCATTCTGTAAGGCATTTTATTTTGACAGAAAAAAAACAATATATGCAGTGTTATTATTTCCCTCAAATATGATGGAATCTGTGACACAGACGGGGAACACAGCCTTGTACTATTAATAGGAAAAATAAGGTATAATACATGTATTTATGCAGACACAACCAGTGTTCACCTCTCGCTGTAATCTTCTTTTTTCAGCTTTTAATTCATCCTCTACTTTCTCAGCATTTTCTGATGAAGACTTGTACCGGGTTAGCTGACTCTCAAGTCGGATAATCTAAATGAATGACAGACGGTCAAAAAACAATTCCATAGTCAGTAGTTGTGGGATCATGTGCCCCAACTCCTTCCCCCTCCAACCTTTCCAAACCCCCCCACCCTTCTCCATCTTTCTTCCCCTTGCTTTTCTTCTATTCACCGCTTATCCTTATTTGTATTTTCATTTATGGAAGTGCTATTTCATGTCTTTTATGTTGTTATGGAAATTTTACATCATGGTCTTTGATATACAATATGTGCTATTGCCCGTTTTATTTTTACATATTTTGTGCCTTGTGATGGTCTTAGGCTAGTTACACACTTACGTTCTGGCATGAAACGGCGGAAAACGCGTTTGACTGCATCCTGTTTTGTGAAACCAGATCCGGCATAATACCAGTGCGGTTGCATCAGGTTGCATCCATTTTTTTGCCGGATCCGTTGAAGAGTTTTTCATAAGACACGCCTAGATAGACAGATATCTAGTTACAGCTTACTAGTCTCCCACTGTGATTGGCATCTGTGATTGGCCGTTGCAGTTCAGTGCAGTGAATATTCATGAAGCTTAATGGGTGGCCCCTGAAGCAAGCAGTGGGGAAGCAGGAGGTTGATGAGCTCTGTCTATCTATCTATGTTCTAGTGAGACCCGCATGCTCTGTAAGGAAAACCGGATCCTGCCTGATTTGGTAAATCCGGATCCAGTGCCCATTCACTTTCATTTTAATTTATGATGGATCCTTCCGGATCCCATTAGGTGGTGTTTATTTGCCAACCCCAAAAAAGGCTACATATTGAAGGTAGGTAAAAATCCTGTGTCTGCTGCATCCGGCAGAAACTGGATGTAACTACATGACACTGAATGTGCTAAAGTCCCTATTGTAAGTCAATGGGGGACAAACCGGATCCCATAGTTTCCAGTTTCTGTCTGATTCTCCTGAGGGCAGAAAAATGCTAGTGTGAAACCACCTTCACTTTTAAAAATTCAATAAAAAAAATGTAAAAAAACAACAAAAGGAAAATTGCACTACATAAGGTTTTTTTCACAGTAAAATGGTCCTATTTTCATCAGTGATTTTGCTTGGAGTTTCACCCTACTTTGGTCTGAGTGTTATCAGTTTTTCTCAGACGAGAAACAAAAAGACTTTCATTGCCAATTTTGAACCAACAGTGTCCAAAGTCATAGCGACATGGCTGATATTGATCGCAGACCACAAAAAAACAAATTAAAACAAATACATTGACATGTGAACAGCCTCACAGACTACACGAGGTACAAATTCTATCCGTATAAAGGCAAAAAAACTTGTATGGGAAAAACGGACATCTGAATGAGCCCTTAAACAAGGTCTCCCTGAAGAACGCTATTGTGCCTCGTGAAACACACGTAGGAGTGGCTGTTTTTACTTGAGTGGACCGTATTGGGGAAACTTTCACTATGGGTAAGCCTAAATGGGCATTTATATGATCCTGAGGTATGGTTGTGCAGAGATACAGTTGTCATGTTTTTATTCTGCACATGGGATCAAGCTCTGACGTTTGTGATACAAGTAAACTTCCTATTCCATGTGATTTAGGATCTTGGTAATTTGCCACACTATTTGTGGCGGGTGGGACCCCTTACATATTGTAGATTCACTCAAGCCTAGGTGTGTTGTCCTTTCTTTACCTCTTTTTGTATGCTCTATTTTATGAATTTTTGCTCTAGAATTATTAGAAGCGCCCTGTCCTCTCCAGCAGCAACAGGAATCTTTCCCTGAAACCAAAACAGGTGCAAACCTGTCCTTCTATAATGACAACGGACAAGAGAAGGATTTCTGGGACAGATCAGGACTACAAGATCCCAGGTAGTTTCAGTTGCATCACAAGCAATGTGGTGTATTCAATCATATGTACCAAATGTCCAACAAATGGCATGTAAATAGGTGAGAACGGGCAAAAATTCAGGACAAGAATGAATTCTCATCACCACTCAATAAAAGAAAAGCGTATGAACCTACCTGTAGCAAAACATTTTTCCAGCCCTGACCACAGTGAAACCGATATGGGGCTGCTCATCTTAAAAAGCAACTTCAAATCTCAGAGAGAGAATAATTTTGGAATACAAATTGATAACGACCTTTGACACATTCAAAACAGGATTAAATATATCACATGGATTCATGGGATTTTATATGTGAGGGACATCACAGATTCATGCGTTTTTATATAAATTGAAAGGACGCTTGGGGATATCACATCTCCAAGAGACTTCATCTTCAGGACTATGAACTTTTGACTTTTCTTATATGAGCTCTCGCTTCATTTATTGTTCTCCGTAACTCACTTAAGTATTTTTAGGTTTCCACAGGCCACTAACCATATAATAATACAATTTGTTCTGCTTATCTTAGTTTCTCTTTTCCCAGCTCCTTTACCCCTCCATAACCTGACTCTGCTTAACATCACCTGTCATATTTACCACAGCTTATAGCACTGTTTTTTTTTATTGTTTTGCTCATGTATATATGTATGTGTCTTTAGAATTTGTGTCATTACCAGCCTGACGAAGGGGCCACAGTGTCCCGAAAGCTTGCTATGTCTCCCGAAAGCTTGCTATCTTTTTAGTTACCCATTATAAGGTATCATCCACTGAGGACTCTCTGGTAACAATATTTTTCTGCTCTAGAATTGTAATGTTATTTTTCGTAAAAATAAAAAAACATTTTTAGCCTTCAAAATCTGTGTTTCTTTTACTGTTAATTATGCTGTTTCACCTATAGAAAAAGATGGCCTTTTTTATGTCCAGTTTATGAACCCTAGGTGATCAGCTGACATGGCCAAGGGCACTGTGGGGAGGTGAATGTTCCCTCTGCGGGAGCCACGTAGGGTTATACAGATTGTAACTGTATAGGTGCTCCTATAACTTTCTGTCTATTTTCCCCTTGCAATAAATGATAATATTATATCTATCTAGACTTTGTATGTACTGTGATGCAGTGGCTTGCTGCATTGAAAATATGTATCCTGGGACTTATAGTTCATCAAGTTAATGTAATGCATTATGCTGGGACCTGTAGCTACACAGGTTCAGGTAAATGTATTAGGCCTGTTTCACACATCCATGGAAACCACGGACGTGTGGGATAAGGTTGTTTGTGGGCTAGGCTTGTATCATGTACCACGGATCGTGTGACATGTGCGGTGTTCATGTGCTATCCGTAGATCTGTGGATTGCACATGAATAGCCAGTCACCATATATTCACCATCTTCCAGTGCCGCTGTTCCTCTCACTCCCGATCCGCTGTCAAGCTGCTTACATATTCTGGATGTTCCCACCGAAGTGCAACCAATTTGACAGAGGCATAAGGAGGGGAGAGAGATAGTTGGGGTATAGAGACAATGTTTGTAAAACGTTTTGGGGAAAACCTACTTATTTAAAAGTTCATGTCTTCTCTTCCACCCGGCGTTATATAGACAGTACAGCCAGTGGCGTATCTTGAAGCTCATGGCCACCGATACGAAAGCTACAACGGGGCCCCCAATTACTGCAAATCTTTAATAACAATAGTATTTTTCTATAGGCCAAATTGACTTTAGAGGGCCCCCTGGGCTCTGGAGCACAAGTGCGGTTGCTACCCCTGCACCTGTTGTAGTTACGCACCCGAGTACAGCCATGTTTCATACAATCTGTGTAAGAACTCACGTTCTGTTCCAGGGCGGTTATCTCCTGGGTGGACTTGGTGAGTTTAAACTTCAGATCGTTGATTTGTCTATTGGCATCTCCTAAAATAAAGACATGAATAAATGAACTGTAAGAGACAGGAATAAAATCATAATGATGGGATTGACTATTTTATATTGTTATATCGCCTGTATCTATATATAGAATCCGCTGTGAACCTGTCCAACTACAGCTAAAGTAACCTGCCTGTCTGCCACACACCATACTTACAGTTGTGGCCAATAGTATTGACACCCCTGCAATTCTGTCAGATAATACTCAGTTTCTTCCTGAAAATGATTGCAATCACAAATTCTTTGGTATTATCTTCATTTAATTTGTCTTCAATGAAAAAACACAAAAGAGTATCAAGCAAAAAGCAAAACATTGATCATTTCACACAAAACTCCAAAAATGGGCCAGACAAAAGTATTGGCACCCTCAGCCTAATACCTGGTTGCACAACCTTTAGCCAAAATAGCTGCGATCAACCGCTTCCGGTAACCATCAATGAATTTGGTTTCTCAAGTCCTCAGACAGTTCTTTGGTCTTCTTTCTTTTCTCCATGCTCAATGTGGTACACACAAGGACACAGGACAGAGGTTGAGTCAACTTTAATCCATGTCAACTGGCTGCATGTGTGATTTAGTTATTGCCAACACCTGTTAGGTGCCACAGGTAAGTTACAGGTGCTGTTAATTACACAAATTAGAGAAGCATCACATGATTTTTCTAATGGCCACTTTACACGTTCCAACATCGTTTCGATATTGTATACAACGGCACAGGAGCGCGCACTTTTTTGGCTGAAATCCAAGATCGCATAGGAGCTGTCACACAGGGAGATATCGGCAGGCAACACAACTGTGATGTATACACCCCTTGTACACACGAACCAGGGAACGACCATTTAATATGGGAGTGAATAGGGGAAGTTGCTCTCCAAGTCGGTGTTGGGCTGTCACACAGCACAATCCTGCCAGATCGTCCATCCAATATTGGGCAGTTTGAGAGCATGCACACAATTCTTCCCTGATATCGTTTTGGCATCATTCTTGCATTGAATTGGTCATTTACACCACACAACGCACGAACGATATCGGCGCCAACGCATGAACCACGTGACTTTTTATCGAAGTTGGACGACGATATCGGGACATGTAAAGTGGCCATAACAGTGCCAATACTTTTGTCCACCCCTTTTTTATGTTAGTTGTGGAATTATATCCAATTTGGCTTTAGGACAATTCTTTTTGTGTTTTTTCATTGAAGACAAATTAAATGAAGATAATAATACCAAAGAATTTGTGATTGCAATCATTTTCAGGAAGAAACGGAGTATTATCTGACAGAATTGCAGGGGTGTTAATACTTTTGGCCACAACTGTATACCAATCACCTAGCAGTTTTAAGAACTGGCACTATCCTAATTCTCTGCAGCCAGCGCTTCCTGTAATGTTACATAACGTTCCTTTAAAATCCACCACAATGTTATTTTTCCATGTGCTCTCTTACTGATATACCGTAATATATATTCCTGCCAATATAAGGCTATGTTCAGACTACATTTTTGTTGCTTCTTTTTATGATCCATTTTTGTGTCTTTTTCAGCAGCAAAATTGGATCAGTTTTTTTAAAAAAACACATCATCCGTTTTTGACTATTATGTTTTTTTCCCCATAAACAATGGTTTCAAGGAAAAAAACCGGAGGAGAGAAAATGCCACACAAATTGACACGCTCATTCCTTTTCTGGATGTGTTTTCTGTCCCATAAACAGACCAGTAAAAAAAAGCAGCGTCTGCACAGTATTTCTGAGAACTCATTGACTTTGCTGGACATCACAGGAAGGGATCTCTTTTCCATGCAAAAATGGATAAAAAAACTGATCAAAAACGCAAAAACCTAAGGCTGTGTTCACACATTGCGCATTTTTTAGCGCTTTTTTTGCGTGCGCTTTTCAAAAATGTGTAATGTGCCTTTTGTCTGTTTTCCCATTCACTTTGCCGTACAGTGTGTAAAAATACGCTTTTTCTGGGAAAAAGAGCCTGCGTAAAAAGAATTGACATGTCAATTCTTTATGCAGCAGCGCCGGCGCTTTTTCCCACAGGGGCCGACGCTGCAGGATCTAATGTCACAGAGGGGGAGGAAGAATCCTGCTTCCTCCTCCCCTTTCTGACATCTGTGACCGCCCCCATGTGATTTTGCAGTGTATTAATTTACACTGCGAAATCAAAATGAAATAAAGGCAAATGTATTAAAAATAAAAAAGAATGAATACTTACCCTTTCCAACGCCTTTTCGCGGTCTCCGATACAGAGGCAAGGCGATGTATCGTCCTGCCAGGACCTCCCGTGATGTCAGAGTGACGTTACTGGCGCTGATTAGCTGCTCGCAGTCATGTGATATGTTGTTGAGCGGCCAATCAGAGCCCATAACGTCACTCTGACATCATGAAAGGCCCTGGCCTCCAACCAACTGCCATCAAATTGGGTTGGATGGGGGCATGATGCTACAGTTTGCCCAATGTGGTGTACCTTATGCCAGCAATCTTACTCCAATCCAGGATTAGCGTAGAATTCATGGCAGGTCGCAAACCTCTCCTTGCATGAATCATAAAAGGGGTTGTTCTGTCTAAGATGACAAGTCTGCAGTCCCTCTATGTACATCCTCACATCCAGAAATTCCGGGACCATCCATAAAAATTGGTCACTTTTTTGCTTGGTCCATAGAAATTTTTTAAGGCATTCTGAATATTGAACATGCAAATATTTAGTAAAACTAATTGAATTTGAAGGGAGTCTGTCAGGATGTTTTTGCTACCTCATATAAGAGCAGCATGATGTAGGCAAAGAGACCCTGATTCTAACAATGTTACTGGGTGCTGAGGTTCTTGACAGTTTTTAGACCAGGCGCTCTATGTGCAATGTCTATAGACATATGGATATGCTTTTCACATATGGGGGTGTGGTTGGAATAGCTGATGTAGTCCAGCTCCTGGTGATAAAACAATCATTGCAAGTAAACAGCACAGAGCTTAATAAGAGACACATTGCTGAAATGTGTTTTAACCCCTACAGCATGCAGTCCTCAAATTACATAGTAAAAATATGCTGACAGATTCTCTTTATGCACGTAGAAGTGGGGAGAGAAGCTGCAGGCCGAAGAAGCGCTCATCGATGCTCATCTATTTTGTATGGGCACTTTAAGGCCGATTTGACATGTCTATGATACACAGGCCTCACATATATCTCCATATAATTAAAGGGGTTGTCCAGTCTAAAGTGATAATTTTGCAGTCACTCTATGTAACGGCAGACTTATCAATCCTCCCAGTGCCCGTACTGAGCTGTGCGAGGATTTGCGGTTTCTAAGCAAGGAATGGACCACAGTTATGCAGTATGCATGTTCCCAGCCAGAGCACCCAACTAGTGAGCGTGGACTCGCTCCATACAAGTGTATGGAGCAAATCCACACCCACTGGACTACTGATCCCACTAGTCGCACATGCCCGCTCCATACACTTGTATTGATCGAGGCCACGCCCACTAGTCAGGTTCCGGCCTGGAACATGCATACCGCATAATTGCTTAGAAACCGTGAATCGCAGTGGCTGGTGCGCTGGGAGGATTGACATGTCTGCAGTCACAGAGTGGCTGCAGAATTATCAGTCTTTGACCAGACAACCCCTTTAGGCTCCACTCTGCTACATTTGCCCCTTTGAATTATCATAGAGCACACACAGTTGGATACAGCTATGGACACATCTTCATAGTCATGCAGATATTTGGTCAGTGAGTTATTGTTCTTCACAGTGAGTACACAAGTGATCAGATATCCTAGGTAGGTTAAGCCCTGCTCACTTTGCACATCAGTGCCATTCTCCATATTTTCATTGTCTGGATTTTCCGGACTTCTGTTCCTGGGGCTTTTCTCGTCCAGCTGGCCTTTGAGCTTCTTAATCTGAGACAAGATAATATTCAGGATTGACATATTAGTATATACTGCACAAAATATGCAAAAGATTACAAGAATAAGAACCTACAACAAAAACAGCAAAATACTAACTACAGTCACAGCAGAGGCCTACTGCCAGTGGCGCACCTTGAAGCTCATCGGTCCGATGCAAAAGCTTGTTACAGCATTTTTTATGGTATTGCAGTGCCAAAAAAAATAGCTTTGGGCGATTTTTTTGTTTATCAATCAGGTTAATAATTTTTATATTTTGACAGACTGGAGTTTTCGGATTGTGACAATACCATGTAGTGTATATTTTTGTGTAACTTTTTATTTTCAATGAGGATAAAGGGGGGCGATTCTTTGCTTTTTCTCCAAATTTATTTATTTTTTCTTCACTTTACACTATATTAATTAGTCCCCTTAGTGGTCTTGAATCTCTGATCGTTTGATTGTGTTATTATTGTAATAGGCAGATCCTTAATAATACACAGCCATTACCCGCAGTGTATGGGGGAAGTTCACACCGTGAGCTCGCACCATACATCCGCTACAGACTTCCACCGCACATGTTGTTAAGGGGATAAAATTCATGGTTCTCTGCAGCACATGGTCCTTGAGCTCTGCTACATTAATCTAAGGGCCGCTTTACACACAACTTCTGAACAGATCTCTGGTTGCAGTAAAATCATGGACACATTGCTCCATTTTGTGGCTGTGTACAAATGTAATAATGTGTCCATGATTTCACTGCAACCAGAAAGTTGTTCAGAAGTTGGTCACAGAAGTTGGTGTGTGTAAAGCGGCCCTAAAAGGAAGAACTATTGTGATATGTTTGGTGTAGTAAGACGGTCTAATCTATGTTTGTTCGGTCTAACAGTTATCCAGCTTTAGTAAATCTGCCTCTTTTATACTCAAGTGGGAGTAAATGAGAAAATAACAAAAATGGCTTAAAATTGGAAAACAAGATGGCCTGGATTTACACATCCATGAAAGTTGAAGTCGAATGAACACACTGGTAGATCTAACCTGAACGCGGCGCCCGAGGCCGATCCATGTCCAGTCCATGCGTTGCCAAACGTGAATGCGTCTATCCAGGTTTATTGTTTTGATACGGTTATTGAATATAAGTTATTTGTGCCATTTGCTCAATACAATAAAACTAAGTTCATATGTCCAGTAATCATGTTAGAATGGATTCACGTAGAGAACAGAACTTTGTCCGTTTTTTTAAAAAACGGATCCTAAAAAAATCTATTTTTTTTTTTAAACGGATAAAAAAGTTGTGTTTGCAAAACTTTTTTTGCCAACAGATCTCTACATGATCTGTTCTAACATGATTACAGGACATGTGAACTCAGCCTTAGGGCAAAGACACACTAATGCAAGCTACATGCGAGTGTCTCGCATTCATCTCACATGAGTCACCCAGCCCGGTCACCAGCTATCTGAATGGGAGTGGGGAGCTGATCGTGTTTCTATGGAGCGCCCCCTTCAGAGAGGCAGGGGCTGGGTGACTCATGCGAGATGCATGCGACATACTTGCATGCAGCTCACATAGTGGGTCTCTGCCCTTACTTGCATTCGAACTGTGAACCCTTGTCAGCTTTTGCTAGCACTTGGCTTTTTAGTGCTGTGTATTTGACATTCACATTACTAGAGCTCGGACACACATCAGTGAAACTCGTCTGAGTTTACTGTGCGGAAAAATCGCATTGCTCTCGGACCAATGTTAACTAATGTCCAAGAGCACATTTCCGAGTCTCATATGCTTTTTCCGCATCCGATTCTCGGATTGCGAGTCAATTGCAACATGTTGCGATTCTATGCGAGTCACGGACGAGACTCGCCAATGCAAGTCTATGGGTCTGACAAAATACACGGATTGCACTCGGACCGCACTCGCACCATCCGAGTCTGATGCGAGTTTTAATTGATACATTACCATTCTGTAGCTCAGACAACTGTACAAAATGCACCTGTAAATGATTATACAGTAACTAGCTGCTGAGGAAAAAAAACGATTGCACTCGGACAGCACTCGCAAGCCACACTGACCAAAAGTCAGATGACACTCGTCCGATTCTCGGATCCGAGAATCGGAGCATTTTTAAACTCGGATGTGTGTCCATACCCCTAGAAAGACATCCTGTGCGATTGACCCAAAGTAGTGCAACAGAAAAGTTAAAGTATTAATTGTAGAAACATGGTTCTGATTTATATCTGGGCCTTTGGAAAAGAAACTAAATGCACAATCATTCTCCGCTTATCCTAGGCACTAGTTTTAGTTAGGCCTCTTTCACACGTCCGTGCCAATAATGCACGTGCGTGAGGGACTGTTATTTTTTCCCGTTTGTCTGTGTTTCCAGCATTGTGTGTCACCTGTGTGCTGTCCATGTGCTACCCCGTGTAACATCTGGATAGCACACGGACAGCATGACTTTGTATACTTCACTGCAGTTACTGCAGTGAATATTATATGAGCCTAATGAGCGGCCCTGGAAGTGAGTGTGACAGCAGCATTGCTGGAGTCAGGCAAGTGTAAATTTATTTTAAAAGAAAAAGGTTTGCTCCAGTCCCTGCACACGTCACACGGAAGACATCCGTGTGCAGGACGTTTTTGGCACAGGCCCATTGACCTGAATGGGTTCATGTGTCCGTGCGGTCACCCAAAAACGGACATGTCATGTGAAGATTAGCATTCACTAACATTTGTATACATCTGTCTGTGTCTCCGGCATGTGGCTACATAGACGACACACATACCAGAGACATGGTCATGTGAAAGAGGCGTAACGGTGTTCAGAACTACTGGTCAAAAAGAGGAACAACAACTAATCACATCACTTGTGCGCATTCATGGAGTCACAGCTTACAGCTAAAAGTTTTTTTCTCATGGGCTGCACAGTCCACATTTAGGTTCACATTATGGCTCACACAGTTCACACCGTGCGCTATTGCACCATTCAGGTCCACTTTGTATGGATCCACTATTGCAGTGAAACGCATTAATTTTAGCTGTCCAAGCCAAGTGCATTTCACTATTTGATATTTAGACACTGCGCTTTTTACACACCCGCTTTTGGGCTGAAAAGTGACTCCTAAAAAGAAGTCACGTCCATTTTGTGGCGTTATTTGCCTGCGCTATTTACTCACCTCACTGCGCTCCCTCAGTGATCTCCCCTCATCCCAACGCCACAGAACCTGCGAGAGGACCTTGGACAGCACCATGTGACTGAGCGATGTCACGGTCACATGGCAGGCTGAAGGGTCCTAGAGGCAGTGACGCTGCGGCCTCTGGAGATCAGATGACATCACCGGCGGTTATTGGTGGGGCGCGGAAAAGTGAGTTTAGCGCAGGCAAAAAGTGCAGTGGCGTTCTCATACAACGCTGCGCTTAGTGAAGATCCGTTCTTGGTGCAATTTTTGCACCAACAACAGATCCTCACAAAACACAGCAATACGCAGTGTATGAATGTAGCCTAAGTCTATGTGCCCACGCTAAGTATTTTGTTGCAGACATTTCTAGACCAAGTCTGTATGGCTTGAGTATGTGTGAGCCTACGGTTCGGCTGGCTGACACACTTGTTGCACTGACCCCTGTCGTTGAACGGCCTAGGAGGCTTCCATGGCCGTAGTGCAATGTGCCTTGACACTGCTGTAATGTGTGGAATGGGTGAGTTTCCGATGTTAGATTCGTCTAAACATCAAAGGCGATTCTATGTGATTAGATTAGCCTTAGATGCTGACATGTTGTTGTTACTGTCCTCTGGAAGAATGAAGAAAGATAATTCGATCTCTACGCCACTGTTGTGGATACTTAGCTGCGTAGGTCCTTGATCAGCAATTGGATCTGTAGGTTCTGTGAGACCTGTGGACTGGAGCCGAGTTTACATGGACGCGCTGCAAGTACCGACCTTTGTAGAGTACGGTAATCGTCCTCGAAACATTTCTTGGATGGATGAGCATGCTAAGGGTACTATTCTATAGAGTTTTGAAATGTGGTTTCTGTAGGTTCGTGAAGCCAACAATCTGGTCCTACTTGTGCAGTCTTGTCGTCTGAAAACATTACAATCCAGACCGTGTGAAGGAAGAATTTTCCAGAAATTCGGAAACAAAAACGTTTTTGGAAGCAGGTGAAACGGACTGAAACCTGCTGCGTGAGAGACCTTAATGACAGACCTGAGTCTTGGTCTGTTTGAAAGAAGCGTAGAGTTCTTGGAATGAAATAGGGCCAAGGGAAGTGACCGTGAGAGGCTACTTAATCTAACAACTCGACTACACGTGTGATGGTATGGTGTTGACAAGTCTGGATTTTTCGCTGTGACTACGAATGTTACCAAATCCTGGGCAAAACCCTCTGGGTTAAGCTCCCGGCTTCAAGTGCTACGCCATTATTTTTTGAATTGATGAACTCTGAAGGATAACTGGCTTGGAGAGCGCAGGTTTGGCCTGTCTGCTAATCGTCTTGGTAGTGCTGCCATGGGTTGCACGAAATCCGTGTACTAAACGCTTTTGTGCTAGTCCGAGGCCACAAGAATGATCCCCCAACCTTGTTGCTTGCTATCTTATCTATTCTGGGAGTGGAAACAAATATAGAGGAGATGGATACGGTTCCAGTATTGGACTAGTGCGACTGTTTTATTGACTGTGGGTCCTGGGACCTGGTGAAGTAGGATGGAACCTTGGTGTTAAAGCGCGACTACGTGAAGTCCACCCTGTGGTTTCCTTTCGCAGTCAGCCTTGACTGAGGCCCTCTGGATGAAGGGACAGTTTTCCTAAGTCCATCTCTTGGTGTGTTAGGTAACTCCGCTTTCGGAATGTTTACCCCTGGTATGAGGCTAGCTGAACTTACAGTGGTTAGGGACTTTATGTAGCGACGGATGTAGCGCACGTTTGTCTCACTTGTCGACTGCGGGTTGTCCCTTGGTGGTTTACATATGCCCAGTCTGTGGTCTTGTCTGACTGTATTCTGACCTGTTTGACTGCTCTGCTGCGACTGACTGATGTCAGTACTAGACGTACTGTGTAATTGTTGTAGATCGATGGACCTCTTCGGGTGTGGCCGCACTACTGTTTAATGCCTTGTGATGGGGTTACATTGTACCACATCTTGCTGTCGTGCCCTGCCTGAGCATGTACAAGTGAACCAACCAGGGTTGCCTGAGCCAATGGCACTGCTGCCAATGCTGCCACTATCCTGTCTAGGCCTGTCATGGCCGTTGTGAAGGATTGAGGATACAGCTGAAGGAGACTCGGCTACCTAGACAAAGATGGTAGACCTGTGTAGGTTGGTCCTCCAAGCGAGTTTTCTTAACGTGCACAGTAAAAGTGAGAACGTGCTTTCGGTATCTGAATATCCTGCTTTGATGACTCAGTCGTGTAAATCTGGTGACTCCTAGCCGGCAGTATAGCCTATGCTAACTTTAGGCTGGGAAAAATTTTGTATTAATGTGCCTCTGTTTTGGCGGTATTCTATTTTGAATTCTGAGTCAAGAATGGACTGACTGCGTGTACTAAGGCCAGACGGGGCACCGGAAGGCCATTAATTGGGTTAACGCCGACCGGTGCCTGCTAGGGTCTGCTTCGGAGCGGACTATGTAGAATGCTTGCGTGTATATCTGCCCAACATAACCTAAGATAGGTGTATTGATGACATTAGCAACTGGTCCCATGTTCCACGTTCTGCGACCCAGAGTTTAGTGTTTGTAATCTGGGGAGGACGGCCATTTAGGCTTTGTGCATTCGCCACTTCAACCCGAGCCACCAACATTGAGGCATTGTGGAACAAGTCTATGATATAGCAATGTAGGCTACAACCCAGCGCCCCTAACAATGTGTATCTGAGGAGGGAATATGCTATTTAGTCGTATAGTACAGAGACCCTTTGTAGATTTATCCGTGCAGCTGCGGATTACGGTGTCTTAGCCTGCCTCATTTGAAACATGGCTGTGCTCTCCGCCTACCACTGTGGGCTCTAGATCAGGTAGCGACCTGTACTGGAACGGCGTACATCCGTGGGGTGATTGCTGGTTAGCTTAACTGTCACTGTGCTTTTGAACAGTGATGGGCCGAGGACGGCACCTGTTAGTAAACTTCTAGTAAGTGAACCACAAACTATTTATCCTGGCTGTGTGGTGTCCTGTGAAGGGTTATGTTGGACGAGTATTTGAGACATTCGAATATCTCTGGTCTTCGCTAACAGTCTCCCACTTTTCTTCATCTTGAAAGCAAAAATCAAAACAGTAAAAAAAAAAAATTTTTTTTAAGAAGAATAAAATTTAGTGTTCCTCCTAACGACACTAAGCAAAAACTGGTGAAGCACTTCCTGCTCCAGGGGTGTATACTGCAGAGGAGGAGCCACTTAACTCTTTTACATATTCTGCATAGTGTCGCCTCCTAGTGGACAGCAGCATTACACCCATGGTCCACAATGGTTGTTTTTTTTTTTTTTTTAATTCACCAGGTTCACTATACTGCAGGAGTCCACAATCTGTAGCTTATAAGTCACATGTGGCTTGCGGGCCTGTGATGTGTGGCCAGCGACTGTCTTCCAGCTTGTTGCATAAGCCCTAGGTCATGCAAACATCTAAGAATAGCAAGTCTCCAGGTGATAACTTTTGTGAGTAGGCCCATATAGAAGGGCAGCTCTTAATGGGGTCATGGCAGGAACCCCTAGATCTTGGTACACTGCCTCAGTGTGATGTCAGTGGAAAAGCTTGGGCTGTCATTACACCAGTAATGGGGGCTCTTGGTGTCACTACTGTGAGCGGGTGGGAGCTCAATGTGGCTCTCAATGTCTGAAAGGTTGGGGACCTCTGCTACATGGTTAAACTGACATGTTGGTATGGTGCCTCGGGTTGGTACCAGTTCGTAGATACCAAACATGTACACTTTTACTTTCATCTAAGTGGTGAAAAAAATTCAGAACTTTGAAAAAAAAAATAGTGCTTTTTCCACAACCCGTAGCATTCTCATTTTTCAGGATCTGGGGCTGTGCGACGGCTTATTTGTTGCCACTTGAACCGACGTTTCTAATTCAACCATTTTTGGGTAGATGCGCTGTTTTGATCGCCTGTTGTTGCATTTTATTGCAATGTTGCGGCGACAAAAAAAAAACTACTTAATTTTGCATATTTACTTCTTTTTTTTCCGTTACGCAGTTTACAGATCAGGTTAATTGATTCATTGAATTATGTTTGACTAGATCGGGCACTTCTGAACGTGGCAATACCAAATGTGTTTTATTTTTAATAGTTTTATTTTTAAAGGGGTATTTGAACTTTTGTTTTCTTTTTCATATTTTTTTAAAAAACTTTAAACT
Organism: Allobates femoralis; assembly: GCA_033576535.1. Classification (NCBI taxonomy): domain Eukaryota; kingdom Metazoa; phylum Chordata; class Amphibia; order Anura; family Aromobatidae; genus Allobates; species Allobates femoralis. The sequence continues at coordinate 63,045,887 of JARQOC010000011.1, read as the reverse complement.
TTATTTTACTTGACCCCTTAGTGCGCCTCAACACGGTAGTGTCCAATCACTCCTGCAGTACAGAGCCGTGATGATGCACTGCAGAAATAATCACCACCTGTGAATGCAGATGCTCGGGCAGGCATCCACGGGAAGCGAGTCATGACCGCATCTAGGGTCTTCACAGGACCCCTGGCTGTTGTGGCAACACATTGAAGCCCCATGATCGCCTCACAGGGTCGCCGATGTTAGGGGGAACAGCACGATCCCCACTGCGCCCACTTAAGATTGTGCTGTCAGGGTTTGACAGACCGATCTAAGGGGTTAACAGTGCTACATCTGTTAGGTGCACGTCAGCTGATCAAATCAGCCGGTGTGCAGGGAATGATGCGAGCTCACATCAAATGAAGGGAGGCAGCTAAGGACGTACCTATAAGTCATTGGTCATGAAAGGGTTAAAAAACTTTTTTTTTACTCTTATTATTTTAGTACTCTCAGGTGACTCAGAATGAAAGTATATAGTGAAAATCTCCGTCTCCTAGGAGTACCAAAATAGAATGCAGAAATCTGAAAAAGAAACCAGGCGCTACCATAGGGCGTTACCAACACAAATTAAACTTTTTCCTTTTAAAGGAATATGCTCACCTGGTATGGTTGTGAAAGTCACAACCACTATAATCATCAATACTTTTACTTTGGCTGCTGCAGTCTTACCTTTAAAAAAACGATTTTCATAAAAATATAAAAGTTGGGGTTTTTAGACCGCGCTGCCAATCATTCCAATAATATTCAAATTCAAAGAGTTGGCATGAAGGTGATTTTTATTCAATAATAAAATAAATAAAATTGAATACAAATCACCTTCATGCCAACTCTTTGAAGTTGAATATTATTGGAATGATTTCCAATGTAACCTCTCCTCTATGACTGAAGTGCGTCTCTCCTCCCTTCTAGCACGATCACACCTCACCACTTGCGCCCTCGACCCTCTCCCCTCCCATTTCATCCCTAACATCACCACTGTCCTTATCCCCGCCCTAACCCATCTCTTCAACATATCACTTACTACCGGCATCTTCCCCTCATCCTTCAAACATGCCCTCATCACACTCATCCTCAAAAAACCCTCCCTCGACCCCGCAACAGTCTCCAACTATCGTCCCATATCTCTCCTCCCCTTCACCTCAAAATTGCTTGAGCAACATATCTACTCGAACTGTCCGTCCATCCCTCCTCGTGCTCCTTCTTTGACCACCTGAAATCCGGTTTCCGAGCCCACATCTCCACTGAAACAGCCCTAACCAAAGTCACCAACGACCTACTGACCGCCAAGAGCAAGCGACACTACTCCATCCTTCTCCTCCGCGATCTCTCTGCTGCCTTCGACACAGTCGACCACTCCCTCCTGCTTCAAATTCTAGAATCCCTTGGCATCACTGACCTAGCCCTCTCCTGGATCTCCTCGTACCTAACAGACCGGACTCTTCAGCGTCACCCACTCCCACACCTCCTCCTCACCCTACCCCCTATCTGTTGGAGTTCCCCAAGGCTCAGTCCTGGGACCCTTACTCTTCTCCATCTACACACTCGGCCTAGGCCAACTCATCGAGTCCCACGGCCTCCAATACCACCTCTACACTGACGACACCCAGCTCTACCTCTCCGACCCTGACATCACCTCCCTTCTGTCCAAAATCCCACACTACCTGTCCGCCATCTCATCCTTGTTCTCCGCTCATTTCTTCAAACTTAACATGGATAAAACCGAGTTCATCATCTTCCTCCCAAGTCGCTCTTCCCCCCTACCCGACCTAACCATCACTATCAACAACTGCACACTCTCACTCGTCCCCCATGCCAAGTGCCTCGGTGTAATCCTCGACTCTGCCCTCTCCTTCAAGCCACACATCCAGACCCTCGCCACCTCCAGCTTAAAAACATCTCACGGATCCACTCCTTCCTTGACCATGACACTGCCAAAACGCTTATCCACTCCCTCATTATCTCCCGTGTCGACTACTGCAACCTCCTGTTCCCCGGCCTCCCCGCTTCCTCCCTTGCACCCCTCCAAACCATTTTCAATTCTGCTGCCCGACTCATCACCTGTCGCCCCGATACTCCCCGTCTCTCCCCTCTGCCAAGCCCTCTACTGGCTCCCTACTCCCCAGAGATCTCAGTTCAAAACCCTAACCCTGCCATACAAGGCCATCCACAACCTGTCCCCTCCATACATCTCTGATGTGGTCTCCCGATACCACCCCTCACGCAATCTGCGCTCCTCTCAAGAACTCCTTCTCTTCTCCCCCTGCATCTCCACCTCCCACAACCGCATACAAGACTTCTCTCGAGCATCCGCCATACTCTGGAACAATCTTCCACACCCCATCAGACACTCCCCTACCCTGGGAACCTTCATGAAAAATCTGAAGACCCACCTCTTCCTTCAAGGTTATAACCCACACTGAGACCTAATCCGCTGCACCATCTCACCTCTTCCCCTCCTACTGTCTCCCACCCATCCCCTATAGACTGTGAGCCCTCGTGGACAGGATCTCTGCCCTATTGTACCTGTATGATTTATTCGTTATTTATGTTCTCGTCCTTGTTCTGCCCTTATACATGTAAAGCGCCATGGAATCAATGGCGCTATATAAATAATAATAATAATAATAATGATTGGCAGCACGGTTTAAAAACCCCAACTTTTAAATTTTTATGAAAATAGGAGTACCAAAATGTCAGTAATGGGGCTTTCACCCGACTCACGGCTGGCATAGTAACCCATCAACACTATGACCACTTTGCAGTGGGTCTAAGTGCCCAAGTGCCGCTTTCAGTAATTGAATGCAGCAGTTAAATAGTTAAAAAAATACCTGTGGCTGTTGGGACACATGCCGGCTATTTAATTTATCCAGCAATTGCCACATGAGAAACCAACTCTACTTCTGAGCCTCCTCTACCCAGCCATACTGTCTTTATGACAGATTTATCCATTATATGGTGTTATATGGTTGAGTTCTGTATCTGGTGTTCCTTTCACAAAGCCAAAAGGCTATATTTAACATGTGCCCTGATAGAGCCATTTACTTCAATGAAGCCAATGGAGTCACTGTTCAGACTATCTGGCCTTATTCCTAACATTTTTAGTCTTTTTCAAATATGTACAAATAAAAATGAAATCATATTTTTGTGCATGTCTGAAATATACAAATACTGCCAGGATGGAGGCCAGACAATGTCCGCAGTAACTCCGCCGACTTCATGCAAGTGAATGGCCATCAGAGCTATGTTAGGGTGTCACGTCAAATATAGTTTTTCTGAAACTCCAACAAACTCCGATGTAGTGCTGGACGTCACTGTATTCATAGGAACCTGGCCTAAAATAAACATATGTAAAATATTCTAAAATTCTCAAGGATAACATATTGATCTAAGTTTCAGCAAGACAGCGCTGAGACAGACAATTGATACGTTATAAACTTTTCTAAAGAAACCAAACTAAACACATTTCAGAAGCATTCATTACCTGCTCCAGGAAGGTTTCCCTCTCATCCATCAGCTTCTTCAGTCTGATTTCTTTGAGAAGTTTAGAAAACAAGTCAAAAGACAGAAAGGAATGAGTTAAGATAAATGAAAGAAGAGAGAAGAAAATGTTGAAAAAAGCAATCACAGGTAGTATCAAATAATTAAAGGGGTTGTCCAGGACTTCCTTAGGATTGGCTATCAATATTGTTTGACTTCGAGGAGCCACTAATTAACTGACTGAGAACGAGGACTCTGGTGAAGGTGTGCACGCTTCATTAATTAACTTGATGATCAGTGCTGTGAAGCTCTCTGCACGCTAATACCAGTAACATCCCCACCCAGTACACATTGGCGTGCCACAAGCACTTCAGCTGGCTCATTTGTGGGGTGGGACACTGGACGACAATCCATCAGATTTCAATACCAACGACCCTTCATTCATGATAATTGTGTAATGTGAATGGGTTGAGCGACTGAATGTGGTGTCTAAAAGTGTTTGTTCATCGTACATTAAATTGAATCTGTCACGTCCCCTAAGCCCTCTGAACTACCAACAGGAACGTGGTGTGGGGTAAAATTCCCTGCCTAACCATCCATGTATAATGCTATTGTCCAAATCTAATGTGGAAGAAAATTATTTATAATCCTTATTTCTGTATGCTAATTAGGGCCTTGACTAGTCGAAGGGACATTGGTTCCCCGACTAGTCGATCCACTTAGGGGGCCTGACAGGTTGTCTTTAAATAATATAGGCATGAAAAAAATAATGTCATTCAACTTTCAAAATATGTGAAACATAAATGAAGATTGTTCGCTCATTCAACTACTTTCTGAAAAAGGGAATGGAAATACAAGTCCTAAGTAGGATTGATCATGGTTCAGGGCAATAATTCGGTAGCAGTTGGAGCATTGGAACAAATACAAAATTGTGGTTATTAAAAAAATTATTTTGCTTTGCTAATTTGATTACAATTTCTTTGTACAGAATTAGCTGAAATGTTTGTCCAAGACTTTATGAATTCATATATTCAATATAAATAGTATCGCTTTTGGGATTTCAACGTTGAGCACATCTACAGCTTAGATTATCTGTCATGTTTGAGGTTATGATCTAAGGATCGCTATTCAAACATTTTATTCTCGATTCCCTTCCTGTATAAATACTTGTCTGGTATAGTCTGCTCGTTGTAAGTTAAAATAGTTTTGTTCATCAGAGTTCTGTGGATTTTGGTCCCATCTCAGTCTCAGACCACAATGCACAGGCTGGCCGCCGGTCTTCTAACCGGACTTTGACAGCCTCAAAAAACATATGAAGCTGTCACACACGGACCAGAAACCAGTTCATGCTTTAACAGTCTATGCTCGAACCAATAAGCACAGACCTCTAAATGAGCCCTTAGTATCCTACTGGTCTGATATTGATAACCTATCCAAAACAAAAGACATCAACAAAAACTAGGGAAAGCCCTTTAAAACACACATACCATATTTTGCGGATTATAAAATGTAGTAGATTAGAAAAACACATCCCAAAATAGTATAGCTGGGTCACAGGAGGAAGGGTCGTGGTGGTGGGGAAGGTCAGCAGCGGCACCGTGGGGACCAGAGGCTGTGTGTAGAGATCTACATCTGCGCTGCATCCGTAGCCAATTTTTCTGTCGCTCATTGCGTCACCTACTGAGAGATTAATGGTGCCCGATGATAACTTGCCAGGACACCCCCATACGCACAGCCCCGGGCACCCTCGCGGCATTGCCCCACCCTGTACTGCCTCCAGTCCCCGCCGCTGAAACCCTGCCTCCTGTGACCCCACTTCACCACCACATCTCCCCCTCAAACACATATATCATGCCAAATAAACCTTCATGCACACATCATGCTGACATTAGTCAACTTGTCAGTCAGGAGAAGAATCTGCTGCTAACTTACACTTTGAAGTGATTCTGGAAACATCCACTTAATGAAATCTAGTTTTTTACAGCCTGTACATGGCAGATTCAGAATTTTGTAGTGCAATGGGAGACAGCAATGTTAATGCCAATAAATGTTAAAGCTGCTTGAAATAAATGTGTTGAACACTAAAATGCAGTTTCACACAGATGGACCCTCGGAATGTTCACCATGAACATGGCAAGGCCGTGCACAAGATCGATGCTGGCAGAGTACAGAGCCACTGAACAATATGCCAATACTGGATTTACTACACTTTCTCCTTTGTTCTCTGTATTCGTTGTAATTTTGGTTGATCTCCTGAGTTTTCCTTGGTGTAGTTTTATTTAAACTAAATTTTGGAGGTCTTCAATTTTCATTTTCTGTGATATTTGCTCCACCAATTCATTGAAGAAGCAGACAGACAGTCTGATGGTCCATTGGTTCGTTACGTCAAATCTGGGCATTTCATATAGTATTAAAATATGACTATTTAAGGGTGCGTGCACACGATCAGTGTACGCAGCGTTTTGGACGCAGCGTCTTGCCGCTGCGTCCAAAACGCTGCGTAGTACAGTACTAGCATAGTGGATGGGATTTCAAGAAATCCCATATTAACTATGCGTAACCAGCCCACAGCGTCTTTGGAGCTGCGGTGCGGGTTGCCGGGAGTCCGCACGTCCGCAGCATGTTTATTTCATGCTGCGGAGTCGGAAGCAGCTCCATCGGGTGACTGCAGGGAGAAGCTGCCCTGCACCCCGCCGTACACGGTGAGTACAGGGCGACTGCAGTCTCCCTGCGGCCACCCGCGGCTTCCCTCAGCTCTGGAGGAGCTGCGTCCAACACGCAGCTCCTCCGGACCGTGTGCATGCACCCTTAATGAAAAATGCAAAATGAACTTAGGCTGAGTTCACATGTCTTGTAAGCATTCTTAGAACAGATCCTGCAGAGATCCATTGGAAAAATGATGTCTGCTGGATCCATTTTTTTTTGTTTTTTTACATGGGAGTCTATATAGAACGGATCCATTAAGTGATTGACATGTATCTTCCATTTGAAACAGATTCTGTAAGAAAAAAATGGATCCTTTCCAAATGCATGAATATTGGATGACTAAATAACAATTTGTTAACGGATCCAGTCTCCATAGACTCCAATGTTAAAAAAACATATGGCAGAAATTGGTTATTTACCAACGTACAAAAATAGTTGTGTCTGCACAACTTGCTGTAACGGATGATTACTGGACATGTGAACTTAGTCTCAAAGGAACTCTTCCACTAAATAAATGTCATTTATCTGAAGAACGATGTACGAGTCTTATGGGATTTGACAGCTGGGACCAACAATGATCATGAGAATGAATGTCCAATTTCCCTTTCTGAATGGAGCATAGTGCATATGCCTGAGCAGCGCTCACTTTACTGTGTACGGGGCAGAGCTCGGCCATCTTGGTTACTCCCATAGACTGTATATAAAGCAGTAGTCACACATTCACCATACCACACCATTCAAACAAGAGACTTTAGGATATTCGCTCTCCTAATCATTGGCGGCCCCAAGGTTGGTACCCTGGAGATCACATACTTATTACTCCTCGAATAGATATGTGTTAAATATATTTATTAGAAAGCGGCTTCAAGACTTTTTTGTTAAATGTAAATCCTTATAATTTTTGAAAAGGTGAATCCCATTTCAGAAAAAAAGATCTTTTATTAGTTGTAAATAAATCAGGATACCATTTTTTTTACACAACTAAAGTTTATTTCCATAATATACAGTTTAGATTTTTTTTTAAAACATTCATCTTTCTTCCACATAACCTTTATATATTATTCATTTACTACTTTCTGCAAGAAATGTAAGTTTATAAGACAGGATTTCTGCATTTATACCTATTGTGTATATGAAAGCAAAGCTGTCAAAACTGCAAATGTATTTACGTAGAAAAATGATTCAGCCCAAGATCAAGTAGCAAACAAACAGTAACTGGCACGTAGAAGATTTGTATAGTAGTACTGGAAGAAATGTTTAGATTTCTGAGGGACGTTCATTAAAGATTTCCCCAGACCCACTCCTACTTATTGCAGGACACTGAAATTGCACACGTCTCTGGAAGTCTCTATAGGTTATGTGCCAAATTGCAACTGTGAACTGATGACTGTCTTTTTTACAGGTGCTGAAGTGGTGTGAGGTGTCATAATGGACCCAGTGGAATACAGAGCAGTCATCAAGTTCCTTTACATGGAAGGCCGCACACCAAGGGAAACGTTCAATGAGATGAAAGAGGTTTATGATGACAATTCCCCATCATTTGATGAAATCAAGAACTGGCATCATCATTTTAAGATTTTCAAAACGACCCTATTCCGCTATTGATGAACACACCTGTCAAGTAAAGGAACTTGATGACTGTTCTGTATTCCACTGGGTCCATTATCACATCTCACACCACTTCAGCACCTGTAAAAGAAAGGCCGTTATCAGTTCAGAGTTGTAAATTGGCACATAACCTATAGAGACTTATATCATTACACATGTGCAGTTTCAGCATCTTGCGATAAACAGAAGTGGGTCACGGGAAATCTTTAACGAATGCCTCTCGTATGTATCATGAAGGTCCGATATGTAGTTCTAGTGAATGCAAGGATGCAAAGCAGATTTGTCACATATATGTCAAGTAATTAATCTACAAAATAAGGGATTGTGCACACAGTTAGGATTTGGTACAGAAACTTCTGCACCACTTCTGCTCGTCTTGGCAGGAAAAATGCAAAGGCGTGAAAACCTGCGTTTTTAGAGTTTTCAGTGCAGATTTTTCCCCATTCATTACAATGAGGGCAATCTGCAGCAAAAATGCTGCAAGAATTGACATGGTGCAGAGAAAATACTCAATGTGTGCGCTGCACTTCAGGATTCTCATTGACTTTGCTAGCATCAGGATTCCCTTCAGGTTGAGACAAATCTGCTCACTGAAACGCATCTGAAATTAAGATGCAATAGGACAACCTAAGACTTCAGTGTTAGCCAGATGATACAGTGCCCTTGATCTGCCACATGATGGCAATACAACACTGCTGAACCCGCAATTCAAGGCTATAAAGCAGCTATAGTAGTGTATTTCTCTTGGAACTGAGCAGGCGAGCATCCAATACATAGAATGGCAGGCTTGTGAGAGGTGTAGACACAAAAAAAAAAATCAGCTTCTAGCATGTTAGAGTTCAAGTCATTTCCATTCATCAGTCAATGGAAAGTAGCACTTGCATCTATTGATATTTGGAGCCGTAATCTCTTAAATCTCTTAAATTGCGTCTTAGAAGTCTACAAGATTGGTTAATTCTGCTTGTATTAGAATATCAAAGAGATCAGGTTCAAACAAGCTCTACCTACGTGTTTGCCGACTGTGTGATTGCTACTCAATTTTAGGATTATACGTTATTGTATTCGGCTAAAAATTAGGCTGCAATTGGTAATTGGTTGTAATAGGCAAGTGTCTGATATTCAACTCCTCATAAACTCCATCTTAAACAATAAGACAACATATTCTGTATTATTTCTTACAACCGTGCAGTTAGTTCTACTTTACATCAGTTGTAAATGTTGTGAAACAGATTATTTCTCGTACTTCACTATAATCACTGACATTGCATCTACGACATACAGGACGGACATACAATAAGGAGTGTTCTTTTTCCATCTTACTCTCTTCAGCATTCATACTGGGCTTTACATGGAATGTGAGCTCAAATCACGCAACTCCAGTGATGAGAAATAAATAACATTTTCGGTTATAAAATTATAAAGCCAGAACATTGATTTTTTTTTGGAAATTTACTTGGAGTAGGAGCATCTGAACAAGCTTCAATAATAAAAAAAGATACTTAAAGGAACAGTGCCGTTATCATAGGTAAATAAATTAGATGATAAAAAGATGTGACTTTTTACCCCCAGAACTAGAAGGACAATCTCTGGTGGGAGAGGAAGTGCAAATGCAACCAAATACAGGCAGTTCTAGTTATACTCGGCTATAGTAAATATGGTCTTTAGCAACATTTAATAAAAATCCCCCTTGAGCAACTTTCACCTGTAGAGCAGTAGTTTTAGATGGTGAGGCCGGCCTCACTCATATTAAGCTCATTTCATTGCTATACTGAATTAAAAAAAAAAAAAGATAAGTACATATATATTTTCAGTATTGGCATGGACCCCAAACAATGTGACGCCCCAGTTAAAATATGTGTCAAAAATCATTTTGCTATACTATTTATATTCTTAAAATTCATACCCAAAATACAATCTAAAAAAACCAAGAAGAACCAGAAAACTACGGAGCGGTACACCTCCAGCCTGCATTTTAGTAACAAGATGTACAACCTCTTTGGAAGCAATTGATAGTAGTACTAGTGCAAAAGCATAAACCTTACGAAACATTCAGCAGTGCCACATATATATCTATGGAACAACAGGTCATGACATCAGGAAACTACACAGTCTTCTTTATTTTTGCCTTTTCCTCTCCTTGGGCTCTTATCGGACCCATCATCCATCCGAATATCTTCAAGAGATTGTCTGTCCACTGACGATCCTAATGATGCAATGGGTATTTCACTCTCTCCTGTGTACTTTTCACTGCGCATGGTATCATTATCTTTGTCATCCTCCTCCTCTGTTTCTTCACCCTCTTGTGTGGATTCTCCTTCACTACTGAACACCTCAGGTGGCACCATTTCCTTTGGGCTTTCGGCTGTGCTCGACAGTGTATCATCTGCATTCTGGATGTTGTCGCTATCTATGTCATGAGGCAATATATCATCTTCCGTTTGGTCTACTAACGTATGATCTTCCTTTTCCAAGGATACATCTTGTCTCTCATGCTCTGGGATAGGTTTCTGCACATTTGGATCACCACTGTCCTCTCTTATAGACTCTTCCTCAGTTACACTATTCCTTTTGCTAACAGTACAAGACTCTGAAACGTTCGATGTTTCGGCATTTGTGCTTTCTACCTGTGCAACTAAATCGGTATTAGATAACGGAATGTCTTGTGATTGAGGTTCTGCAGAAATAATCTCACGCTCATCAATAACTTCACTCTTCTCATCATCTTTGTTTTGATCCCCAATAGTCTGTGACCCAGATTCTTCCAGAGGAGAAAGCTGAGGTTCGGTCTTTTCTTCCACACTTACGTCATGTTCTAGATCTACATTGTTATCACTAGTTATTTCTTTGGAGAGGTCTGTATCAGGATCTTCGAGACTGGTGCTTTCTTCATTATTGTTTTGTTTATCTTCTGAGCTTTCGTCCTTCTTACAGATATTGACATTATGTTCGTCAGCTGCTCCCTCTGACACTCCATCCATGGTGAACCGACCATCAGCTTCAGGTATGTTCACCTCTTGGCTGGTTTTGGGTTCCTCTTTTTCACCATCACTCAAACAACCTACGTTGTCTTCATAAAATGCACTCATAGTATTGGGAGGTTCATCAACATAATCAATGGCATCCTGGAAGACGTCACTTCCAGATGGGCTTATATCACTCTGCTTTGATGTTGTGTCACCATCTACTTCTGAAAAGTTCTCCAGAACTTCAGACAGTGACATCTTCTGCAGATCTTCTCTTACGTCAGAAGACGTCTCTTCCTTTTGCTCGTCTACATTGGTTTCAGACTTGTGATGACTACAGACATTACCAGGTTCCATTTCCACAATGGTATTACTATTATTTTTCTTCTCGTTGCTCTCATGTGTTACATCTCCACCCTCTGTGCGCAACTGAATTTCTTTCTGAACATCTTGTGCAACTTCCTCTCGCTCTTGCCCAGTCTGAGAAGGTGGACCTTCACCCACCACTGACGTGGTCTCCTTTTCTTCCATGGTTGCTTCAGTTTTTCCTAGAAAAACCATGGACAAAATAATGAAGAATCCACACATTTTTCAAAAGCCACATCCCCAGCAGAGGTCAGAAAGAGACAGGGAATGAATGTTTTCTGCTCAAGAGTATGTAGGAAAGCAACAGGTTGGATAGTGCAGAGATATACAACCCACCGTCTGAAGCCCGGATGGTTGCTGAAGAGAAGAAACATACAGCAAAGTGGATTATTTTTACATTCTGAAAAAGAGATCCTTCAGTCTACTCTGGAAAGGTTCAGCTCGCTGCGAAATAGTCAAAATGACAAGTAACTTTATTGCTACATCAGAAAAAATAATAAATACGGTGATCTTCTGCCTCCACAGCACTGGAACTAGATTTTCGGATTAGAAAAACAGATTTCCTTTAGTATTTAAGGCACTTTGAGTATTTCCCAAAAGAAGAAGGCGGCAGCCATGGTGAGATCTTCTACAGCTAGTGGCAAAGATTAAAACACTCCCGATAGCCCGCTCCACATCACACACAAGACTGTTTCATGTACAGGACGTGAATGACTACTAACCATAGATAACTAATAATTACCAGATAAATGTAGCTCCATCCAGGTGTGAACAACGGCTGCACTCTACATCTGATACTTGTTTTATAGCCTAGCTCGCCTTTATACGGCCGTCTACTTTTACTTTGGAACAGGGAGTCTGTTTTGGATGAAGAATACCCTTACAAGGTAACAGGCTGCAGAAGTTATACAAAGCACAGCATGCAGGGTTAGTGGAAAGCAAAACGGCTTAGAGTTTGATGCCGGAGCGGCTTGAGAAAGAGAGATGAAAGAGCTCACACTATCACATACCCATTGACACGGCCCGGACAGGAGGATCTGGCGGTCCATCAGAATTTACATGGTTTTCTATTGAAGAGTCGCCATTCAGGGTACCGTCAGAGTCCAGCACAATGCCGTTTTTCTAAATGCAACAGAATTAACTATGTCAGCTGCAAATCACGTGTTGGATATCATTAGTAAGAAAGCCTTTCCAAAAGTGGAGAGGACTGAACATAAAATGCATGCAAATCTGAAACCTACGGCTGAAGGAAAACAGGTAACGGCTTCATTATATTAAACATGTTTTCTGATCATCATTGTAATCAGCCATAACATTTATTTGATACACTCTTCAGCATTTTATCCTCTTTTTTTGCCTTTTCAACTTAAATTTCAAAAATTGAAAATAATTTAAAATGTGCCTGTCAACAATCGATGGGAAAAGCTGTGGTAGTCTGTGAAGTATGACAGCACAAGTCATTACTTGTTAAAAGGTCAAGTTATCTACAATCTCGGCATTTTCATTCCTAAGACATTTTTTTTACAGCAATGTGAGTGGATGACACATTGGAACATATAATCTACATTATTGCACATGATCATAAACATTCCTATGCAGCATTCTGCTACAAATGTAAGGTGCTGGATGACAATTCCTGTAGATAACGCTGCTTTCACATCTGTGTTTTTCACCATTCTCGGCAGATCCGACAGTTTTGCCGGCTCTGCCGCGTAATGGATCACTTGCGGCAAGACTGCGTTCGGCCCATTCATTCCATATGGGACTTGTGGACAAGTGCTGGATTTGCCGGACCCGGCAAAACCTTAAGTGCCGCACATGTTCGCAAGTCCCATAGGGAATTAATTAGGCCAAATGCAGCCTTGCCGTAAGTGATCTGTTATGCGGCAGATCCGGCAGAATGGCGAAAAACGCAGATGTGAAAGCAGCCTTACACAATGGTACAATGTGGTTAATCAATGCAATCTTTCAGTGCTGGGGTCCTGGGTTCAAATCCAACCAGGACAACATCTGCCAGGAGTTTGTATGTTCTCCCCGTGTTTGTGTGGGTTTCCTGCGGGTTCTCTGGTTTCCTCCCACACTCCAAACACAAACTGATAAGGAATTTAGATCATGAGCACCAATGGGGACAGTGATGATGATGTCTGTAAATTACTACGGAATATGATGGCACTATATGAGTGAATAAATATTATTATTATGGAACGTTCTTATACTAAAGAGGCATTTACACAGCAAGATAATCATTCACTGATAAATGTAAAAAAAAAAAAATGCTAATTTCACTATTATCTTGCCGTGTAAACGGGCCAGTGATCAAATTGTTCATTCATTGGGTAAAATAATCTTTTATGCAGCACAAAAGATCATCGTTCACCGTGATGCATCATCCGGTATGAACATTGCCGAGAACTATGGCAGCCTCTGTGCACTTAGTGATGTAGCATAGATGGCTCAGCTTGCATTCTTCACTATATCTGCCTGTATAAATACGCATTCAAACCACTGCCAATCAGTAAATGTTTCAAGCATCGTGCTGCCGGTCAGTCCATAGGAACGGACTCTGAGTCTATGGTCACATATTGCATTTTTGCAGCGTTTCTTTAGTGCGTGTTTTATGCTAATTAAAAGCTGTTTTTCCAGTACCAGCTAAGGCTATGAGATCCTGGAAATCTGATGCAGACAATTGCTTTTTTTCCCTGACTGAGTTGACTTATTGCTGTGTTTCTGAGATCTGCAGCATGTTTGTTCTTTTCACCTTCTTGCAGCAATTTTTCATCCACAGAATAGCAATGAGGAAAAACAAAAGTGCTGCAAAAGAACGCAACCATGCATTTTTGCTTCGTTTTTGTTCAATAATACTAACGTTATTAAACATGTGTGATAGATAAATGACACATATAATCTGCATAAAAAACAGCAAAAACACGTTATTTTTGTGAGCAGCTTTTTTTTTTTTTACTACCAACACATCAGGTTTTGCCAGCAGAAAAAAAATCTGAAAAAAGCAATGTGTGAACATATACCCTGAGAGGCTTCATATGTTGAGTCTTCTTGTGGTAATATTAATATTCTGCTAAAACCACCAAGAGATTGGAGCCGCACTGCAATAGACTGGAAGGCCAGATGTCAGACATCAACAGGAGCCTCCCCTGACAGCAGACGTCTTGCGCTCCATTACAGATGGTGTTACTTATACCATAAAGTATATTCTCACAATATTATATACAATAACAGGGTACAAATACATCCATTGTACCTTTAATGCTTCCCTTAGTTGGGTCACCTCGTCCCTGAGGGCATCACGCTCACTTCGAACTGGATCGAAAAACTCTTTTTGCCTCTCCAGAGCCTGCACTTACAGGGTTAAGAAAGAGAAAATGCAAGAGGATATTGAAACATTTAAATACAAAGCAGGGAAAAATTGCATGGAAACAGTCCTGTATGCCGAGCTTGGAGATAAAGTATTACATATTTGACAATATTATGCAAAACCGGGGATTTCATTAATCTGGGTGAATTGAAATGCTAAGGCCCACCTACAAATTAAGGCCAAACATGGCGATTTTAGCAGAATCCGCCCATTATGTGATGTGTCTGAGGCCCCCACACTCCAACTGTTCTCCGTCAGGGGGGAGGTAAAGAATTCACATGTTGAATTTAAATAGTCGATCCATTTCTGGATAAACCACTGCTAGAACTGCCTGACCACAGATTACTCTGTGCTCCACATAAATGCATAAATGAGTGTCCTTGTGTATGATCAACTTGGGAGACATAGTGATTTGTCCCTTAGGGTACCTTTACACGTCGCAACATTGCATGCAATTTCACTTGCAACTCACTGGTTGCAGTGAAATCATGGACACATTGTTCTATTTGAACATGGCAACAAAATAGAACAATGTGTCCATGATTTCACAGCAACCAGTGTGTTGCAAGTGAAATTGCATGCAATGTTGCGACGTGTAAAGGTACCCATAGCTATCTATCCAAGTTGGCCATATACATGAGATAAATGCTGGCCGATCTCTTCAGGACTTCGACTTACACATGAGTGCTCGGCTAAGCCGAATACTTATGGGTTTCCAACATGGAGAGAGGGGAAAGCCTCTTCTAGACTCTTCCCTGAAAGTAGAAGGATCAGGAATTGAGATTCCAATAGCCCAATCCTTCTCCACCCTGACCTCATCTATTCGGGAAGGGTCATGAGACCGCGTACAAATCCGTCAAGACACTCCTGTTGACTTTCAATAAATATTAATGGTGGTCTTTAAGGTGTATCTCGGTTACATCTAAAGCACGTCTACAGCTGGTGGGTCATTGAATGCGTTCTATTATTTTCTGTTATCAAATACATCTGGCAGGTAAGAAGCTTACAGTAGTGTGCCTTTATGGTATTGGTGTCAGGAAGTCCAGACATATGCCTGCCTCTGAGATCACTGCTGTATGTCACACGGCTTTTGTAAATACATAAGAGTTTATAAAGGGAATCTGTCAACAGGTTTTTCCTATGTAAGGCTGCTTTCACACAGCGTTTTTGTGCTGTCCGAGGGGATCAGACTTTTTGCTGCGCCCCTCGGACAGCAACGGATTCAAACTGATGCCTGCAATCAGATGCCAAATAGGCATCCGATTCTGATATTTTGCAGCATCAGTTTGGATCCTCTCCCTCTCTCCTCCTCTCCCTGCTCCTCCTGTCACCTTTCTCCCCTCCTCTCTCTAATCCCTCTTTGACCCACTCTTGGACCCCCTCTCTTTGCTTCCAGCTTCTCTTCTTCTGATGCACAGGACCTGGCGTGATGTCACAGTCACATGACCGGTTACCGCGGTGTGACTGCACTGTGACGTCAGGCCAGGTCCTAGAAGCACAGAGCCGAGCACAGGAGGCATCGCTGGATCGTGGATAGGTGAGAATAAAGATTTTTTTTTTAATTTTAACTCTTTATTTTCACTAGATTTCACTTCTGCAATGAATGAATATATATTGCAGAAGTGATATTAGATTGCACAGAGCGATTTTAGTGTACTGAGCATGCTCAGTACACTAAAATCGGGTCCGAGGAAACATCAGCTGTTTCCTCGGACCCGCGCTCCATAGGCCCCATGTTATTTGGCGCGGATCAGGTCGGATCCAACTCGGTCCGATTTGATCCGCTGTGTCAAAAATCGCAGCAGGCTGTGATTTTGGGCACAGCAAAAAATCGGCCAGAATCGGATCCGACAAAAATCGGATGCCAATAAGGCCAAATCCGATGTGATCCGTGCCCATAGACTAACATGGGGGCCAAATCAGATCCGTGGCTGTCCGTTTTACAATGGACAGCCACGGATCACAGAAAAACGCAGTGTGAAAGCACCCTAAGATTAGGACAGCATTCTGTATGGGTTAAAAGACAAAGCTCAACTATGCCGCTCTTAACAGGCTGTGGGCTATTGTTTACTTAAACTAAAGGCTTTATCACCTGGTAATTAGCATTACTGGTCTACATTGTCATGTGCAATTTTGGAAACTCCTTAACCTTCCAGTATATTCCCTGTTCTTGCAGCGGTTGCTCAGGTCCTAACCGCTAACAGACACCCTTAACAAGGACTCATACCCCTATTTTTTTATCCTTCCATTCTATGGTTTCTTTGAGGTCACAGATCTCACGGTCACCGATTTCTTGTTTCTGTTGCAGTTGGCGAATTTCCTAATGGTTGGCAAAGAGAAGCAGTGAGAAAGAAAAAAAGAAGAAAAAAAAGAGAGAATTCAAGAAAAAGCAAAAAGGACGGACTAGAAAGACAAAAGAAACAGGAATCAGCAATAGAGCAAAGAGGCTAAAACACTGGATACATCTGAGGCTTTCATCATATTCATTTGGCAATCACTGAATGTTATCCTATGCTGTACAGATACATTACTATTGTTTGTAAAAGACAAATAAAACCTGTGTTCAGGTTATTACTTTCTCACCGTCATCAGAGCCTCTCTTTGCTCCAAAGCCTCTTTCATCTCTGCGAGTTGGAAACGAAGGACGCCCTGCTCGTGTTTCTGACGCTCGCACTCCTGAGAAGATAGAAAAAGAAGCATTATACAGAAGCCCAAATTGCATGGTTATCCTTGTGAGTACAGGGAACCTCTGCAGAGTTACTATAAGGAGCACATGTTATCAATTCAAGAATCCGTGATGAGGAAACAGAAATGAAGGAGAGAACGTGAAAATCAATGACTAACGGCATTAGGAAACTCTAACGAAATCTGAAATAGTGTATGATGCAACCATTCATTGCTCATGTGTAGTGATCTTCCTTAGTCTTGGTCTCATCTGCCCCATATAACATCTTAAGGATATCATATAGCAAAAATCTTCTGCACCAAAAAAAGCAAATGAGAGAAATTGTTTACACGTCATCATGACATTTTATTGGCTCTTCTTCACCGACACAAAGTGAACAAATATACGCCCCAACGTTTCAGCCAATTGGAGCCTTTGATAAGGCAGGGTCATCTGTATGTATCCATTGGTTAGTGAAGTGGTGCGTTATGATAACGCGTATTGTAATATCCTCACCAATTCACCCACTGACGGACCCTTGACAAAGGCCCCCATTGACCAAAACGTCGGGACGTGTATCTGTTTTCTTTATGTCGATCAAAACAATCATTTGGGTGTGTAAATAACTTCCTCCATCGACTTTTCTGGACGTCAAAGATTTTTTCTATATAAATGTTTTTCCTTCGTGCACGTATCTTGGTATTGATCCTGGGCATTGGTGCCTTTTCTATTCTTTAAAATTTTGTCCGTGATGTGTTGGGCAGAGAGCTCCAGCATACGCAAGAGGAAGATGATCTCCCGCTTCATAGATTAGACTTAAAGGGATTGTGCCACTAACGACTGAATATTTTAATTAATAGTTCTTAGAATAAAAATAAGTTCCTCTATTGAAAGTTTAAAAAAAAAATGCTCATGTCTCAAGACATTCTTATAAATGTGCCCCTGTGTAATGTATGTGTCCGTCCATGCAGAACAGGTTGGATATACCACATCTCCTGGGCAGGGGCGGAAGAAAAAGTATACAAGCATTACAGCAGGGAATCACAGAAGAGGAAGTAAAAGAATATACAGACATTACAGCCGGGGATCACAGAACAGAAGAGTATACAGACATTACAGCTGCGGATCACAGAATATGAGTATACAGACATTACAGCTGCGGATCACAGAATATAAGAGTATACAGACATTACAGCAGGGAATCACAGAAGAGGAAGTAAAAGAATATACAGACATTACAGCCGGGGATCACAGAACAGAAGAGTATACAGACATTACAGCTGCGGATCACAGAATATGAGTATACAGACATTACAGCTGCGGATCACAGAATATAAGAGTATACAGACATTACAGCAGGGGATCACAAAAGAGGAAGTAAAAGAGTATACAGACATTACAGCTGCGGATCACAGAATATAAGAGTATACAGACATTACAGCCGGGGATCACAGAATATAAGAGTATACAGACATTACAGCCAGGAATCACAGAATATAAGAGAATACAGACATTACAGCCAGGAATCACAGAATATAAGAGTATACAGACATTACAGCTGGGGATCACAGAATATAAGAGTATACAGACATTACAGCCGGGGATCACAGAATATAAGAGTATACAGACATTACAGCCGGGGATCACAGAATATAAGAGTATACAGACATTACAGCTGGGGATCACAGAATATAAGAGTATACAGACATTACAGGTGGGGATCACAGAATATAAGAGTATACAGACATTACAGCCAGGAATCACAGAATATAAGAGTATACAGACATTACAGCTGGGGAATCACAGAATATAAGAGTATACAGACATTACAGGTGGGGATCACAGAATATAAGAGTATACAGACATTACAGCCGGGGATCACAGAATATAAGAGTACACAGACGATACAGATGGGGATCACAGCTGATACTCTCTGTGATGTAAAACATTTTTTTAATGGACAATTAAATGTTTTTAATTACAGAAAGAATCAGTTGTGATCCCCGGCTGTAATGTCTGTATACTCTCTTTCACTTCCTCCCCTGCCCAGGAGATGTGGTATATCAGACTGTTCCTGTATGGTCAGACACATCCATTACACAGGGGCACATATATAAGATTATCTCTGCACAAGACCTTTTTTTTTTTTTGCTGTAAAATCCAATTGTGGAACTAATTATGTGATCTATTGCAGAAATTAAAACCCACAATTGTTCGTGCCACAGCCCCTTTAATAGCATAGAATAATGCTACAGTATTACAATGGATTGCATAAGCGATCAAGAAATCTCTAAGAGGACATAAAAAGATATTAAGAAATATTAAACGATAGTCTAAAAAAAGAAATAAAATAAACCCCAAATATAAAACTTTCAATCATCCCTCTGTACCAATATATAAAGGTGAAATCTAATAAGAACAGACTTGGTATCCCGGCATCTGTAATTGTCCAAACTAAAAAAAAAAACAGATCCTAATATTTGCATTGTACGGTCAGCGGGAAAGAGATCCCAATGGTAGATCGGCTGTATCCTCGGATCCACAGTGACACCAAATGAAGCTAAAGCTTGTCCTGCAAACAACAAACCCTCATACGACTATCAATGGAAGATAAAATAAGCTATGGCCCTCACAATATGGAGACTGAAGCTTTTTAATATATTGTTATGTACTAAATCAAATCAATCGATCAGGTATGACATATTACAGGGGCTTTGTGTCCAGGCTGTAGAGAAGGCTCACACTCACCTTCTGCTTCTCTTCGTACTGCCGCCTGGATTCGGCCACCTCTTCTTCCATCTCCAGCAGGACCTCCCGCAGAGTGTCCACCTGATACTGTAAGGAGGTTTTCTCATTGTCTAGCTGGGCATTCGTCACCATAGACCGCTTGTACTTCTCCTCCACCTCGGCCAAGGAGTCCTGAAAGAGAATAGAAATATTAATAGAAACGGCAGCAAATGTTTCAAATCCAAAATAAAATGTTGTCTATTAGTGAAAACACATTAGTAATCCGGCAATATTAGATGGGGGTTTTAATACTTCCACTTGGCAGCACACCATATGTCTGTTATACCCGCCTATAGATTAGTGTCACACAGACCGGTACCTTCATCTCCTTCAGCCCTTGCATGTATTTGCCTTCTACATCCTCAATCTGCTCCTTTAACTCACTGATCTCCTGACAGAGGGACACAGAATGCATAGGAATAAAGCAGCAGATAACACAAAATAGGAGAAAGCACACGTCTGGTCTGATGTAGCATTCCTGCCGGGGATTAGACCCAACGTCACATGTATATTTAACCAGTGGCAGAAAGATTAGCAGATTGGGGGCAAGACAGCTGTGCACAGCTGGGAGCGAGCTCAGCCCGTACAGAGGACCTACATAGTCCAGGCGCTCCCTAATCCTGAATGACATCAGGACTAAATCAGAACGCTGAAAATATTCATAGCCTAAGTACTCCCAACCTATAATAATTACTGGACATTTTCTGACCAATACAATCCATATACAGTTATATTGCAATCCTTTGCCTTCTTTAATTGTCCTTGGTATGTAGATTGATGGTTGGGTGCTGTATTAACACTGTGCCTACCACTGGAGTGGTGTGTTAAACCTAAGAAAAATTGAGATGTGTCTTGAATACCATGTTTGACCATTAGGATTTATCTTTGAATAAGGCCCCTTTCACGTCAGTGTTTTCGGTGACGTGCGGCCGATTAAGCAGGTGGCGCCGCATCTGCCGCACCTGCGGCCCGGATCCGGCAAGCCTCATGCATGGTCTATGGGGCCTGTGGTCCGCTGCGGCAAGTGCAGTTACGCCGGATCCGGCACTTGCAGCCGTGAAAAAGTGCTGGATCGAGCCGATCCGGCGTAGCCACACTGGCGGCACCAGACCGCAAGCCCCATAGACAATGCATGAGGCTTGTCGGATGCAGGCTGCACGTGCAGCCGTTAGGCGACCGATGCAGTAAATCTGCCGCACATCAGCAAAAACGCTGATGTGAAAGACCCCTAATTGTCTTTGACCAAGGACGCTACAGTCCACAACATGAGTACAAAACGGATATGATGCCCGAGATATCTCCTATATACGTATGTTTTTACACATTTTATTTTGGAATTTTTAGCATGCTTCAATAAAATGTGACATTTTAGAGCATAGTGCTAGACCTTTTTTTCTACAATTGTCATACTGTCTTCCCAAGGACGCCAGCTTCGCTTATCCCTGCATCTGCAGTTACCCAGGATTTCTTCTTCCCATTTTTGGTGAGCTGATGAGGTTTTCCCTTTAGTTGCTTGCTATAAATGTAAGCCACCTGCCCCTAGCCCTATACTCATTCTCCGGCACTTTCATCCTTTTTTGGCGCCACTCCGGTCCCGTATCTTGTGCCCAATCATTTGACTGTCCAGAAGTCAGAATTTACGTCACAAGCTCTCAATGGAAATCTATGAGAATTAGAACGAGGCTCTCAGAGATGTACTGAGTTAGGACCTCCGGTGTGCTCCATGAAACAGTAGAGCTGCAGGCAGTTCACTTTATGCCGCAGACCAACTGGAGCGCCACTGATAAAAGATGAAGGCGAATATAACTCGAGGGGCAGAGGACTTACATTTAAAGGAAAAAAAATACTGTAGAGGTGCTTTAAATATTGTGAGTTCACTCTCCTTCAAATACTGCACTTTTGACCATTATACAGGCTCAGCTGCCATTACTACATCTAATGCAGTGGTCTCAAACTCCAGTCCTCAAGGCCCACCTACAGTGCATTATTTCAGGATTTCCTTAGCATTTGACAGTTGGTAATTTGATTGCAACTGTCGAATGATAAAGAAATCCAGAAAACCTGCAGTGTGTGCGGCCCTCGAGCCCTGGAGTTTGCTGAATTGTGAATTAGAGCAGGGGTCTCAAAGTAAACAAACTTGCAGAGAGTAACAAAGTAAGTAACTAAATATGTGTCCAAAACAAAGCGAGCCGGTGTCTTTGGCTCTCAGAGACCACACGTTTTGGGTAATTTGTGATTTTAAGAAGAAAAAAAAATTGAATGAAGACAGGAAGAACAAGCACAAACAGATTCTAGACAAATGGTTAATGGAAGAAAGTCTGATTCCACAACGGCAGCAGATATTGCTCTTATATATAGATTGGTACACCCCCTCCTACAGGAAATACTGAATATGGTGCGGTATCAAATCTTAAGTAACCTTACTATGGTAGACACATTGAATAGATGTTTGCACAATCACCTTTATTTCTCGGATTGATGCCTCTGTATCCACAGATATGGAGGTGTCTCCGCTTCCCCTGCGAGAGGACGTCCCACCCAACGAAGCGAGAGTTGCTGCAGATAAGCCAGAGACAGGTCGGCCGCTCTGGAACAGAAGGCAGGAGAAATTGGGAAATGAAATATTACAACACTCTTGCAAAACATTATATTACATTATTATCCCCAAAAGACCTAAATGGGGCTGAACATTTATGGACGATCTTTACAAGTATTTGCAAAGAAGGAATATAGCCAACTTACTATAATAGACTCACCAGAAGTCCTGTGCTATTTGGTCATTATTGAAAGCCATGTCCCATAATTAAGGCTCGTTTCAAACTACTGTTTTTCGGTATCCTTGTGAATACAGCTGAAACTGGATGTGCCCTCATCCGTTTTCGGACCCACTGACTGTCAATTGGGCTGCAGGAACTTCTGGGCACATCCAGTTCTTGATGGTTTTCCCTGATCCAGGTGTCCACATTTTTTTCAGACACCAAAAATGCATTTTAGAGCCCGTTTCAAACCCAAGAACACCCTGATCCAGGGCAATGCAGGTTAAATTACAGTGGTGCGCTATGGAATCCGGATTTAGCTTTTAACAGAGCATGCCCAGAACCAAGTTTAAAATGACACACCCAGTAGGGGGCAGGTCATCATCCACCAGATCCTAAGGAAAGGTACACAACCTGATGCAACGGCATGCTCACGCACCGGTATTGTCACTGATCCGTGAGATGGATAGAATACCGATGCAGGTGCGTGATACCATTCCTGGGTATCTGGGGGATGCAAGTTTTACCTGCATTTCCCTGGATTTCAAAAACAAGTAGTGTGAAACCAGCCTAAGCCAAGCCCCCTACCCTATCTAACTTTTACTTTATGGTACCCAGCAAGACAGTGAAGAATACTACAATAAATAGGTTCATGTATTCAGAGCAAAAATAAGTAAATACAGTACAGTACCTTCTCTCCAAAGTCTTTGTCAGACCTTTCTTCAACCTGTAACGTTTAAAAAAGGAAAAAAAACAGAAGTTAAAACTCTGGATAGTAAAGTGTTAACCCTGGGTCCACTAATTCAGCGCTAACAAACAGGAATTGTGAACCATGGAGCGGGTTCTGGATTTATCCTTCGTTAACATGGAGGTTGCCATTAGCGGTCTGGTGCTGCACAAAAATGCTGTAAGTGTTAGCAATATTCTATAGATCAATAAGCAGCTGGCACACAACACGTGTCATGCCCGCACACTCACTCTGCCTACTGAAGGAACAGGCACATCCTCAAGATGACTTTGTGAATGGGCACCGGTGGACCCACGACGAAATACAGGAGGTCCAGTGGGCTCTGAAGGCTGATTACAGAGCAAATGGGTGATGTCATGTTATACGCAAGTCAGTAATAGTCAGATATAAGCGCAAACAGAACCAATAATACATAGCCAGCTCTCGAGTATCCCAGGACCTTTACGGTTCACATTTAGGTTTTTATTACTTCCTATAAAGCATCGACACTCATCAGGAGCTGAAACTCTAAAGGGACAATGCAGATGTGCTGAATCTGTCACTTGTATATAAGGGACTAAAGTCCCTGAAGGGAAGCGGCAAGTAAGTAGTAGACCCCACATGGCGGCCTCGTTATACTATTTGAAAGTAAAAGATGAAAAAGATCCCAAGTGACTGCGGTATACACTATACAGATAAAACACAATATGGATACAGAGTACGGTAAATGATCCTAAATACAACTAGTGACTACACCAAGCGGTTGTTCCCATTTGATGTAGTGACAAGCTGTGGTTAGGATCACTTACTCTGGATGATGATCCATAGTGTGTTTTAGCTGTATAGTGTATACCGCAGTCACTTGGGGTCTTTTTCATCTTTGGAAGGAAATGCTACTTAAAATACGCACTTTTTTGATGTGCATTTTTTTCCCCATTCATTTGAATTAAGAAAAATGTAGCAACAATGCCGAAATTATTGACACGCAGCAGATATGAAAATAAAATTATTAAAATGCCATTCATACCTGCAAGGAAAAGAGCATTCACCTTGCTGTTACTGTAAAATGCTGTGTATTTTTTATATAGTCTTTTTTTCCCTGTGAACAAGCCCTTACATACTCTTCGAAAATGAAGACATTTGTTAGCAGGTTTTTGCTATGTAATCTGAGACCACCATAATGTAGAGGTGGAGACCCTGATTCCAGCAATGTGTCACTTACTAGGTGGTGTTTTGCTGTTTCAATACAATCTGTGTTTTATCCGCAGGAGATTATCATTCCAAGACAAGCTGCCCTTGTGCCTCCTAGACCAAGCATACCCTCAGCACCGATTTGCAGCTCTGTAATACATTGTACATAAAAACTGCTGGTGTGAGTGTGTTATATACAGCTCAACAACTGAGCTCAAGAGAAAACTGTGATTGCATCAGAATTGCTCCAAAGGGTAAAGTAATGACACATCGCTGGAATCAGGGTCTCTGTCCCTTCCTCATGGTGCTGTTAGATTACATAGCAAAAAGCTGACGACAGATTCCCTTTAAGATAAACAGAACTTGGCACAAATCGTTTTACAAAAAGCAATGAAAGAAAGGGCAGAGTAAGAGCAGTCCTCACCACAGGGCTGGCACGGGCAGAGCTGGCACGAGAGGAGGCACGAGACCCAGAGCCCAGGTAGCAACTGTACTCAGAGGGCTTCCATAGTCACGAAGCAGAGAAAGGTAAAGAAAAGACATTAGTATGACAGAAAAAGAAATAGAAGAGTAACAACATATAGAGAATCTGAATATAGAATGAATAAGGATCTGTGCAGGGGTGCAAGGTGGGGCGCCTGTAATACAGCACAAGGTACTGACACTGCCAATCATGGCCTGTTCTCTTCTCATAGATCTGAGTGCCACCTTAAAAATAATCAGATGGCCAAAAGGTCCTCAGGAAAACACCTTGGATCAACATTCCTTATATTGACAAGCTCTGAGATACACCATGTGTTTAAAGACATTTTCCTCTATTAAAATAACCCCCTTTCTCTGTCCTAACTATTCCTACCTTTCCTAATATGCTTCTGCTACCTATCCTGCTCCTGTAAGCTTACCTTTCTGAGGCTCATAAATACCTTAACTGTTATAGCTTTGATCCCTCCAGGTTGGAGACCAGGGCTGTGCAGTCGGTAAGCCAAACATCTCACTCCAACTCTTCAATTTCCCTGAATCGAACTTAAGGTACCGTTACACGGTACGACATTGCAGCGATGTCTGAAGGGACTCCGCGGGTGCGCGCTCACTTCTGACATTGCTACCTTAGGTGTCAGACGCAGAGATGTTGTGAAGTCACAGCAGCTATCGCTCGCTGGATTGTGTACAACCCAGTGAGTGGTAACATCAATGTTGCAAATAGGCGGCATCACCAGCAACATCGCTATCGCCGTGTCACATGGAGAGATGTGGCCAAATCGCTGGAGCAACATCGCCAGGCTTACCAACATGTTGGTAAACGTGTCAACTGCAATCCAGCGATTTATCGAAGTTGCATTGTGCTGTCACACAGCACGATTCACCTGCGATGTCGCTGCAACATCGCTGAAGCAGGGACTTTTCAGCGATGTTGCAGGCAACATCGCCCCGTGTGACGGTACCTTTAGACTCCAACTCCATAACCGTGGCTCTGAAGTCAGTAAACTACATATCCAACTCAGCCTCCAAATTTGTAATTTCCTTGAATCTGACTCAGACTACACCCAAAATGGACACCGACTCAGACTCCACAGCCCTGCTGAAGACCAGATATGGGCCAACTAAGCAGGGCATGTCACTGGTGGGGGCAGACAGGAGAGTGAAGTGTGACCTGAGCATGCATGCCCAGATTGCTGTCACTTACAGAGAAACTGCCCTGCCCCAGCAGTAATGTGCTCTGCTCAGTTGGTCTGCTTCCGGTTACCCACCTGAAAAATCAAAGCTGCAACAATAAAAAGGTGTTTACGAGCCTCTGAGGCTCCTTTCACATCAGTGTTTTGCTGATGTTTGAGGCCGATCCGGCAGATGGCGCCGCATCTGCTGTCTAACGGACGACTTGCGGCCTGGATCCGGCATACCACCTGCATTAGGCTTGCGCTTGGGTGAAGCAAGTGTGGTTCTACCAAATCCGGCAGATCTGGCATTTGCGGTGCTGGGAAAAAACAAAAAACGCTGCTACCGTAACAGTTTTTCTTGCGGCTGCAACTGCCTGATTTGCCAGATCGCGGCAAAACCGCAATTGCCGCAAGCCCCATAGAGAATGAATGGGGGCTTGCTGCAAGTGCACCGCAAGATGGCTGTTAGGCGGCAAATGTGGGAGATGCGGTAAATCTGCTGGATTGGCCGGATCTGGACAGAACCGCTGATGTGAAAGGGGCCTTAGACATAAGCTTACAGGAGCAGGGTAGGTAGCAGAAGTATATTGGGAAAGTGTTATGGTGGGGTTACACGTCCCGATATCGGGACGATATCGCATACAACGCCGCGGGAGCGCGCATTTTGGAGCACTTTTCCCGATATCGCATCGCCGGTTTACACGCTGCGATATCGGGAAACAACGTCCCTCCGATGTGTACGCCCACCAACCCAGTAACGACCATTTAACATGGGAGTTAATGGGTGAGGTGCGAGTACGCATCGGAGTTGGGCTGTCACACGCAGCGATGCTGGTACAACGGCCTTGCGATATCGGGGAGTTGAATAGCTTTGCTATTCAACTCCGATATCGTTTTGGCATCGTTCCAGCATCGCGTTGTACTGTCAAACAGTAAAACGCGCACCCGATATCGGCTCCAACTCGCGACCCACGTGACTTTTTGTCGGAGTTGGGTCGGAGTTGGACGCCGATATCGCGGCGTGTAAACCCACCATCAGTTAGGAATAAAGAAGGACAAAAGAAAAGGAATCACATTAATGGAGGAAAACCTTTTAAAGTGCAGCAGCACTGTGAGCAGAGGATACCTGAAGTACAAAGTGACTGGTTTGATTCTCATATGCATAAATCTACAGTGAGATCATAATGACAAGGGCGGACATTTTTCTGAAATTCCTCCCAGTGAAGCTAAAGACTATAGGCTTAGTCTCTCTTTTAACAGCAGGATTATGTTAATCTTCAATGCTGCATGCACATAATACGCAAAGCAAACTAATACCTACAGTTATTAAAATTGTCTTTATAAACCTGAGCAGAAGCTTCTTATCAATTTTGGGATTGTTCCATTAGCAGAACACCTGATTCACACACAGAATTGCTATCAAACACATGAATGAAAGGTTGAGATGTTCCTTTACGAGCTGCAGATCTTCCCATTGCAGGATTTGCTGTAGTTCTATGTCATGTTTTCTTTTGATTCTCATCTATCAGAACATATTTTATCATACATACACTTTTTTTTTTTTTTTTAATTTCCACTCAACCTCATTTACTTACAACAGTTTTTATGTTAAGAAATGCAACAACAACCGTAACTATAAACTGGGCCAATTCATAGATCATACACTTATTGTAAAGGAAGAAGAACATAGTCTCACAGGTCGTGAACTTGAAGATCTGCGGCTACTGCTGGTGACCCCCTCGTCATACAGAGACCCCTGCCAGCAAGAAGACAGAAGCAGACAGTCAGCTGGGGTCAGATAAGAAACCAACAATAAGGCGGGTGTGTGGGATAATGTAACTAGAATTCTGGAGTGTCTGAGGAGTGACCCACCCGCTGTGATCTGGAAGGTAGAGAGGTGCAGTTCAGTAGCGATGGCTGAAAAAGAGGATGAAAGTGTGAGCAAAAAGAAGAGACGTGCTTTGTATCAATGTTTGACAAGATGAGCTTCATTATAAATGTAGACATGATGTTATATCAGACATATTACAACAGGTTTATGTCTACACAACTAGGCGGCAAAGTAACCTGAAGATGTCCTATACAATCATATTGTAGGTATCAGTATGTGTCATTATTATATGGCTGGAAACAAACAGAGTATTTTCTAGAGGATATTGCATCTTGCTGGTACCTAAATGATTCTTTCTAAAGGGCTATAAACTCAAATACTTCCTGAGGCTCAGCCTGGCAGGAATAATGTGCCCTGCCCATACTCAATCTATGAGTATGTTATTATACTGAACCCATAGAACCGTAAGAACCTCATACTATAAGTATGGTTCTGTACATCCCATACAGGAGTCTACCTTCTGCAGTCACACTCCCCTTCCACTGTCCACCAAGGTAATATCCATTTTAGCACTATTTTTTCTTCTTTCCTTCCTTTGTTCAGAGTGCCGTTTTTTGGGGTTCACTTACGCCATATGAGGGATTGTATTTTTGTGGAACGAGTTATAGTTTTTTTTTTAAATTTTCTGAGACCCAAATCCTCTTTACTTTTCTGTCGATGGGAATGTGCATGAGCTTATTTATGTGCACCTTTATTTACATAACAGTTTTAGGGCCCTTTCACATCAGCGTTTTTTGAAATTTGCGGCAGATGCGGTCAGCCGCGATTTTTTTCGCGGCCGCACCTGCCGCAAGTGCAAAACCGCACTTGCCGCACCTGCCGCAACTACGCCTATACTTTGCATGGCGTTTACTGCAACCGCGCCGCAAGTTTTTTCACCGCATCTGCCGCAAATTTCAAAAAACGCTGATGTGAAAGGGCCCTTACCCATGCAATTTTGAGGTGTGTATGGAATTTTGTTAGCTTTTGTTTTGCAGAAATCTGGTTATTTTGGGATTCCAATCTATTTTTTTCTTTTTGGAGTTTAACATATGGTTCAAATAGTTTAATTTTTAGAGATCGGATTCTGTTTGGACATGATAAGGCCAAACATGTTTATTTTTTAAAGAGGACCTGCCCCCCCCCTCCCCGCTGCACGGCAATCTAAATGCAGCACTGCATTCAGGCAAGGGGTCCCCCATGTGTCTGTGTGCTGTGTCCCAAGATATAGGCTTACGAAAACTCACTGTTAGAAGCCATGCAGGTATTCCCTGTGGCTGGAGTAGCTCGATTGACAGGGGGGGCCCATTCCCTCCCCCTGCCTCTCTGTGCTGGCTTTGCCTTCCTCCCGTCACTCATCTTGCCATGCAAATCATTTGTCCTGATGTCAGCTCCAGATTCCTGCCCTGCTGTCTGAACAAAGCATAAACAGCCCAGCAGGAGGCGGCACAGTGAGGCAGGGGGGTGGGAATGGCCACCCCTCAATCGAGCTCACTCCAGCCACAGGGAATGCCTTCATGGCTTCTAAGGGTACCGTCACACTTGTCAAAGTTCCAGCAATCCAGACAACAATACGACTTGGTAAGGATTGCTGGAACATTGCTACGTGGTTCCTGGTGAGATGTCAAACAGTCAGATCTACTGAACAACGCAGCAATGATATGGCGACCTGTATAAAGACCTCGGCGGGTTGGGACCTTGTCACACAGCAGCTAGTCTGACGACTCAGACCTACATGGCTGAGTTCTGAGTCTCCAACGAGATCATTGTTAAGGCGTCAAACACACCAATGCATGCTGCCCAGCGGGAACCAGACGATTAAAAAATGGTCAAGGCCATTTCAACACAAGTGGCGATCTCACAGCGGGGACCTGGTCGCTGCTGGGTGTCAAACATAGTGAGGTCGCTGGCGAGGTCGCACTTGCGTCACAAAACCTGTGATGTAACAGCGATCTTGCTAGGTGTGATGTGTGATGGGGGCTTAACAGTGAGTTTTCCTAAGGCTATATCTCAGGGTACACAGCACACAGACACATGGGGGACCCCTTCCCTGAATGCAGCAGACATGATGCATTCAGTGCTGCATTTAGATTGCCATGCAGCAGGACAGGTCCTCTTTAATGACTATTTTTGAAGGGGATTTAAAAATGTTGTGCACCCACACACACAAAACAGGTCCCTGACTGACATGGCCACCCATTGGCTTTCACAAATGCATCCCGAGGGAAGTCGGAGGAGGGAGAAGGCCTATGGCAATGGGAGTCTGTATGGCCGCAACATCAGGACACCAATTAAATGCCATTGTCAGGGTCTGACAGAAGCATGTAAAGGAATAAAATGCAGAAATTGGGGTGTGATCTGTTCACCATCAGCATCCAATAAGGACGCCATAAGTGCTACATCAGTAGTCACTATTCATCTGAGGGGAAGAAACAATATAGCCCTCAATTGACGCAACCACCAGATGAAGATGCCAGGAGAGCAGGGGACAGAGCTAAAAATGTAGTTTGGGAACAGAGTAGCATTTTTTTGTCTCCATTTAAAAGGTATTGTCCAATAGAGGGGTGGGGAATAATGGAATTTACTGAATAGGTAATAGCAAAAAATATAGGACAGATTAAGCAGAAGGATTATAGGGTTAGATGACACAATTTATAGTCTATTTTGTGGAAAAAACGTATTAATCTGCTTTAAAAGTTACTGAATCAATAAACTTTACACATAGAAGATCTTCCAAAAAGGCAAACGGCATCAACCTTGAAAAATAAAATATCATCGCGTCGCCGATCACAGCGTGGTGCATCATTATTTCCATGCAGGTAATACAATAACTATGCACTATTCATAAGTCAAGCAGAAAAGGAGGAGAAGTGAGCGGAAAGGAACAGACCCGGTTTCCGTTGTGTACAGACTGCTGCTGTGTCTTGGCTGTGACTGGAGCATTGGCCAGGCTGAGGTCAGAGTAATACGCGCTCTGTACAGGGGAGACAGGAAGAAGCATGAAAGGTAGAAGCTGTCCGCAGACAATGGCGCACACCCTGGGTCACCCCACAGCAGACTGACATCCCTCTATGCAGTTACCAGTCACCTCTACCGCCTGGAAGGAAATGACAAGAATCATGTGAAATCTTATTGTGCAGTTTGTGCCACTAATGACATTAGCAGTTTTTGCATTTCTGACTAGGGTAAATGTATACAGCCCCATTAACATTCAGGGCATGTACAATCTGCCTCAACACCGAGCCTCAGGGAGAGTTTGTTTCTTGTAGGCTGCAACTATGGGGAAAAAAAAAACTTTCTACACTCAGGTTAGACCTGTATTGAAGGGAATATTACATACTTACAGTTACACAGGCTGATCCTTAGTATTGCCTTTGGAAAAAATAAGTAATGTGCCAGGCCTATGTATAGACCAAATATGTATTTATACATTTACAGAATTAGGCCTCACAAATGTCTGTGATGGTGTCAGAAAGCAGCTCTTCAGCACACACAGATGTGATTACTGCCAGGGATATGGTAGAAAAATATTACAATCTGAGAGTCCTCAGTGGTTGATACATTTTAATGACTAAGGCTGGTTTCACACTGGAGTTTGGAAACGCCGCGCACCGAACGCAGCCAAACGCTTGCGCACATGCATTCCTATGTTTAACATGGGAACGCATGTGCCTGCGTTTGGCTACGTTTGCGCTCGGATGCGCACAATTTGTGCACCCTCCGAGTGCACTCTGGACGCAGCCCTGTTGCATTTTTTGTGCGGTCGCTTGATTTATCAGCAAGCGCCCGCAAGCGCAAAAACCACGCATAGACGTCAATGGATCCACAGTGTCCTCCGCATGACAGCGCAGGAGAACGCTGCGGATCTCATTGAAATCTCTCCCGGTGGCTGCCGGTGATCAGCGGCGGCCATTGGGAGGTCAACTACAGCCGCCGCTGCTCTCCCGCCGGTGTCAGCGGGGAGAAACAGGTGATCTGACAGCTGTTTAAATCTCCCACGCCGACACCGAATAGGTGAGGTCGGCGCGGGAGATTTGAAGCAGCGATCAGCTGTTTCTTATCTCCTGCACTGACATCACCCTATTCAGTGTCAGCGCAGGAGATTTAAACAGCTGTCAGATCAGCTGTGTCTTCAAATCTCCCGCGCCAACACCGGCGGGAGATCAGGTGTGCCGGGAGGAGGAGATCTCTGCCACTGATCTCTTCCTCCCGGCTGCCCCCGAGACAGCTGATTGGCTGGCAGACTGCATACTAATGTGAACGCATGCGGAGATTCTCCGCTGCGTTCACATCAGTATGGGCTGCATTTGCACTGCGTTTGTGTCTGCATGCCATACGCATGCAGACGCAAACGCAGCCTAACTAAAAAGATGGTTAACAGCAAGCTTTCAAGACAACTCAGGTCTCTTCTTCAGGCTGATATGGGATATTGTAAAGTCTGGTGGTTAGCAGCACCTACGGGAGAACTGCTGAGCTAGGGAGGAGCAACGGTGCTCCCCTGGGACTGAGAGGTGCCAGACAGAAAGGTGGCCAGCCAGAGCCTTTACTGTGGTCACTGTCGGGACCCAGCAAAATCTGTGCAGCCGCCGGGGACATAGCGTACTGCGTGGTCCAAGTAGTGAACTGCCAGAAGTCGTCAGTTAGGGATCAGAGGGGTGTCATGATGTGCTCCTGAGTTGTCAGCAGTGGAAAGAGAGCTGAGGTACTTTCCTGTAAGCCTGAGGTACCCAGGATGCCAGGTCTTGGCTGAGAAGTGAAGTTGTAGTGCATGTATAGTGCTATAACCAGCAGGAGTGAGGAAAGCTGCTACACGTTGACAGAAAAGAGCCAAGTTCATCACACCATTAGGGGCTGCGACTCTGTGTACTTAATAACTGTGGACAGCTGCAATAGTCACCATCATCCGGTGCCAGGCACAACAGGCAGGTAGGTGGCAACTACTTACCTGTTAGTGCTTAGGCATGGTTTTTTTTTTCTTTCAAAAAACAAAACCCAGATAACCTCTTTAAGCTGAATTTACAGGTAATACCCCAGCTGAGAGGAGCTCAGAGAAAGACTGATGAGAGCTATAACCTTTCACATCAGATGATGTTTGCTGACAGATTCTAACAAACTCACTGTGCAGCCCTATTACATCTATTGTATATCGCTGGAAAACCTTACCCTGTCCATGATCTTGCAATTGTGCAAATATTGCTGATGTAATACACAACAGAATTTACACCTGCATATCCACTACACATACACCCTGTGGGAACATACCTGCTGGTGAGACATGGGCAGACTCATTATCTTGTCTACTGTATAAAAAGCATACAGTGTGGCCAGTGATTGCAGAAATGCAAAAACATGGAATAAGAGCTTGAGATGTGTCTAACAAAGGACACATGAGCTCATGGACAGGAACACCCTTTCCCTATAAGCTCTGAAAGTGAAATACATCAGTGTCTCCTGTGGATGTTGTAAGCCAGTAACAGCTGGACTATAGGGATGGTTGGCCCATGATACTGGACTCATACCAGCATTGCTCTAAGGCTGGGGTCAGACAGCTGTATAACATGGACGACGACCACATTGTAATGCATGGAGTGACCAGCGGCTCCCCTGACCTGAGCATGACAGCTTCATGAATTACTGTGCAGCCATCATGCTCAGGAGAGGGGAGCCGCTGGTCACTCCATGCATTACAATGTGTCATTGTCTGTGTTATACCCTGGTGTAACTGAGGCTTGATAGAAAATTATTAGAAAGCCATGCACAGAATTTTACATTTTCATCATAAATACAACCAGGATAAATCAATGACAAATTCAGGTATCTGACCTGCAACCCAATGGTAAGAAAGGCCAATGGTCATTCCGCAGCATTATTATTATTATTTTTAAATGTCAGCTTCTGCTAAAAACACCCAAGAGGATCGCACAGCAGATGTTAATCATATTGTAGTCCAGCACATCGGCCATCTGTTAGGGGTCTGCAGCTCTCATGCACAAGCTCCACATACACAGAGCATTGAACCAACCATTGCCTCATTCCTGGGGGGTCCCCGGGAAGACGGGATTGTATCTCCACTGCCTGTTGAGCTCTGAAGGGAAACCAAAAACACCACAACTCACATCATCCGACACAAGGAGCCACGGCCACAGTGTGACATAGGAGACTGAGGCCATCATATACTCATGTAATGACCGGTCATTTGCTTTTGCCCATTTTGGATATCACCATTATTAATGTAGCTGAACATATGTCCAGCCTGTCTGGCTGCCACATGCAGTCTTCAGCTTTCCACTGACCCTGCTGGATTTCCTATACTGAGTTGCTCCAAGCAATTCATCCTCGTAACCATTGGTCTGTTAGAAAGAGAGAAAGAATGGCTGAGTGATCAGAATGGCGGCTCGACACACAGAAAACACACCTGCACGTGGCAAGAAGTGAGCATGCCAAAATACTAGACAGCAAGGCAATGGGTGAACTAACTAAACCCCCATGACAGTGTTGTGTCATAATCATGTAATGCCCCATTGTGGTGCCACCTTTGAAGCGAATGACATATATAAAGTATTAGCCATATGTATGTATAGGAGTATTTGTAGAATGGTGTTTGAAGAACTCCTGTCTTTATACCTTTGTCACTTTTTCCTCAATTACAAATCCATAAGCTGCCATAAACTGTGATGAGATAGGGTATAAGGCAGGGGTGTGGAGTAGGAGTCTGAACATTTTGGTGGAGTCGGAGTCAAATTCATGGAAATGCAGGAGTCGGAGGTTGAGCTTACTCACTCCAGAGCCCTGGTATAAGGCACCCGACTGTCTAACGTCCGGTGCGCCCCACACACCGGTGGATAAGGGATCACTCCCAATAGATTAATGGATCATATACTAGGAAAATGGTATTTCTATATTTCTCATACATTAATATGAAGAGTCAGAGTCTGCACCAAACAAGTTAATTGCAAATTGTTCTCCATCTTATGTGATTTATTCTAATATAAGGTCACAGAGTTGGACGTTCATCTTGTGACTTTCGGCACAATGCACATGACACAGGGTGTGCCTCTGCTGATGGTGTGATGGCCAAACAATACTGCATCCTACATCAGATAGAGCCGTAATTGAGTGTAACTAGACAATTATGTTGTGTACGCAGCACAAGTTAGTGAAGCACCAGCACAGCACACAAGTTAATGCAGGCAGAAGACGCGGCACCATGGCGCAGGTTACTGACCCTCAGACTGCTCCGGCTAGTCACAGACATAACATCATCTTCATCAGAAGCCTTCAGAGGATAGAAGGGAAAATGAAATAAGCAAGAGAGATCACAAGCAAAGCAAAGAGACACAGAGGGGGAGCATTTCCTCATGTTTTGTCTTGGTAGCACATCAGGGTCATTACTGATGGATGGTCCCAAATTACCTGAAAAGCCTTAAGGCCTCAGTCAGACGTCCGTTTTGTCACGTACACCTTTAGTCCATAATTTTCAGATAGAACATGCACTGATTATAGTCTGTGGCAGGGTCGGGCAAAGTGCGACCCATGGGTCACATCCTGGCCCTCTGGCTGTTCAGTCCCTCTGGCAGACTGAGACAACCAAAGGGAAGAACAAAGTGGCCTGCGGGCCGCAGCATGCGGCTGCCACCTGGTATCACCGCTATATTCAGTAGCCGTGGATACATTGGTGGGTGAGTATGTGGTGCAGGTTTATTTCATATGTGTATGGGATGATGTTTGCATGTATTTAGGCTATCAGGAACAAACACTGTATAAAAGGGGCTATGTGGAGGCTGATACTGTTTGTAGGGGGCTCATACAGTATATAAAGAGCCTATGTGGGAGGCTCATACTGTATATAGGGTGTTATGTGGAGGCTCATACTGTATATAGGGTGTTATATGGAGGCTCATACTTTATATAGGGAGGCTGTGTGTGGGTCATACGATATAAGGGGGATATGGGAGGGCTCACACTATGTAGGTTTCTGTTATCTGTTAGTGGGCTCATACTGTATATAGGGGGGCTGTGTAAGGGCTCATACTGATAATGGAGTGTCAGCACTTTGTTCATTCTGCTCAATATTAAGTGATACAATTAATATTACTTTAAAACAATAATAATTTGTTATTATTGAGATGAATTAATTTCAGCCTACTGATTCGGCCTCCATGACAGTCACGGCCTCTCTAGTGGGCCCTCAAGAAGATTAAAAGCCTACTCCTGGTGTATGGGGTTATTTACATGATCACTTTTCTTGCAGACCGTGTGTCCGTCCAAATATGACAGATATGTGTCCATTTTTTTTTCAGCATCATGTATGACACGTACCAATACAAGTCTATGATTATGTGAAAATTACCGTCACACATGGATAGCATCAGTTGTATAGTCCATGATTAATACTGCAAGATATAGGAGAAGCTTTGTAATTGATTTTTTTTATATGTGAATATCACCGATGGCAAAAAGTGACACGTTGACCAAACGCTGGTGACATTCATACCATTTTTAATGAACATGAACAAACACCCTGAATGAGGCCTAACTATAATTCAGAGGCTTCACAATACTTAGGAACATTTTCTCCACCATGAATTATGTACTTTTAAGACAAGACAAATAAGCCTAGGTTTCAAGTATTATTTTCAATTACAGTATTTTATTATAACATTGCTTGTAAAAGTAGATTGATAAACCCTTGGAAGAAGTCCATGGATTTAGTCAATGAACGACACCTGTTACAATTATACACAATTATTCCGGTATATCAGATTGATCTGGAAGGTATCCTTACATCACACTGAATGTGACTGACCTGGAGATTCCTCCGCGGTCGGTGCGAGTATCGCTCACTGTCCTCCTGGAAAGGCATTTAGGGAAGAAGAGAAGAACACAAAGCTGCTAAGATCAAGGAACAAAAGCGAGAGATATAAGAGAGCACAGGAAAGAGAGGGAAGGAGGAAACCATGTGTGAGATGGATAAAATACAAAGAAAAGCGTCTGAAAGGGAAACCCCATAGAGGCACATCTAGAAAACGGTCACAGTTTACATACAAGATGCCGTCACACTGTGTGTTGGGATAGCCGATGTGTTACATACATCCATTAGTCCCATTCATTTGACGGTCTACAGAAGTGTAATGTTTCTCCATTCTGGTGGTAAATGTCTGTGTACCTTTCTTACTGCTGTATCAAAAAGAGCAGTTTACTGCACCAGTCAATACTGAGGCAACTAGTGCAGAAAAGGCTACGATATGGCATCGCTTTTTTCCTATATATATTAGCATATAGTTGACAAATGCAAACTGTATACAGTAATTACAGCAGACACTGCAAACCATGCAAAAGCATCCTAAGGCCCTGTTCACATCTGCTGAGGTTTACGTTAGTACAATGGAAGGGCCACAATGACATAACAGGATGTGTCAAATTGTGCCAATGTATCTGTCATTATGATGGGGAACAAAAACAGCTGAAGGCAGAAGTATACATAGCACTTTCTCCCGTTAGACACATTCTAGAAAGTGTAAATAATGGGCACATTTATAAGGTATTAGGCTAAGATTTCTGCTCCCATTCACCAACTGAAGTTTTTTTTTTTTTTTTAAAGGAAAATAACTACTCAAAATGGTGCTGGTCCTGGGGAGGGCGAGTAAAGCCCACCGTCTACATCACTGCCCCCGATGTCTATTATTGTCTGCAGCTTTATGTCACTCTGTCAATTCAGACAGCCTGAATCGCTCAGTGCTGAAGACCAGACAATGGTGGAGACTCAATGCTGGACCTGGGGAGGGTAAGTAAAGCCCATAGTCTCCACTATTGCTCCTGATGTCTGTTACTGTCTGCAGCGTTGATGTCACTTTGATACCTCTGTGGCCAATCAGTGGGCTCAATGACAGAGAGGCTCGTGCTGAGCTCACAGACTGTCTGCAGGACTGTCGATGTGACCTCTGCGCTGCAAACAATAAGATATACCGGATGCCACAGAGACTCCACACTGGACCTGGGAAGGGAGAGTAAAGGACAGTTTGTTTGTTTTAAACTGAATGCAGTTGGGGGACTGGAGTTTTCCAAAATTGCAAAACCCTTTAATAGAACCCAGTATTCATAATATAATGAAATGATAAAATTCACGATTTGTGGGCAATGCAGTGAGTGAGTCTAAGGGCCCTTTCACATCAGCGTTTTTTTAAATTTGCGGCAGATGCGGTGAAAAAACCGCATCTGCCGCAACTGCCGCATAACGGTTCCACTTGCGGCACGGTTGCGGTTTTTTCCATAGGAAGTATAGGGGGACTTGCGGCAGATGCGGCAAGTGCGGTATTGCACTTGCGGCAGGTGCGGCAGAGAAAAAAACCGCGGCTTACTGCGGTTTTTTTCTCTGCCGCACCTGCCGCAAGTGCAATACCGCACTTGCCGCATCTGCCGCAAGTCCCCCTATACTTCCTATGGAAAAAACCGCAACCGTGCCGCAAGTGGAACCGTTATGCGGCAGTTGCGGCAGATGCGGTTTTTTCACCGCATCTGCCGCAAATTTAAAAAAACGCTGATGTGAAAGGGCCCTTAGTCTAGGTTCACATTAGCATTTGTGTCTGGGTAATGAAAAGCATATAGTCACAGGAAAGTCAAAATGGAAAGAACTGGACAGATCAAAGTGGCTCTCTCTAATACAGAAATATCTCCTGGAGATTAACAATAATGATGTGTCTGGAAATCTTCACGCACCATTTAATGTGCAATATACCTGCAGAACAACGTGTAAAAACAAGTATAAAAAAACCAATATACACAAGAGACTAGTGTAAGGATCTGATGGATCTGCGATGTGTAACCTCAGCCGCTGTGTAGGAGGAGGGGAGCACACACCTATCAGACAATGCAGCCAATGGTAGTGACTTACTATTGTGTCTATTACTGTAGTATCAAGTGTGGATTAAAAATGTCCCTCTTTTCCAAGTAATTATAACTTTTTTTAACCCCATGTGCAGGACATTACAGCTTAGCTATCCATGGTTACGACCACTCATATAGTGACAGTTCCTCATGGTCGTAACCATGGATACCTAAATTGTAATGTCCTGCACATGGGGTAAGTGACAGCTAATCAGGAGAACTAGACTACATTTCTAATTGGAGGGATTTACTGATATTATTACACCCACTACATATCGGGATAGGCTCATGGAGATGGGAATACCCTTTTGAATTAAACATGAGATAAGCGACCAAGACATGGGCCGTCCATGTCACACACAGGAGACAAGAATGACATGAATAAGAAGGGAGGGCTCCGCTGAGAAACTCCTACCATCCACTGCTCAATGTCACCCCACTTGGTATCCAAACCATAATATTTCTGAAGGAAGAAGAAAAGAAAAAGGAAGACAGGTTAGACGGACAGAGACGCAGCAGAAAAGATCAAGGCAAATACAACAGTCATCAAAGATAATGTCAGCACAAAGTTGAATAGGTTATCAGCCATATGTGGAATGCCTTATGACAAGTCCAGATGTTTACAGTACATACACATTACACACCCCTGCACCGTCCATACACATTGCACACCCATGCACCGTCCATACACATTACACACCCATGCACCGTCCATGCACATTACACACCTCTGCACAGTACATACACATTACACACCCCTGCACCGTCCATACACATTACACACCCATGCACCGTCCATGCACATTACACACCTCTGCACCGTCCATACACATTACATACAGTACCTCTGCCCCGTACATACACATTATACACCTCTGCACCATAGATACACATAACACACCTCTGCACCGTAGATACACATTACAAACCCCTGCACAGTACATACACATTACACACCCCTGGACCGTACATGCACATTATACACATCAGCACAATACATACAGTGTTGGCCAAAAGTATTGACACCCCTGCAATTCTGTCAGATAATACTTAGTTTCTTCCTGAAAATGATTGGAATCACAAATTCTTTGGTATTATTATCTTCATTTAATTTGTCTTCAATGAAAAAAACACAAAAAGAATTGTCCTAAAGCCAAATTGGATATAGTTCCACACCAAGCATAAAAATGGGGGTGGACAAAAGTATTGGAACTGTTAGAAAAATTATGTGATGCTTCTCTAATTTGTGTAATTAACAGCACCTGTAACTTACCTGTGGCACCTAACAGGTGTTGGCAATAACTAAATCACACTTGCAGCCAGTTGACATGGATTAAAGTTGACTCAACCTATGACCTGTGTCCTTGTGTGTACCACATTGAGCATGGAGAAAAGAAAGAAGACCAAAGAACTGTCTGAGGACTTGAGAAACCAAATTTGAGGAAGCATGAGTAATCTCAAGGCTACAAGTCCATCTCCAAAGACCTGAATGTTCCTATGTCTACCGTGCGCAGTGTCATCAAGAGGTTTAAAGCCCATAGCACTGTGGCTAATCTCCCTAGATGTGGACGGAAAAGAAAAATTGACAAGAGATTTCAATGCAAGATTGTGCGAATGGTGGATAAAGAACCTTGACTAACATCCAAACAAGTTCAAGCTGCCCTGCAGTCCGAGGGTACAACAGTGTCAACCTGTACTATCTGTCGGCGTCTGAATGAAAAGGGACTGTATGGTAGGAGACCCAGGAAGACCCCACTTCTTACCCCGAGACATAAAAAAGCCAGGCTGGAGTTTGCCAAAACTTACCTGAGAAAGCCTAAAACGTTTTGTAAGAATGTTCTCTCTTTTTGGGCAAAGGAATCAACATAGAGTTTACAGGAGAAAAAAAAAAGAGGCATTCAAAGAAAAGAACACGGTCCCTACAGTCAAACATGGCGGAGGTACCCTGATGTTTTGGGGTTGCTTTGCTGCCTCTGACACTGGACTGCTTGACCGTGTGCATGGCATTGTGAAGTCTGAAGACTACCAACATATTTTGCAGCATAATGTAGGGCCCAGTGTGAGAAAGCTGGGTCTCCTTCAGAGGTCATGGGTCTTCCAGCAGGACAATGACCCAAAACACACTTCAAAAAGCACTAGAAAATGGTTTGAGAGAAAGCACTGGAGACTTCTAAGGTGGCCAGCAATGAGTCCAGACCTGAATCCCATAGAACACCTGTGGAGAGATCTAAAAATGGCAGTTTGGAGAAGGCACCCTTCAAATATCAGGGACCTGGAGCAGTTTGCCAAAGAAGAATGGTCTAAAATTCCAGCAGAGCATTGTAAGAAACTCATTGATGGTTACCAGAAGCGGTTGATCGCAGTTATTTTGGCTAAAGGTTGTGCAACCAAGTATTGTGCTGAGGGTGCCAATACTTTTGTCTGGCCCATTTTTAGAGTTTTGTGTGAAATGATCAATGTTTTGCTTTTTGCTTCATTCTCTTATGTTTTTTCATTGAAGACAAATTAAATGAAGATAATAATACCAAAGAATTTGTTGTGATTGCAATCATTTTCAGGAAGAAACTGAGTATTATCTGACAGAATTGCAGGGATGTTAATACTTTTGGCCAACACTGTACATATTACACACCTCTTCAACGTACATACACATTATACACATCTGCACCATACATACACATTACACACATCTGCACCGTAGATACACATTACACACCTCTACACCGTAGATACACATTACACACCTCTGCACCGTAGATACACATTACACACCTCTGCACCGTAGATACACATTACACACCTCTGCACTGTACATGCACATTATACACATCTGCACCATACATACACATTACACACCTCTGCAATGTACATACACATTACACACCTCTGCAATGTACATACACATTACACACCTCTGCAATGTACATACACATTACACACCTCTGCACCGTACACACACATTACATACCTCTGCACCGTAGATACACATTACACAGCTCTGCACTGTACATACACACATTACACACCTCTGCAATGTACATACACATTACACACCTCTGCACCGTACACACACATTACATACCTCTGCACCGTAGATACACATTACACAGCTCTGCACTGTACATACACACATTACACACCTCTGCAATGTACATACACATTACACACCTCTGCACCGTACATACATATTACACACCTCTGCACTGTACATACACACATTACACACCTCTGCAATGTACATACACATTACACACCTCTGCACCGTACATACATATTACACACCTCTGCACTGTACATACACACATTACACACCTCTGCAACGTACATACACATTATACATATCTGCATCTGTCTGCCATTAGCAGCAGTGTATTTAGGACACTTTTGGCACATCATGGGTCGGCAGAGAACATGCATAATTTTATTATTCCCACACTAGTGATAGAAACCACAATTGTATTGTAAACTCCGAATCGCTTGAATGGTCTTATAAAACCAATCAGACTATGCAGAAAATATCCTTTGTGGAGGTAAAAAAATCTCATGAATCATCCCCACTGGCATTGTGACGCACTTGTGGGGAATGTCTGGAATTAAAGAATATTGTGTCCACTCATTCAAGATAGTGATGATTATTTGTCCTGATTGTCAAAAAAATTGACCCCATGGATTGTTTTTTTATTGTAGGACCACATGGGTCAATGTTTGAACCAATAAAGTGTAGAGGACAACAGGTCTAACTCCTTAGAATAAAAGGTGCCTTTAAAGAATATGCACTTTATTACATACACCCTATAAGACAATAAAATCTGCTCATATCTGAACTTGCTATAAAGCTGTGGTTATATAGATGACTCAGTTTATTTACTGCATAGCAGGGAGAGGCCGCCTACCTAGATCTGCGGCAGAACCGGTACAGGGCTCAGTGTCAAACCTCACTTGTGTAATCCTTAGGGCAATCACATCATTATGAATATAGTGTACGTGGTTGCGTTCACTCATTAAAGGGGTTATCCGGGACTTTGCTTATTTTCTGCTATGGGGTGAAGATCTTACAGGCAAGTAGTTGTTAATTACTTGCCTGTTCTGCCCAGCATCGATGGTTTCTCAGAGAAGTCACAAACTGCTCCTGTCGGCGATTCTGCTGCTTCATTTGACCTCACATCAAGAAAGCAGCACTTCTTTTGGGTTGTTCTGTCAACATCATGCTGATTGACAGCTGACTCCCCGCAGTTGGGCAGCAGGGAGCCAGCTGTCAGCACAGCATCGGTAGTGGCACCACACTGGCAGAGTGTAAGAAGAAGCCATTCCTTCGATATATCACAAGTAGCTGCAGGGATCACTGCCAGGCAGAATAGGTAGGTAGTTAACAACTACCTGTATGTAAATACTTTTCTCTATAGGGAAAAATAAGCGTAGTACCGGATAATCCCTTTAAAGTGTAGTCACCTTCTGTGTATGTAAAAGGCAACTGTACAGACCCTGTAAGAAAGTACACGTGTCATCGTTATAGATCCATGTACACACCTTGTGCTGCTGTCCGATGCCTCTAGGAGAGGATACAGAATGTGATCGAGACAAGTTAAAAGGGAACGTGTCTGCAGGATTTCACCCCTCCAAATTATTTAGATGTGCATATAACCATTACATGGCTAGTCTGTTCCCCCATTGCAGAGAAATGAGCATTTGAATTGATATACAAATGAGGCAGAAGAACTATGATGGATCTGAAGCCTCTGTCACTCCAGCTCTATGCAGGAGGTGGAGCTGGGTGGGGAGCAAAGCTGGAGTGACAGCGGTTTTAGATCTACAAATAGCACTTCAGCCAACATTTGCACATGAATTTAAATGGCGATTTCTCGGAAACGGAGGAAGGCATTGGCTATTCCACAGAATTGCTGGAATTGTCTTTTAAAGAGCTACATGGGCAAATAAAATCGTTTAGGTGCAAAATCCTGCTGACATATTCCCTTTAACCTGCCAAAAAAAAGTCTATAAAAGAAAGGTAGAGGCACAGGGCACCATCAGAG
Organism: Allobates femoralis; assembly: GCA_033576535.1. NCBI lineage: Eukaryota > Metazoa > Chordata > Amphibia > Anura > Aromobatidae > Allobates > Allobates femoralis. The sequence goes on along the minus strand of JARQOC010000011.1, from coordinate 63,001,805 downwards.
AGGACCCCGATATTGGTAATGTATCCAAACCACTCCATTTTACTGAACCAAACTCAGGTAACCATAAAGGTCAAGGTGATGTGAATAAGGTTTAGTAGAATTACAGGGGTCCCGGCACTGCAGCTGTGACACAGGCGCTTACATATAGTCTTTGGCTGATTTCATACAGAAAAAATTTGCCCTGTCTGGTTACAAAGGTCCAAACCAGCTAGCTAAAACAATATTAACAAAAAATAAGAGTGACATGCAGATATGTGAGGAAAAGACCATGCAGGGAATTGCACACAATAACACAATGACATTACCTTCTGAACCTGGTAAATCTGTACAGAAACAAAGAGAAAGCGGCCATCAGAAAAGAGAAGAATAAGAGCAAGCAGATAGAACAGCGAGAAGACAAAAGGCTGGTGTGGCGATAAGACCTGTCCTTACATTACAGCTTAGCTGATCATTCACACAACGTCACAGCAGAGGAGCTTAAACATCACACCAACAGTGAAGTCAATAAGAAGATAACAAGATTTCTTAGTGTCATATAAAGTCACAATCTTCCATAAACCGATCCCCTTGTGTGAAGCAATGTAGTATATGTCACATCTTTATACAGTAAAGCTTCTCCTTGAAGATTGGCTAGGAACTCTGTACAGAGAAGCCGAGACATTTCTATATATAAGCCAAAGTCAGGGCGAGGTGAGCAGCCTAAGCCTCACACACTTAGGATTGGCAGCATCCGGAGTACAATTTAGGTCAGGCTGGCACGTGACAAACCTAGAATACACCACGTCTGGGATTTACGGAGAGGCACAAAGGCTGCGCTCAAAACTCCTCTGACAAGTAACCAAAGTTTGGCCATAAGAGCAATACTGGAGGCTCTGCCGGATTGCCCATTTCCGGCTTTGCAGTAAATTTGTTTACAAAGCTTCTGTTCACAATGAGAAAATACTTAGCAGGGTAGGTAATAAGTGTCTCATGATCCAAGAAAAAGTACAAATGTTCAGATTGTAACTGCAGAATGTATCATTATAGGAAAACCGTACAGACTGGTCATAAGAGGCCCCATAATACAATACTGCTCACACGGAGGATTATTATCACAGACCGGTTTCTGCATTTAAAGTGAACCCGTCACCAGATTAGGGTGTGTGAAACTAAAAACTCCACCTTCAGCAGCACTTATGCTGCACTTTTAAGAAGGTGTCTAATATGCTCTGGCACCTCCTGTACATCTAAAAAATAATTATTAAAAACTTCCTGCCCTGTAGTAAAATTACCTGTTTCTGGTCCGATGGGTTTGATTGCAGCTCAGTTCATCTAGCCTCTCCTCGGCATCACACAGCCTCTTCTTCTAAATGACATCCGAATCACTCAAGTCACTGTGCACTTGCGCAGAGACCTTAGCAGTTCACACACATGCAGAACAGTTTTAGGCCCTGTCCGCAGTAAGGCAGAGCACAGTGTGCAGGCGACATCCTGAGAAGCCTCTGCGCAGGCGTGCGATTCGGATGTCATTTAGAAGAAGAGGCGGGACGGACGGCGAGGAGAGGCGGGACGGACGGCGAGGAGAGGCGGGAGAGGCGGGACGGACGGCGAGGAGAGGCGGGACGGACGGCGAGGAGAGGCGGGACGGACGGCGAGGAGAGGCGGGACGGACGGCGAGGAGAGGCGGGACGGACGGCGAGGAGAGGCGGGACGGACGGCGAGGAGAGGCGGGACGGACGGCGAGGAAAGGCGGGACGGACGGCGAGGAGAGGCGGGACGTACCGAGCTACAATCAAGTGCATCAGACCAGAAACAGTTAATTATAATACAGTGCAGAAAGTTTTCAAAACGTATTTATTAGGTGTACAGGAGGAGTCAGAGCATTATAGCCACCTTCTTAGAATGCAGTATAGACGCTGGTGAAGGTGGTGTTATTAGTTTCACACATCCAAATCTGGTGACAGGTTCACTTTAAGTCATAGTAATAGAGCAATTCTTGATCAGACAGGAGATAAAGAAGTATGCTGAGAGTTACCTGTCCAGCTGTGGACAAAGGGATTCGACTAATGACTTAAAGGGAACCTGTCATGTTCTTTTTTTTTATTTAAACCGCCCCAATGTTATTTAGATCATGCACTGTGCATCACTAACCTGGTTTAAAAAAAATACATGTATTTAGCTTAAAAAAAGCACTTTAGATCCTTAGCTGTTTGGATTAAGTACAAATATTCATGGGGTGGGTACTTCAGCTGGAATCAAGTCACATCAATCCACTTCTGTTATGCAGTTTTTTACATATAGTAACGCCCCCCCCCCTGCACTGTAATATATTGACATTGATCACTGAAGGTCCTCTGGTGGTAAAGGACCTATGGTAATGTCACAACCATGTGACCGTAATGAGCTGAGCTAAGCAGGCATAATGTAAAAGACCCTGTGGGTTTAGCACTGCCCATTACGGTCACATGACATCACCACAGGTCCTGCAGTGATGTCAGTCAATTACAATGCAGGGGGCATGACGAAATTTAAAAAATATCATTAACTTGAGTGACAATAAACAAAAGCGCCTCCCCTATGACTGAAGCCAGGTATGTGCCTGCAGTCACCACAGAATACAAAGTCTTCTTTAAAGATAAATATGTAGAATTATTTAGAAAACCATCTTAGTGATGCACATTACATCAATTAAATCACATTAATACGGTGTAATATCACAAAACAGCACGACAGGCTCCCTATAAGATGATCTGCATGGGAGGAGTTCTCAGATGAAAAATCACAAATTCTGTATGGCGAGTCCCTGCTCCCATCACACTAATCACCTCAATGTGATGTATATACAGGAAAAGTCTTCTGACACATACCGCTGGCAAACGTCTGCAGATACTAATACTGCTGGTATAAGCCATGCTATGCAGATGCATGCTTGACAAGAAAGGAACAATCCCAGATCCCCAACAAAACACGCTCAAAAAGATTAGAGCCCGCATTCGGTTGAGTAGATTGCCTTTATGCTGCTATAGCCAATGCAGAAATCCAGGAACCAAGCCAGGCAATCTCCTTCAAAAAGTTACTACATTGATAACACTGGGGAACACCATTTTTTAGGAGTTAGGTCTGACAACTGTTCTTAATTAATTTTTGGGTGCTGAATCCAGAAATGATCTCAGTTTTTCTCTATCACGTCAAGTTTTTGAACTATAGGATTTTTGTCTTCTCAAAAATATGTAAACTACTGTACTTAAAAAGTGTTTGTTTTAAATAGTACAAATATGAACAAAAAATGAAATATATAAGAAATAGGCATGACAAATATGTTTTTTAACGCTATCATGTTTTTTACAAAGGATATATTTATATATTGTAATCAGATAACAAGTCTTATTACAGATATCAGTGCAATTGTGCTTCTCTGGCAGGTAAGTTGTGGAGGAAAAACTTGACGTGCTAGAAAAAAACGGACTACATTTTTGGAATCAGCATGCCAATTTTAGTGTAAATCAGCTCAAAAACCTAACTCAACAGAACATTTTTTTCAAATTGTTCCCCAGTGTAATTGATATCAATTGTACACAAAAAAAACCAAAAACTTTCATGTGATGTTTTGGCCACACAGGGCCTTTAACATGCCATTATAAAATATGTACAATGGCTTGATAAAGGCCCTGTGTGGCCGAAACGTCACATTTTAGTTTTTTTGTGTACAATGATATCAAAGAAACTTTGGAAAAGGATCGTCTGGTGCCTTGGTTCCTGGATTTCTATATTATTACAACTTTGTGCAGTGTTTTACCCAGTCTGCATGGACTACGGAGTGGTGCACTGGATATCCCTTTTACAAATACAACCGATACAGAAGTGAGAAGACCCTACAAAAGGCGATCCACTGAAACTGGATGCTAGCGCTACTCTTCTGCATACTGCATAGAAAACCCCACTCAAAATGTATCTTTTTACTGCCTTATTCCACGATTTAGCTGTAATTTTGCACCAATAATCCATGAATTGAGTATGCGACACAAGTGTTTGAAATGACACGCAGTGCACACACAAGTATGCAAGAGACAGTTACTTTTGGACGGCACTGGGGACTCTATTGAACAGAACTAAATATTCCGCAATATACGAGCCTGGGTTAATCTTGCGTCTGGCAGCTGTGTTATTTTATACATTAATATTTGGGTGTCAGGAGATGATGCCAGAAGAGGTCGCTCTCTGATGGTTGTTTGTGTGTTTGTCAGACTGCTGTGGCTGCAAGTATGGAAATTACAAAAGGACAAGCCCCACAAGGCCCTATACACATTAGATCATCGTCACCCAAACCACCGATTTCATTGGGATCACCCAATCATATAGTGATAATGTGCATGGTGGACTCTTACCTTTCCACCAACAGATGGGCATCTTTGCATTTCTTGTAGTCAAGACTATTTATTCCCCAATCTTAAATGGACCTAACCGTTAAGGACTGAAAGCCTCGTATACAAAAGGTAGGCCCATATGGAGCAAAGGTCTGTAGTAATCAATGCATTTCAATCGGTTTGTTGAGTTTGTTTTCAGCTTGGTGCCTTCACTTCAGTGTTAAGAGCCTGATAGAATTTCTAGTTGACTTATGTCAGTGGCCACATTTCATTTAATGCTCAATGTCACTTACAAATAGAGGCAGAGGACCACTTCATAGGAGACATGTCAGCACAAAGCAGGCACAGTCCAGTATTAGCCAACAACTTCTTGAAGAAGCATTGAAATATCTGAAGACGTACGGTATTTGGAAGTGTTTTAGAAGATTTTAGCACGGCTGTAATAATAAAGACGTGCAGCCTATCCTGGACATTAACAACCCTTATACAGTGCCTGGGAAATGGCAGAAAACATGGCAGCTATTTCTTGTTCCGGTCAGGCACAATGGATGACATGTATGTGCCCTTCCTGCGCTGGCCCGTCAGCCATAGATATACAAAAGAAAAGCCACATCCAGCCGTATTCTGTCAACACAGGAATATGTCTAGAGTTACCACTTCATCCCAAAACTGATCCTATAAGGAAGCACGGGGTATGTTCCCGCAACGGAAGGAAGGAAAAACTGAATGTATGTACATATGTGAAGGAGGCCTGAGTGTTTCTATCAGTATTCCTACATGAGGCCTTACATTGCTGCTGAATCATAAGTACTGCAGGCTCACGTGGTTGACGTAGAACATTTACGACCATGGGCAGCAAAAGAGTTAAAACAATAAAGAGTCAATATGTTATGGGCAATGAGGAATGTGCTGTGTGTGTCACAGAAAACTATTTTAATTTATTGAGCAATAAGGGACAGTGTGACATCTCCTTTTATACAAGATATCGAATGGCCAAATGAGTGTCACCCCCATACTGTCTACATAGGCTAAAACACCTACATTATAGAAGGCTGAGCATGCCCCATACTATCTACACAGGCTAAAACACCTACGTTATAGAAGGCTGAGCATGCACTGTCACAAGACAAACGGGCGCGTTATCCTCCCCCAGCTGCTCCCCAAAAACTAAAGAATTGTCTGACATTGATGTATCGTGTATGGCCATCATTAGAAAAAAAAATAGGGAAAAAACACTACAAAAAATAAAACAGTGGATGAACTGTAAGAAAAAAAATGAAAAATAAAAGGGACACTGAATATACAAGCAAATACTAATATATACAGGTCCTAACAATGACATACCTATAAATCCTACATGCATAGAAAATGCAAAAAAAAAAAGTCTGTGTGAGAGAGAGAGATGAAATGAACTATATTCAATTATAAAGAGTAAATATGACATTGAAAACAGTGAGTCACTCAATGCAATGCCAGCACAGAGCAGAGATGATTAGGATATAATGACAGTTAAAATGTATGAAAGTATTCATAATATACAGCTTAGGCCCGTTTCACATCAGCATTTTCGCTGAATTGCGGCCGATCTGGCAGAATTACTGCATCTGACACCTAACAGCCGCACTTGTGGTACACTTGTGGCAAGCCCCCAGTCATTCTCTATGGGGCTTGCAGCGATCCGTATTGCTGCGATCCGGCACTTGCGAACGCGCAAAATGACCGCAGTTTGTTTCGCAGTCGCAACTGCTAGTTTTGCCGGATTGCAGCAATACCGCACTTGCCGCAAGCCCCATAGAGAATGAATGGGGGCTTCCCACAAGTGTACCACAAGATGGCCGTTAGGCGGCAGATGCAGTATTTCTACCGGATCCAGACAGAAATGCTGATGTGAAAGGGGCATAAGACATCTATATGAATATGTGATAGAGTCTTCAGTACAGCAACCAAAGCAGAGAGCATACTTCCCATATGGCAGAAAATATACTACACTGGGAAATATTTACCTATTATCTGTCTCCTGGAAGAAGGCATTGCCCTCCGGGGAGGGTGCCATGCCAGCAGTCAGACAGCTTATAGGTAAATATTTACTACTGGAGTACATTTCCTGCAGTATAGGATACTATGATTCATTTTCATTATCTTCATTTCCTCCATCTTTTCCGCTGTGTATCACCAACACATTGAGTCACTCATGTTAACATTTTTGAACATATATTTTCTTTACTAGATGGGAGCCCAATGTTGTTGCATAGGGAGAACAGTGACATCACGATGGGGCGGGCTCTGTGGCAGCCTAGAGCAGCGGTGGCGTTCTTTGTTTGGAGGGCAGTGAGGTGTTGATGGGGTGGGCTCTGTGGCGGGCTTGTGCAGTAGTGGCATTCTTTGTTTTGAGGGCAGTGAGGTGTTGATGGGGCAGGCTCTATGGTGGGCTCGTGCAGTGGTGGTGTTCTTTGTTTTGAGGGCACTGAGGTGTTGATGGGGCAGGCTCTATGGTGGGCTCGTGCAGTGGTGGTGTTTTGTTTTGAGGGCAGTGAGGTGTTGATGGGGCAGGCTCTATGGTGGGCTCGTGCAGTGGTGGTGTTCTTTGTTTTGAGGGCAGTGAGGTGACGATGGGGTGGGCTCTGTGGCGGGCTTGTGCACTGTTGGCCTTCTTTGTTTGGAGGGTGGTGAGATGACGATGGGAGCGAGCATGTGACTCATGCCGCCATGTTTGTTCACCCTGTCATACACAGCAGCGAACTGAGTGTACAAGCATGGCGAATGCATGCGTATTTACAATGGGTGTTGATGTCACGAAAGGGACTGGCTCAGAGGCGGCCTTATTATGGGGTGGGGTGGCACAGCAACACCGGCGGCGGCCAGCAGCAGCATGCGGCACCATTGACTGTATTGCACAGTGTGCCCCTTTGACTGCGCAGTCCCACCATCTTGACACAACCATCACTTGGGTGTGCCAATATGGTGGCCGTGACTTTTTTTTTTTTCATTTCAGGTGGCCAATCAGGTAATGCTTTGTCAGAGACATTATGTAAGTACACAACTGAATAAGGTTTATTAGTTTTAGATTTTTCTTACATTAGCTTTATTTGCATTTTTCACATGTATAGGATTTATAGGTAATTTGCCTGATCATAATAATTAGTATTGTATGCTGTTGGACATATGGGGATATTAGAACATATAAACTTATTCTCTGTGTCGGTCACCATTGTATGTGCTCTACATATATCCATAACACATGTAGCCTAATATCAGCACACATCCTCTACTACAGGGGTTTGGGAAACTGAACGCACATCATACAGCCAAGGACAGTAATGTCTGCAGCAATGCTGATTCATGATATAGTTGGAGAATATGACAGCATACCCTGATCACACAGAACATGACAGGTGTAACATGTGGCCTCTGTAGTTTGCAGTTTCCAATGCTCCTTATTAGCCTCAGCCCCATCATGGTTTGTGATTAGGAGATCATTACCTCTTTCTGCTGTCTCTCCAATTCCTTCATACGAATCTCTCGGGCTTCAGCTCGCGCCGCTCGCTTGGCCGCCAACCGCGCCTCCGCCTGTCAAATCATAAACATAAGAAAACTTAATACATATGCTACACAATAATACTTCATATAGCTTCCATTGAAGAATATGTAATACAAATAAAATATGTAGTAACAGCAATTAGTCCTCTGCTCACTTCAATTCTCCTATCAGATCTTGTCCTACATTATCTACATTATTATATACACATAAAACCATCATTACATCACATAACACTGCTATAACAAGACCATACACAAAGCACTAATGTCTGAGAGTAAAGCATCAAAATAAAGGGAACAAGATACATTAAAAGTGAGGATATTTCGTATATGATCTATTCTAAGCCAAGACACAGCAATACTTGTGTTTAGAAATGTGGTAATGAGCCGTTATCTTGTGCGGAGACTGTTTATAGCTGGTCAGGCCTCTGTTTTTCGCAAGAATGATATAGTCCAGATGCTGAGTAAAGACGTATTCACATTTGCCATACTGAATGCATTTTTGCTACAATTGAGGTTTATGTAATTACAGGATCAGAAAAAAATGCAGGAAAATTGCAACTAAAATGGCATGTGTGAACACCACTATGGAATGAATCCCCCCCAACAAAAAAATAACCAGAAAAACACACCGGCAACCTGAGGAAGGACTCCAATAAGCAGCAGCGGTGTACCTAGAAATCATGGGGCCCCATAGCAGAGGTTCTACATGGGCCCCCTGCCCCCCCAAATAAAAAATACATAAAATAATAATAGTCAGCAGGGTCACAAGAGCACGTCTCACAAGTTTGCAAGCCTTACAAAGGAATATCCTTTTGTTTGAAGTTTCTTTCATTGCCCCCATGAAGTGTGACCCTACATTCTCCCTGGCCAAGTATGGTGACCATAAAACAGTATGATGCCCCAACTATGACTCCCACACAGCCCTCCATACAATATAATGGCCTCAACACAACATGATGGCCCCAACACAACCCTCCACACTGCAACATGGCCCCAACACAACCCTCCACACTGCAACATGGCCCCAACACAACCCTCCACACTGCAACATGGCCCCAACACAACCCTCTACACTGCAACATGGCCCCAACACAACCCTCCACACTGTATAGTGTCCCCAACACAACCCTCCACACTGTATGGTGTCCCCAACACAACCCTCCACACTGTATGGTGGCCCCAACACAACCCTCCACACTGTATGGTGGCCCCAACACAACCCTCTACACTGCAACATGGCCCCAACACAACCCTCCACACTGTATAGTGTCCCCAACACAACCCTCCACACTGTATGGTGTCCCCAACACAACCCTCCACACTGTATGGTGTCCCCAACACAACCCTCCACACTGTATGGTGTCCCCAACACAACCCTCCACACTGCAACATGGCCCCAACACAACCCTCCACACTGCAACATGGCCCCAACACAACCCTCCACACTGCAACATGGCCCCAACACAACCCTCCACACTGTATGGTGTCCCCAACACAACCCTCCACACTGTATGGTGTCCCCAACACAACCCTCCACACTGTATGGTGTCCCCAACACAACCCTCCACACTGTATGGTGTCCCCAACACAACCCTCCACACTGTATGGTGTCCCCAACACAACCTCCACAAGTATGGTGTCCCCAACACAACCCTCCACACTGTATGGTGGCCCCAACACAACCCTCCACACTGTATGGTGGCCCCAACACAACCCTCCACACTGTATGGTGGCCCCAACACAACCCTCCACACTGTATGGTGGCCCCAACACACCCTCCACACTGCACATGGCCCAACACACCTCACCTGCAACATGGCCCCAACACAACCCTCCACACTGCAACATGGCCCCAACACAACCCTCCACACTGCAACATGGCCCCAACACAACCCTCCACACTGTATGGTGGCCCCAACACAACCCTCCACACTGCAACATGGCCCCAACACAACCCTCCACATAGTATGATGGCATGTACACAGTATAATTGCCCCCAATAGCGCTCCAAACAATATAATGCTCCCCCACACACGCAGACCTCCAAACAGCATAATCCCACATATCAGCTGCCATCTATTAGTTAAAAAACAATCAATAGTTCTCCAAAAAGCTTCAATGTAAGGATAGGGAAACAGTAGGGTAAATCATATCCCTGGACTCCTCCTCAGAACACAGCAATATTATATTGCCATGTATTAGGGCACTTTGTGGAACCTTGAAACACGCTGACTAATAAATCAATATTGTATTTACCCTTTGATGTCTGGTGGAATACGGCAGTGCGGTTCTTAACCCTTCATCCCTACTTTAATTTTCTGACATAATGACCTCTGGGTTTTCATTGGCTGTAAGCCATAATCATCAACATTAACAGAAAAAAACACTTGAAATAGATCACTGTTTGTAACGACTCTATATAATATATGTGATTCACTTTATGTAATGAATTACTGAAAAAACTTACCGTATCTTTTTGATGAGATTGTAATTCATTGAGATGCTCCTGTATGTATGATAGGAGTACACCGTGGTAGAAATCTGACCAACAAGTTTTACAATTGCAGATTCCCAATGCCAAACCTATCATCACACGGTCCTGAGGATGCCTATTGGACTATTACAGCCATGTGCGATCAAGCATATTTCTCCCAAAAAGGCGGCAAACTAATAAACCTGACCTGACCATACGTACTTGATCATTGATGGGTGAGGGCGTTTTCACATATATGCTCATTTTTTTTGGTATTCGGCCAGATCAGGCGAAAACCACAACTGACCGGATAACATTTTTGGCCTTAAACTGAATGACACCATATCGGTATTATACTGGATCTGTATGCCGGTTCCGTTCTAATACCGATACGCTCTCATACAGCTGCATCCGGTATTGTCCGGATCCATTTGCAGTTTTAGGTGTGTACTGAACACCTGAGTGTTCGGCATAGACCCCCCCTGATGAGACTAGGACGTGCTCACATACCGCAGACATGGAGGTTTTTATAAGTGTTGTCTGTATGGAGCAATAACAGCCTGAGGGTCTGTGTGCTGTCAGAGAAAGTGGATAGCAGGATGAGGCACACGGATGTGTGAATAAAGCTTTACAGGGAGGGATGGTCCCACGAGGAAAGTATGACATTTAGATCAGGCTGCAAAATCAGGGTGTCTGAAAATAAATTACAGTAACCACTAACATATGGAAAAATAAAAATCATCCTATCTACGTCAATGGTGTCTATAGCCTTTAATGAATACAGATCAGCCAATACATTGCAGAATTTGCCCAAAATTGTCTGGTTCTAACTTGTGCTGACAACACAGCTGTAATCTGTCAAGATATGGATCCTACAAGATCTTTGAAGGTGTCCTGTGCCATCTGTTCCTGCAAGTCCATGGATCAAACTTGGAATGCCGTTTTGGTAGCTGGTACAAAAAATGGAAGCCAGAACCAAGAAGACCTTCACCAACAGAGCATCAGATTACACCAACAGAGCATCAGATTACACCAACAGAGCATCAGATTACACCAACAGAGCATCGGATTACACCAACAGAGCATCGGATTACACCAACAGAGCATCGGATTACACCAACAGTGCATCGGATTACACCAACAGAGCATCGGATTACACCAACAGAGCATCGGATTACACCAACAGAGCATCGGATTACACCAACAGAGCATCGGATTACACCAACAGTGCATCGGATTACACCAACAGTGCATCGGATTACACCAACAGTGCATCACATTACTTCTGTTAGCTTGTCTTCGAGCCAAAGTGCAATTTGGTGCCCCTGTGACTAGGCGTCACAGGCTAGTATTGCACTTAATAATATGTGTTAACCCTGTCAAGTTGCCAGATCAAGGTTCACTTTATGGAGTCTATTTTTACACCCACCTAGGACCACACCATTTAGAATAAAAGGGATGGGGCGATAATTTAGTAGGTCCCACACAAGGGAGGGTGGTGGAGCCTAGGATAGAGTAGTGGGAGGGAAAGTTACAGTTTAGACAGTTAGTGCTGGGAAGGCAGTCGGTGAGGACTAGCCTGACAGCAACTCTGCTGTGTGAGGAACCCCAACCTTCACGGGGGAAACCAGGACAGAGGGCAACGGGCCAGCACTGGTTGAAGCCGGCTGGTCGTGTTGAGGGAACGCCAGCAACGCAGGAAGCCGAGGTAGATACAAGTTCAGCTCTATCTGCAGACTGACGAGCTGCAGGCCCAGAGAAACCGGGTTGCTGACAGCACCACAAGGTTCCTCACCCCTCAGGACCACATTAGATCCAAGATCACAGGAGTAACGGCCCAAGTACCAGTGGCGGGGGTAGTAGAAACCCTGACTGAACCAGTGAAGGACACCCGTGCTCCACCGTGGGAGATCAAGGGACTGGCGGGGGAGCTCTGCAAGGGTGGTAGAAGTTAAGAAGAATAAGTTTAACCCAGAAAGCCATAGAAGTAAGAATATCTAGAGACTCCATAATGGGAAACCTGGAACCGGTGACAGGCCACCGGTAAACCAGACTGTACCGTATACCATCATCATCTGCCGGTACCTATTAAAGTGGAGTAAAGTTGAATTGGACTCAGTTAGCCTTATTGCAGTGCCCGGAGGGCTCAGCACCATCAGCAGCTCAGCAGAGGGGTAAGAACTGCAACACCAATCCTCACCACTACTGCCCTCCCTCACCATCTTTCTTCACCGCTGCCCTGAGGTAATAGCTCCATCTGTAGGGAGCTTTCCCACACTCTGCTGCACCCACCATCACCTCAGCAGCAGGCTTGCAGCGCCGGTACCCATATTACCGGGAACTGCAGGTGGCGTCACGATTCCCTGTAATACTCCCTTCTACCTCACCAATATCTACTCAAATGATCACCAGGGCATGGAACCAGGATCCCGACCACCTGTGATTCCCCCATGCAAGCTGCCATCAGTCCCGGTGTCCGAGTAACCCTAGCCCTGGCCGCATCAGCAACATGGCGTCATTTTTTCTCCAAATAAAGGTTGCAAATGCACCCAACAATCCACATAATATAATAATGTGATGAAAGAAAGCGCAATTCACTTTCCAGGATCCCTTCCTCTATGGTAAAGCTCTGAAGCTCTTGTGACCATTGTGGGTGCTTGAAGTGGAGGAGAGGCATCAACACTGTCATGCTGGAGCTTATGGTTTCCCAGCGTGCAACGCAACACAAGGGTTACAGCTAGGATGGTATGGAAGGAAGGCTGTGGCAATACTGGGAGGGTAGAGGGGTCACCTCCAGACACTCACCTGTGTTTGCACCCTAAACTCCCTATCGCCCTTATACGAGTCATGCCACCCATGTCGCCATCACACTCCTAGGCCCTTGCTTGTCCTGGACTCACCCTGGTTAGTGTGTAGGCCAGTGAGGACACTTGACTCACCACTGCAGTACTACAACACAAGGTATAAGAGACAGAGGGAAAATAGACAGTAAAAAGGATAAACTCCAAAACTCCACAATTGCAGCAAAACACCACAGCTGCAATCATCATGACTTCAGGATCTTTCAGAGACTGACTCCTTCCAAAGTGGTGGGCATAGAAAGAGAATCTATCACCAGCATCAAATGGTAAAACATGTGACTCTTTATAGTGGAAGGGAGTGGTCACCTAAAATCTGCACCTCTGAGATTAAGGTTTACAAAGAGCAACCAGATAACAAAGAGTCCTTAAACCCTGCAGCACCAAAAGAAAGTATATATATTGAAATACAAGTTAAAGGGGTTGTCCGGGTTCGTCACATAATCTCAGTGCATATCCAGGCTGCCTAATGCTGACAATGTGTAATGTACTATGTGTCAGCTTTCTGCAGGGTTTCATAGATAACACTTGTTTTGCGTCTGAACAGAACGACCAGGGGGGGTGTTCTGTCATGATAATGAACACTGGTCGTTTCCACCTACTCTACCCCATCCCCTCCCCCATAGCAACATCCCCGCCCTCCCCATCTACATGACTCAGCCTCTCCACAGGAAGAAATCCTCCTCTAGCAGCCATCCGTGTGATCAGAGCTGCCCGGTGTCTCTGCTCCTCCCCCGGCCACACACAGTGATGTATGGAGAGTCTGCACTGAAGAGACAATGTGCTGCACTCAGGGGGGGCCGCTCCGGGATTACAGTGTGTCCCGGGCTGTGATCAGGAGCAGTGAAGGAGAATGTACAGTGTGCAGACACCAGTGATGTATGGAAAGTCTGCACTGAAGAGACAATGTGCTGCACTCAGGGGGGGCCGCTCCGGGATTACAATGAATAGCTCCCTGTTATCAGTGATTCCTTCCCTGCACTGTCTCGGGCTGTCAGTGATTCTTCCCTCATTGTCCTGTGATCAGGAGCAGGGAAGGAGAATGTACTCTGTGCAGACACGAGTGATGGGGGGCTGAAGCTTCTAATCTACACAAGGGACAGCAGACACTGAGGTAATCTGTGACACACAGTGTAACAAAACCTCTGCTGTGTGAATGACATCTCTGTGTCACTGATGTCTTCGCACAGCAGATGAGCTGGTGCATTGTATCAGGGTGAAGGATGGACAGCACTGTGTCTCTAATGACACAAATACTGACTGAAGCAGCCTGTCCACTCAGTAACTGCAGCAGTGTGAAGTGTTGGGGGGTGTATGTATGGAGAGATAGATGATACTAAGGATTTTGATATTGTTGAGGAGTCCTTGCTTCCGTCGCCCCATCAGTCCGCCCGTCCTTCCTTCTTTCTTTCCTTCCTTCCATCCATCCTTCCTCCCGTTCATCCTTCTGTCCTTCTTTCAGTCCGTCTTTCGTCCTTTCTTTCCATCCATCTGACCGTCCTTCCTTCTTTCCATCCGTCCTTCCCTCCTTCCTTTTTTCCGTCCGTCCTTCTTTCTGTCCTTCCTTCTTTCCATCCTTCCATCTGTCCTTCTTTACGTCGTCCTTTCTTTCCATCTGTCCTTCCTTCTTTCCGTCCATCTATCCGTCTGTCCTTTCCGTCCTTCCTTCTTTACGTCCTTCCTTCCGTCCATCTATCTGTCTGTCCTCTCCGTCCCTCCTTCTTTCCGTCAATCCGTTCTTCCTTCTTTCCGTCCTTCCTTCCATCCGTCCGTCGCCCCATCAGTCCGTCTGTCCTTCCTTCCATCCTTCTTTCCATCCTTCCTTGCGTCCTTCTTTCTGTCCATCCTTCCTTCTTTCCATCCTTCCTTATTTCCGACCGTCCTTCCTTCTTTCCGACCGTCCGTGCCGTTCTTCCTTCTTTCTGTCCTTCCTTCTTTCCGTCTGTCCATCAGTCGTTCCTACTTTCTGTCCTTCCTTCTTTTTGTCCGTCCTTCCGTCCTTTCTTCCTTCTGTCAGTCTGTCCTTTCTTCTTTCCGTCTTCCTTCTTTCCATCCGTCCGTCCTTCCTTCTTCCCGTCCGTCCTTCCTTCTTCCCGTCCGTCCATCCTTCTTCCCGTCCGTCCATCCTTCTTCCCGTCCGTCCATCCTTCTTCCCGTCCGTCCATCCTTCTTTCCGTCCGTCCTTCCTTCTTTCCGTCCGTCCTTCCTTCTTTCCGTCCTTATTTCTTTCCGTCCATCCTTTATTCTTTCCGTCCATCCATCCGTCCTTCCTTCTTTCCGTCCATCCTTCAGTCTTTCCATCCGTCCATCCGTTCTTCCCCTCAAGCCTGTATTTTCCCTTCACCCCTGGGTGATTTCCTGTTTTCCTTCCTCTTCTTCCATAACTTTTCTATTTTTCCGTCAATACAGACATATGAAGCTTCTTGTTGTTTTTTGCAGGACGAGTTGTACTTTTGAATGACGACATTTATTTAAAAATTGCAAAAAAATAGTGCAATTATACATTTGTTTTTTGGGTTTTTTATTCACCATGTTCACTATATGGTGACACTGAGGTGTCGGTATGATGTCTGGGGTCAGTACTATATGGTAACACTGACATGTCGGTATGATGTCTGGGGTCAGTACTATATGGTAACACTGACGTGTCGGTATGATGTCGGGTCAGTACTATATGGTAACACTGAGGTGTCGGTACGATATCTGGGGTCAGTACTATATGGTAACACTGAGGTGTCTGTCTAATGTCTGGGGTCAGTACTCTATGGTATCAATGACGTGTTGGTATGATATCTGGGGTCAGTACTATATGGTAACACTGAGGTGTCGGTATGATGTCTGGGGTCAATACTATATGGTAACACTGATGTGTCGGTATGATGTCTGGGGTCAGTACTATATGGTGACACTGATGTGTCGGTACGATATCTGGGGTCAGTACTATATGGTAACACTGAGGTGTCGGTATGATGTCTGGGGTCAGTACTATATGGTAACACTGATGTGTCAGTATGATGTCTGGGGTCAGTACTATATGGTAACACTGAGGTGTCGGTATGATGTCTGGGGTCAGTACTATATGGTAACACTGAGGTGTCGGTATGATGTCTGGGGTCAGTACTATATGGTAACACTGAGGTGTCGGTATGATGTCTGGGGTCAGTTTTATATGGTAACACTGAGGTGTCGGTATGATGTCTGGGGTCAGTACTATATGGTAACACTGAGGTGTCGGTATGATGTCTGGGGTCAGTACTATATGGTGACACTGATGTGTCGGTACGATATCTGGGGTCAGTACTATATGGTAACACTGACGTGTCGGTATGATGTCTGGGGTCAGTACTATATGGTAACACTGAGATGTCGGTATGATGTCTGGGGTCAGTACTATATGGTAACACTGACGTGTCGGTATGATGTCTGGGGTCAGTACTATATGGTAACACTGAGATGTCGGTATGATGTCTGGGGTCAGTACTATATGGTAACACTGACGTGTCGGTATGATGTTTTTTGAAAAAAAACGCAAGTTTTTACATTTTTTCTCATATATAAAGCTTGTCAGCATATGTACATCATTGGTTGTAGCTGAGTGCTGCAAGGTTTTTTTTCTAGTATATTGACCCAGCGTCCCTGCTGGCACCAGTTCACATTGTCTGTGAGTGCTGTGCAGTTTTTTTCTCATATATATATATATATATATATATATATATATATATATATATATATATATATATATATATATATGTATGTATACATATTCCACAAATAGGCCAGATGCAGTTGCATCGGGAGTGCGGTGAAATGAACAGGTCCCGTAGAAATAGCTGCTGAATAGTACAGTCCTCTCTTCAGAAACTACGCGGTTGTTCCGAAAATTATGGTGGCTCAGTGGTTAGCACTGTATGGTGGCTCAGTGGTTAGCACTGTATGGTAGCTCAGTGGTTAGCACTGTATATGGTGTCTCAGTGGTTAGCACTGTATATGGTGTCTCAGTGGTTAGCACTGTATATGGTAGCTCAGTGGTTAGCACAGTATATGGTGGCTCAGTGGTTAGCACTGTATATGGTGTCTCAGTGGTTAGCACTGTATATGGTGTCTCAGTGGTTAGCACTGTATATGGTGGCTCAGTGGTTAGCACTGTATATGGTGGCTCAGTGGTTAGCACTGTATATGGTAGCTCAGTGGTTAGCACTGTATATGGTGGCTCAGTGGTTAGCACTGTATATGGTGTCTCAGTGGTTAGCACTGTATATGGTGTCTTAGTGGTTAGCACTGTATATGGTGTCTCAGTGGTTAGCACTATATGGTGGTTCAGTGGTTAGCACTGTATACGGTGGCTCAGTGGTTAGCACTGTATGGTGGCTCAGTGGTTAGCACTGTATACGGTGGCTCAGTGGTTAGCACTGTATATGGTGGCTCAGTGGTTAGCACTGTATATGGTGTCTCAGTGGTTAGCACTGTATATGGTGTCTCAGTGGTTAGCACTGTATATGGTGGCTCAGTGGTTAGCACTGTATATGGTGGCTCAGTGGTTAGCACTGTATATGGTAGCTCAGTGGTTAGCACTGTATATGGTGTCTCAGTGGTTAGCACTGTATATGGTGTCTCAGTGGTTAGCACTGTATATGGTAGCTCAGTGGTTAGCACAGTATATGGTGGCTCAGTGGTTAGCACTGTATATGGTGTCTCAGTGGTTAGCACTGTATATGGTGTCTCAGTGGTTAGCACTGTATATGGTGGCTCAGTGGTTAGCACTGTATATGGTGGCTCAGTGGTTAGCACTGTATATGGTAGCTCAGTGGTTAGCACTGTATATGGTGGCTCAGTGGTTAGCACTGTATATGGTGTCTCAGTGGTTAGCACTGTATATGGTGTCTTAGTGGTTAGCACTGTATATGGTGTCTCAGTGGTTAGCACTGTATATGGTGGCTTAGTGGTTAGCACTGTATATGGTGGCTCAGTGGTTAGCACTGTATATGGTAGCTCAGTGGTTAGCACTGTATATGGTGGCTCAGTGGTTAGCACTGTATATGGTGGCTCCGTGGTTATCACAGTATATGGTGGCTCAGTGGTTAGCATTGTATGGTGGCTAAGTGGTTAGCACAGTATGGTGGCTCAGTGGTTAGCACTGTATATGGTGGCTCAGTGGTTAGCACTGTATATGGTGGCTCAGTGGTTAGCACTGTATATGGTGGCTCAGTGGTTAGCACTGTATATGGTGGCTCAGTGGTTAGCACTGTATACGGTGGCTCAGTGGTTAGCACTGTATACGGTGGCTCAGTGGTTAGCACTGTATACGGTGGCTCAGTGGTTAGCACTGTATATGGTGGCTCAGTGGTTAGCACTGTATACGGTGGCTCAGTGGTTAGCACTGTATATGGTGGCTCTGCGGTTAGCACTGTATACGGTGGCTCAGTGGTTAGCACAGTATATGGTGGCTCAGTGGTTAGCACAGTATATGGTGGCTCAGTGGTTAGCACTGTATATGGTGGTTCAGTGGTTAGCACTGTGTATGGTGGCTCAGTGGTTAGCACTGTATGGTGGCTCAGTGGTTAGCACTGTATATGGTGGCTCAGTGGTTAGCACTGTATATGGTGGCTCCGTGGTTATCACAGTATATGGTGGCTCAGTGGTTAGCATTGTATGGTGGCTAAGTGGTTAGCACAGTATGGTGGCAGGGGATTTGAATCCCACGAGCTCCTTGTCCGCCAGCTGAGCCAATGAGCGTCGCTGGATTCAAAGCTTTGAATCTTGCGCCGCTCAACGGTCACCGTCGACTGCGTCGATTGCTAAGCGAGATTGAAATCACGCACCAACATCGCTCATTGGTCGGCGCCGATGAATAAGCGGTGTTGGCCCGTGATTTAAATCCCTCTGCGCTCATTCGTCGACGCCACAGAGACCCCTAAGTTTCCTCATGGTTGGATGACTTTCAAGTTCTTCCCGAGGAGGCGTTATCCATATCACCCAGAAGAGGGGACGGGCAGTCAAATGGCAGGATAGGCGGGATGGACGATGACGAAAAGCAGGATGGACGGCGGGAGAGCCTTGATGGACAACAGGTGAGGCAGGACTAACCAATCTGCAAGCGTGCCCATCGGACCGGAAACAGGTAATTATTATACAGAGCGGGAGATTTGTGTAAGTTATTTATTGTGTTTACGGGGCAGTCAGGGCATAATAGCCTCCTTGCTAGGCTGGGTTCACATTAGGGTTCCCCTCCGCAGCGTTCTGCGGAGGGGATCCGCAATGTGTCCGCAGCGGCCGCCAGCTCCTATCTTTATAATGGGAGCGCACGGTGCTGCGCTTAACAGCGCATGACCGTGTGCACCCATTCACTCCTATACGTGATCTGTGTGCAGCCGGACGCCTGCGCACAAATCACACAGTCTAGTCCGCACCAGGAATGCAACATGTCGCGTCTCTGGTGCGGAAGAGACTGTGTGATTTGTACGCAGGCATCCGCCTGCGCACAGATCACATATAGGAGTGAATGGGTGCGCACGGTCATTCCGTGCACTCCCATTATAAAGATAGGAGCTGGCGGCCGCTGCGGACACATTGCGGATCCCCTACGCAGAACGCTGCGGAGGGGAACTCTAATGTGAACCCACCCTTAGAATGCAGGATAGTCCCTGATACAAAAGGGAGCTTTTATTTTAATACACAAAAATGGGTTGACGGTTCTCTTTAAAATAAAAATGGATATAGATTTTGATTGTCAGAATAAATGTTTGACTGTAACTGCGGATCGTGGAAAATGGTGCAAGAGCGCAATTCTTCTTTTTTTGTTTCTTTAATTCTTCAATTATTCATACCAACACGTCATTGATACCATAGAGTACTGACCCCAGACATTAGACAGACACCTCAGTGTTACCATATAGTACTGACCCCAGATATCGTACCGACACCTCAGTGTTACCATATAGTACTGACCCCAGACATCATACCGACATGTCAGTGTTACCATATAGTACTGACCCCAGACATCATACCGACACCTCAGTGTCACCATATAGTGAACATGGTGAATAAAAAACCCAAAAAACAAATGTATAATTGCACTATTTTTTTGCAATTTTTAAATAAATGTCGTCATTCAAAAGTACAACTCGTCCTGCAAAAAACAACAAGAAGCTTCATATGTCTGTATTGACGGAAAAATAGAAAAGTTATGGAAGAAGAGGAAGGAAAACAGGAAATCACCCAGGGGTGAAGGGAAAATACAGGCTTGAGGGGAAGAACGGATGGACGGATGGAAAGACTGAAGGATGGACGGAAAGAAGGAAGGACGGATGGATGGACGGAAAGAATAAAGGATGGACGGAAAGAAATAAGGACGGAAAGAAGGAAGGACGGACGGAAAGAAGGAAGGACGGACGGAAAGAAGGAAGGACGGACGGAAAGAAGGAAGGACGGACGGGAAGAAGGATGGACGGACGGGAAGAAGGAAGGACGGACGGGAAGAAGGAAGGACGGACGGATGGAAAGAAGGAAGACGGAAAGAAGAAAGGACAGACTGACAGAAGGAAGAAAGGACGGAAGGACGGACAAAAAGAAGGAAGGACAGAAAGTAGGAACGACTGATGGACAGACGGAAAGAAGGAAGGACAGAAAGAAGGAAGAACGGCACGGACGGTCGGAAAGAAGGAAGGACGGTCGGAAATAAGGAAGGATGGAAAGAAGGAAGGATGGACAGAAAGAAGGACGCAAGGAAGGATGGAAAGAAGGATGGAAGGAAGGACAGACGGACTGATGGGGCGACGGACGGATGGAAGGAAGGACGGAAAGAAGGAAGGACGGATTGACGGAAAGAAGGAGGGACGGAGAGGACAGACAGATAGATGGACGGAAGGAAGGACGTAAAGAAGGAAGGACGGATGGAAAGAAGGAAGGACGGAAAGGACAGACGGATAGATGGACGGAAAGAAGGAAGGACAGATGGAAAGAAAGGACGACGTAAAGAAGGACAGATGGAAGGATGGAAAGAAGGAAGGACAGAAAGAAGGATGGACGGAAAAAAGGAAGGAGGGAAGGACGGATGGAAAGAAGGAAGGACGGTCAGATGGATGGAAAGAAAGGACGAAAGACGGACTGAAAGAAGGACAGAAGGATGAACGGGAGGAAGGATGGATGGAAGGAAGGAAAGAAAGAAGGAAGGACGGGCGGACTGATGGGGCGACGGAAGCAAGGACTCCTCAACAATATCAAAATCCTTAGTATCATCTATCTCTCCATACATACACCCCCCAACACTTCACACTGCTGCAGTTACTGAGTGGACAGGCTGCTTCAGTCAGTATTTGTGTCATTAGAGACACAGTGCTGTCCATCCTTCACCCTGATACAATGCACCAGATCTGCTGTGCGAAGACATCAGTGACACAGAGATGTCATTCACACAGCAGAGGTTTTGTTACACTGTGTGTCACAGATTACCTCAGTGTCTGCTGTCCCTTGTGTAGATTAGAAGCTTCAGCCCCCCATCACTCGTGTCTGCACAGAGTACATTCTCCTTCCCTGCTCCTGATCACAGGACAATGAGGGAAGAATCACTGACAGCCCGAGACAGTGCAGGGAAGGAATCACTGATAACAGGGAGCTATTCATTGTAATCCCGGAGCGGCCCCCCCTGAGTGCAGCACATTGTCTCTTCAGTGCAGACTTTCCATACATCACTGGTGTCTGCACACTGTACATTCTCCTTCACTGCTCCTGATCACAGCCCGGGACACACTGTAATCCCGGAGCGGCCCCCCCTGAGTGCAGCACATTGTCTCTTCAGTGCAGACTCTCCATACATCACTGTGTGTGGCCGGGGGAGGAGCAGAGACACCGGGCAGCTCTGATCACACGGATGGCTGCTAGAGGAGGATTTCTTCCTGTGGAGAGGCTGAGTCATGTAGATGGGGAGGGCGGGGATGTTGCTATGGGGGAGGGGATGGGGTAGAGTAGGTGGAAACGACCAGTGTTCATTATCATGACAGAACACCCCCCCTGGTCGTTCTGTTCAGACGCAAAACAAGTGTTATCTATGAAACCCTGCAGAAAGCTGACACATAGTACATTACACATTGTCAGCATTAGGCAGCCTGGATATGCACTGAGATTATGTGACGAACCCGGACAACCCCTTTAAAGACCTGCAATCCATAAAGGGATTGTGACCTTCAATGGTTTCCCCAGGGTGGGATACACTTGTGACACATGAGCACGTGCAGTGTGCCTACTCAGCTTCTAATATGTCAAATTGTGAACTGTGTGTATGAACACTTATCATAGGGAGCATAAACCAAGACAGTATCAGAAACACAAAGGAAATGTTTACATTTTCCCTATGTAGGTTGCACTCTTGTAGATGGATCATTGCTATGAAAGTGTGAAAGCCACACTCCAGATAGCTACGGTAACAAAAGGCTTGGCTGGCGGATATCCTCTGTGACCCCTATAAATATGCGCATTCCTCCTCATTCAGAACATATGGAAAGGTTGAGGAAGAAGGCCACTGTCTGACAACCAAAGAATGAAAAAATCTGACTATTTTGAAATCCAAAAGCCCAATATTTCTTTTCACCTGGCTACAAAGTTCAGGACAGCTTCATATAAGTTTGTGGTCTGGTTCCATGGAAATTGTTGGGGGTCAGTCGACATTAATCCATTAAGTCAGGCCACCTATAGTGAAGAAAGATCAGCAAAAAACTGAAATGTATTGATGTGCTGTGCTAAAACCGAACTGATAACGCAAACTTTCAACTTGTGATTGCTTCAAATTTCCCTGCAGTAAACCGTCCTGTATGAACACAGCCGTAAAGACTCTGGAGTTCGGATTCCTCAATATACCGTATATACTCGTGTATAAGCCGACCCGTGTATAAGCCGACCCCTCTACTTTTGCCCCCAAAACCAGGGAAAACCTATTGACTCGTGTATAAGCCGAGGATGGACCCCAGCACAGGTATACAGCCCCCAGCAGTGTGGTATACAGGCCTCCCAGTGGTAGTATACAGCAGCCTCCCCAGTGGCATATACAGGCCTCCCAGTGGTAGTATACAGCAGCCTCCCCAGTGGCATATACAGGCCCCAGCAGTATATACAGCAGCCCCAGTAGTATACAGCAGCCTCCCCAGTGGCATATACAGGCCCAAGCAGTATATACAGCAGCCCCAGTAGTATACAGCAGCCTCCCCAGTGGTATATACAGGCCCCAGCAGTATATACAGCAGCCTCCCCAGTGGTATATACAGGTCCCAGCAGTATATACAGCAGCCCCAGTGGTGTATACAGGCCCCAGTGGTGTATACAGGCCCCAGTGGTGTATACAGGCCCCAGTGGTGTATACAGGCCCCAGTGGTGTATACAGGCCCCAGTGGTGTATACAGGCCCCAGTGGTGTATACAGGGTCCCCCCTTGCTGCCGCACACCTGTAAAGGAATAGATCATTATACTTATCCCTGTCGCCGCCGCTCTGCACTGCGCTCCTCCGGGTCTTCATGCTTCTTCTTCCAGCGCACAGACAATGACGACATTGCCTGCGCCCGCCGGTCACAAGCAGGAAGAAGCATGAAGACCCGGAGGAGCGCGGTGCAGAGCGGCGGTGGCGACAGGGATAAGTATAATGATCTATTCCTTTACAGGTGTGCGGCAGCAAGGGGGGGGGCCCTGTATACCACTGATGGGGGGGCTGTATACAGAGTACCGTATAGGACTCATGTATAAGCCGAGGGGGGGGGACGACTTTTTAGCACATTTTTTGTGCTGAAAAACTCGGCTTATACACGAGTATATACGGTATGTTAATTTGTGAATATGTTTTGTTCCAGTTTTAAAAAGGGAAACATCTGACATGTAGAATCACCACAAGGACATATCACTTTGTCATCCATTCACCTTTCATAGACCATACAATTAAGAATGGATCTCTTTAAAGGCTAAACTGAGAAGGAAGATCAGGGACACCCCTGATGGCTGATACAACAACCCATAGGAAGGAAGACAACTATATTAGCATAATACACACTCACTAACACAGGAAACCTTGGAATAACTGCGGCCGCCCCTAACAGTATGCACAATGGGAAGGATAACCTTGTCTACTTCACTTCTGCAGCACATATAGTCTATATATGTAACATATATGTAACACTATTCCTTAAAGAGTAGCACGGTATACAACCCCTGGCAAAAATTAAGGAATCACCTGGCTCGGAGGATGTTCATTCAGTTGTTTAATTTTGTAGAAAAAAGCAGATCACAGACATGGCACAAAACTAAAGTAATTTCAAATGGCAACTCTCTGCCTTGAAGAAACACTAAAAGAAATCTTGAAAAAAATTAGCTAGCCAGTAACGGTTACTTTTGTAGACCAAGCAGGGGGAAAAATTATGGAAACACTCAATTCTGAGGTAAAAATTATGGAGTCGCCCTGTAAATGTTCATTCCCAAAACTAACATCTGCATCAAATAAGATCTGCTCGTTAGTCTGCATCTAAAAAGGAGTGATCCCACCTTGGAGAGCTGTGGCACCAAGTGGACTGACATGAATCATGGCTCCAACACGAGAGATGCCAATTGAAAAAAAGGAGAGAATTATCAAACTCTTAAAAGAAGGTAAATCAACACGCAATGTTGCAAAAGATGTTGGTTGTTCACAGTCAGCTGTGTGTAAAATCTGGTCCTAATACAAACAACATGGGAAGGTTGTTAAAGGGAAACATACTGGTAGACTAAGGAGCACATCAAAGCATCAAGACCAGAAACTTAAAGCAATATGTCTCCAAAACAGAAAATGCACAACAAAACAAATGAGAAACGAGTGGGAGGAAAATGGATTCAATGTCTTTGACCGAACTGTAAGAAACTGCCTAAAGGAAATGGGATTTATATACAGAAAAGCTAAACATAAGCCATCATTAACACCTTAACAGAAAGAACAAGGTTACAATGGGCTAAGGAAAAGCAATCGTGGACTGTGGATGATTCAGTGATGAATCGTGAATCTGCATTGGGCAAGGTGATGATTCTGGAACTTTTGGTGTCGTTCCAATGAGATTTATAAAGAGGACTGCCTGAAGAGGATATGCAAATTTCCACAGTCATTGATGATATGGGGCTGCATGTCAGGTAAAGGCACTGGGGAGATGGCTGTCATTACATCTTCAATAAATGCCCAAGTTTACATTGATATTTCGGGCAATTTTCTTATCCCATCAATTGAAAGGATATTTGGGGATGATGAATTCATTTATCAAGATGATAATGCATCCTGCCATAGAGCAAAAACTGTGAAAACATTCCTTGAAAGAAGACACAAAGTCAATGCCAAGGCCTGCAAATAGTCTGGATCTTAATCCAACTGAAAATCTTTGGAGGAAGTGGAAGAAAATGGTCCATGACAAGGCTCCAACCTGCAAAGCTGATCTGGCAACAGCAATCAGAGAAAGTTGGATCCAGATTGATGATGAGTACTGTTTGTCACTCATTAAGTCCATGCCTCAGATACTGCAAGCTGTTATAAAAGCCAGAGGTGGTGCAACAAAATACTAGTAATGTATTTGGAGTGTTGTTTTGTTTGTCATGATTCCATAATTTTTTCCTCAGAATTGAGTGATTCCATAATTTTTACCCCTGCTTGGTTTACAAAAGTAACCGTTACTGACTAGCACATTTTTTTTTTTTCAAGATTTCTTTTAGTGTTTCTTCAAGGCAGATAGTTGCCATTTGAAATGACTTTAGTTTTGTGCCATATCTGTGATCTGCTTTTTTTCTCCAAAATTAAACAACTGAATGGACATCCTCCGAGCCAGGTGATTCCAAGAGTTTTGCCAGGGGTTGTATATAGTGTCCTTCCGGTGTCCTCTGTCCTGTAATCAGAATTGGTTTCAACTATTCAGTTATAACCATTTCTGCAAGATTGTATAAAAGACTAGGGTCATTCACAATCAAAGTAAAACTCCCCCTTTATTAGGCTGTGTGTATCCTTGGCACGGTGAGGCCACTCCTGTTTGGTGCAAGAAATAGATGCCTACAGAGCAAGAGTTTCCACTTGAAAGCTGGTTAATGCTAGGGAAAGACTCCATTTGTGCACTTGGCTGAAAGTATATGTCAGTGTATATGTAATGCTTACCATATGCCCCCAGGTAGATGTATGTTCTTTTCCTACCCATCTGGCTTGTATGCATCTTAGGGTGCCTTCACATTAGCGTATGGGAACGCAGCGTATGCTGCGTTCCCATACGCAGTCAAACTCATGCGCACTGCGTTCCTATGTTTAACATAGGAACGCATAGTGCCTGCGTTTGCTGCGTTCGGGTGCGGATGCGGACGATATCTGCTCCTTCCGGTGTCCTGCATCCGCACCCGGGACGCAGCATGTTGCATTTTTTGTGCGCTCGGGGAGCTTGGACAATCAGCAAGCGTCCCCAAGCGTACAAAACATGCATTGTCTTCAATGGGTCCGCAGTGTTCTGCGCTTGACAGTGCGGGAGAACGCTGCGGACCCATTGAAAAATCTCCCGGTGGCCGCCGGTGATGTCACAGGAGCTCACCGACGGCCACCGGGAGATCAGCTCAGCCTCTGCTGTCCTCCTCCCCGCCGCTGGTAATCTGCTAGCGATGTCGGCGGGGAGAACAGCTGATCTGAAAGCTGTTTGAATCTTCCCGCGCCGACATCTCCTCTCAGTGTCGGCGCGGGAAGATTCAAACAGCTTTCAGATCAGCTGTTTCTCCCCGCCGACACGTCCCGGTGCTTACCGGCGGCCGGGGGGCGGGGATCTCCGGCGCTGATCTCCGCCCCCGGACAGCGCCGATTGGCTGCCGGGCTCCATAGTGATGTGTCCGCAGGCGGACATTATCCGCTGCGGACACATCATTTGGACCCTGCTTTTGACAGCGTTTGTGTCTGCATGCCATCAGCATGCAGACACAAACGCTAATGTGAAGGCGGCCTTAAAGAAGCACTCCCAAACTTTTTGTTTGCCTTAATCTATGTAAATGTTTGTGTAGTATAGTATGTGGTGTAATACCAATCGCTGTGTTCCCCAATATCCAGCGCCGCTCTGGTCTTCTAAAGAATCACGTGATGCCTATTCCTACTTGCTGGATCTCACTGTCTTCTTATATGTGAGCCAATTTGCTCTTACAATGTAAAGCTAAGGAGCCTTTTACTGATGTTTCATACACTTACATTGTAAAAGACTCTTCCGGCTCACACACAGAGCCATGTGAGATCAGGCCAGTCAGAATTGTTGTCACGAGTGTGAAACTGACCGGAACGGCCATGGAAACTGGAGAAGACGGCAATCAGTGAGTATATTACCACCTACACTTCATATACATTTACACAGGCTTATGTAACAACATATTTGGTGGGAGTGCGTCTTTAATACTGTTATTTAAAAGGATTCTCCACTTTCATCCATTTTGTTGTTGTTGCCTATACCAAGATGATCCCCTAAAGAAAAACGGTGCAAAATTGGGGGAAAATTTCTCTCCAACAGTCAATCTCAAGTGCTCTCAACTAGCTCATTGCTCCCACAATTTCTTGCTATTGCGAACCATCCAGTGGGATACCTCCTCAGGAGACTGGAAGAAGTGGACTTTGTCAAGAGCCACCACACTCAACGTGGCTGGATAGAACATGGAATACCGAATCCCATATCCTCGTAGTCTCCTCCTTACTTCTCCTAATCTCATTCTGAGTTTCTGCACTGCCGGTGAATAATCCGAATAGATGGAAATATTTTGCCCATCAATGGTCATGTCCTTGGCCTTCCTTGCCTTTATTAAAATTACATATCTGTCCCTGTAATTCCAAGTTTTTGCCAGCATAGCACGGGGAGTTTCTCCAGGGGCCATGGGTCTCATCGGGATTCTGAGGGCTCTTTGTACCACAAATACTCTACAGAGTGCATCCGCACCGATCTCAATACATTCAGTGGGATTAGCACCTTCTGACTTTTCCCCACTATTTTGATATTGTTTTGCCGCGAGCGGTTCTCCAAGTCGTCATTTTTCGCAACAACCTCCTCCAATTGTTCAGCACATTGTTTTTGGCCCTTCTGCAGCTTAACAACATCATCTTCTGCAGTATTAACCCTCTCCTCCGCCTCTCCTGTTCTGGCATAGCGGATTTCATATTCCCAATCTCAGTTTGTATGCCTTGGATTTGCTGAGTAAGTGCGGTCAGGGCCTTCTTACAAAAGTTCACAGCTGCAAATATGTCCTTTAGAGTGGGTTCTGTTATAGCCTAGTCTACATGTGGCCCTGCATTTCCTGCTCCAGCTACCCTATGGGGACTGACTATGCTCTTAGCAGCTCCCTCCTTCTAGGTCTGCTCTTGCTCATCTTCCATATCTTTAGCCCCTGAATCCCTCTCCCCAAGCTGCTGCTCCACCTGTGCAAACCTTTCTAGGCGTGCTGCCGCCGCCATCCTCTGTGCACAGGCAGCATTCATCTTCTCCACCTCCTCCACGACCTCGTCGCCATCTTGTGACCTGTGGGAGTCTATAGTGCCGGCATCCCGCTGCATCCTGGGGGTCATCGCTGCGTCTCAGCTCTCCAAAAACCTCCCTAAGGGTCCAGGGATCCTCCGGTGATCGTCTGTGCCGACCTAGGTGCCCAGCTAAGCAGCGGTCACAGCCTATACACGGGTCTCAGGCGGAAGAGCTCACATCGCTGGCTAAGCTACGCCCCGCCTACACCGAGGGATGACAAAAATCTTTTTATTAAGGCCAATGCTGCCTTTTGCAGCCATCTACACTGTCTACATCAGATGAACCTCTGAGCTCAGCTATCTGCTGACAAAAATGACAATTTGGTCATTTATATTTACTGATAATATTCTGATTTCAGATAATCCCAAATATGATCCTGGTAGAATAGAAATACAAGGTCCAGCACTGTATACACAACTCCAAATCACACCAAGATCTTGTTTAAAAACATTTCCAGATTATTTTCACACATAATCCAAACACTATTAATCCAGTTTCTGGAGACTGGTACAATCAGCCCTGATGGTGAACAGATACACATGCAGACAGCTGGATCCCCCCATCCAGGGGGGCCAGGAGCCCCATCCCTGAACCATCTTACAGACTACCCCCAATTACAGTGATATCCTAGGAGCTGAGGGTCCACATTCAGGATGGAAAATGCTGATCTTCAATACGTTCTTATGCTCTTTACACATGACGGGAACCATTGTGCCAGGGCTGAATAACTAAGAATTGTATCATAGTCTCAATGGGGGAAGTTTAATACAAACCAATTGCAGCAAATTTTATTATAAATTTCACTAAAAAAAATAAAAATAAATTAGTGGTACAAGTTAAACAACAATTATAAAGTCCCCGAGTCCAGCAGTGGATCATTGCTATCATGTGTTATGCTTAGAGGCATGCAATACTTCAAAGAAGTGTCTACAATCAGGATTAGCAGCATATTTTTGCTGTGTCCAAAGCGTTGCACAAGAACACTGGAATTATTACTAGAAATCTACTGGCCACTGTGATTTGTTTAGACGCTCCATAAACTGACATACGGCACAGGATTCCAAGCTGCAGCATGTCAATTTATTCTTATGGAGACGCAAAATGTTCTCAGTGGGAGATCACAGCAAAAATACGCTGCACCCAGAATCCTGATCATGGCCACTGACCGTGTATTCTGCCACACTGGACACTGGTATTTCTGCAAGAGAAAGCACACTGTACCCATAATCCTGATCATGGGCACTGACAGCGCGTTCTCCCACACAGGACACTGGCATCTCTGCAAGAGAAAACATACTGCACCCAGAATCCTGATCATGGGCACTGACAGCGCGTTCTCCCACACAGGACACTGGCATCTCTGCAAGAGAAAACACACTGCACCCAGAATCCTGATCATGGGCACTGACAGCGCGTTCTCCCACACAGGACACTGGCATCTCTGCAAGAGAAAACACACTGCACCCAGAATCCTGATCATGGGCATTGACAGTGTATTCTCCCACACAGGACACTGGCATCTCTGCAAGAGAAAACATGCTGCACCCAGAATCCTGATCATGAACAGTGACAGTGTAGTCTCCCATACAGGACACTGGTATCTCTGCAAGAGAAAACACGCTTCACCCAGAATCCTGATCATGAACAGTGACAGTGTAGTCTCCCATACAGGACACTGGTATCTCTGCAAGAGAAAACACGCTTCACCCAGAATCCTGATCATGGGCACTGACAGTATATTCTCCCATACAGGACACTGGCATCTCTGCAAGAGAAAACACGCTGCACCCAGAATCCTGATCATGGGCACTGACAGCGCGTTCTCCCACACTGGACACTGGCATCTCTGCAAGAAAACATGCTGCGTCCAGAACACTCTCCATCTGGATCGTGGGTATGTAGCCTAAAGATCTGGCATGCCCTAGTATACTGCACTTAAAGGTGCTACAGTAACATTGGTAGCTATGCCCCCAGTATGTGACTCTACAAAAGTTTACGAGCCATACACGATTAAAGAGAACCCGTCAGGTCCCCTGTTCACACAGAACCACAAACAGTTCTGTGCCCATATCTATAATCCCTGCCTAACAGGCTCTTCATGTAGTTGCACACATAAACAGATCTTTAGAAAAGGTATTTCTACTGACCATTTATGATATGCCAATTAGAGCTTTGACTGTCAAGGAGGCAATAGTTCCCCCGACCAGTCGATCCACTTAGCGTATCATGCTCCTGAAGATGTCATGACATGCTTTACCTCCGCCATGTGTATGTGACTTTGCTTCAGAGACTCGCTGCACATGATTGGAAGTCATTCGCACTTCGCATTGCTCTGAAGCTGGGTGTATGCGTCCCCGCTTCACAGAGGCGTAGTGCACATGACTGGCAGTGCAGCAACCTCTGAATATCGCTGTACAATCCTGCACGTGTGCGCGGCTTTGTACCTCTCAGTGCTGAGTGTATGCACCGCGGTTTCTCACAGTCTCACTGTGCATGAGTGGAAGACGCTGCACTTACAGCCATGCGCTGTACGACTCTACGAACAACAGCTTTAGAGCAGCGCAAATGACCGGAACTATGGACAACTTACCATCATGCGCAGTGAGTCTCTATGAAGCTGGGGCTCATAAATGCTGCAATGGTAAAGCATGTTATCATACCTACAGGGGCATAATAACATGCTAACTTGGCCGACTAGACTGGGGAACTAATGCCCCCTCACAAATGAGGTTTAGAAATCACTTTTTCTAATGATCTGTTAATGAATGCTGCTATATGAAGGGACTGCTGGGCAGGGATTATATATACGGATGTGCAGCTGCTTGGGGTTCTTGGTGCCCTGGGGACCTGACAAGTTACCTTTAATATGTCACATGAGTTATAGCGAATATGATACAAGCATATTTCATAGATTCAGAGTAAAAGGTCACTGTTGTGCCACATCCTTCATATGTATAAAAAAATATATAAAAGGTCAGACAACTGAGGAGATAAGAAAGTTGCAAAGCTGTAGCTAAGCCACACAGCGTCTATTCACCCCAAAAACACAAAGGAGCAAAGGATTCACAAAAGTAATAAGTTTATACATGGAATGCCAAGAGTGAGCTTTAGATCAGAAGCAATACTACCCAATAGTACCCATACCATAGTACCAATACTAACCGACCAGCACAAGCCCCAAGAAGAACCCTTCTGCTAAGATAACACTTTTCTTTTAGGTTATTTCAAGCTGATGCCGATGTAAGTGCAAGAATACACTGTGTGCAGAATTATTAGGCAAATGAGTATTTTGATCACATGATACTTTTTATACACGTTGTCCTACTCCAAGCTGTATAGGCTTGAGAGCCAACTACCAATTAAGTAAATCAGGTCATGTGCATCTCTGTAATAAGGAGGGGTGTGGTCTAATGACATCAACACCCTATATAAGGTGTGCTTAATTATTAGGCAAATGCCTCTCCTTAGGCAAAATGGGTCAGAAGAGAGATTTGACGGGCTCTGAAAAGTCCAAAATTGTGAGATATCTTGCAGAGGGATGCAGCAGTCTGGAAATTGCCAAACTTTTGAAGCGTGATCACCGAACAATCAAGCGTTTCATGGCAAATAGCCAACAGGGTCACAAGAAGCGTGTTGGGCAAAAAAGGCGTAAAATAACTGCCCTTGAATTGAGGAAAATCAAGAGTGAAGCTTCCAAGATGCCATTTGCCACCAGTTTTTCCATATTTCAGAGCTGCAACATTACTGGAGCATCAAAAAGCACAAGGTGTGCCATACTCAGGGACATGGCCAAGGTAAGAAAGGCTGAAAAATGACCACCTTTGAACAAGAAACATAAGATAAAACGTCAATACTGGGCCAAGAAATATCTTAAGACTGATTTTTTCAAAGGTTTTATGGACTGATGAAATGAGAATGACTCTTGATGGGCCAGATGGATGGGCCAGAGGCTGGATCAGTAAAGGGCAGAGAGCTCCACTCAGACTCAGATGCCAGCAAGGTGGAGGTGGGGTACTGGTATGGGCTGGTATCATCAAAGATGAACTTGTGGGACCTTTTTGGGTTGAGGATGGAGTGAAGCTCAACTCCCGGACCTACTGCCAGTTTCTGGAAGACAACTTCTTCAAGCAGTGGTACAGGAAGAAGTCGGTATCGTTCAAGAAAAACACGATTTTCATGCAGGACAACGATCCATCACATGCATCCAACTACTCCACAGCGCAGCTGGCCAGTAAAGGTCTAATAGAAGAAAAAATAATGACATGGCCCCCTTGTTCACCTGGTCTGAACCCCATAGAGAACCTGTGGTCCCTCCTAAAATGTGAGATCTAAAGGGAGGGAAAACAGTACACCTCTCGGGACAGTGTCTGGGAAGCTGTGGTGGCTGCTGCACACAATGCTGATCGTAAACAGATCAAGCAACTGACAGAATCTATGGATGGAAGGCTGCTGAGTGTCTTCATAAAGAAAGGTGGCTACTATATTGGTCACTAATTTTTGGGGGTTTTGTTTTTGCATGTCAGAAATGTTTATTTCTAAATTTTGTGCAGTTATATTAGTTTACCTGGTGAAAATAAACAAGTGAGATGGGAATATATTTGTTTTTTATTAAGTTCCCTAATAATTCTGCACAGTAATAGTTACCTGCACAAACAGATATCCTCCTAAGGGGGCCGTCACACGGAACGATATCTTGCCCGATATCGTTTAAGCGATCTCCTTTTTGATCGCTTAAGCGATATCGGGCAAGATATCGTTGCATGTAATCAAGCGATTTACGATGTTAAATCGCTTGATCGTGACATCGCTGATCTGAGGTTCGGTTCTCAGATCTAGCGATGAACGATGCAACGATCTGCATCATCGTGGTGTATAACACCACGATGATCCATCTCCCAGCGACCGCGCCTATGCTGGGAGATGGTAACTATGGTACACGTCGGGTAACTAAGCGACGCGCGGCGCCTAGTTACCCGATGTGTACCATAGTAACGAGCGAGATCGCGGCTCCGCATCGCTGGTGAGTCTGTCTGTGTGACATCTCACCAGCGATGTGAGCGATATTGTAAGCGATTGCGCGTGCACGTGATCGCTTACAATATCGCTAAAGATATCTCACCGTGTGACGGCCGCCTTAGATAGCCAAATATAAAAAAAAAAAAACCACTCCAACTTCCAAAAATATTAAGCTTTGATATTTGAGTCTTTTGGGTTGATTGAGAACATACTTGTTGATCAATAATAAAAATAATCCTCTACAATACAACTTGCCTAATAATTCTGCATACAGCGTATAGCAGACAGTTCTTGAGTCTGTCCGCCATTAGCTCACAGTTCTAGATGGCAGAACTGGTCTGATTAGCTCAGCAATCATCTGAAGTTAGCCTAAGGGCTGGCGCAGCCAAGTGTATTATCCGGAGGCGTGTGTCGTCCTTGGAAAATCAGACAACACGCTGACCAATGTAATTCAATACACAAATGACACTTATTTCAAACTGAGTGTGTGAAAAGAAAAAAAAAAAAAAAAAATCATATCATGCACTCAACTATTTCTTATTACAGAGGAGACTCGCCTCTTTAAGGCTGCTTTCACATCAGCGTTTTTTTGAAATCGTGGCAGATGCAGTGAAAAAAACGCATCCGCCGCGATTACCGCATAATCGCTGCACTTGCGGCACACTTGCGGCAAGCCCCATGCAATGTCTATGGGGCTTGCGGTAGGTGTGCGGCAGGTGCGACAAGTGCAGTTTCGGCACTTGCGGCAGGGGCGGCCACGAAAAAAAACACGGTCAGCCGAGTTTTTTTGCGGCCGCACCTGCCGCAAGTGCCGATACCGCACTTGCCGCACCTGCCGCAAGCCCGCATAGACATTCTATGGGGCTTGCCGCAACTGTGCCACAAGTGCAGCGGTTATGCGGTAATTGCGGCAGACGCGTTTTTTTCACCGCATCTGCCGCTATTTCAAAAAACCGCTGATGTGAAAGCAGCCTAAGTCTTTCGCCCTGATTCATCAGGGGGCATGCTGAGATCAGAAGCTCTTGATTCACAAAAGCGGTGCCATTGCTTCAAGAATTAGGAACATAAATGAAATGTAGTGGACCTACATGTGTGCATCGCTGTTAATATTATTCCAGTCTAGGACTGGAATAAGATTTGTGGAGTAGCGAGCACCACTGCTCATCATAAATTTGACAGACAACAGTCGTCACACCCCTGTCCCAGCTTCTTACACTTTGTCATGAGCTAGAAAAAAATGTTGTGCGAACACCAAAAGTTGCAAAATCTTAGTGCAGCTTTGAGTTGTATCAAAACTTTGTGACTTTTCAAAGTTTTTTTTTTTTTTTTTACACCAGAATTTTTGTGTAAAACGTTTGATGAACTGAGCCACGGTCTATCAGTAAAAAAGAAAAACTGATTCCATAAGGATCATTAGTATCGCACCTGATTTTCATGGATACATTGCCATTATGAACTCAAGCAACTGTATTTCAGGACATTTTAAACTGTTGATGTATAAATCAGCCTGAAAACCCCATCTCTTCAGGAAAGCTTACCGCCTGCAATGACCACACTGTCACCGCAACACCACCGGAGCTGCCGCCTAACCACCACCGGAGCTGCCGCACCCTCGACCTACTGTCTCCTTCCCGATCATCCTGTACAATGCATTTCAAACTTCTTGTTCTCCTCCACAAAGCTCTTCACAGTGCAGCACCTCCCTGCATCTCCTCCCTCATCTCTGTCTATCACCCCACCCGTTCTCTACGTTCTACAAATGACCTTCGACTAACATCTGCACTAATCCGATCCTCCCACTCCTGGCTCCAAGACGTCTCCCGAGCTGCACCAATTCTCTGGAATGCTCTACCCCAAGAAATCAGGACTATCCACAACTTGCATAGCTTCAGACGCTCCCTAAAAACAAATCTTAAGGCGGCCTATCATGCTCCTTAGTAGAAGTCCTTAGTGAATGGTCTATATACAGTACCATCTCTCTGGACATAATCTCTTCTTCAAACTCCACCAAACCCAGAAGCTCTACACAGATGTCTGGTGACCATTCATATAACTTTATTTCTATCCCCCTCTTCCTCAAGATGCCTGGACCATCAGTGCAATAAGCCCCTGTACCTTGTGTAACCCCAATCCTGTTGCAGACTGTTAGCTCTTCTGAGCAGGGTCATCTTTATTTCTGCCTTAATTATTGTAATGCATCTATCTACCTCATCTATGTAAATATTCCCATCCTGTCCTTCTCCAGGTCTGGCCTCTTGTATCGTTTTTCTACACCCCCCATGCATAATATAGCACTTTATCTGTACTTGCTCAGATCCTGGCTGGTGAACGGTTCATGCAGCATTATGTGAATCCCCTATTTATTATATTGATGGCTGGACCATACATGACAGCATTTGTTACCATTACCTTTTGTGTCTCCCCTACCTCCTCATAGATTGTAAGCTTATGAGCAGGGACCTCACTCCTAATGGGGTCAGTGATGTACTTATCTATTCTTTGTCTCATATGGCCTGTATTGTATTATATTTGTACTGTTTTATTGTATTTTATTATATATTATTGCATTGTATCGTATACCCTCTGAATTGTAAAGTGCTGTGGAATATGTTGGCGCTATATAAAAAATTATTATATTATTATGTAAGCCCGTAAGGGCAGAGTCCCCTTACCTCTATACCAGTCTGTCATTGTTAATTGTTTAGTGTAAACTATAGTTGTATTTTATTTATATTCCCTTCTCCTGTACAGCAATGGTGATATATAAATAATAATGATAATGACATTACATAGATGCCGGTATGGATGTACAGATTGTCAGAGTTTTTTTCCCCAGAGTTTTATACGCACATATAATCCCTATGAAAGATGGCACATGGGTGCTGTCTGATTTTCTTGGACCCATAGACATGTATGGGTGATTTTGATCGGTAATTCGGATCAAATACAGACAACGTCTCTGGTCTGCAAAAACACGGACGTGTCAACCAACTCAGACTGGGCATGTGTTATCTCTGAAAAAAACTGATAGATACATGTATGTGGAATATAGATGTCTGAATGAGGCCTAAAAGTGTAATACGGTAATTTGCAATTTCGTTGGTCACTTACTGAGGAAAGACTTTGGGTACGTGCCCATGATCAGGGTTATGTGGCGTTCTGGACGCAGGGTATTATCATTGTGTCTGCTGTGTTTTCCCCGTGCAGGAGATACAAGTGTCTCCGCATGAGAATTTCACATGTTGTGGATAGGAAACCCACAACACAGGTCAGTTTATACAGCGTTAAAAAGAAGCACGGTGTGCACATTTCTATAAATCCCATCCATTGTGCTTGTATTGTACAATTGCAGGGTTCTGGACTCAGCAAAAATATACTGTGTTCAAAATGCTGCTAAGGCTGCGTTCACATTGCGTGATTTGTGATCAGTGTCTATCCGTATTAAAAAGGATCAGTTTTGTCCTCCCATGTATCCCTATGGGCCCGGATTGGTCCTATAAGGCCATCTGTGTGTCAGTTTTGTCACGGATCCAATTTGTGTCAGTTTTTTTCATGTACCCAGAATCGGAGACTGTTGCGATTTTGGGCTGCCTTCAAAAAAAGTGGACAGAAATGGATCCGTAGCTGCCTATGTCAAATAACATGGGGGTCTATGGAGACAGATCCATGTAAAACAGATCTGTTTTTCTGTACTGAGCATGCTCAGAAGCAAGGTACAGCACCTCCTACCCCTATCTCTGGTGACTGATGACAGAAACAGTCCGTGCACATCAGTGCCTGTCCATGTGCTCCTTGAATGTGAAGATTATGCAGTGTGAAGGAGACCTAATCCAGATCTTGGGCACAGGTCCTCACAGACAGCTGGGAGGTTGATACAAATGTAACCAGATTAGTGTCCGGATCCATGATTCTGATGGATCCGGACACAGAGAGAGCTGGGAGGAGCCCAGTGGTGTCGGTGCTGTGATGTCACATGGGAGAAGATAGAATCCTGTGTACCTTCCCCCGTGTGACATGTTTAGGCTGAAGTTTTGTTTTCCCAGTGTATCTACATACACCATCTACGTACACTGGGAAAGCAAAATAAAACAAAAGGGAAAACATGTATTAAAAATAAAAAAAATTAAAATACTTACCTCTCCGCCGGCTGTCCGGGACCCGAGAAGATGTCCGGATGCTGCCAGGACCTTAAATATCTGTGATTGGCCAGTAGCGATCATGTGATGTGACGTGACATACCACCTGATTGCTACCGGACAAGGTCCTGACAGCATCCGGATGTCTTTATCTCGGGTCCTGGACAGCCGTTAGAGAGGTGAGGATTTTTTTTTCTTTTTAATACATTCCTTTATTTAATTTCACTTTTGCAGTGTATGTAGACAGTGTATGTAGATACACTGCTAAAGTGAAATTACACTGGACACAGCAGTTTTAGTGTACAGTAGTAGTGTTAGTGCTCAGCACACCAAAATCAGATCTGGGGAACGATCCTGTTTTTTCCTGGATCTGAGCTCCATAGACCCCCATGTTATTTGAACTGGACAGCATCAGATCCAATTCTGTCCACTGTGCCCGAAATTGGAGCAGTCTCCAATTTTGAGGATGTGAAAACAGCGGACACAATCGGATCCCTGCACACACGGATGGCTATTAAGCACCAATCCATGTCCACCCGTGCCGATATGGATAAATGGGGGCCAAATCGGATCCATGGTTACCTGTTTTACAATGGATAGCAACGGATCTCCAAAAAATCGTGGTGTGAAGAGGGCCATAGGCTGCTTTCACACTGGCATGTTTCCAAATCCGTTGCCATCCATTTTGAAACTGATAGCCACGGATCCGTTATGGCCTCCCATGTTATCCTGTGGGCACAGATTGGTCCTGAAGTGGCTGTGTTTCTCCGTTTTGTCATGGATCCGTTGGTGTCCGCATTTTTCATGTACCCAGAGACGGAAACTGTTCTATTTCTGGGCTTCCTCGAAGTTGCAGACACCAACGGACAGACATGGATCCGTATCTGTCTGTAAGAAATTAACATGGAGCACAGATCCGTAAAAAAAACAGACCCGTGAAGCTGTACTGAGCATGCTCAGAAGCAAGGTAGAGCTACTCCCACCCGTATAAGTGGTGACTAGTGACGAATCCGTTAAAAAAAAAACAGTCCGTGGACATCCGTTGGCATCCTTTTGCACGGATCCGGGCCTGTCCATGACTGTACATGAATTTCATGGAACCACACGGATTTGACAATAGCCAGTGTGAAAGCAGCCTAATACATTCCTAACAAAGTCGTGAAATATAAAGCTCTGATCATCATTTCAGTATCTGCCTATGGTGACAATTAGTCCTGCTGTCACTCAATATGGTAAATCTATGATTCCCCATATAGAATATGTATAGACTGCTGTATACATCACATTGTATATGGGCCACAATACTCGAACTGACTCCAAAACCCAACCTCATAGTTATACACAAGGCAGTGGAGCGGGTCAGGAGCACTATGGTCATCCTAAACATTACAGCCTGCATTCAGATAGTGAAATACAGCCACCTAGACCCAGCCTGACATAGAATATTATCATAGAGTGTTTATGGGGTTGGAGATGCGTTATTCAGTAGTATTGTACATAGAATGCTATCAGGTGTGATCAACTCCACAGTATAAGGCAGGATAGGTTTGTGAGGCTTCTGGTGTATTCATCTCACATGTAATTGCCCAGACAATAGCATTTACCTGTCCTGAGAGCAGAACTAGTTCTTCTTGTCTATCAATCCCATAGACAGTGAATGGCTGTGTACACATGGGACGGTGACAATCCATCCGAAGAAGCCCGAGAGAGGAGAAACAAGGGAACAAGACCCTCAATCCAGTGACTGGGGGGGTCATTACTCTGGGACCCTCAATAATCACATTGTGAATAGGTGATAAATGTATTTTATGGGACAACTGTAAAAGGAATCTGTCATTAGAAAGAAATCCCATTTACTGAGGTTGCTGTACTAGTGTACTAGGGTATGTTCACACGACGCTTTTTTGCTGCAGCAAAACCTGCAATCTCAGCAGCTTCCATAACGCAAGTTTTGCTGCATTTTTGTTATAATTTGTCTACAGTACGTTTAAATAAGTTAGTTTCATTTATCACAAAAACAGCAAAACAACACAGCTGCCTTGTTGCACTTTCAATGGTGAATAAATGCTGCACCAACTCGGAAAGAACCGACCTGCGGCTTCTTTCTTCTAGAAAACAAAGCAAGTGCGTGTGAGATCTCTGGAATACTGTAAAAAAGCAGCTTATAACTAGCATAAAACTCAAACTGCTGCAAAAAATGCAGCAAAACCATGTGAACATAGCCTAAGGCCGACTTCACACCACGATTTTTCGGGTCTGGTGTGAACCGGAAAACCCCCAGATCCGAATTTGGCCCCCTTGTATCACTATGGCGCTGGATGGCTGTTATTTGCCATCCGGTTTGGAGCTTTCCGGGTGGATCAGGTTTGTCCAATTTTTGCATCAGACACAACACCGGAGTCTGCAGCATTTTTTGTGTCCGATGCAAAAATCAGACAAAACCGGATCCTCTCGGATCTGGCGCCCATAGCATGGGAGTCTATGGAAGCCTGATCCGGCAGAAAATTGTGCCGGGTCCCGAACGCCTGGTGCCGAATTTCAGCACCTGGAGAGCTCCACAGCTGAAATTTCAGCACTGTGTCCAGCTCCCCTGCAGCCAAGGTGCTGACATTTCAGCACTGGACAGCGCCAGCAATGAAGCCGGCAAAAATCTCCTCTTCTGCTTGTCCGTGACTATCCGATTCTGTCCGGTGCATCCTGCAAAACACCGAACAGAACCTGACAGTCAAAAATCATGGTGTGAAGCAGGCCTTAGGTAATGTGCACACTGGGAGTTTTTGCTACATTTTTTCTGCAACACAACCTGATGTTTTGTTATTAAATAATGATTTCTTGACATTAAATAACTATTTTCTGGTGTGTTTGTCTCTTGTTTAATCTAATGGAACCAAAAATGCAGCAAAACCTGCTGTCTGTGTTCTTGCACTTCCCCATTGATTTGTATGGGTGAAGAAAATCCTTGCAAAAACGCTGAAAGAATTGACCTGCGCAAAATCAGCAAAAACCAAGCGGAGTCACATCTCACTCGGGACAAGAAAACGTATGTGTATGACTTCTCCTCAGTCTCATAGGGTTTGCTAGATATGACAATCACTGGATTTTATTAGCATGGACTTGTGTAAACCAAAGTAAAAACGCACCAAAGATGCAGCAAAAACGCCCTGTGTGAACATAGCCTCAGACCCCAGGGAGCTTGTGTACAAGGCTGCTTTCACATTACGATTTTCGGTCATCCGAGTGTATCTGTTTCAAAACGGATACAATCGGATCCAAAATCGGATCCCATGTCCCTCCATAGGAATCGGATCGGATGAGCCACTATTGGCATCTGATTTTGGCACCATCTGATGCTGTCTGATTTAATCACGGCCACAAAATCGCAGCCTGCTGCAATTTAGTGTCCGTGACTCAAATCAGACAGCATCGGATCACTGCTGATCCTAGTGCCCACAACATGGGAGCCTATGGACATCGGATCCGAGTTCACCTCAGATCCAATGTCGGCTCCATGTTCTCTGCCTCTCCCTGCATCTTCCGTCCCCATCTCCTTTAATCTGTCCCCCCACTATTCTATTCTGTCCCCCCCGCTCCTCTATCCTGATCTAATCCCTATCCTGTCCCCTGTTCTCTTCTCTGTGTGTTAAAAAAATAAAAAACCTCCTCCCGGAGTATACATCACCTTGTCACCGGCTCCTAGGAAGCGACACCATCGGGGCCTGTGATGATGTCAGAGAGTCAGTCAGCTGACGTGTCATGTGACCAGCCCTGTGACATCACCACAGGCCCTTCAGCCCCAATGGTGTCGCATCCTGGGAGTCGGTGACAAGGTGATGTATACTCCGGGAGGAGGTTTTTTTTTGTTTGTTTTTTTAACACACAGAGAAGAGAACAGGGGACAGGATAGGGATTAGATCAGGATAGAGGAGCGGGGGGGACAGAATAGAAGAGCGGGGGGGACAGAATAAAGGAGATTGGGGGGTAGAAGTTGAAGGAGGCAGGAGCAGGGAGAGACAGGGGTCCACATGGATCCTGCACAGAATCGGATCGGATGGCTATTTGCCATCTGATTGCAGGGATCTGTGTGGATCTGTGCCTGTCCGTGTTATCCTCCTTCAAACTCAGATCCCACGGACAGGCACTAAAACACAATGTGAAACCAGCCTAACCTGAAGATTTGGGATTGTTTTTCTCTCTGTAATGTTCATCTTTTCTGTGTATTTACATACGACCAATTATACATACACAGAATTATCAAAACCCTGCATGAACCTGACTGACAGCTATTATAACTGAGGGCAAGCAGCTTGCTTTAATGGATATATTGTAGCGATGATTAAAAAATACTGCATGTTACTTTTACATTAGTTATTATAAGGTAATAATAGCCGTCCTATGAGACTACAATGATTCAGTCATTTTATAGAAGCTAAA
The DNA here is from genome assembly GCA_033576535.1 of Allobates femoralis. Taxonomy (NCBI): domain Eukaryota; kingdom Metazoa; phylum Chordata; class Amphibia; order Anura; family Aromobatidae; genus Allobates; species Allobates femoralis. Next base: position 62,959,508 of record JARQOC010000011.1, on the reverse strand, counting down.
ACTAAACCGTCCTGCCAGCAGTGCTCCACCCAGCCGGGTACAGAGACGTCTCACACACGTGTGCCGTCAGCCGTGTCGGAGGCTTCACCACTACATACAGCCACAGTATAAGGAAATACAGACGTCTCTACATCTTGTACATACACAATGCAGGCTCAGACTGCATGATGACACTCGGCACGCAATGCAGATCCATTTAAAGGGAACCGGTCATCATTATTTAACATGTTCAAGTAAAGATATGGCCATAATTGGGCAGTTTTACTAATTTAATTGATATATTTAGTGCAGAAAGCTGCAGCCTGGTTCTTGTTCAATCCATTATAGAGGTTTTGGTACAATGTCCTTTTTTGTGCATCAGGGTAAGACTGTGAGTAGGGTTTACAGCTCTGCCTCGGCCTCTTGGTGTTTGTGCGAGCCTCTCTTAAATTGCACACTAGAAGGGACCAATAATATGAAGCAATCACTGATCTCAGGGAGACCAGTCCAAGAAAGCAGACGGCTAAAGCGCACAACACAGTGAATCCCTAGGGCCCTCCAGGGCCTTGGTATTCCCTTGCAGGGCCGCACCGTCCATTGGACAAGGTGAGCCCTGTCATTCAGGCGGCAGCCGGCAGGGGGAGCGGCAGTGCAGAAGGGGGCGGCGCCTCATGCACACAGCCTCCTCCCCCTGTCATGGCGCCGGCCGCGCACCGGAGGTAAGCGGCGACCCGGGAGAGAGGCACAGAAGGGGGGGCCCGCGAGTCAACAGCACCCTCCCCCCCCGGTACTCACGGCCGCGGGCGGCAATGACTGCCAGTGCTGCGGCTCAGGCGGCAGAGGGGGCAGCAGTGCTGGGCTCCAGTAGCACCCCCCCCACCCCCGTAATCGGTGCCGCGGCTCAGGCGGCAGAGGGCTTGGTGCACCCCTGTTCCCTTGTCATATCTTTAAGCTCATAAAGAGCTGGATATTGACTCAAAGGGCCACTTAATATGGTGGTTATGGTGGTCTCCTCAAAGAGCCACCCCATGGCTAGGTCCTTCCCTGGAGGGATACCTGGCTTGTCCTGCGTTGAGACTCCTAAACGAGGCTCCATAGACTCTATTTACACACTAGAAGGGACGGTGCTTGTGCACATTTATCTCCCATGGGTTTTTCAGCAAAATGCATGCGCACACTGACATCCAACAGACTTCAGCAAAAAGGTGCAGCGGCAGCCAATGCACACATTGACATCCAAAGGTCTTCAACAACGTGTCAGCGCATGCCCAGGTTGAGATCTCAGCTTGTTATTGACCAGGGGTCTGAATCTGCGCATGAGCTGCCAATGGCACCATTTTGCTGAAGACCATCGGTTGTCAGTGTGTGCAAAGGGCTGTCATTTTGCTGAAGACCCCTCAGAGATGAATGTGCGCAAGCTCTGCCCTTGTGACCAGCTTTTTTGTTTAGTCTTTTAACAGGATTAAACACATGGCTCTACCCACCAGTGAGAGCCTTCTATACAAACAGCTCTCACTAGGGTGTCAGCTCCCATTGTTTACTCAGGGAGACAGCAATTTGTGTCAGAAAATTCACGATCGACACATCACTCTCCATCACCAGCGATACTCGCTGAGTAACAAGTATCTCGAATACTTTACTATCCGTGTGAGTAATGAGTAGTAACCAGTAGATTTGCTCATCACTAGCAAATAAACCCTTTAGATTATGTACACAATAGCTCACACACAAATAAGAGAAGCCATAGTTGCCTTTTGTTTTTTTCTTACTCTTGCAGCATGCTATCCTAAGCTTACATAGCAAAAACCTGCTAACAGATTCCCTTTAAACAAGACCCAGGCTCTGTATTTCTGCACTACAGCTATCTATAAAATCAGCATTACTTTAATATTAAATCACGATGACAGGCTGTCCTTAAAGGGGCAGAATCTGCCATGTAAAAGCTGCACCTACAAACCTAACAAGTGTTTAGCATTATGGATCTTTTTACACTGCCCTGTCAGCAAAGTATCTGTGATTCCCCCATGCCTTTGATTTGTCTTAAGGCCCCATCACACTTTCCAACATAGTTTCTGACATTGTTCAAAAGTGACGTCAGGGACAATGTTGAAACTACATCGTTGTTGCGTGTAAATGCACGATTCAACAACGATAGTTGTTCAAGTCAGAGTTGACAGGTTTTCCTGCATGCAGGAAAACCTGTAAACTTCAACAACCTGCGGCATCGTTCAGTGTGACACCGCAATAGCCTATTCGCTGCATTGCAGCGGATCACTCGCTGGGTTGATCTCAGCCTAGGGAGCGATCGCCGCGCCAACATCGCAGAGCCGTCACCGGCAACATCTTGCTGTGCGACAGCTAGGCTGCGATGTCGGAAGCGAGCGCGCACCCGCGGCATCGCAGCCGATGTTGGAAGGTGTGACGGGGCCTTCACTCAGGAACTGGCATATAAAGTAACAGCTCCAAAGAAGTGGCAGGTGATAGAGAAGTAAAGACTAGATCATGGCCATGGAGAAGAAGGGGCTTACTGTATTGGTATGTGACAAACTAGTCTACAGGTAACTCCATGTGTCAGACAAATACTCAGGACTGCGACTATAAACTTAGGACAACAAAGAGGAAATTGGTGGCAAAAAATCTTAAGTTTCTCCAGAGGAATCCATCCCAGAGAATGCTTCTTATTTATGTGTTTTAATGATTTTGATGACACACTACAAGCCACCCCCCCCCCCCCCCCACAACATTTTTTGCTGACTGTTGACTTGACAATCAATTTAGATCAAGAGTCTGAAGAATCTGCCTCAAGTTACTGTACGTCTTGTCATGTTCTCAGTCTTGTTCAAGAAGAAAAAGGATTTGTTTTCCTGAAGAGGTTTACACATTTTAGAACCCCCCCCCCCCTCCTTCCCACCCCCACAAACCTTTTTCTCTTTTGACCAGATGTGACAAGTATGAAGTGATTCTGCGTCTCAGAGGTGACATGACACCTTTTTGTTTTTATTTCATCAAGGGTTTTTCAAAACATCTAAGAAAAGTCCCTACAATAAGGCTGTGTGCACACCATCAGGAATTGCTGCGTTTTGGACGTAGTGTATTGCCGCTGTGTCCAAAACGCTGCATGGTACAGTACAAGCACAGTGGATGGGATTTCAAGAGATTCCCTGCCCACTGTGCTTCTCCCGACCGCAGCATTATTTCAGCTGCGGTGCAGGTTGCTGGACTTCTGCATCTTTGCAGCAGGTTAATTTCATGCTGTGGAGTCCGAAGCAATCACTATCGGGTGCACACAGGGAGACACCGAGCAGCACCCACCACAGATCATGGGCACAGGGCGGCTGCAGTCTCCCTGCGGGTTCACATAGGTCCAGAGGCGCTGCGTCTTGTCCTTCTGATCATGTGCACATACCCAAACTCCCCATAGGAACAGCAAGGTGGATTGAACTAAACAAGAGGTTTTTTAAGCTGTTTTTGATGAGGATTCTGGAGGAGATCCGATTAAATAACATCAATGTGAACCTAGTGTCGTCTCCGCCCCCAGCCGTGACGTCTCCGCCCCCAGCCTCCCCGGCCGTAACGTCTCCGCCCCCAGCCTCCCCGGCCGTGACGTCTCCGCCCCCAGCCTCCCCGGCCGTGACGTCTCCGCCCCCAGCCTCCCCGGCCGTGACGTCTCCGCCCCCAGCCTCCCCGGCCGTGACGTCTCCGCCCCCAGCCTCCCCGGCCGTGACGTCTCCGCCCCCAGCCTCCCCGGCCGTGACGTCTCCGCCCCCAGCCTCCCCGGCCGTGACGTCTCCGCCCCCAGCCTCCCCGGCCGTGACGTCTCCGCCCCCAGCCTCCCCGGCCGTGACGTCTCCGCCCCCAGCCTCCCCGGCCGTGACGTCTCCGCCCCCAGCCTCCCCGGCCGTGACGTCTCCGCCCCAGCCTCAACCTCCCCAGTGATGTCTCTGCCACTCAGCATCCTGTGATGTGATGTATACGCCCCCAAAAAAACAAAAAGTTGTCTGCCACAAATTTAGAAAAGCAGTTGTGAGAAGCAACATGATCAATATCGCCGAATATCACAGCCGAACCAAAGAGAAGCAGCTCCAGCCTTCACATTGGGTGTGAGCTAATTGACCATATATAGCCCCTGAATGATGGTAGAAATTTCTAGATGGCCCCTAGCATGAAAAATGTTCCCCACCCCTGTTCTAGACAAATATTGTAACCTCTAGGACATCTAATGAAGAGGACATGTCATATAGGAAAGTACAGCACCGAGCCCGGAGCCGGCTTATCCGGTACACGCACATTACTGCTCACAACTTCCTGTTACTCAAACTATGAAGTAAGATCTTATAGCAGAAACCACAAAACATGTAAAAATGTATAAAATTAAGTAAAAGAGCGACTCCGAGCAAACCCCCCCCCCCCCCCGAAATGTCCGGCAGTGTCTGAGCCATAAAATGTCGCATCCTACAAACGATGATATCTCCATTATGAGGAGCCCGGGTCCACCCCCACATCATCAGGACAGTGCGGGGCCTCACGGTCACACTAATCACCTCTTAGGCTTTGTGCACACCTTAAGTATTTACAGCAGCTTTTTCTGTACCAAAAACCAAAGCGATAGCAGGAAAATCTCCAGGTGACATTCACACATTGAGGCTCTTAAGGCCCCGTTACACGGCACAACATAGTTAACGACATCGCCGATACGTCACGGGTTTGGAGGAGTACTAACGACATCGTTGCGACCTCGTTGCGTGTGACTGGCAAGTTGCTACGATAAATCGTTGGATCGGAGTTGACAGATTTACCAACATGTTGGAAAACCCGACGATCTCAACTCCAGCAACCTGCTGCATCGTTTTGTGTGAGGAGAATAGGGGGGGGCAGGAGGAGAATAGGGGGGCAGGAGGAGAATAGGGGAGGGGGGGGGGGGCAGGAGGAGAATAGGGGAGGGGGGGGGGGGCAGGAGGAGAATAGGGGAGGGGGGGGGGGCAGGAGGAGAATAGGGGAGGGGGGGGGGGCAGGAGGAGAATAGGGGAGGGGGGGGGGCAGGAGGAGAATAGGGGAGGGGGGGGGGAAGGAGGAGAATGGGGGAGGGGGGGGAGGAGGAGAATGGGTGGGGGGGGCAGGAGGAGAATGGGTGGGGGGGGGCAGGAGGAGAATGGGTGGGGGGGCAGGAGGAGAATGGGGGGGGGGGAGGAGAGGAGGAGAATGAGGGGGGGGGGCAGGAGGAGAATGAGGGGGGGGGCAGGAGGAGAATGAGGGGGGGGGGGCAGGAGGAGAATGAGGGGGGGGGGGGCAGGAGGAGAATGAGGGGGGGGGGGGGCAGGAGGAGAATGAGGGGGGGGGCAGGAGGAGAATGAGGGGGGGGGGGCAGGAGGAGAATGAGGGGGGGGGGCAGGAGGAGAATGAGGGGGGAGGGGGCAGGAGGAGAATGAGGGGGGGGGGGCAGGAGGAGAATGAGGGGGGGGGGGGCAGGAGGAGAATGAGGGGGGGGGGCAGGAGGAGAATGAGGGGGGGGGGGCAGGAGGAGAGAATGAGGGGGGGGGGGCAGGAGGAGAATGAGGGGGGGGCAGGAGGAGAATGGTGGGGGGGGCAGGAGGAGAACGAGGGGGGGGGGGGGCAGGAGGAGAACGAGGGGGGGGGGCAGGAGGAGGAGACGAGGGGGGGGGCAGGAGGAGAACGAGGGGGGGGGGGCAGGAGGAGAACGAGGGGGGGGGCAGGAGGAGAATGAGGGGGGGGGGGCAGGAGGAGAATGAGGGGGGGGGGCAGGAGGAGAATGAGGGGGGGGGGCAGGAGGAGAATGAGGGGGGGGGGCAGGAGGAGAATGAGGGGGGGGGGGGCAGGAGGAGAATGAGGGGGGGGGGGGGCAGGAGGAGAATGAGGGGGGGGGGGCAGGAGGAGAATGAGGAGGGGGGGCAGGAGGAGAATGAGGGGGGGGGGGGGCAGGAGGAGAATGAGGGGGGGGGGGCAGGAGGAGAATGAGGGGAGGGGGGCAGGAGGAGAATGAGGGGGGGGGCAGGAGGAGAATGAGGGGGGGGGGGCAGGAGGAGAATGAGGGGGGGGGGCAGGAGGAGAATGAGGGGGGGGGGGCAGGAGGAGAATGAGGGGGGGGGGCAGGAGGAGAATGAGGGGGGGGGGGCAGGAGGAGAATGAGGGGGGGGCAGGAGGAGAATGAGGGGGGGGGGGCAGGAGGAGAATGAGGGGGGGGGGGGCAGGAGGAGAATGGGGGGGGGGGCAGGAGGAGAATGAGGGGGGGGGGCAGGAGGAGAATGAGGGGGGGGGGGCAGGAGGAGAATGAGGGGGGGGGGCAGGAGGAGAATGAGGGGGGGGGGCAGGAGGAGAATGAGGGGGGGGCAGGAGAAGAATGAGGGGGGGGGCAGGAGGAGAATGAGGGGGGGGGCAGGAGGAGAATGAGGGGGGGCAGGAGGAGAATGAGGGGGGTGCAGGAGGAGAATGGGGGGGTGCAGGAGGAGAATGGCGGGTTAGGAGAATGTGTACAATACTGAATGAAAACAGGAAATAAGAGAGAAAACAATGTAAGTGATAGAGAAGTGACGGGAAAGTTGTAGGAAGCGGAGAGGCAGCAGTGCTGTGATCACTCCTCCATAGTAGCTGGCAGCTTTCCCACAGGGGCTTCTGGGGGTCGGAGCCCCTCCATGTGTATTTTGGGCTCCTATGGAGGGAGGCAGTGAGCAGCCCGGGGGGAGGTCATGTCTGCAGACCCGGGGAGGGGGGGACATGGCTGCACTCAGGACAGTGCCGGCTCTTACCACATTCTGCGCCTCCGGGCTCAGGCAGTCTGTGATCTCCTGCATGGCCGCTGCCTCCTCCACTCTCCTTGTAAGAAGCCTCCCAGGGATCAGCTGCTAATCCCGGGCAGGCGGCGGGGGTGGCTCCTCTCTGCGGGCAGGTGGCGGGGGCTCCTGTCCTCTCTCCGGGCAGCTCATACACAGGTGACGCTCCCTCCCTGTAGCCCAGCAGGCCCGGTCACCACAGGCTGTACAGGTAACAAGTGAGAAGTGACCGGACTCCTCCGGCGCCGGCACAGTGCAGGGAGGTGCAGGAACTGTGCACAGGCGGCAATTTCCTCCGTGTGACTGCACCGCCCCCCACACTGGAGACAGCACAGCACAGCACACCTCCCGGGGCGGCGGCTGCTGCCACTGAGACCTGTGTGTGCTGCCACCGAGGACCTGTGTGTGCTGCCACCGAGACCTGTGCGGTGTGTGCTGCCGCCGAGACCTGTGTGTGCTGCCACCGAGGACCTGTGTGTGCTGCCACCGAGGACCTGTGTGTGCTGCCACCGAGACCTGTGCGGTGTGTGCTGCCGCCGAGACCTGTGTGTGCTGCCACCGAGGACCTGTGTGTGCTGCCACCGAGACCTGTGCGGTGTGTGCTGCCGCCGAGACCTGTGTGTGCTGCCACCGAGGACCTGTGTGTGCTGCCACCGAGGACCTGTGTGTGCTGCCACCGAGGACCTGTGTGTGCTGCCACCGAGACCTGTGCGGTGTGTGCTGCCGCCGAGACCTGTGTGTGCTGCCACCGAGGACCTGTGTGTGCTGCCACCGAGACCTGTGTGTGCTGCCACCGAGACCTGTGCGGTGTGTGCTGCCGCCGAGACCTGTGTGTGCTGCCACCGAGGACCTGTGTGTGCTGCCACCGAGACCTGTGCGGTGTGTGCTGCCGCCGAGACCTGTGTGTGCTGCCACCGAGGACCTGTGTGTGCTGCCACCGAGACCTGTGCGGTGTGTGCTGCCGCCGAGACCTGTGTGTGCTGCCACCGAGGACCTGTGTGTGCTGCCACCGAGGACCTGTGTGTGCTGCCACCGAGGACCTGTGTGTGCTGCCACCGAGACCTGTGCGGTGTGTGCTGCCGCCGAGACCTGTGTGTGCTGCCACCGAGGACCTGTGTGTGCTGCCACCGAGACCTGTGTGTGCTGCCACCGAGACCTGTGCGGTGTGTGCTGCCGCCGAGACCTGTGTGTGCTGCCACCGAGGACCTGTGTGTGCTGCCACCGAGACCTGTGCGGTGTGTGCTGCCACCGAGACCTGTGCGGTGTGTGCTGCCACCGAGGACCTGTGTGTGCTGCCACCGAGGACCTGTGTGTGCTGCCACCGAGGACCTGTGTGTGCTGCCACCGAGGACCTGTGTGTGCTGCCACCGAGACCTGTGCGGTGTGTGCTGCCACCGAGACCTGTGCGGTGTGTGCTGCCGCCGAGACCTGTGTGTGCTGCCACCGAGGACCTGTGTGTGCTGCCACCGAGACCTGTGCGGTGTGTGCTGCCGCCGCCACCGAGACCTGTGCGGTGTGTGCTGCCGCCGAGACCTGTGTGTGCTGCCACCGAGACCTGTGTGTGCTGCCACCAAGGACCTGTGTGTGCTGCCACCGAGACCTGTGCGGTGTGTGCTGCGGCCACCACCGAGACCTTTGCGGTGTGTGCAGCCGCCGAGACCTGTGTGTGCTGCCACCGAGGACCTGTGTGTGCTGCCACCGAGGACCTGTGTGTGCTGCCACCGAGATCTGTGCGGTGTGTGCTGCGGCCGCCACCGAGACCTGTGCGGTGTGTGCTGCCGCCGAGACCTGTGTGTGCTGCCGCCGAGACCTGTGTGTGCTGCCACCGAGACCTGTGTGTGCTGCCACCGAGACCTGTGTGTGCTGCCACCGAGACCTGTGTGTGCTGCCACCGAGACCTGTGTGTGCTGCCACCGAGACCTGTGTGTGCTGCCACCGAGACCTGTGCGGTGTGTGCTGCCGCCGAGACCTGTGTGTGCTGCCACCGAGACCTGTGCGGTGTGTGCTGCCGCCGAGACCTGTGTGTGCTGCCACCGAGGACCTGTGTGTGCTGCCACCGAGACCTGTGCGGTGTGTGCTGCCGCCGAGACCTGTGTGTGCTGCCACCGAGGACCTGTGTGTGCTGCCACCGAGGACCTGTGTGTGCTGCCACCGAGGACCTGTGTGTGCTGCCACCGAGACCTGTGTGTGCTGCCACCGAGACCTGTGTGTGCTGCCACCGAGACCTGTGCGGTGTGTGCTGCCGCCGAGACCTGTGTGTGCTGCCACCGAGGACCTGTGTGTGCTGCCACCGAGACCTGTGCGGTGTGTGCTGCCGCCGAGACCTGTGTGTGCTGCCACCGAGGACCTGTGTGTGCTGCCACCGAGGACCTGTGTGTGCTGCCACCGAGACCTGTGCGGTGTGTGCTGCCGCCGAGACCTGTGTGTGCTGCTACCGAGGACCAGTGTGTGCTGCCACCGAGGACCTGTGTGTGCTGCCACCGAGACCTGTGCGGTGTGTGCTGCCGCCGCCACCGAGACCTGTGCGGTGTGTGCTGCCGCCGAGACCTGTGTGTGCTGCCACCGAGACCTGTGCGGTGTGTGCTGCGGCCACCACCGAGACCTGTGCGGTGTGTGTGCAGCCGCCGAGACCTGTGTGTGCTGCCACCGAGGACCTGTGTGTGCTGCCACCGAGGACCTGTGTGTGCTGCCACCGAGATCTGTGCGGTGTGTGCTGCCGCCGCCACCGAGACCTGTGCGGTGTGTGCTGCCGCCGAGACCTGTGTGTGTTGCCACCGAGGACCTGTGTGTGCTGCCACCGAGACCTGTGCGGTGTGTGCTGCGGCCGCCACCGAGACCTGTGCGGGTGTGTGCTGCCGCCGAGACCTGTGTGTGCTGCCACCGAGGACCTGTGTGTGCTGCCACCGAGACCTGTGCGGTGTTGTGCTGCCGCCGAGACCTGTGTGTGCTGCCACCGAGGACCTGTGTGTGCTGCCACCGAGGACCTGTGTGTGCTGCCACCGAGACCTGTGCGGTGTGTGCTGCCGCCGAGACCTGTGTGTGCTGCCACCGAGGACCTGTGTGTGCTGCCACCGAGACCTGTGCGGTGTGTGCTGCCGCCGAGACCTGTGTGTGCTGCCACCGAGGACCTGTGTGTGCTGCCACCGAGGACCTGTGTGTGCTGCCACCGAGGACCTGTGTGTGCTGCCACCGAGGACCTGTGTGTGCTGCCACCGAGACCTGTGCGGTGTGTGCTGCCGCCGAGACCTGTGTGTGCTGCCACCGAGGACCTGTGTGTGCTGCCACCGAGACCTGTGTGTGCTGCCACCGAGACCTGTGCGGTGTGTGTGCTGCCGCCGAGACCTGTGTGTGCTGCCACCGAGGACCTGTGTGTGCTGCCACCGAGACCTGTGCGGTGTGTGCTGCCGCCGAGACCTGTGTGTGCTGCCACCGAGGACCTGTGTGTGCTGCCACCGAGACCTGTGCGGTGTGTGCTGCCGCCGAGACTGTGTGTGCTGCCACCGAGGACCTGTGTGTGCTGCCACCGAGGACCTGTGTGTGCTGCCACCGAGGACCTGTGTGTGCTGCCACCGAGACCTGTGCGGTGTGTGCTGCCGCCGAGACCTGTGTGTGCTGCCACCGAGGACCTGTGTGTGCTGCCACCGAGACCTGTGTGTGCTGCCACCGAGACCTGTGCGGTGTGTGCTGCCGCCGAGACCTGTGTGTGCTGCCACCGAGGACCTGTGTGTGCTGCCACCGAGACCTGTGCGGTGTGTGCTGCCACCGAGACCTGTGCGGTGTGTGCTGCCACGAGGACCTGTGTGTGCTGCCACCGAGGACCTGTGTGTGCTGCCACCGAGGACCTGTGTGTGCTGCCACCGAGGACCTGTGTGTGCTGCCACCGAGACCTGTGCGGTGTGTGCTGCCACCGAGACCTGTGCGGTGTGTGCTGCCGCCGAGACCTGTGTGTGCTGCCACCGAGGACCTGTGTGTGCTGCCACCGAGACCTGTGCGGTGTGTGCTGCCGCCGCCACCGAGACCTGTGCGGTGTGTGCTGCCGCCGAGACCTGTGTGTGCTGCCACCGAGACCTGTGTGTGCTGCCACCAAGGACCTGTGTGTGCTGCCACCGAGACCTGTGCGGTGTGTGCTGCGGCCACCACCGAGACCTTTGCGGTTGTGTGCAGCCGCCGAGACCTGTGTGTGCTGCCACCGAGGACCTGTGTGTGCTGCCACCGAGGACCTGTGTGTGCTGCCACCGAGATCTGTGCGGTGTGTGCTGCGGCCGCCACCGAGACCTGTGCGGTGGTGTGCTGCCGCCGAGACCTGTGTGTGCTGCCGCCGAGACCTGTGTGTGCTGCCACCGAGACCTGTGTGTGCTGCCACCGAGACCTGTGTGTGCTGCCACGAGACCTGTGTGTGCTGCCACCGAGACCTGTGTGTGCTGCCACCGAGACCTGTGTGTGCTGCCACCGAGACCTGTGCGGTGTGTGCTGCCGCCGAGACCTGTGTGTGCTGCCACCGAGACCTGTGCGGTGTGTGCTGCCGCCGAGACCTGTGTGTGCTGCCACCGAGGACCTGTGTGTGCTGCCACCGAGACCTGTGCGGTGTGTGCTGCCGCCGAGACCTGTGTGTGCTGCCACCGAGGACCTGTGTGTGCTGCCACCGAGGACCTGTGTGTGCTGCCACCGAGGACCTGTGTGTGCTGCCACCGAGACCTGTGTGTGCTGCCACCGAGACCTGTGTGTGCTGCCACCGAGACCTGTGCGGTGTGTGCTGCCGCCGAGACCTGTGTGTGCTGCCACCGAGGACCTGTGTGTGCTGCCACCGAGACCTGTGCGGTGTGTGCTGCCGCCGAGACCTGTGTGTGCTGCCACCGAGGACCTGTGTGTGCTGCCACCGAGGACCTGTGTGTGCTGCCACCGAGACCTGTGCGGTGTGTGCTGCCGCCGAGACCTGTGTGTGCTGCTACCGAGGACCAGTGTGTGCTGCCACCGAGGACCTGTGTGTGCTGCCACCGAGACCTGTGCGGTGTGTGCTGCCGCCGCCACCGAGACCTGTGCGGTGTGTGCTGCCGCCGAGACCTGTGTGTGCTGCCACCGAGACCTGTGCGGTGTGTGCTGCGGCCACCACCGAGACCTGTGCGGTGTGTGCAGCCGCCGAGACCTGTGTGTGCTGCCACCGAGGACCTGTGTGTGCTGCCACCGAGGACCTGTGTGTGCTGCCACCGAGATCTGTGCGGTGTGTGCTGCCGCCGCCACCGAGACCTGTGCGGTGTGTGCTGCCGCCGAGACCTGTGTGTGTTGCCACCGAGGACCTGTGTGTGCTGCCACCGAGACCTGTGCGGTGTGTGCTGCGGCCGCCACCGAGACCTGTGCGGTGTGTGCTGCCGCCGAGACCTGTGTGTGCTGCCACCGAGACCTGTGTGTGCTGCCACCGAGGACCTGTGTGTGCTGCCACCGAGACCTGTGCGGTGTGTGCTGCCGCCGCCACCGAGACCTGTGCGGTGTGTGCTGCCGCCGAGACCTGTGTGTGCTGCCACCGAGACCTGTGTGTGCTGCCACCGAGGACCTGTGTGTGCTGCCACCGAGACCTGTGCGGTGTGTGCTGCCGCCGCCACCGAGACCTGTGCGGTGTGTGCTGCCGCCGCCACCGAGACCTGTGCGGTGTGTGCTGCCGCCGAGACCTGTGTGTGCTGCCGCCGAGACCTGTGTGTGCTGCCGCCGAGACCTGTGTGTGCTGCCACCGAGGACCTGTGTGTGCTGCCACCGAGGACCTGTGTGTGCTGCCACCGAGGACCTGTGTGTGCTGCCACGAGGACCTGTGTGTGCTGCCACCGAGGACCTGTGTGTGCTGCCACCGAGGACCTGTGTGTTCTGCCACCGAGGACCTGTGTGTGCTGCCACCGAGGACCTGTGTGTGCTGCCACCGAGGACCTGTGTGTGCTGCCACCGAGGACCTGTGTGTGCTGCCACCGAGACCTGTGTGTGCTGCCACCGAGGACCTGTGTGTGCTGCCACCGAGACCTGTGCGGTGTGTGCTGCCGCCGCCACCGAGACCACTGCGGTGTGTGCTGCCACCGAGACCTGTGTGTGCTGCCACCGAGACCTGTGTGTGCCGCCGCCACCGAGACCTGTGCGGTGTGTGCCGCCGCCACCGAGACCTATGCGGTGTGTGCTGCCGCCGCCACCGAGACATGTGCGGTGTGTGCTGCCGCCGCCACCGAGACCTGTGCGGTGTGTGCTGCCGCCGCCACCGAGACCTGTGCGGTGTGTGCTGCCGCCGCCACCGAGACCTGTGCGGTGTGTGCTGCCGCCGAGACCTGTGTGTGCTGCCACCGAGACCTGTGTGTGCTGCCACCGAGGACCTGTGTGTGCTGCCACCGAGACCTGTGCGGTGTGTGCTGCCGCCGCCACCGAGACCTGTGCGGTGTGTGCTGCCGCCGAGACCTGTGTGTGCTGCCACCGAGACCTGTGTGTGCTGCCACCGAGACCTGTGTGTGCTGCCACCGAGGACCTGTGTGTGCTGCCACCGAGACCTGTGCGGTGTGTGCTGCCGCCGCCACCGAGACCTGTGCGGTGTGTGCTGCCGCCGCCACCCAGACCAGTGCGGTGTGTGCTGCCACCGAGACCTGTGTGTGCTGCCACCGAGACCTGTGTGTGCTGCCACCGAGACCTGTGTGTGCTGCCACCGAGACCTGTGTGTGCTGCCACGAGGACCTGTGTGTGCTGCCACCGAGACCTGTGCGTGCTGCCGCCACCAAGACCTGTGCGGTGTGTGCCGCCGCCACCGAGACCCGCGCGGTGTGTGCCGCCCCTGTCAGTGCTGGGAACTTGTTCAGTCTTTTGACCGTTTTTAGTTTCTGCTTCAAGTATTGAGAAATTATCAGGAGGAGAGAGAAGGTTGTGACATTTCTTTCAAGTGGCTCCAGATGGAAAAAATGCTCCAAACTGGGCACAGTCCAAACAAGAGACTACAAGAAAATGCCTCAGAAAATGAAAAACTCCTCAAAATCTACCAGAATCTCATTCAAAACTTAAAAAGTGTTTCAGGAAAAGAAAAACTCATCCCTTCAAGAAGAAAACACAACACAGCATTCCCTTTAGTGGTTTGAAAGAAATATCCCCATTTCTGAACACCTAAAAAAGACTTATGGCCACTTTACACGGCACGATATTGTTGTCCAACAACGATAAAAAGTCACGTGGTTCAGCCGTTCCCGTCGATATCGTTCGTGCGTTGTGTGGTGTGAATGAGCAATGTGACACAAGAACAATGGCAAAACAATATCGTTTGTGAATTGTGCAGCCTTTCCAACTGGCCAATATTGGCTTGACGATCTGGCAGGATTGTGTTGTGTGACGGCGCAACTACGATTTGGAGAGCAACTTCCCCTATTCACTGCAATGTTAATTGGTCGTTCCCTGGGTCACTCTTACACAGCGCAAAGGAGGGGGCGCAGACATTGCAGTTGCGTTGCCTGCCGATATCTCCCTGTGTAACATCTCCTACGCGATCTTGCATTACTGCCAAAAACGTGCGCGCTCCCGTGCCGTTGGATCCAATATCGGAACGATATTGGGACGTGTAAAGCGGCCATTACAGTAACCTAAACCTCAAACACTGCTTCAATAGATTCATTGAGAATATGTTCACACTTCTTTTTGTGAAGCTTTCCTATTGACTTTTAGTGGAAAATACCTGAAGAATGGTTGAGTCACTTCTTTTAAACACTTGATGGTTTTGAAAGTCTTGAAGAATTTAAAAGATGTCCCAAAGCTTAAACATATAAACAGCAAGTTGTATAATATCCATTGAAACGATTGGGGCGCTTTTTATAGCTTTTTTTAGCGCCTTTTCTTGTGTTTTTAGGAACAGAATCACTCAAAAAAAATTGTGGAAAAAAGACACAGGACGGACATACCCCAAAACAGGTTTAAAACCTTAAAAAAGCCTCAGGAAAAGAGAGCCTATGTTCAGGCAAAGTTTTGTTAGGCCCCCTTCACACCACGGTTTTTCCCTGATCAGGTTTGTGTGTCAAAACCAGGAGAGGAACTTGCAGAGGAAAACTATCATTGAAAGATTGACACCTGTTGTGAGTTTTGGAGACACTCCTGGTTTTGATACAGAATCCTGATCGAACCTGATCAGGGAAAAAACCGTGGTGTGAAGGGGCCTTAGATTTCAGGACGACGTCTTATGACCTCTTTGGTCTTCTTTTTGCAGAGATTTTCAATAATTGTAGAAGAAACGCTGCAGCTTTACCAAGGTTTTGATAAATTATGTCAGAAACGTATAGCAGGTGCATGAAACCCCTCTATGGCTTAGTGAGCATGTTCAACAAAATATGTACTTGCACCAAATTTACAAACATGCAACAAAATTGAAAATGTGGGCTCAGAGGTCATATATTTCACTCAGATTTTTAAAGTGTAACCACCGTTTCAATTTCTATTTAATCATAATGTAGAACAAGTGATTTTAATAAACTATCAAATATACTTAATCAGAAAATTCTGGTTGAAAACCATTTAAAATCTTCCACAAGATGTCCTCTCTCCACTGTGTATGAGAATCAGATATGTTCATTATCAATCAGATCTGGCTTCACATTGAATAAGGGCATGTAACCATATAAGATAAAATGGGGTGTTTCCAACACTGCTGACTGCAGCTGGTGAGGAAACAATGTATCAGATTATGTCAGCTTAGAGCACAGTTGCTAAGCAAAGTCAGATTGTCAGGATCCTGCAAACTCCTCTTTCCTTGGCACAAGCTTCTAATCTGTCATCTAGCTCCACGCAGCCCAATCACGATCTCTGTTAACCCCTTCTCTGCCTACTACTCCCTATCAGATTCTGGCCACACCCACACAGCCCTAAAATGCAGTTTTTAAAGAGCACAAAAAAAGTGAAGCAATAAGTCATATGGTGCAAAAAAAGTATCATCTTAGCTGCAATGCGACCTGTCATTAACCCCTTCACCCCCTGGCCTATTTTGACCCTAATGACCAGGCCATTTTTGTCAATTCTGACCAGTGTCCCTTTATGAGGTAATATCTCTGGAACGCTTCATTGGATCCGAGCGATTCTGAGATTGTTTTTTCGTGACATATTGGGCTTCATGTTAGTATTAAATTTAGGTCGATAATTTTTGCGATTATTGGTGAAAAAATTAAAAATTTGGCAAAATTTTTGAAAATTTTGCAATTTTCAAATTATGAATTTTTATTCTGCTAAACCAGAGAGGTATGTGCCACAAAATAGTTAATAAATAACATTTCCCACATGTCTACTTTACATCAGCACAATTTTGGGAAAAGAAAAAATTTTTGTTCGGACGTTATAAGGGTTCAAAGTTCATCAGCAATTTTTCATTTTTCCAGCAAAATTTACAAAACCATTTTTTTTTGTGACCACATCACATTTGAAGTCCCTTTGAGGGGTTTACATGACAGAAAACACCCAAAAGTGACACCATTCCAAAAACTGCACCCCTCAAGCTACTCAAAACTACATTCAAGAAGATTATTAACCCTTCAGGTGCTTCACGGGAACTAAAGCAAAGTGGAAGGAAAAAATGGTAATTTTAATTTTTCCAACAAAAATGTTCTTTTAGCCTCAATTCTTTCATTTTCACATGGGCAACAGGATAAAATGGATCCTAAAAATTGTTGGGCAATTTCTCCTGAGTACATCGATATCTCATATGTGGTCATAAACCACTGTTTGGGCACACGGCAGGGCTCAGAAGGGAGGGAGGGCAATTTGACTTTTGGAGCTAATTTTCCGTTCAAAAAGTCAAATGGCGCTCCTTCCCTTCTGAGCCCTGCTGTGTGCCCAAACAGTGGTTTATGACCACATATGAGGTATCGGTGTACTCAGGAGAAATTGCCCAACAATTTTTAGCATCCATTTTATCCTGTTCCCCATGTGAAAATGAAAAAGTTTAGGCTAAAAGAAAATTTTTGTAGAAAAAAAAGTACTTTTTCATTTTTACGGATGAATTTGTGAAGCACCTGGGGGTTCAAAATGCTCACCACCCATCTAGATAAATTCCCTGGGGGGTCTAGTTTCCAAAATGGGGTCACTTGTGGGGGAGCTCCAATGTGTAGGCACACAGGGGCTCTCCAAACGCGACATGGTGTCCGCTAACAATTTGAGCTGATTTTTCAGTCAAATTGTTAGCGGACACCATGTTGCATTTGGAGAGCCCCTGTGTGCCTAAACATTGGAGCTCCCCCACAAGTGACCCCATTTTGGAAACTAGACCCCCCAGGGAACTTATCTAGATGGGTGGTGAGCATTTTGAATACCCCAGTGCTTCACAAATTAATCTGTAAAAATGAAAAAACAAAATTTTTGTAGAAAAAAAGTACTTTTTCATTTTTACGGATGAATTTGTGAAGCACCTGGGGGTTCAAAATGCTCACCACCCATCTAGATAAATTCCCTGGGGGGTCTAGTTTCCAAAATGGGGTCACTTGTGGGGGAGCTCCAATGTGTAGGCACACAGGGGCTCTCCAAACGCGACATGGTGTCCGCTAACAATTTGAGCTGATTTTTCAGTCAAATTGTTAGCGGACACCATGTTGCATTTGGAGAGCCCCTGTGTGCCTAAACATTGGAGCTCCCCCACAAGTGACCCCATTTTGGAAACTAGACCCCCCAGGGAACTTATCTAGATGGGTGGTGAGCATTTTGAATACCCCAGTGCTTCACAAATTAATCTGTAAAAATGAAAAAACAAAATTTTTGTAGAAAAAAAAGTACTTTTTCATTTTTACGGATGAATTTGTGAAGCACCTGGGGGTTCAAAATGCTCACCACCCATCTAGATAAATTCCCTGGGGGGTCTAATTTCCAAAATGGGGTCACTTGTGGGGGAGCTCCAATGTGTAGGCACACAGGGGCTCTCCAAACGCGACATGGTGTCCGCTAACAATTTGAGCTGATTTTTCAGTCAAATTGTTAGCGGACACCATGTTGCATTTGGAGAGCCCTGTGTGCCTAAACATTGGAGCTCCCCCACAAATGACCCCATTTTGGAAACTAGACCCCCAGGGAACTTATCTAGATGGGTGGTGAGCATTTTGAATACCCTAGTGCTTCACAAATTAATCTGTAAAAATGGAAAAAGAAAATGTTTATGGAAAAAAAAGTACTTTTTCATTTTTACGGATGAATTTGTGAAGCACCTGGGGGTTCAAAATGCTCACCACACATCTATATAAGTTCCCTGGGGGCTCTAGTTTCCAAAATGGGGTCACTTGTGAGGGAGCTCCAATGTTTAGGCACACAGGGGCTCTCCAAACGCGACATAGTGTCCGCTAACAATTTGACTGAAAAATTAGCTCAAATTGTTAGCGGACACCATGTCGCGTTTGGAGAGCCCCTGTGTGCCTAAACATTGTAGCTCCCCCACAAGTGACCCCATTTTGGAAACTAGACCCCCCAGGGAACTTAGCTAGATGGGTGGTGAGCATTTTGAACACCCCGGTGCTTCACAAAATAATCTGTAAAAATAAAAAAATAATTTTTTTGTGGAAAAAAAGTACTTATTCAATTTTACAGATGAATTTGTGAAGCACCTGGGGGTTCAAAATGTTCACAACTAATCTAGATACGTTCCCTGGGAGGTCTAGTTTCCAAAATGGGGTCACTTGTGGGGGAGCTCCAATGTTTAGGCACACAGGGGCTCTCCATACGCGACATGGTGTCCGCTAACTATTGGAATTGTTAGCGGACACCATGTCGCGTATGGAGAGCCCATGTGTACCCAAACATTTGAGCTACCCCACAAGTGACCTCATTTTGGAAACTAGACCCCCCAAGGTATGTATCTAGATGCATAGTGAGCACTTTGAACCCCAGGTGCTTCACAAATTGATCCGTAAGAAGGAAAAAGTACATTTGTTTTCACACAAATTTTCTTTTTTCATTTTTACGGATCAATTTGTGAAGCACCTGGGGGTTCAAAGTGTTCACTATGCATCTAAATACAGCGAAGCCCATTTTTTTTTTTCTAGGACTAATTTTAGAAAAAAAATGGCGTAGGGCTCCGCCATATTTTTGGTCCAGCCAGGTACAACTTGGCAGCTACGGACTGCCAGCAACCCCCAGCTGCCTCATTGTACCTGACTGGCAACCAAAAATACAGCAAAGCCCATTTTTATTTTTTTTCTAGGACTAATTCTAGAAAAAAAATGGTGTGGGGCTCCGCCATATTTTTGGTCCAGCCAAGTACAACTTGGCAGCTACGGATTGCCACCAACCCCCAGCTGCCTTGTTGTACCTGGCTGGCCACCAAAAATACAGCAAAGCCCTTTTTTTTCTTCTAGAACTAATTTTAGAAAAAAAATGACATGGGGCTCCGCCATATTTTTGGTCCAGCCAGGTACAACTAGGCAGCTGGGGGCTGGAATCCGCAGCATGGAGAGGCCCAAGCGTTTTGGGCCCCCCCATGCTGCGAATTGCAGCCCGCAGCCGCCCCAGAAAATGGCGCATTCATTGAAGCGCCATTTTCTGGCGCTGTACCCAGACTCTTCCAGTTGCCCTGGTGCCGGTGGCAAACTGGGTAATAAAGGGCTTAATGCCAGCTTTTTATTGTCAGCTGGCACTAAGCCCGAGATTCATAATATAGGGCCAATGTTAGACCCGCCATTAGGAATCTCTGGTAAATAGTCAGAAAATACACACAGAGAAAAATCTTTTTATTTGGAAAAAAAACACAAACAAAATTCGGACTCCATCTTTATTATAAAGATCCGACGTAGTCCACAACGAAGGTCCCACGACGCTCGATCGCCTATGATGTAGTCCACAACGAAGGTCCCATGACGCACGATCGCCTCCGACGTAGTCCACAACGAAGGTCCCACGACGCTCGATCGCCTCTGGTCAATCCAGAGACTGCAGCAAGGGATGAAGTGTCCTCTTCTTATAGTCTCTGGGGTCAGAGTTATGGTGCACTGTATGACAATGATCTGTCATACAGTGCACCATGACTATGATCCCAGAGACTACAACAAGAGGACACTTGATCCCTTGTTGCACCCATCCATCCACCTATGCACCCATCATCCACGCACGCACACGTCTATGCACACACACATCTATGCACGCACACGTCCACACACATGTCCACACACGCACACGTCTACGCACACATCCATCTATGCACACATCCACGCACGCACACGTCTATGCACACACACATCTATGCACGCACACGTCCACACACATGTCCACACACGCACACGTCTACGCACGCACACGTCTACGCACACTCACGTCCACGCACGCTCATGTACGCTCACGTCCACGCATGCACCCCCTATCCATTCACCCACCATCAATTCATTCATTCATTCATACATACATACATACATAGATACATACACATACATACATACATAGATACAAACATACACATACATACATACATACATACATAGATACATACACATACACACATACATACACATACATACATACATAGATACATACACATACATACATACATAGATATACATGCATGCATGCATGCATACATACACATGCATGCGTGCATGCATGCATACATACACATGCATGCGTACATACACATGCATACATACACATGCATGCATACACACACATGCATGCATACACACGCATGCATTCATACACACGCATGCATACATACACATGCATGCATACACGCATGCATACATACACATGCATGCATACACACATGCATACACACACATGCATGCATACACGCATGCATACATACACATGCATGCATACATACACATGCATGCATACATACACATACATGCATACATACACATACATACTTACCTCCCTCGTTCCACCGATGAGCAGGAGGAGGCCGGGAGAGGAGGCGGGGCCACAGACCGGCGGGCCGGGCAGAGAAGGAGGAGCTGCAGCAGCGGCTGCAGCAGCGGCGGGTGCACGGAAGTGTGCAGCCCGCCGCAGGAGGTGAGGGGGGGGCCAGGCACAGGGCCCGGAGGTGGGGGCAGCCTGGGGGGAGCACCAGCGCAGGGGAGCAGGCAGTGTTGCTGGCGGGCGCACGCGGGTGCAGCCCGCCGGCAGATACATTGTAATAGAGGGGGGGCGGGCGGTTGGGGGGGACGGCGGGGGGGCCCTGGACAGTCCTGGAGCTGGAGGGGGGTGAGGAGGGGTAGGCACTTGCCGATCCGCCCCTCCAGATCTGATTGGAGAGCTCCAATCAGATCTGGAGGGGTGAATCCCTGTGATTCCCTCCGATCGGCAGTTTCACTTTTAAACTGCCGATCGGAGGGGTCCTGGGCACGGGGGGGTTAATCCACCCCCTGTGGGGTCATCTACAGGTTGTCACAGAGCAGCAGCATCTGTGACACCTGAGCGACCCCACTCACAGGAGCTGCAGCAGCTCAAATCTGCCAGGACGTTGTGCAACGTCCTGTGTCGGGAACGGGCAGAAACACAGGACGTTGCACAACGTCCTATGTCGGGAAGGGGTTAAAGGGACACTGTCAAGTCATTCTTCAGTATGATACTAATATTACCCTTGAATAGTGCTTGTGCAGACCTTTTAAAAACATGTACAATCATTATTGTACCATTTGTAGTTTCCATGTTATCAGCATTGTCAGACCCTGCAGGCAGCTCCTGGATTAGTCCTCTCCATTATAAGCAAACAGGAATAGTCCTGTGCTGTATAAACTGTCATGTAATTATGCACTCCCTCTCAGCAGCTCTCCTTTCTCCTCCCTTTGCAAACAGTGCATTGTCAGGTTTCAGTAGCTTCTGTTCTGGTGACAAGGAGGGAGAGAGCTGTTGCTGATCTGATGTATCTAGACTCCCATCTGTTTCTGTAAGCAGATACCCTGCTGTGACAGTTTCTGTGTTGTATTTGACTTCTTTCCTTGCTGCAGATACAGAGAGCAGAGAGGAGGATACATCCCCCACTCCTCACAGTGATCTCTTGTGCTGTGATGTGACATGCATATTCATGCAATGGGGAGTGGACAGCAGAGAGCTAAGTGGATCATTCACTGTAATTGACAGATGGAATGAATCTCTTTATTTGAAGTTTACAGAAGATAGGAGGGAAATATAAATAAAAGAAATACATAAATAGAGAGATTAGAGTGAGGAATTAGAAAATGATATCAGTTACATATGGATTTTTGACCTTAGTGTTCCTTTAACAACCAGCGCAGTATTGGGTTTATTTGTTTTTTTTTTCCAATGAAATGACACTTACACTTTAAGTGTCAAGCATGGTGCAAACCTGGCACGATACATTAATTCTTCTTCTACCTTAAGTCCAAAGTACAACAATATCGCACAAAACATGGCACGTCTTTAATACATTTGGCCCATTATATGACTCCACCAATCACACCTCATTATGTAGCAATTATTCAACATTGTAAAGATAAAATGAGTTTCTAGGTCATTTCAGACATCCATGAATCATAGTCAGAGTATGGACTGTGATGTCCAGACTGGCAGCTTTGGGTCCACATTTAACAGCCTCATAAACAGACTGAGACTTGAGACTGGCACACAGGAGAATCTCCCGGTGGGCTGCTGTGTGTGAACCTGCCTCCACCCTTCTATATGAGCAGTACTTGGCACAATACACTTGAATTATTATGTACAGACAAAGGCACCATCTTATTATTCATTTATCAAACTACCAGTATATTATTGCATAGAGTACAGACCAAACGTTTGGACACACCTTCTCATTCAAAGAGTTTTCTGTATTTTCATGACTATGAAAATTGTACATTCACACTGAAGGCATCAAAACTATGAATTAACACACGTGGAATAATTTACTTAACAAAAAAGTGTGAAACAACTGAAAATATGTCTTATATTCTAGGTTCTTCAAAGTAACCACCTTTTGCTCCGATTACTGCTTTGCACACTCTTGGCATTCTCTTGATGAGCTTCAAGAGGTAGTCACCGGAAATGGTCTTCCAACAGTCTTGAAGGAGTTCCCAGAGATGCTTGACACTTGTTGGCCCTTTTGCCTTCACTCTGCGATCCAGCTCACCCCAAACCATCTCGATTGGGTTCAGGTCTGGTGACTGTGGAGGCCAGGTCATCGGGCGTAGCACACCATCACCGCTCCTCCTCCATGCTTCACGATGGGAACCAGGCATGTAGAGTCCATCCGTTCACCTTTTCTGCGTCACACAAAGACACGGTGGTTGGAAGCAAAGATCTCAAATTTGGACTTATCAGACCAAAGCACAGATTTCCACTGGTCTAATGTCCATTTCTTGTATTCTTTAGCCCAAACAAGTCTCTTCTGCTTGTTACCTGTCCTTAGCAGTGGTTTCCTAGCAGCTATTGTACCATAAAGGCCTGCTGCACAAAGTCTCCTCTTAACAGTTGTTGTAGAGATGTGTCTGCTGCTAGCTAGAACTCTGTGTGGCACTGACCTGGTCTCTAATCTGAGCTGCTGTTAACCTGCGATTTCTGAGGCTGGTGACTCGGATGAACTTATCCTCCGCAGCAGAGGTGACTCTTGGTCTTCCTTTCCTGGGGCGGTCCTCATGTGAGCCAGTTTCTTTGTAGCGCTTGATGGTTTTTGCAACTGCACTTGGGGACACTTTCAAAGTTTTCCCAGCTTTTCGGAATGACTGACCTTCATTTCTTAAAGTAATGATGGCCACTTTTTCTTTACTTAGCTGCTTTTTTCTTGCCATAATACAAATTCTAACAGTTTATTCAGTCTATCCACCAGACGTCTGCACGACACAACTGATGGTCCCAACCCCATTTATAAGGCAAGAAATCCCACTTATTAAACCTGACAGGGCACACCTGTGAAGTGAAAACCATTTCTGGTGATTACCTCTTGAAGCTCATCAAGAGAATGCCAAGAGTGTGCAAAGCAGTAAACAAAGCAAAAGGTGGCTACTTTGAAGAGCTTAGAATATAAGACATATTTTCAGTTGTTTCACACTTTTTTGTAGGGCCGGGTAGGCGGGTCCCCTGTGCTGCGCTACCCCCGCCTCAATGCTCTATTACACCCTAATGGGCGTCATTTCAGCCTGCAGAGCGCGGGCACGATTTAAATTCGCGCCCGCAACATCACCGCTGCAACACGGTCACGTGACGCCGGGATTTCGTCACTTCCGGTTGCCGCGGGTCTCACACAGGCCAACTTCAGCATGCAATCTGCGCATGCGCTTAGTTGGCATGTGTGAGACCTGCAGCGACCGGAAGTGACACGATCCCGGCGTCACAAGACCGCATCGCAGCGGTGATGTTGCGGGCGCAAGATTTAAATCATGCCCGCGCTCTGCAGGCTGGAATGATGCCCATTAGGGCATAATAGAGCGGTGAGGCAGGGGTAGCACGGCACAGGGGACCCGCCTATCCGTCCCAGACACCGCGAGGGACGCCCCTCCGTCCTGGATTTTGTAAGTTTGCAAACTACTTTATTCTACTTCTATATTACTAAAAAAGGTCAGACAGGGATGGCTTAGATAGTAGTGTAAGGCTGCAGGGACAGGTATTAAGAGGTTAGAAACATGATTTTGGGTGACAGGTTCCCTTTAAAGGGAATATGCCATGTTCTTTTTCGTTTTTAAGTCAATTAGGTACCTGCAGAGTCATCAGGGTGGTGTTTCAGGCTGGCGTCAGTCACATCAATCCACATTCAGTTATGCAGTTTTTTTTAACATAGTCATGCACCCCTGCATTGTAATATATTAACATCACTGAAGGACTTGCAGAAATTCACTTATGCTGTAATAAGACCTGTTGTGATGGCACAGCTATATGACTGTAATGGGGGGAGTTAAGCAGACCTGCAGTGAAGGATATCTAAGATTAGCTCTACCAATTCTGGTCACATGATTGTGACAACACCACAGGTCCTTCTTCTGCAGGTCTTTAGTAATGGTAATATATTACAATGCAGGGGGAGGGGTGACTACATTTAAAAAACTGCATGACTGAAGTGGATTGATGTGACTGACGCCAGCCTGAAACTCCACCCTGATGACTGTGCAGGTACCTAATTAGCTTAAAAACAAAAAAGAACATGGCATATTCCCTTTAAATTTGGCCTAAACCACACAAATGTAGCATGTGACACATCCTGCAGTTTGTTTGTTATTTTTACAATATGGAACAAGTTAAAGTGCATTTTGCCGATTAACTCCTTGATATAGTAAGCAGGTTATCAGCAGCTAGACATGACAGTGAGTGACAGATGACCTCACACTTCAGGGGTCAGGGTCGGGTATAACACACATTTTATAAGGTTTGCTGCTTTCTTTTAAGCAGTCGTGCTTTGTAATCAATGTACAGTGACAAAAATATCCCGCAGACCTAGAGATCCTTGCAGCCGTCATGCGGCTGACCTCTGCACTTCACCATTCAGCTTGTTGTCACCGGTAGCCGAGATGGATTCCTACCTCATATGGCACACTGGAATATGTCCAGCCGAGGTCCAGAACAGTGATGTAATAGGGTAAGGGAGACGGACGCCTTAGTCTTGGTACTTTGCCTGTCTTTATACAGTCAGTGTAATCCATTCAAGTTGGACAAAGAGAAACCTATGTTTCAGAGTGGTGGGAAAATCAAGTAAAATTTCAGGGTTTCTCCAATATAGATGAAGTATAAGGCAGCAGCCAACCAACCGCCACTGGTTGCCTTAAGGTACCGTTACACACTTCAATGTTGAAACGATATCACTAACGATCTCGGGGACGCGCGGTCGTTAGGACATCTTTTTGACATCGTTGGTGAGCTGTCACGTGTAGATATCGTACACGACGCACCAACGATCCAGCGAACAGGTATCGTTCACACAACCCAGCGAACGATCCTTGTTCACTGATGTGAATAGGCGAAGTCGTTAACGACATCCGATCCAACGATTTATCGTAATTGAATCTCGGTGTAACACGCAACGACATCCTAATGATGTTTGAATGACTCCAAACCCGTGACGTCTAAGCGATATTGTTCACGATATCGTACCGTGTAACGGGGCCTTTAGATATGATGCCTCTGACAAACTTTGATGCCTGGTGATCGGTGGATGAAAAGTGTTGAGTACGGCTGACCATCACTGATCCAGGGGTGCTATCTAATATTTTGTATACATTACCATAGGGCTTGAAAATGATATTTATTGGAACACTTCAGTTAAGACTGGTAACGTTATCATGTATTAGACCTGACTGTAATTATTTGTGTTCAACATAGTCAGTGAATTTGTTACATATGAATCCACCCCTGGAAGTCGTGTTGCTTTTATATTACTATGTTACTATACAGGGATGCAGTTTGCCTCATTACTGTACTGTGTGCAGCCAGCCGAAAGATTCTATTTATAATATTGGGAGACAGGCAGAGGACTACAGAGAACTCCCACAGACACACCCGGCCCAGGCTATTTATATATATATACCTCTTCCCAAGCAGGCTGGGAAAATAGGCAGGGAGGAGAAGGAAAGTGTGAGTTCCTCCAACACCCCATGTAAAGACTACATATAAGGGCTCGCTCACATCACCGGATTTTCAGCCCGAGTGCTGTCTGTGAAAAAAACCTAGAGCGTTCGGATCAATGTTATTCATTGGGGCACCGTTATTCTTTTCACTGACTGATTCTGTGTGTGAAAAAATCACAGCATGCACTAGTGTAAACCGATCGGTTGTCATCTAAAGGGAAATTAGATTTGTGGTGCTCGAACCAAAGACAACATTAACTGCCTGTGTTGTTGCAGCTGCTTATGTTTTGGGCTGCATGCACACGATCAATATTAGCAGCGTTATGGATGTAGCGTGTTTGCGCAGCGTCCATAATGCTGCGTTGTACAGTCCAAGCACAGTGGATGGGATTTACAGAAGTCTTGTGCCCACTGTGTTTCTTTTCATCCGCAGCATTAAGTGACAGGCAGGGAGGCTTTCTGTGCCACTTGTCCACAGCATGTCACTTTAGCACTGGAGTCGGAGGCGATCTCGGTGGGTGAATGCAGGGAAAAGCCACCCTGCTCTGAACACAGGTCATGGGCACAGGGCGGCTGCGTTCACTCACGGAGATCGCCAGCTTCCCGCTGTAGAGTAGACCCTGCATCCAGTGATCGTCTGTCTCCACATACCCTTATGCTGAAATGCGTTACAGAGAAGACGCACCTTAAAAAGCCGTCAGAGGACTATGGTCTCAATTCATTAAGAACAGTAATTTGGTCATTGGTCTTGATGAAGGGGCTTGGTGGGGTCAGATGCTCCTGATCTATGAAGAGGTTCACGTTCCGTTGTCCGATGAGTGGGGTGTACCTCTGTCCTCCATGCCAGAAATATGACTCCCATTCCCAACTGAAGTTACATTTCTATCATAGGGACATGACAGCTCTTCATGAATTAGATGGGCTTTGGCGTCACGTCCCACCTTCATTCATTTTGGAGGAACTAGAAGAAACTGGCTTGATGCTAAAAGACATGAAATGTTATGCAACTCTGAGTGGTGCCAAAGTTTTGTGACCTTTCTGGTAAATTTACTTCCATGAATCGGGGCCAATGTGTCTCACATGACTAGTCCGAGGTCAACCCCTAACTGCTTATCCCCACCCTGCACATTTTAACTGACAAGTCTCTCCCTATGACCGGAGACAAACTATGAGATACTCGCATGGGTCTCGCATGCCTCACCCGGAACGGCCGGCAGCTCTCTGGATGGGAGCGTGAAGCTCCATAGAAACAAAATTAGCTGACATCCTCCTGTCCAGAGAGATGGCGGTCGTTCTGGGTGAGGCATGTGAGACTCATGCAAGTATCTCCCATGAGTCTCGCTCAGTGTGTCTCCGGCCTGTCTTTGTGTATAGTTAGGGTCAGTCTAGGGGAGCTGGGAGGGAGGACCCACTGTGGCGCCACATTTGGGAGAATAGCAGGATTTACACCAGGTAAATAAATTACATATTTAAGACAAGGTGACGGGTCGTCTTCACCTGCCGCTGACCTTTGCAGGCACTCTTCTCAAACCCCTTTACCTTGAATTGTCAGATGGATATGGGATATGTTCATATCATAGATGGAAGACGAATAGGGAATAACACAATATTTCCTTCCCATGAAATGTTATGATCTTCCCAATAACAAATGTCTCCTCAACCTTGTACTGTAGAACATGAAGACTATGTATTACACTTTTGTGTCCATGTTCTTTATGATTGACATGTTTTAGTCATGTTTGGGTGATGTGAAGAACATGTTTGTGGTGTGTGATGTCACAGGGTTTATATAGCGGCTTCTCATGATGTCATGTGTGTGACCGTATAAGGCCAAGCTGGGAGCTGTTCACAAACATGAGCGAGATCACAGCCCGGAGCCGCCAGCACTGGAAGGGACAGATTATCCTGGCAATCCTCCATAAGACATTAGCTAGATGCTGCCTGCAACTTGAATACACTTAACCCCTGGTGGACTGCCTGGCATTCAATTGAATATTATAATCATGTCTCAATGTGCAAGGCATACAAGAATTGTAGAGTTAAATATGAATGATTACTGATAGCTACAAAGATAATATGTATAAAATGTATGATTTATTATCTGTAGTTTTGAGTTTTTTTATGTTCACACATAGGCCAGTTTAAAGAGACCCTGTCAGGTCCTCTGAGCAGTTCTGTGCCCATATCTCTAATCCCAGCATATTCAAGCATATATAAATGGCAATTCTTTGTGCTTTTTCCACAGGCTACATGATAAAATGGCCTCGGGGAAAGCGTGCCGGGAAAAGCGCAGCGTCGGCATGTAGTCGTGCACGTAAACGGGCGCAAAAAAGCACCACTGCCTAATACACAGCAAAATACGCCGTGTGTGAACTTACCGTATATACTCGTGTATAAGCCGAGTTTTTCAGCCCAAAAATTGGGTTGAAAAGTCTCCCCCCTCGGCTTATACACGGGTCAATATGGTACATGGTGTGGTGGGGGCTGGGGAGGCTGGAGGAGGCGGGGGGATGCTGCTATATGAGCGTCCCGTCACGTGGGGTCGCTCATTATATATGCACTGCTTCCCCCTGTCAGTCAGCGGCAGGGGGGAAGCAGTGCATATCTAAATATATGGCCCCCAAATGCTGGCACTTGCCCCCCTCCTTGTAAGGTCCCCCCTGCTGCTTAACTTACCATCTCTGGTCTTCTGTGCTCCGTCCTCCTTGTTCCTGTCCTCGCTGCATCCGGGGTCCCCGGCCGAAACAGTAACGATGACATCATCGTTGCTGCGATGGCCGGGGACCCCGGATGCAGCGAGGACGGGAGCAAGGAGGATGGAGCACAGAAGACCAGGGATGGTAAGTTAAGCAGCAGGGGGGGAACTTACAAGGAGGGGGGCGAGTGCCAGCATTTGGGGGCCTGTACACCACTGGGGCTGCTATATACCCCTGGGGCTGCTGTATACCACACCACTGGGGCTGCTATATACCCCTGGGGCTGCTATATACCACACCACTGGGGCTGCTATATACCACTGGGGCTGCTATATACCCCTGGGGCTGCTGTATACCACACCACTGGGGCTGCTATATACCCCTGGGGCTGCTATATACCACACCACTGGGGCTGCTATATACCACTGGGGCTGCTATATACCCCTGGGGCTGCTGTATACCACACTACTGGGGCTGCTATATACCACTGGGGCTGCTATATACCACTGTGGCTGCTGTATACCACACCACTGGGGCTGCTATATACCACTGGGGCTGCTATATACCACTGGAGCTGCTATATACCACTGGGGCTGCTTTATACCACTGGGGCTGCTATATACCACTGGGGCTGCTGTATACCACACCACTGGGGCTGCTATATACCACTGGGGCTGCTATATACCACACAACTGGGGCTGCTATATACCACTGGGGCTGCTATATACCACTGGGGCTGCTGTATACCACTGGGGCTGCTGTATACCACACCACTGGGGCTGCTATATACCACTGGGGCTGCTGTATACCACACCACTGGGGCTGCTATATACCACTGGGGCTGCTATATACCACTGGGGCTGCTGTATACCACACCACTGGGGCTGCTGTATACCACTGGGGCTGATATATACCACTGGGGCTGTTATATACCACTGGGGCTGCTGTATACCACACCACTGGGGCTGCTATATACCACTGGGGCTGCTATATACCACTGGGGCTGCTGTATACCACACCACTGGGGCTGCTATATACCACTGGGGCTGCTGTATACCACTGGGGCTGCTATATACCACTGGGGCTGCTATATACCACTGGGGCTGCTGTATACCACTGGGGCTGCTGTATACCACTGGGGCTGCTGTATACCACACCACTGGGGCTGCTATATACCACTGGGGCTGCTGTATACCACTGGGGCTGATATATACCACTGGGGCTGTTATATACCACTGGGGCTGCTGTATACCACACCACTGGGGCTACTATATACCACTGGGGCTGCTATATACCACTGGGGCTGCTGTATACCACTGGGGCTGCTGTATACCACTGGGGCTCCTATATACCACTGGGGCTGCTGTATACCACTGGGGCTGCTGTATACCACTGGGGCTGCTGTATATACTGCTGGGGCGGCTGCTGTAATACTGCTGGGGTCTGTATATACCACTGGGGAGGCTGCTGTATACCACTGGGGCTGCTGTATATACTGCTGGGGCCTGTATATGCCATTGGGGAGGCTGCTGTAATACTCTGGGGCCTGTATATACCACTGGGGAGGCTGCTGTAATACTGCTGGGGCCTGTATATACCACTGGGAAGGCTGCTGTATACTACCACTGGGAAGGCCTGTATACCACTGGGGGGGCCTGTATACCACACTGCTGGGGGCTGTATACCTGTTCTGGGGTCCACCCTCGGCTTATACACGAGTCAATAGGTTTTCCCAGGTTTTGGGGGCAAAAGTAGGGGGGTCGGCTTATACACAGGTCGGCTTATACACGAGTATATACGGTAGCTTAAAGACTGTTTATGAGATGCTAAGTAGGGCTTTGACTAGTCGAGGGCACATTAGTTCCCCCAACTAGTCTGGCCACTTACTATATTATTCCGCCCTTGTGGAGGTGATAACATGCTT
The DNA here is from genome assembly GCA_033576535.1 of Allobates femoralis. Lineage (NCBI taxonomy): Eukaryota > Metazoa > Chordata > Amphibia > Anura > Aromobatidae > Allobates > Allobates femoralis. The sequence goes on along the minus strand of JARQOC010000011.1, from coordinate 62,928,667 downwards.
TAAGTAGATCGTCATCTGCATCGCTGTATTAAGCAGTGTGTGCGCAATCGCAGCACTAAGTCGTCAGTACACCCAAATGGTTGTACTGACGCGATTTTCGTCATACCGGCAATACCGCCCCTGTTAGGAGAAGACGAGACTCACAGCTCTCAAGCACGCCCATAGGGGCGTAAATAATTATCGGGAATGTGGTGGGGAGAGGCAGAGAGGAACGCCTTTTGCGGCTTCTCAAATGCAGAGAAGCTGCAGATGTGGAGGTATGTGAAGCCATTTTATAAACTTTACCAATTACATATTTAGACACAAAGGGATGGCTAGGTAGGACATAAGGTGGGGCAGGGACATATTTAAAGAGGCCGGTGACTCATTTCTTGGGGTCAGGTTCCCTTTAAATGCATTAATATAAGCAAACAACTTTGCAAATTGTCTTAATTACAAATCTCCTAACTCTCTGTGTCTATGCAGAACTTTGTATCTTTATTGTTGCAGACTGGAAACAATCCTGGCCACTTTACACACGGCTACATTTCTAGCTTATCCACAGGTAACTTACTGGCTGCAGTGAAATCATGGAGACATTATTCCATTTGTACACAGCAAAAAGATAGAACCATGTCTCCATGATTTCACTGCAACCAGTAAGTTACCTGTGGATAAGCTAGAAATGTAGCCGCGTGTAAAGTGGCCATCCCTGTTTAGTATGATGCATCTGACCATTCTCCTTTCAGTGTTGTCTACTTCTTGCCCACCTACTAAATGTCAGTAAGGACTTGTTGATCTACCCATTAGCAATGTATAATCCCCTTCACCCAGAGCAGAAGTAAAATAAACCCCACATTCATGAGATCACACCCCAGGGCTTTATTCCTTTTGGTTGTTCTCATGTCACCACTGTGCTGTCCTTTTTTACATACATCTGTATTTAAATAGTAAAAAAACCAAAGCAACCACAAAACCCTCTGAACCTATAAACCAGGTCATTCTTTGCTAAAAATAAATGTTTGGACATAATTCCAAATTTTAATAATCTTTATATGAGAAAACCGGAGCCGAGTGGCAGAAGATTAGCACAAATAGTAACAATTGTGGATTGATGTCTTTGCACAATGACTCTCTGGCCACCCCTGATGACTGCTTAATATCTCGGCAGAGGTGTATAAGAAGCATTGTGTCCTGAATGACTTGTTCTTTAATGTGCTTCATCACTACAAAAATTGTGATCTGGCATTGTTGTGTGGTTCTTGACCTTCTAGATCAGGGACCTCAAACTCCAGACCTGGAGGGCTGCAAACAATGCACGTTTTCAGATTTCCCTTATTATTACACAGGCGGTAATATCGCCTGCACTGGTGATGATGCCAACCGATGTGGAATGCTAAGGAAATCCTGAAAACCTGCACTGTGTGCGGCTCTCGAGGCCTGGAGTTTGAGATCTCTGATCTGCTACACTACCGCTTTGTTATGATTGACTGAATGATCTAACCGTGTTGTTGTGTTTCAGTAAATTAAAGGAATAAAGTGTATACATTTTGTATATAAACAGTTAAAATGCTGATCACTTATGAGCTAAATACACTGCAAAAAAAAAACTGAAGAGGACACTTGTGCATCACAGTATAGCCCCAAGTCAAACGTACTCTCAGGGATATCAATCTGTTCTGTTAGGGCTCATTCAGATGTCAGTGATTGTTATCATATCTAATAAATGGTCTGAGTTTCACAAGTGTCTTGTAATGCTAGGTGATGGTGAAATGACCACCTGCAAGGCAGCAAGTTCGGTGCGCCGGTCACAAGTTGCGCTACCTGTTGTGCTATTGTGCACCCTTGAGAGGCGGGTATACTCTTCGCCCACCTCCAGGTCCTGGAAAGGGGGTACTTTAGCAGAGCCCTTCCCAGGCGGCGAACAGCACGACGGCTGTTGACCGGACACACAAGCAGCAGCCAGGTCAGACACACCGGAAACCAAAAAGAAGCAGTGCAGACCACAACTAACCGAGGGAATGAGAGACCAAGATCAGAGACCAGAGCAAGAACCACCTAAGAAGCACAAAATCGTAACCTCTAACACCAAACAGAACTGAAATAATCAGCAACAGAGGAAATGGCATGTTCACATCTGCCACCCAGCGGTCACCTGATATTGCTGAGGCAACACCCAATCTCCACACCCAGACCACAGAGACAATGAAGCGGAGAAGAGTGAAGTGGAGGGAAGCTCGCTCCACCCAACTGCCCCAGCAGACACAGCGGGCCATATCCACTGGCAACAGCTAACACCAGGGGACCCGCCGTTCCTAGGCCTCTAAACAGCAAATTCAGCGAGAGCGGCGTCCCACCTCCTAGTGATTGCAGGAGTAGAAGAGGACAGAGTCAAGATCAACCACTATATGGTACACTTACTACACCTGCACTAACTACGCCCTTACCTTCACACTTTAGCCCAGTGAGATATACATTGCTTGTAGAATTTTTTCTGTTACTAATGGTTGTATAATTTTTACAATATGAATACTGCACTTATTTAGTGTTTTTGTATATTTGCACATAGATCACTATCCCGACGTAGGCTCATAGTGCCAAAACGTCATGTATGGATATAATCATATGAGAAATAGTACTGGAAAGACAAAAGATTTTTTTTTTCTTGTCTGACTTTATTCAATTTATTGTGTGCCGGAGTTGACTTTGTAGCGATCCAGGAGAAACTGTTCTGGTATGTAATACCCGGTCAGAGCGAGCACCCGCGCAAGCTTCACTCCCCCAGAGGTGACACCCTACCCCACATGGCCAGAGAAAGGCGGTGAGCGACCTGACGGAGAGTTAGAACACACCCAGGAGCGCGAGGGTCCGATCAGGTACAGAACCGCCAGACCTGACATGTTTCTGATCAGAGTTTGATCAAGGTTCAAATGTTTTCTCATAAGCAAAGATAAAACTGAAAGAGGATTTTCAAGCTTCTATCAAACAGTCTGTGAAAACTGAATAGCACAAAGATGTCTTCCAAGTGCTGTTGGATTTTTTCTCATGAACCCATAGACTTGCGTTGACGAATTAGATCCATGACCCGGAACACAATCAGACATGTCTTCATGTTTATAAAAATACACGAACATGTGAATTGGTACAAGTTCTATCTGTGAACCCTCATCCTGGCGCACTTAACCCTGGGGTCTCTCTATATATATAGCGGGGTGCAACAGTTTGTTGAGATAATGTCCAACAAGTGCTACGTCAATAGAAGTGGCAGAATCTGGTGACAGGGACCTGGGGTCTTCCTGATGCATGACAATGCCGGGCCTTATTCGGCCAGAGTGTAGACAGTTTTTGGATCACAAAGGACTTGACTCTATGCTTCCCAGAACTGTCACAAGATAATGATTTTCTAAGGCTGGCTTCACACCATAGTTTTTGCCTGTCCATCTGTATCTTGTAATTTGCAGGATCAGACAGACCGGCAGGGATGTGTGGAAATGGATGGGAGTTATGCCTCCGGATTCAGTTTTTCACAGGTTCGTTTTTCCTCATACAAAAGCTGCAGCAAGATCTGCAGCCATAGGAAATAGTAGAAATGTCAGTCGAGAGAGATGCAGTGTCCGATTTTGGGGACGGTAAAAAAACAGGACAAAAACGATTCCTGGACTGAATTCACTAAAACGTTTGGCCATATATGACCAATCTGGCACCATAGGGATGCATGGGAGGCAAAATAGGATCCTGTTCTGTCCTTTTCAAAATTGACAGAACAGGATGCCAAAAAATGTAGCGTCAAGCCAGCCTTAGTTAATTTACATAAGCAGTGATTGTGATTATGTGGCAGCCCACCGGGTAAACCGCCACCAGAGGTACTGCACTTCTGTGGTTAAGAAGTGTAGTGCCCCTGTTCTCCAGGTGTTGGGATGGTATGGTTAAGCCATAACACAATACACACACTGGTGCAGTCGAGCACAAAACACACACACATGTAGTGACAGGCTCCTGGGACAATGGGCGGACCTGAGGGAGGATCCAGGCCACAAAAGGGGGACAGAACTTTGTTAGACAGAGGAGTCAGTAGTAGGAGACCGGTGGAGTAACATTGGCTGACGAGGAGTGGTAGTCGGGAGTGTAGAGGTGGTGGGGTGCCGACTCCAGTGGGTTGAAGCTACATAACCATGCTCGCCGGCAGGAGGTAGAGAGCTGACTGGTAGAGACGGAGTAGAACTCTTGGGGTGCGGAGAAGTCAACGAACACCTGTACGCCCGAATCTGACGAGACAGGTTGGTGGACGAGACAAGGACCCAGCCCTGCAGATGGTGCAGAAGCTGCATGCCCGAGCTGTAAACCCGGGGCCTCAGACTTCTAACGGGAGCTGTGGCTGAACACCCGACACATCTTGGGGAAAGTGGCCGAACTAGTGAGCAACTCCCAGGAGAGTGACCTAATGGCGCCAGGGACCTACAAGCACCCATGGCCTCCGCTACTTGAGCTCTGTGCGTCAGAGAGCGTTGAGAGCCTGGGGAGGAAAGTGACGATACGCTCGCCTCAAAGGAGAACTACCCCTTAAAGCACTGAGAGAGACCCACCAGAGACTGAGACACCGAGAAAGGAGAGTAGGGGCACCAACCATGGCCTGACTGCACTAACCCAGTTCTAAAGAAAGAGCGAACCGGATACTGGCAGAAGCGTACTCGGCAGCTATGTTTAACACCTAAGTAAAAGTAACAGAACTGCACCTGTGGTGTGAGAGACTTTAATTTGTGGCGACCATCGGCCGCAGAGGCCGCCCGAAACACCGAGAGTACTGTGAACTGAGTGACCAACTGCCAAGGTACGAGCCACGGAATACCACTCCACTGCCCTGGGGAATGCGCTCAGCCTGCAGGGAGTGAAACCATCCAAGCTGCCGGTCACCACCCCCAGAGGTTCTGAAGCAGCGGAGGCCGCCCTGGCTGTATACCGCAGGTGGTGTCACAAATACCCCTTTTATCCCCTCAGACTTTCCCGAACATCACCCCCGTTCATTTAAATGACACCGCCAGGGTCACGGGACCGGGTTTCGGCCCCCGTGAAAAGAACCGAAGAAGAGGTGAAGCAGAACAACGAGTAACTGCCCGGTTCCCGAGTCTTCCCCGACCCTGGAGTGGGCGTGCCACAATTATATGCCTCAAGGTTTTAGATAAAACCAATATATGTTCTTGTAAACTGGTAACTCATATTGGTCATGTGTGAATAAGTTGCAGTCACAAGACTATTTAGAGGTATTGTGTGTCAAACCTTATGTTACCTTTTTCCTGGACATAAAAAGCAGTGTATGGTTTACAATCTCTTACTATGAGGCCACGTTCCTCAATGCAAGATGATCTCTCTATGACATCACGGTTGATGCCAACACTCATGGACAGGTTTTCATGCAGTGCAGAGACTCGGGTTACTGATCCAGCTTGAGGTCAACAGCTGCTATGCTATAAAGTGTTTGTCAGATGCAAATCAGCTAATTGCTTCTCACAGCCCGGCTGCATCATAAATATTTCCTTGTGTTTCACTATAGCCACTTCATAGAATATTCCATATGTTTATTTGTCCCTTACAATATACCTAGATCCGTTACCTCTATGCTTTGTGTTTAATTTATTGTCTCTTGCACAAGACAACACCCTTTGCATGACGGCCTCACAGTGCACCATACACTTTATTTGCACTGCTGTCAAGCTTTGTACATACCTTGTGCACACAGTGGATACAGATTGGGATCTTTTTTTATATGCATTGCTAAACCAGATTTTATGCCAAGAAAGGAATCTACTAAAGGTCATTAAATATGATGGATTTCTCACCTGGGCTCACACATTGCACAAGCCCTTAATGGTGCAGTCACACCTGCCGACGTCGCTAGCGACATTGCCGAAAAAGTGACGTATCAGCGATGTCGCTAGTGACGTCGCGCTGTGTAAACGAGCGGCGCGACCGTGTTTTATCGCTGGTCGCAGGTTGACAGGTTTACGGGAAGAACCGTAAACCTGTCAACCGGCGACCTGCGATAAGGCTGGATCGCGCCGTGTGACATCGCCAGAGCGATGTCGGCGGCGATCCAGCCTATAATCGCTCGCTGGGCTGAGCCCAGCCGAGCGATGTCACCGCCCGCATCGCTGCGGTGTCGCCGGCCGCAGCGATGCTGTGTGACAGCTGGCCAGCGATGTCGGAACCGAGCGGGCACCCGCGCATCGCTTCCGACATCGCTGGCCAGATCGTGCTGTGTGACGGCACCATAAGAAGAGGTTATACTGTACATCTCCAGTCCTAACAAAGAATTGTATTTAATCATCGATATGCAATTTATGTTTGATGTAAGTTCGGCGTCTGCACCAGGAAATGCATACCGTAAATACTTGTCAGTCTGAATATGACCAAAACGGTGACAAGAAAAATAATATGCAGATTGTCTCTACAGAGAGGAAGTAGACTTGACATCTAGGTCCACCTATTGGAAGCAACAATCCTAAAAGTCAACATTGATGTACCGAATCATATGACTTTGGATTTACACCAGATCAGAACCTGAATTTGCAGACACGGTGTTTTGTGGGGATTGCCCCTCGTCAGTGCAGAATATGAGATCTGATCTTGCTGTGGGAGGATAAGTAGGGTTTAGGGGTAAGCTTTTCTCCTTGTGGAGAGTGACACACCAGATCCAGCACGCCAGTAATGAGGAGACTTAAAGGGACTCTGTCACCACATTTGACCTATCAAACTATTAATATCAGCATACAGGATATAGACCGCTGAAAAAAGTCCTACCTGTATGTTCCATATCAGATGCCTCGTTGTGGATAAATCATTTTATTATAACTTTATGTTAATGAACTATTCCAGGCTATGAGGCGGATGCTGCCTGGAAGATATCTCTGCCTCCAGAGTTATGAATGGATTGAGGTGTCACCAGTGTGATTTGTGATGGCCAATCTCTACCCTCATTCCATCCGTTGTTGGAATCAGGATGTCTGTTGGTATATCATGCTCCTCTCATGGGGTACTAAAAACCCGGTGTCAGATTCCCTTTAAGGGAATTGTCCCATTACCAACATTTATGATAAAATTATGACTGCTGGGAACACCATCAATCCTGAGAATCGGAGGCTCAAAGTTCTCTGGTAACCCCTTCCCGACCAAGGACGGACCAGTTCATCCAAAATGTCAAGTCGTTCCTAACCAAGGATGAACCAGTTCATTCTGTAGCGAATGCGGCACCCTATAAACTTTGGCACCCATGTAAAAATTTTAAAAAATACTTTTTTTTTTTTTACACAAAAATGTTCTTTTGTGTAAAAAGTAAAGTAAAAAAAAAACGTAATTTTTACAGCTTAACATTATAAAAATCTGTGAAGCTCCTGGGGATTCAAGGTGTTCACCACATATCCCAATAAATTCCTTGAGGGGGTCTAGTTTCCAAATTGGTGTCGCTTGGGGGTAAATTCCATTGTTTTGGCACACGGGGGCTCTCCAAACGCAACATGCAGTAAACTAACGATTACAGCTAATTTTACGCATGAAACATCAAATGTTGCTCCTTCCCTTTGGAGCCCTGACGTGCGCCCAAACAGTGGTTTTCCGCCACATATGAGGTATTGGCGCACTCGGTACAATTTGGCCAACAAATGTTAGGATCCATAACTCGTGGCTATTAGGATCAAAAAAGGCTCAGGGCTGAAGGGGTTAATTGTTCTATTCACAAAGAAACACTGGTCCCCCCCTCTACATAGTTGGACCCCCCCATTCTGTAGACTGGTCATATTTGTTGTTAATGGGATAATCCCATTTTAATAACATTTTTGAGCTGTTATAATGTAAAGACCGGAGGATCATTTTGGTCATTAGCTGCTATTAAGAAGGAGCAATCCGAAACTCTCTGAAGTTATAAACTGTTAATATGGCTCCGGGGAGAGCAGCATCATTAGAAGGGCACTTCAAAGAAAATGGATAAATGTAATGTAACCAGGTTATCGGTGTAATTAAGTCTTTACAAATAATCTAATAAACCTTTAAGTGACTCAAAACATTTAAGAGAAAATCATCTGATGTTACACATCTCGAACTCTCCGCTATCTGCAATGATTCGCTATTAAGTTGCAGGGAAAGAACAGCCAAGTACAATTGACCTTTTGATTATAAAAACCCACAAGGCATTGTACGGATGGGAATGTGTCCATGGTAGATATATTTGCGATGCTCAGGCTTCTGCAGGCTGATAACCTCCCTGCTGCATCTCATACCGGGGAAGGCTGATAATTTCCTTTTTCAATATACCGTAATTCTTACCGTTCTACAATCTGTGCATTATATAGTTTCAGCTACTCAAATGTATGTTCTTTTATTTTGCGTCTGTTGTGATGTAGCGACTTGCTGCATTGCAAATGGCAGGTAGTGCTCTGCGATATAAACTAAGAAATGAGTATGCTGGGACTTGTACTTCAGCAAGTTTAATGCGTTATGCAGGTTCAGGTAATGCATTACAAGTGCAGGATTGCAGGTGAGCCAAAAGACAGGGGCATGACTGGCCAGCCTGATACCTAACACACCTGGATGTCTCAGGGGATATAATATTTGTGTTTATGGGTTTACATGTCTCTGTGCATTTGGGAAAGCAGGAGCTGCTCTGGAAGACGCATGGCTAGAAGCCAGATCTCATTGCTTAGGAGAACATGTCCTTGGAAGGCATGAGCTTCTCTTGCGTGGGACCGGCAGGTGCCCTGGAAGGAACCTGTGAGGGCTCACTTTCGGTGCTTAGAGCGACCCTTGCCCTTGAACCTTGAACCTTGTCCTTGGTAAGCGTGGAAGTGTCTGGTGTCCTGGAAGGTACGAGACGAGGAGACCACAGGGATATTCAGGAAGCAGCAGTCCTGCTGAGAATCTGGAACTGACAGGTGTTTGGCGATCCCAGGCAGTTTCCTACATAGACTAGCAAGAGTCAGTGAATGGAGCTGGGAACAGCTCCTGTAAAGGAACCATGTGCCTAAAAGGGACTATGTAAATATCACCAGGCTGGCGTACCCGCCATTAGGACAAACTGAGGGTCATTTAATATTTCGTTGATGTACATAAAGTGGAGTGTTTATGTTATGGGGTTTATGATGTAATAAACCAATGGACTTTTTTATATGGAAAAACATGCCTGTTTGCCTCAATCCCACTACCATTTGAGTATCCCCCATACTATCAGTACATAGCTCACAGATTCATCAAAAGAATACAAAAAGACATGCCATATTGTGAAGATATTTTATATTGCTGCTGATAAAAAAAATATGATGCCATACAGAGGCACAATATATCAGTTCATGATGTAACATGATGTAACAGATCAGCAGAGATTGACGGTATTGCTGTACTAATTCTGTGGCCAGTTTTCAGCATGAGGATAAGGTCTGAATGTTCGGTCATGGTCGGCCAAAAGCCACTACCGTCTGTCTCTAAGGACAAAGGAGGGCATGAGTCAGCAGGTAACACTACTTTGTACGTCCATTTGTCCTCACAGGTGGATGTCACTTTCAGCCAAACGCAACCACTACACTGTTGGGTTGGACCCAACCTGTAGACTCATCAGCGCTTTGTCCTATTCACCTGTGTTAGGTCAACATGATCAGGACAGGTTTTATCTTCTGCTCGGTGTAGTAGTATGGCTCTGTATTGTATAATATTAAAATAAGTCTGCCATATAAGTGCATGAGTCTTCTGTATGCATGCATCTACAGTAATTATTATTTTTTTAACAGCAATATTATCTGCTAGAAGATCCCAACACAGAGTTTGACAGAGGCTGCCATGCACTGCTTAAGATGCTTAAAGGGAATCTGTCAGCAGGACCCCCCCCCCCCATGTTATTTATTTGCAAATTTAGCTCTTATAAAGACAGGTCCAACAATATCTTCACATCGTCGGTCTGTTTTTACTTTACTGAGAAATCAGTGTTTGAATTTATATGCAAATTAGGCTAAAGAGCTACTGTAGATCTGAAGCCTTTTTTACTCCAGCTCTATTCCCCACCCAACACCACCTCCTCCAGCTTGACTGACGGCTCCTTTGCCTGAAGATGCACAGCATAGAGCAGGTCAGTCAAGCAGGAGGAGGCGGTGCTGGATGGTGTATGGAGCTGGAGCGACAGAGGCTTCAGATCTACAGCAGCACTTCAGCTTTATTTGCATACAAATTTTAAATGCTGATTTCTCAGGATCACAAACCATAGAAAGGTATTGGTGGACTTGTATTTGTAAGAGCTACAGTGGATATAAAAAGTGTACAAACCAGTTGTAAAATGTCCTGTTTTTGTCATCTAAAAAAATATATCAACAAAAATAATTTCAGAACGTTTTCCACATTTAATGTTAACAATAATTTGTATAATTCCAATTCTACAACTCCCAGCATGCTCCATTGACAGATCCCCATCCTGTGATTTGTGCTGACAATAGCAGGGATGTGTCCAGATCTGTGAGAGGAGACAAATCAGGACGGGCAGAGACTGGAGGGGTCAGGGGCTTCTCCTACTTGTGAGATCAAAGTCAAGCAGAGACATGGAGGGAGGGGGGAGGGTTTGGCTTAGAGAAAACAGGGCAGTAATACAAAAAAAAAACAGCCCCTTTTATACTAATGTGCTACACAACCCCTCACCTTGCAGCACACTTTCTAAGGACTTCTATATCATTTATCTTTACATTTATACATGTAATCATTGATGTAAAGGTATGATTGCACTCAGCATCCCAGTGCCTGAAAGGCTCTGGCTTCACTTTATAGCCCTAAATCCTGCTGGTTGGTTCTCTTTAAATTTGGAACAAGTATTTTAGGCTATGTTCACACGTTCAGTTTCTGGTCAGTTCTTCACATAAGTTTTTGTAAGCCAAAACCAGGAGTGGATGAAAAACACAGAAGTGATGACGTGTTTCTATTAGGCCACATTCACATGTTGAGTATTCAGTCCGTATTTTACATTAGTATTTGTAAGCCAAACCCAAAAGTGGAACAATCAGAGGAAAAGTATAATAGAAACATGTCACCACTTCTGTATTTATCACCCACTGCTGGTTTTGGCTTACAAAATCTGATGTGAAAAACTGACCAAAAACTGAGCATGTGAACTTAGCCTTACCTAGAACTGGATGTACCTCAAAGGTTGCTGAAAACACCACAAAAAAAATGATCTGGGAGGCTACCAAGAGGTGTCCTGCAACATTAGCAGAGCTGCATGAATTTCTGGGAAGTACTGGTGAGTACTGCATGTAAAACAATCTCCAGTATTCTTCATATGTCTTGCCTGTGGGATAGGTTGTGAAGATGGAAGCATTTTCATAGGAAAAAAAGAAAACATCCATTCCTGGCTTTGTATCTTCAAAACCTATATTGTCTGCCAAAAGCATTAGACAAAACATTTTTTGGTCTGATGAGACCATGGCTGACCTTTTTGGCCATAATTCTAAAGCGGCCGTCACACACACAGATATCGTGAGCGATATTGTAAGCGATCACGTGCACGCGCGATCACTTACAATATCGCTCACATCGCTGGTGAGCTGTCACACAGACAGACTCACCAGCGATGTGGAGCCCCGATCTCGCTGGTTACTATGGTACACATCGGCTTACTAGGCGCCGCGCGTCGCTTAGTTACCCGACGTGTACCATAGTTACCATCTCCCAGCATAGGCTCTGCTGCTGGGAGATCGTTCATCGTGGTGTTATACACCACGATGAAGCAGATTGTGACATCGTTCATCGCTAGATCTGAGCTCCGGAGCTCAGATCTGCGATGTCACGATCAAGCGATTTTACATAGTAAAATCGCTTGATTACATGCAACGATGCCAAAACGATATCGCTTAAGCGATCAAAAAGGAGATCGCTTAAACGATATCGGGCTTAAAATCGTTGCGTGTGACGGCTGCTTAAAAGATATGTGTGGCTCAAAACCAGTATTTACTATACCCAAAAGAACAGCATTCCCATAGTAAAGCAGGGTGGAGACAGCATTATGCTTTGGGGCTGTTTTTCAGCAGCTGAAACTGAGGCTTTAATCAAGGTAGAGGAAATTATGAACCGTTCCAAATATCAGTGAGTTTTGCATCATAACCTTCAGTTCTTTGCTAACAATAGGAAGATAAAGAAGTACTTCTCCTTTCATCACAAAAACAACCCTAACCATTCCTCTAAACCAACAAAAGAATGCTACAAATTTAATGTCACCTATAATCTGTACAAATCAATTGAAAAGCAAACTGAAATCTTTTCAAGTGGAAAAGGGGGAATATAAAAAAAAAAAAATTTGGTTTCATAAATATGCACACCCCTAGACTAATACTTTATTGAAGTACTCTTTGAATTGATGAGCAATGACCCCTCTGTAGAAAAAAACATAAAAATTACAACTAAATAAAAAGGCACATATCTCTGAAACTGTATGGCGGATTTAAGAAACAAAAACTGGAATACTCGGGAGCAGCGGGAATGAGATAAGACCTGATAACGTGTATCCCTGAGGTGCTCATGTTGAGTATACTTTCCATCTGAGTGCATAACAAAATATAGGGAACAGTTGGAAGAAAGGATGACTACAGATCCCGAATACACTGGGTTTATTCAACAGAGACGCATAAGTCTAAAGAAGCTGGTAATACAAAAGGGTATTTTTAGCCAAAACGTCTTATTTATTATTTTATATACATCTTTACCTTAATATCATATGGATTAGTAAAATATATAACTGGAACTTTAACGTTCTATGAGAAAAAAAGAAGTTGCTCCAGCATCCTCCACATGGATCAGTGTGATGCTTTATATATATATATATATAGTGCTTTTCAAAAGTATTCATACCCGTGAACTTTTTGAAACTACACCTAGAAACTAAGGGTATGTGCCCACAGGAAGGTTTAGTGGCGTTCAAACCGTCAGTAAACCGCTGGAAATTATCAGTTCTGAGCTCTGAAGTCTCCAGCTGTTTTCCGGCGGTTTTTTTCAGCGTGTGCACAGCGTTTTACAGTCGGTTTTTCCAGCGTTTTTTCCGGCGGTTTTCTATGGAGGATTTTGTTCATGGAACCGATCAAAAACCGCTGAGAAGAATTGACATGCTGTATGCTGCTAAACCGCTGGGAAACCGCTCAACCGCGGGCAGATCCGCTCACATAAACCGACTATGTGCACAGCGGTTTCTAAATTACATAGGGTTACATGTAAGTCCTAACGCTGCTTAGGATTTACATAAATTTAAATAAAACCTATGCTAAACCGCCGGCGGTTTTCGCTGCTAAACCGACGTTAAACCTTCCTGTGGGCACATACCCTAAATGTATTTATTGGGACTTTAGCAAGTATCTGTGAAAATAAAATATATTTAAAGTGTAACCGCCGTTTAAATTTTTATTTATTAATAATGCAAGTGATTAGAATAAACCTTCAAATATATGTCTTAAGTGAAATCTGTAAGAAAACCTTTCAAAAACATTTCGGAAGATGTCCTAGTGGGGACATCTTCTGGAAGGTTTTTGAAAGGTTTTCTTCCAGATTTCACTTATGATGTATATTTGAAATTTTTTTTAGAATAATTTTGTCTACATTATTATTATTAATAAATAAAAATTAAAACGGTGATTACACTTTACGTTTGTGACTGTAACATGAAAAAATGTGAAAACATTCAAGGGATATGAATACTTTTTCATGGCACTGTATTTTTCACAAAAAGGATCAATGTGGAGGATGCTGGTGAACTTTTGGATATTCAGTTAATTTCTGGACATAAATCTGATAGCAACATCAGAGAATTACTTGTTATTCGTTTTAGCTTGTTTAGACTGTTTTTGATTTGGTTATTTAAAAGCACCAATTGGAATGAAGTGCTGCTTTAACTGTAAGTCCTCTGCCCCCTGTCTTATACTCATCTGCCACCATCTTCTTCTGTTATTGCAGCTGCATATGTCAGTCTGCCAGCATCTCCACTGTTTCATGTTGTGTGCCAGAGGTCACAACTCAATACATGTCTATGGGAGCCTTGTTCTGGCTCTAGTAGAGTTGCCTTGAGAGCTTGTGATGTAACTTCTGACATTTGGCCAGTCAGAAGTTATGGGTTCATGATGGTGCCACAGGACCTGAGCGATGCTGAAAAAGCATACAAATGCCATAGGGTGAGAATAAGACAGAGGGCAGGGGGCTTAGATGCAGTAAGATACAGTGCTTGTACTAATGGCACTTTTCTTTACTTACCAAAGTAACTCTGCTGTCTTTGCAATTTCTGAAGGCGTGAAAGTTATTTCTTCATAGATCAAAATTTCTAATAACTGTTATCTTCTAAGACTACTTATGAGACAGACAGTGACTTACAATGAAAGCATGCAAAAATAACTGTTAAACATCCCTCCATGAGCCATACCCATTCCTGGTTACAATCCATGCCTAAATGTTTTACAAATAATATTGCTATGTATTTCTACCATCACAAAGTATGGCTTTTCAGCGGGCATTATAGTATCAAGAAATGGTGATCAGAGGCTAGCATCAGAAGTGTCACCTTTAAAAGGGTTGTCTGGGACCTTTACATTGATGGCTTATCCTTAACTAAGTTCATCAATATCTGATATGTATCTAGACCCACGTAGATACTGGAGATGCAGAGCTACAGAGTTGGGATGGAATCTACACAGGAAGGAAGACGATCGCAAGAAGAGAGGAGGCGCCGAATCAAGACCAGGGACGCCCATCAGACTGGACCACCCCGTAGGCGAGTATAATAAGAGATCTTTTTTTATGCTTTACAGGGCAGATTGGGGATATATACAGCATTGTACTATTCTATAACAGAGGGCTTATAGGTAGTGACCCTACTTATTTGGGGAAAACCTGGTGACAGGTTCCCATTAATGAAAATAGTCACACTTCAGTATCTTGTAACATGGCGGTGTGTCCACAATGAAACTCAGTGCATTTCTTATTCTGATCAGTTTTCACAGATCAGAATCGGCCTCACAGATCTGTTTAAAACAAATAACAGAAGACATCTGTTTTACATACACTTTTCATTCATTTTTATGAATCGATAGTCATGTAACAATGAAAAACCAGAATGAGATCATTTACCTCCTTCAGTTTTTATACTGGTTGAGGAAAAAATCTTATTCAAAGTGGAAACAAAACATAATCCGCAGGGATAAAGACAAATAAACCCAATTGTAAATGACTAGGAGCAGATGTGTGAATGTGCAGTATAGTAAGACTCCTCTGACTGCTGAGGACAGACATCACCCATCGGCTTGCGTTTGTGGACTTGAGGATGCCAACATTGTTCTCAACAAATTTCTGGACATGTGATTAAAGGGAGTGTGTCATCACCACCTAAACTCAAATTATTTGGACATTCATATAAGGGACTTAGCCCCTATAAAAATCAGATGTGTACAGTATATGTTACTCATTTTGTTTGATATAAAAGCAGTTTTATTGGATATGTAAATGAGGGGGCACTAATGCATCCTTAGGTTCTGTCAATGACTGAGTGCACCGTTCTGCCTCCTTCATTACCATTTTTCCATCCACTTACGGTGATTGACACCGCTCACTTTGGGTGTGCTGCTTGGGACAAGCTTTGTCTAGAAAATGGAGTGCGCATGGTAGACACAGTTAGGAGAGTCTCCAGAAGGAGAAAAGGATTTGTCGTTATTTAATCCGACCCTTGCAACTGACTCCTGCAGGAGAGGTACATGAATATTGGCATGGACCCTAAGGAATGGTTAGATATGGTGCTGGCAGCGGGAGTAAAAGTTTCCAATGATTGGCCTCAAATCCTGATTCGAACAGTTTCCTATGGGAATGACAGGGTTGGAGTTGGCGCAACCTGCGTAGTGTGCAGCCAGAGATCAGGGTGCCAGATGTATTAGGTGCTGTTAAGGGCTGAGTGCACCGTTCTGCCTCCTCCATTACCATTTTTGCATCCACTTACGGTGATTGACACCGCTCACTATGGGTGTGCTACTTGATCTACATCCCCAGTCCTGCACACTGACGCTGAAGGAGATGAGAACACACACATTTGAACAGACATGATATGCTTTTGAGAATGTTAGAAAGAAGATAGGATTATTGTAACTATAGAGTATTGTATTTTTTTTAGATAACCCACCCATCTTCCCCTAATCATCTCCCTTCCCACAACCCCAATAAAGGCTTCTAACCAACCTTCACTCCTTTCCCCAGTCCCTTAGGTTGTTTTCTTTATTTTTATGTCTTTAAAATTATAAAATGTCAGGGAAAGGATCACACACAGTGTCAGTATGTGCAGGTTTGTTCTTATTCCTCTTCTGCGTGTAGATGCACACCCTCAGGATCACAAAGCGGCTGCTGACATGATAGGGAGCTGAGAACCCGCACACTGACACTGTCAGTGCATTCACTCTGCCGCTGCGGTGTCAGTGTGTGAGCACTCTAAGCTCCCTCTCCTGTCCTGTGTGTAGTGGCCATTATGTAAGGGGGTGTAGGAGTACGTTGCCCCCCTTACTGTGAAAAGTGCTCTGTACTCATGGGTTTGTAAAAATGGTATAGTTATGCCTTTGACATGCATAACCTTTGTCAGCTGCCCCTCAGGGCTAAGGTAAGGTTTGCTCCCCCTTAGTCAGGAGATAATAAATATGAGTACTGCTGCTCTTGGTGGGACAAGCTTTGTCTAGAAAATGGAGTGTGCATGGTAGACACAGTTAGGAGAGTCTCCAGAAGGAGAAAAGGATTCGTCGGAACAATTACCATTATTTAATCCGACCCTTACAACTGACTCCTGCGGGAGAGGTACATGAATATTGGCATGGACCCTAAGAAATGGTTGGATATGGTGCTGGTTGGGAGTAAAGGTTTCCAATGATGGGCCTCAAATCCTGATTCAAGCGGTTTCCTATGGGAACGACAGGGTTGGAGTTGGCCAGAGATTAGTGTGCCAGACGTATTGAGGTGCTGAAACGTGGTGAGCAGTCTGCATCAAAGTAAACAGCTGTGAATATTCCCAAACTTGTACGTTTTTAGCTTGGCGCCCATGTTCTACAAGACTGTGTATGTAAAGAACTTTTGAATGACTTTGTGGCTTCGTTATGTGCTTTGACCCTTATCAAGGGTGCTGCTAAATGGAACTTTTTAATTGGAGAGCCGTCCAGGGTGTGAGATGCTGTGGGAGCCTGACTATGCTGCCCCCCATGCTTTGTGCACTTCTACAACTGTCTACACCAGAGGACCCCAACTCCAGGCCTCAAGGGCCGCCAACAGTGCAGGTTTTCAGGATTTCCTTAGTATTGCACAGGTGCTAATGTGATCATCTGCACAGTTAATGATTCCTAGCCCTGTGCAATACTAAGGAAATCCTGAAAACCTGCACTGTTGGCGGCCCTTGAGGCCTGGATTTGGGGACCTCTGGTCTACACACAGGATCACACAGCATTGGGGGAAATGTGTGTACACACCGACACACCCACATGGGAGATGAGAATGCATCTACACACACTAACAATGCATTTGCTCATGACTCCTGCAGTGTGAGTGCACACAGGGCTGGGGTCTAGATTTGTATGCTCTTTAAAGTGAGTGCAGTTAATCGCCATAAGTGGAGGTGCAGATGATGGTAGTTTAGGACTCGGAGGCAGAACGATGCACTGAGCACCTGACTACACCCAAGGGTACACCAGTGCCCCCTCATTTATACATCTAATAAAACTGTTTTTATTTAAAACTAAATTAGTAAAAATCTACAATACAAATCTGATTTTTATGAAGGCCAAGTCCCTTATATGAATGTCTGTCAATTTCAGTTTTGGGGGTGACAAGCTCGCTTTAAACTATTAGTTTGCTTTTTTATGCAAAATTAACTTGCCATGAGGATTCTGTTACAGAACATCAATCATTATAAGGCGTTTTGACTTCTAAGTTATTCTTCTGTTATTCTTTTTTTGGTAATGCAGAAAAATAACACAGTGAAAACTATGCAACTGGGGTTGGTTTTATTTTTGTTTTTAGGAAAATTCAACTTGTAAATCAAAGACGAGATTTGGAATGAGAGGAAGAATCTGATGTTCTTACAATCATTCCTTTTACAGTAAAGTGCCGGGCACAGTGTTCTTTTTAGCTCAAAACTAAAAAAAAGTAACAAAATGTACCCTGAACCCACGCTTCTGTGTTTCTTCCAGTGCCATAGGTGCCGTTAGCATTGGCCCCATAGGCGAGGAGCAGTGGGGATGCTAGTGGGAATTTTACGATTGCCTTCATGCAGAGTTGATGAGTGTGGGGGGGGAACGGGGTGCTAGTGGTGGATAGTTGGAGTTGGACTTGCCGTAATTTGCCTCCCGCGGTCAGCTGCCCCGCCATTAAGAGGAGAGGAGGGGCGGGCACAGCTGCAGAAAGTGAGGTTTCACTCATTTCCCGTACTCTCCTCAAACACACGCAGTCGCGGCGAGCGGCTGGAAGCACGGGCCCCCCTACAGGGGCAGGCCCGGTCTCAGCCGCGACTGCTGCGACCGCGATCGTTACGCCACTGGTTGACAGGTGGCCTATAGCAACCAATCAAAACTCAGCTTCTGAATGGTTGCTATAGGCAACAAAAGACAATCATAGTATAAACACAGCTTATGCATGTCTGTGAAACATACAGGGAATCTTGCCAAAGGCAAGGACTTCTGGAAAATGTCACACACTGGGGCAGCAGCCACACAAACACCAAAGACATTAGGACACCACTTTGCTTTTCTTCCAACAACCTGTAACATTTCAAATCCCCTGGAGATTTGGACATAGTATAAAACTGATCTCAGTGAGGACCAGGGGTGGATTAAAAGTAGCCAGGGGCTCGGGCTGTTGAGAAGACAAGGGCCCCCACAACCCCAAGTATTATGTGACATGTCACATGATCAACTTTTGAAAGATCACGTCATACGTCACAGGATTAGCACACAGGAACAGATCCATAGATGCAAAAGAACAATAGTAGTGCGCATAGCCACATAGCCCCAAAACAAAAAAAAGCCAAGAAGCCAGCGCTGCGTAAGGTTAGCACGCAATACAAAAAGTGCATGTGCACATTATTTCTAACTGTACTTTAAACTGAGACAATTGGCAAACAATTGATCAATTCTTTGAGCTACCCCGCCCCATCTGAGAATGCCGTGACGTGGCGGGGTAGCTCAAAGAATTGATCAATTGTTTGCCAAATGTCTCAGTTTAAAGTACAGTTAGAAATTATGTGCACATGCACTTTTTGTATTGCGTGCTAACCTTAGGCAGCGCTGTCTTCTTGGCTTTTTTATTTGTTATAGGTTTGTGGCTGACCACCACTTTTTGCCGTGCGCGCTTGGTTGTGCATGCCATTCTATCTGTCTTTAATGTGATTGATCTAGGCCGCTGTACATACATACAGCGGCCATACCCTGCCCATAGGCTCTGCTTGATTGTTGCACGTGTGTTTAGGCCTGTTCTACCCTCATCCATGGTTGTTGGTTGGGCAGTGTGGGGGTCAGATCTGATAATGTCCGGATGTCATGTCCGCACCTGGTCTGCCTTTATCTGCGCTGCTTTTCTGGCGCCATGGGAGTAGTTCAGTAATGCTTCAGGTACGTGTGCATTTGATATGGTTCTGCTTTTAATGCATTCAGGAGGCCGTAATGGCACAGCGAATTAAAAAATGTAGAGTAGGACTGCCCCATCTGAGAATGCCGTGACATGGCGGGGTAGCTCAAAGAATTGATCAATTGTTTGCCAAATGTCTCAGTTTAAAGTACAGTTAGAAATTATGTGCACATGCACTTTTTGTATTGCGTGCTAACCTTAGGCAGCGCTGGCTTCTTGGCTTTTTTATTCCACATAGCCCCAAGTATTCAGTAGGAACCCACACACTGAATGCACTATAAAGCAGGAGGCCACACACAGCCATCAGTATGAAGCAGGAGGCTGCACACAGCCTCAAGTATACAGCAGAAGGCCGCACATAGCCCCCATTATACAGCTGAAGCTGCACACTGAACCCAGTATACCAGAGGAGGCCTCACGCAGCCTTAGGCTGGCTTCACACTGCAGGATTTTCCCTGATCAGTGTCCCTCCCAGTTTGTGTGCCAAAACCAGGAGTGTCTCCAAAATTCAGAACAGGTGTCAATCTTTCAATTATAGTTTTTCTCTGCAAGTTCCTCTCCTGGTTCCTCTCCTGGTTTTGGCACACAAACATGATCGAACCTGATCAGGGAAAAAACTGCAGTGTGAAACCAGCCTAAAGGTACCGTTGCACGGCACGACGTTGGAACGATGTTGGCAACAATCTTGTGGGCACGCGGTCGTTAGGACATCATTTTGACATCGCAGGTGAGATGTCACACGTATCGATATCGTGGACAACTCGCCAACGATGTAGTGAGCAGCTATCGTTCACAAACCCTGCAAACGATACTTGCTCTTTGCTGAGAATGGGCAAAGTCATAAACGACATTGTTATGGCGGTGTCACACAGAATGATGCAGCAGGTTGGCTGATCGAGGATCATGTGGTTTGAGAACATGTTCTCAAATCTGCGATCAACGATCCAACAATTTATCGTTTCAACTTGCCAGAGTCACACGCAACGAGTTCGTAACAATGTCGCTGGTACACCTCCAAACCCATGATGTATCAGCAATGTCAGTAACAATGTTGTGCTGTGTAACTGGACCTTAAGGCTCTCAGTTACACACACAGATAATTGTGCAGAGATTGTTCGCAGATCTCTGGTTGCAGTGAAATCATGGACACATTGTTACATTTGTACACGGCCACAAAATGTAACAATGTGTCCATGATTTCACTGCAACCAGAGATCTGCGAACAATCTGTGCACAATTATCTGTGTGTAACTGGGCCTTTAGTTGTCCACAGAAAATCGCAGAAACGTTCATGAATCAAAATTACCCAAGATTATACAAGATTATGGGTTGGTGGAAATCACAGACAGCACACAGATGGCAGCCGCGTGCAATTCATGAGCTGTAAGTGACTAACATTGTAATGGATAATGGGTAGGAGAAGGTTTATACATCATTATAAAATCACTGATGAAACACTAATGGCAAAACTGTATTTTCTGTACGCTAACCCTACATTGTAAAGCGCTGCGGAATATGTTGGCGCTATATAAATAAAGCTTTATTATTATTATATTATTATTAAAACTGAGTCACTGATGAAACTAGGATCCAAAAAACTGATGAACACAGGTCTGTGTTTACACATTGGTGAATAATCACAGATGACTAATTGAGGTCTAGCACTAATAAAAACATTTTTTTTGAGGAACTTTTGATGTGATCTTTGGGATTTTAGAAATCTATATCTAAGTTGTATAAAGCTATAATAGATGTTTGTATGCCCAAACAGCCCTTGCTATGCGCCAATATGTACATAAGAGAGTACCCAAAAACTATGCAATTGGAGCCATCACATGGAGTATCTATGGCTCTGTAGTATGGAATTGTAGGGATTGTGGGAAGCAGTGGCGTAACTAAAGCTCATGGGCCCTGATGCGAAAGCTTGAACGGGGCCCCCAATTATTGCAAATCTTTAATAGCATTAGCCTTTTTCTATAGGGCCCGGGTTCGATTGCAACCCCTGCACCTGTTGTAGTTATGCCCCTGGTGGGAAGAATTTATTAGGACCATCATTTCATACTCCGGTCTCTATAAAAAGCGTGCAACCTATTAAAGATGTACACCTGAATTAATTTGTCTGTGCTCATGTAAGGCAAACCAATCCATGGACTGGTGTATAATTTAGGTATAATTTACGCCAGTTTCTGGTGCAGATTTTTTTCAATCTAAAAATGGCCAATAAACTCAGGAAATGATAAATTCCCCTCTCATTGTACAAGCCCAAAGAATGGCACCTAATCAGGGTCGGCCTATTGGGTTTCGTGGGCCCCAAACGAAAGAGTCTCAGTGGGCCCTTTTCACACATACCATGATTCATGTGTTTTAGCCTGGTCCCCATATATGTTTTATCCTGGTTTCCATATGTATCTGGTCCCCATGTATGTTTCATCCTAGTTCCCATATGTCTACCTGGTCCCCATATTTGTTTCATCCTTGTCCACATACTGTATATCTGCCTGATTCCCATATTTTGTATCCTGGTCCCCAAATGTCTCCCTGGTCCTCATATACAGTATATTCCATCTTGGTCCCCATATGTCTGTCTAGCCCCCCATATATGTTTCATCCTGGTACCCATATGACTTCCACTGTATTATTTAGCATTATTACTTAAAGCAAACCTGTCACACACCCCCCGGCATCTAAAGATAAATGAACCACCTTCTGCAGCACTAAGGCTGCATTCTGACAAGGTGGCTATAGCATTTATGCTCCCTTGATTCCCTCCGGGGGCAGGAGGCACTGCGCAGGCGGGGGATTCTAGGAGACAAGGAAGAGGAGACGGCGCACAGAGAGCAGAGAGGGATGATTGACACCAGAGAGGCTGGAGGTAGATGCTTGAGAAGCCCACCTTCCTGTCTGTCTTGGTTCAGATTTGGCACAGATTTTATAAAAGTCTTTATTTCAGTGAATCAAGGGAGCATAAATACTATAGCCACCTTCTCAGAATGCAGCCTTAGTGCTGCAGAAGGTGGCTATGTTATCTTTAGATGCCTGAGGGAAGGTGACAGGTTTGCTTTAAAAAAAAGATTATTGTTACCCGTCCGAGGTTCAGCAGTGTCTTCTTCCTGTTCCATGTGCGGCACGCACGTTGCCGTCAGCTGCTTGTCTCTGGGAGGCTGGCGGCTATTTTCAGTATTGCGGTGCACCACAATACATTTCAAATGAATGTGCGTCCAAAGACGCACATTCAGTTGCAACAGGTGAGTCCCTATGGCAAGTGCCCCCCCCATTTGTCTAGGGCCTCAGCATTTGCCCAGTAACGCCTGCCCTGTACCAACTATAGATAATATAGAAAACATACACAGCATGCAAAAGATTGTGGCACCCCAGAGTCATAGTGCCACAGTGTCACCATTGTTAGGTGTCACCAGAGAGCAGTAAGGGGTATTTCACTCAGGCAACACTCAAACAACACCAACACCTTCCAGACAGAAGGGGGAGACCAAGCCTGTCTTCAGGGTGAGCTCCCCTATATATTCTGATCTGGGAAGGAGCAAGTTAGTTCAGCTCCTGATAGGACTGTGAAGTTTACAGTTCCTGTGAGGACAGTGAAGAAGACAGGTTCTTTGCAAACTGAAAACTAGACCTGGGTGTAAATGAGCTGTGTCAGGCTCATCCCAAGATCCGCCACTGAACACCAGGCCTAAGGCTAGGGTCTGAGGAAATAGAAGAGAAAGGAACATATCAGGAGGCTGCACCACCCTGTGCTTCCCCTCCGCAAGAGGAACAACGCAAGAGCGGACACCAGAGTCTGAGACTGTGCAGGTTTACACACCCAGACAGTCAACACCGGAGAGTGGGGGACTCCAGATTCTCCAGCTACATGGTACCAGGGACACAGCAATGTATAGAATCCAGTAACACTGACTTCCCAGGGTGGAGTAGAGAAGTGAAGGACTCGAGTTGCCTGGAAGACGCATACAGAGACAGGGCCGGCAGCCTAGCTTAAGCAACTGCAGGGGCCACAACACAAGTGCAGTAGGGAGGCCAATACTACCCGGCCGGGTGAGAATTACCTCAAACTGCTCTCCAGACTCTGTGGACAGTTTATCACATATGCCTTAACTCCAGTAAAAAAACTGAGAAAATGCATATCAGTGAGTCTGCCTGTTGATTGTGCCTGTTGCCCTGTGCTCTATAACGGAACCTTATACCTGCAGAGCCGCCGACTACCAGCACCGTGGAGAGCTGCAGCAAAGTAAGTGAATGTGTGAATCACAATCCCTCACAAAGCCCAATCCAATACTACCCTGGGGACCCTCAGCCCTACCTGAGGAGGGCTTACCATCCACGCTGCCCAAGTCACCATCTCCAGCAGGAATACGGCAGCGGCGGTTCTATTGACCACATACCCCTGGTGGTGTCACAACAAATCCCTTGTAAATAACCCCTTTTTGGACTGATCCCAGGCCATGGGACCGGGTCACGATCACGACTACCGTGATACCCCAGAGAGACAGCACTGGCCCGATTCCCGAGTACCCCATAGCCTGGGGGTGCATCAAGATCAGAAGAATAAAATAAAAAAAAATATGTATTTATGTATATATATACATATACTGTATATATATCAAAATTCAGAGATAAAATACATTTTTAACTTACTAACTTTACTGCGGGTAAAGATTAAGCCCTTTGGACTTTCGTGCTTAGCATGTGCATGGTGCAACTCACTATCACCTCTCTGGAAATGCCTTCTGGCACGGACGTGTGCCAACACTTAAATAGAACTATTTGATTAGTATGGGTAACTCTAAACTGAACTGAATTGTCCTCTTATACATGAGAATATTATTGCAGTCACACATAGGGTAATGCTGTAGTATGGACCATACTTACTGGAATAATTTTATATCATGGAATATAGAGATAACAGGCTAATCTAAAAAATCTACAGATATCATTATTTCCTAATGTTTAGTAGTTTTTAATGTATCTTTTCTAACATATCCTAACTGATCTGCCATTCTCTTCACAAGTCATATCGTTCAGCAATGTGCTCCTGTTCATACTGTATGTGATTGTCACCTGTTCACACCTCCCCAGGAAACCTGATTATACCGTGTACATGCGCTGGGAGAAACATAATTTTTGCCTAAAGCCCCAGTCACACATAACGATATCGTTAGCGAGATCGTTGTAACTGTGACGTTACAACGATCTCTCCAGCGATGTCGTTATGTGTGACACTTAGCAATGATCAGGCCCCTGCTGTGAGGTCGCTGATCGCTGCAAAGTGCTCTGGGTCATTTTTTGATCGTTGGTTTCCCGCTGGTCAGCACGCATCGCTGCGTGTGACAGCGAGAAACCAGCGATCTGTGACTTCACAGGGCTGGTTACTATGGTAAACACCGGGTATCCAGGCAGCGCGCGCTGCCTAGATACCCGGCATTTACCATGGTTACCAGCGTCCTCCCTGCTTAGCACTGCCTGGTAGAATTACAACAAAGGAAGGGGAGAAGGTCATTGGGGAAGAGGTGGCCTGATCCAGCACACACAGCTTCACCTGACACACAGCCCCGCCACACACATCAGTGCAGACAGTGCGCCCGGCACTAACACGTCCGCTATGTGCAATGTGCTCCGCTGCATCCACACATCACACAGATGCTCCACACAGCCGCAGACACACACAGGCGCCGCGGGCTAGGCCACACAGGAGGCCCGGGCGTCTACTCCATGCCCCCCAGGCCCTTCTGGCTCCCGGTCCCGGGGGCCCCGGCTCCTACGTCCGCACTTCTCCCTGCAGAGCCTGGGGTGACCAGCGATCAACCTAACCTCCACGAGTGAGCGACGAGGCTTCCGCCCAATGGCAAGAAAAGGCTTAACAGCGCTCGTCCAATCAGGATGAGGGGGCGGGAATTTAGCCCATTTCAAGGTGGGTTGAGATGCGGGAGCTGTCACAAGAAGGTGGTGACAGCGCTAAGCAGGGAGCGATGTGGGAGGTGGCTCCCAGGGCCTGATCGCTGGGGAGATCTGCCTGTTTGACAGCTCCCCAGCGATCAGGTAACGACACTCCAGTGATCCCGGCAGGTCGTTATCGCTGTCGGGATCGTTGGAGCGATCGTTATGTGTGACTGTACCTTTAGGCTAGCGTCACACTTGGAGGGTGACCCACGTTTCACGGATCCGGTAAACAAATAGCAAAGCCTGCTGTAGTGCGTAGCGTTAATGTTGATCACTGCCCAGCAATGCTGCTCCATAGTAACCCGTAGTATACCTTGGATGTGGCCACACACAGAGCCCCAGGAACTGCGCTTTAGCTGAGCGCACAGGAAAACGTTGCAGACAACGTGAAACGTGGGTCACCTTCCAAGTGTAACCCTAGCCTAATCCTAACATTTACAGTACATTGGGCAATGGACACTGGAGCACTGGCTCCCCATCACAAGAACTACATATCCATGAGGAAAGTAATAATAAGGTACGTTACAAGAATACATACTTAGTATAACAAGTTATTTAAAAAGATATACTGTTTGACAATTAAAAAGGTAAAGGTGACTATCATCAGGAAAAGACCTAATGTTTAAATTAGGTTTTTGTGTCACATGCACTCTTAAACCATAACCCCCATTTAAATTTTTATTTAATAATAATGTAGAGCAAGTGATTTTAATAAACTTTCAAATATACTTCATTAGAAAATTCAGGTTGTAAACCAGTCATAGACTTTCTTCAAAGTGTCCCCACTACACTGTGTTTGAAGCAGACATACCGTATGTTCATTATCAGTCAGATCCGTCTTCACACTGAATACGGCGCATGTAATCATATAAGGGAAAAGGGAGTGGTGCCTACACTGATGACTGCAACTGATGAGGAAACAATTTATCAGATTAGCTCAGGCTACAGCACAGTTGCTAAGCAATGTCAGAATGTTAGGATCAGTGTAAATTCCTCTGCTTAAGCTTCTCTGATCTGTCATCTGGCTCTACACAGCTCAGTCAGGATCTCTGTTAACCCCTTGTCTGCTGGCTCCTCACACTGCTCCCTATCAGCCTGCTCTCAGAAGCTGTGGAAATACACACACAGTGCTGGTAGACACTGACCATGCCCACACAGCCATAACATGCAGTTTTTAAAAGGGCATGGAAAAATGTGAGAAAATAAGTCATATGGCACAAAAAAGCATTATCTTAGCTGCTATGTGACCTATTGTTAACAACCAATGCAGTATTGCTTTTATTTTTATTTTTTTTCAATGAAATGACATTTACACATTAAGTACATTTTGGTAATGTTCTTTTTTTCATATTACAATCTTCATTATAAAAATAAATAATCAGATTAGTAATCAGGGCTGTGGAGTCAGAGTCCATTTTGGTGTAGTTGGTATAAAATGGACCAACTCCGACTCAATATATAATAAATTGGTTTCAGTAGCTCAATGCAGAATGTGCTGAATACTATTATTATTATGAATTATTATGGTTTATCATAATAATGATTAAAAGCTTGATGTTACCATTTTACTACAATAAATATATCACTTAAACATGAGCCGTGTATGAGGGAGTTGTGGAGTTGGAGTCGGAGTCAGAGGTTTGGCTTACCGACTCCACAGCCCTGTTAAATTTCACATTGGCCATTGGGGCTTTTATAAGCTCATCCATCCTGTCTTTACAGGAAGAGCTATCAGCAAGAGTCCACATTATCAGAGATAGAATTACAATAACAGGTAACACCTATATACACAGCTGATAACAGGGTCCACCAGTCACAATAGTTGTCACAGTTGACCCTGCTCCCCTTCACAATGAGCTTTGCACATGCCCACAAAGGTACCTTTACACGCAGCCACTGTGCCTTGCAACAGGTATCCACCACACGTGCAAGCGCACGTTTTTGACGGTGGATACCGATCGCCGATGCCGCATATACACGCCGCCATTGCGTTGTCAACTGAAGGTATCTTTGTTCCCTGGAAGTTCCGACAGATCCTGCGGATAACTTCCTGTGGAATGCCTTCGCTGCATCACATGCCGCTACCTCAAAGGCGTACATCTTTCGCGCCGCAAGTACATAGGCGTGACAGAGTTGTGTGTTCCGTGACGCTACTACGCTGATTGGACAACGCAATGGCGTCATGATTGGCCAGCCTGCGCAGGAAGGCTGGCTAATACATGACGCCATTCCAATTGTGGAGTGTGAATGGTCAGCTCTTTAAATATGGCGCCCTGTGAAGGGACAGCCAATGGTTAGACAGTAGCCACCACCAATGATCGCTGATGGGGCGTGGTATCCACTGGGAAATCACTAGGCGACGGAAATTCCATCCCTGTGCCCCGTTTAGACGCCACTACCAAGGCAATTGTGCCTTTGTGTTGCCTTTGGTTTTTGAGCACGGCTCAGCAACAGGTATCTGAGTCAACTGCAGGACACCGGAGGAATTTCCCTATTTACACGCCGCCATTTCGTAGCAATTTCATGGCAACAAGCACAAATATCCCCAATGCCAGGCAGTTGCTACCACGCAGTGGCGGCATGTAAAGAGGCCCTTAGATGTTTCAGTACAAAAAATAGGGTTGAATCTGACCATTAGCTAAGCACATGTGTTGTTTCCTGTACCAATAGGAGGCAAGAGTCTAAAAAAGCCCAAGTGGCCAGAGTGGAAATTATAATATTTCTATTTTTTTTTAAAGTTTGTGATATGTAAAAAACAAAACAAAACAGAAAACCGGAGGTGAATGAACAGTCATGAAGCCAGGTAAGGCTGGGTTCACACTTGTGGACCCCTCCGCAGCGTTCTGCAGAGGGGATCTACGAGCTGAGTGCAGCCACCGCCTATGTTTATAATGGGAACGCACGGTGCTGCGCTTGACTGCGCATGACCATGCGCTCCCATTCATTCCCTGTGTGATTTGTATGCAGGCGGATGCCTGCGCACAAATCACACACTCTCATCCACACCAGGAACGCGACATGTTGCGTTCCTGGTGCGGACGAGAGTGTGTGATTTGTGTGCAGGCATCCGCCTGCGTACAAATCACACAGGGAATGAATGGGAGCGCACGGTCTTGCGCAGTCAAGCGCAGCACCGTGCGTCCCTATTATAAACATAAGGGCTTGCGGTGGCTGCTCTCAGCTTGCGGATCCCTTCCGCACAACGCTGCGGAGGGGTCCACAAGTGTGAACCCAGCCTAAGAACCAGGGGGTCAGTGTAAGGACAAAATAATAAAGCGGGAGAATAGACAAAAAGCAATCACATGCAAAGGTTGGCTTACAGCACCTCATGGAGAAGCAGGGTTATAGCATTACCCTAGGGTGAGCACACATCACAGCCAGGGAGTCTTCTTGGACACCGTTCAATCATCAAGAAATGAATAAAGACACAAGTGGGTAAAATGCATCACATTCCTTTATTCCGCCTCCAGTTGCAATTGGAATAAAGGAATGTGATGCATGTCACCAATTGGTGAGGCGCTGTCTTTATTCATTTCTTGATAGTCAAAAAGCAAGTCAAGGTAAAAAATCAGGATTGTCCACTATGAGAATATTAGGGCACAAGTTATACAGAAGCAAGTCAGATAATAAAAAGAGGTGAATAGTGGATTTTAGGAGCTTAAATACCTTGCAGTCCCACCCAGACCACACAGCAGGGAGCAAACACTGACAAAAGTTAACTCTGTCTTTCCTAGTCAGGATGGAACTACAAGTCCCAGAAGACACAAAACTAGAACTGTTGTCCACAACGAGAGCTCGGCATTGCCCGGTGATAGAAGCAGAGAAAGGAAGGGCGGTCACCGATTCAGATGGCACAGGTACTTTAAGAAGTGGGAATGGTCTTTGCATTTCTTGAAGCCATTATTAAAGCAAACAGAGTTCCGGGCACCATGCTGGGTGGACCGCCTGCTCTACCAGCGTAAAGAAACAGGGAGTGACAGCATGACTAAGGCTGGAAAGGCGGTGGTGCTCCCTCTAATACTGAGCATCTTCATTATAATAGTAGGAAATAGAGGGGCGCTCACCAGATACAATCTTCAAATGCTTTATTAAATTACCGGTGACATATTACAGCAAGATGGTGCAGTAAGGGTGGGGAGGGGTGCAGGAGACATTGGACTACAGCTGTTTTGCACCTTGACTGGTGCTTTTACGGGTCCCTTTCTTGAAGCCATTACAATTGCTTATTCTTAAACTTATTAATTTCTTTTCTGGCATGTTAGGGATTTTATGTAGGGCTGACATTGCCATAGACATCACCAATGATAGGAATGCAGATTCTTGAAAGTTTTGGGATGGCATTTGCTGCCAGTCTGTGCTGAAAACGGAGACGTCAATTTGTCCAGCAGATGTAACTACCGACCGCAAATAACAAAAGAGACAAAGAATGGGTTGGGAGGGCTGCTTTCTTGTTGGTTGATATTAAGAAAAAAAAGTTGCCTTAACTATTGGATGTCAGTGATGAAATTCTCTGCACAATAAAAGAATGTAGTATTTATGATACATAAGAATATATGTTAGCAGTGAGGCTTGTGCTGGAAGCAGAGAACAGCTCAGTCATTAGGGACACAGAGAGAGGCCCAGCTGTCCCTATCAGTACATGCCATGCATAGCTCAATGTCCAGCCTCTATTCATTTACCTTATTAGTCCAAGAGGTCTTGAAGCTGGCAGGACTGAAGTCTCCCATAGTCATAGCATAAATGGTCAGTCTGAGCTGTGCCAGTGCAGGAGACTGTACCACATTCACACACCTTAATGTATCGGTGGCTGAAGACCTTTTTAGCCAGTGGCTATCCCTCCTCTCCCTGTGGTACATACCGTATGCCCAGACCGGCGACTAAGGGTTCATGCATTCTATATTCTCAGTATAGAAAAAAAAATGCTACCATAAATTAGAGGGAAATCCATTATACCAAAGTTAGGAAGTTCAGCTGGTGTTCATCTAATGCGTATGGTCATTCATAAACCCTCAACAGTTGGAGAACAACTGATAGTCATTGTTCTGTTAAGATAATACCAAAAGTATCATTCTAAAAGTCCAGATTGTAACACTTTAGCTTCATATCAATGTATTAGAAATAATAACTATTACAAGTTACTGTAAACATTTCTATACAAGAGGTTTGTAAACCATAGTAAACTCATAATACATTATTATATAATAGATATACACAGGTGAGATTGAGGTTGTATTGTGGTCCTGTGGTCCTGTGGTCCACAATACAACTCTTTACAATAAATGTGTAATACATATAGTAGTAATTCCTGCTGCTCCACTCTTTAGTCCATCTGGCAGCGTTGTTTTCTTTTTCACATTTGCAGTAATCACTTTGCACAATTACTGTCCCATTCTCACAAGAGTACTATGAGCCGTCACAACTTTTAGCCCATAATACAGCGCCTGTAGACTTCTACAAACAAAGCCTCCATTTGTGTCTAATTATATTTCAATGGAATATTCTTCCATAAAAGTGTGCCAGTCTCTATTGTTGTATTTTGGAGATATGGTTCCTTAGAAGCTTGCATATCTCCATTATACGGCTCTGTCCACATGCACCATCTAGTGGCATATCAAACACTGTGGATTCACAAGGACTCTGTACAGTCTCTGTATGCACACTTGTGCTGTGAGAAGGTGCATTTAAAGCAACAATCCATCTTTTTATTCACTGCTGTAGTGGTGCTTTAAATGTAAGCCCTCTGCCCCCAGTCTTATACTTATTGACTGACGTTTTCATCCTTTTTGAGCGCCCCTCTGGTCCTGCGGCGCCATCTTGTGCCCGTAACTTCTGACTGTCTGAAAGTGCGAAGTTAGGTCACAAGCTCTCAGAGCATCTCTATGGGAGACAGAGCGAGGCTCTTAGGGTACCTTTAGGGTACCTTTGCATGCAATTTCACTTGCAACTTACTGGTTGCAGTGAAATCATGAACACATTGTTCCATTTTGTTGCTGTATACAAATGGAACAATGTGCCCATGATTTCACTGCAACCAGTGAGTTGCAAGCAATATATCTCTGTGTGTAAAGGTACCCTTAAGGTACTGTCACACACGGCAATTTTGCTTGCAATTTCATTGGCAATTTGCTGGTTGCAGTGAAATCATGGACACATTGTTCAATTTGTCCATTATAAAATGGAGCAATGTGTCCATGATTTCACTGCAACCAGCAAATTACTAGTGAAATTGCCTAGCAATATTGCCGCGTGTGACGGTACCTTTATAGATATTCATTGGGTTATGACGTTTGGTGCCCTCCATGAAACACTAGCGCTAGAGACTATGTAGCGACCGGTGGTAAGGCCGCGGGTGTGTGTGTATGATCTTTCTCAACAGAATCCCCATACTCAGATTTAACCGGTAGTAACATTTCTTTACTGTAAAACATATTTATATCACAGTCAACCGAACTATATGTGCACTTGTATATATATTAGAGTCTCTGAATCCTCACTTCTGCCGGGTACGCAGCAAGAAAAGAAAACACAACAATGAAGATATCTTTCCCTAACTTTCCCTAAAATCACGTACCAGTCTTATCACAGAAGAAGATGTCGCTCCCACGTAGCAGGCCTGGGGATCTCCTCAGTCTTCTTCTTTGGTCTCCTTCTGCAGGTAACAGAATTTTTCTTTTACTGTCTCTCCCAGTCTCAGGGCACACAGAGCAGCAGCAGAAGGGAGATCACAACAGCACAGAAGTCTCTCTCAGTCTCAGGCACACAGAGCAGCAGCAGGAGGGAGATCACAGCAGCACACAAGTCTCTCTTATGTCGGTCACGGCCCCTGCACATGCACTCTGGGTGCTCGGCGGGCAAGGTTTTGCAGAGCGGCCAGAGTCACAGCACCAAAGTCCAGTGGCCCAGGATCAGTCACAGGGGCTTCTGCGGGGTGATTTTTCCGGCAAGGTGTTGCAAAGTAGCCCACTTTCAACAGACATCCACAGGGAGATCTTCTCTGGTTCAGCTCTGGCTCTACACTGACTTCCCGCCCTTTCTGCTCCTGAGCACAAGGCTGTTGTGGGAGGGGATCAGTAATCAATGTTTTTTTTTTCCTCTCTGCAGTCATTTCAGCAATTGTCCACAAGGGGGCAGTGGCGGACTGTGCACAGCTCATTTCAGTGTCAATTTCAATAATACAATCTGAATTGTACACCTCATTACATACCCCCCCACTTAAAGGTTGACAGTCCCTGTCAACAACCATCGGCTCCAAGGCAGTGATGGCCGTTGATACCACAGGGATTGATCTCCGGCGGAGTAGGGACCTCTGTTGGGGGAAACCGTCATCCCCCCGTTCACCTTCGCTCCCTTGTTCAGGGCTCACAATATCTCCAATAAACTCAGTCACGTTTTCTACCTGGGGAGAGTAGGATCGCCGGCGGTAGCGGCGCCGGTTGGGGGCAAATCTGCTTCCTTTAACGGGAACACCCCCAGGACCGGTGACGTCGGCGGCCTCTGTACCCTTCTCTCCCTTCACAACATCAAACTGTACCACCTCCCCATCACCAACGCTGCGGAGGCACTTGCGAGGATTGTTACGCTTTATGGCAGTCTGATGTACAAACACGTCATCCTTTGTGTCATTCCTGTTGATGAAGCCATACCCATCGCGGACATTAAACCACTTCACCGTCCCCTGGACCCGAGTGGCCAGCACTTGCTTATCGGTCTGGCTCTGTCTCTTCACACCCTTTCCCCTGATCTCCCCTGCTGAGCGAGCCGCTTTGGCGGGGGTGTCTAGTTTAAAGGTGGCTGCTGTTGTGGGGCATGACTTGCTGGTTCTGGTATATCGGACCACGGGTGGAGGATGCGGACAACGGTTTGCCCTATGGCGGGGGTCGCCGCATGTCCAGCACCTTCCCATAGGCCGACTGGGTTGCTGTCTCGCTTGCCTGTCCGCCTGTTGGTCTAGCATGAGCTGTAGCTGTAGTATCTGTTTCTGCAACTCTGCTACTATCTGCTTCAATTCCTCCGTGTCACTGTTCGGAGTGCTGGCACCGGATATGGACCTGCAGGCTGTAGTATAAGTCTGGTTATAAGCTACTACCGGGAGGAGATTCTGTTGATCACACATCCTGCCGACTACGCCAGATGTAGCGACCGGTGGTAAGGCCGCGGGTGTGTGTGTATGATCTTTCTCAACAGAATCCCCATACTCAGATTTAACCGGTAGTAACATTTCTTTACTGTAAAACATATTTATATCACAGTCAACCGAACTATATGCGCACTTGTATATATTAGAGTCTCTGAATCTTCACTTCTGCCGGGTACGCAGCAAGAAAAGAAAACACATAAATGAAGGTATCTTTCCCTAACTTTCCCTAAAATCACGTACCAGTCTTATCACAGAAGAAGATGTCGCTCCCACGTAGCAGGCCTGGGGATCTCCTCAGTCTTCTTCTTTGGTCTCCTTCTGCAGGTAACAGAATTTTTCTTTTACTGTCTCTCCCAGTCTCAGGGCACACAGAGCAGCAGCAGAAGGGAGATCACAACAGCACAGAAGTCTCTCTCAGTCTCAGGGCACACAGAGCAGCAGCAGGAGGGAGATCACAGCAGCACAGAAGTCTCTCTTATGTCGGTCACGGCCCCTGCACATGCACTCTGGGTGCTCGGCGGGCAAGGTTTTGCAGAGCGACCAGAGTCACAGCACCAAAGTCCAGTGGCCCAGGATCAGTCACAGGGCTTCTGCGGGGTGATTTTTCCGGCAAGGTGTTGCAAAGTAGCCCACTTTCAACAGACATCCACAGGGAGATCTTCTCTGGTTCAGCTCTGGCTCTATACTGACTTCCCGCCCTTTCTGCTCCTGAGCACAAGGCTGTTGTGGGAGGGGATCAGTAATCAATGTTTTTTTTTTTCCTCTCTGCAGTCATTTCAGCAATTGTCCACAAGGGGGCAGTGGCAGACTGTGCACAGCTCATTTCAGTGTCAATTTCAATAATACAATCTGAATTGTACACCTCATTACAACTGACCGGAGCAGTACTGGAGACAGATAAAGATGGCGGCGTATGAGTATAATACATGGGGCAAGGCACTGGTAGACACAGACAGAAAAGGGCCCTTGTGCCAGAATAGTTTACTGGGCCCCTTTGCAGTCCTATAGCTCATCTAAATGCATAATTCCACCTGCTTTGGATGTGGAAATGGACCTCTGTGCGGATGCATAGGTTGCTCCAATGAGATGTCCGCCCCTGGGGCAAGGGACTTAGATTATATAAAGCACCACTATAGTGCTGGTATAAAAAAATCACTGAAGTGGTGCTTTAAACAGGACATTTTCCATTGGAGTGAAAATCACTAAGACCATATACAACTAAATCTGTACATTTCTATTAATATAGTGCATATCTGGATATAAATACTTCTACAAAGACAGCTCTAACCCCTTGTGAACCCAATAGATTTCTTAAGAATGTCCCATAAGTAATGTGTTATGTGAAGAAATGGGCCTATATAAAGGAGACAGATAATATAATATACAATAATATAATAATAATATAATATATAAGATACAGTGACTGTACATATCATATACAGTGATAGTGAAATGACCTAAACAAGGACTTGTAAAATAACTGCACATATAGATTGACCTTTATATGCGATTCATACACCGCTATTAAAGATATAAAAATCAGACAAACAAGTAAAGGCTTATTCAGACATCAGCAGGAGGTCTATCCATGTTTTTCAGTAATTATTCACATATTTCTGGATTTTTGATCTGCACCAAAACATAGAGACGTTTCCAATTATAATCCAAGTCACAGATCAGACCCGCCAATGCTAATGACCTCTTCACACGTCCCGATATCGTCGTCCAACTTCGATAAAAAGTCACGTGGTTCGTGAGTTGGCGCCGATATCGTTCGTGCGTTGTATGGTGTAAATGTGAAATGCGACGCAAGAACGATGCCAAAACGATATCGGGGGAGAAATGAGCAGGCTCTCCAACTGCCCGATATTGGATGGACGATCTGGCAGGATCGTGCTGTGTGACAGCCCAACACCGACTTGAAGAGCAACTTTCCCTATTCACTCCCATGTTAAATGGTCGTTCCCTGCTTCGCGCGTACAAGGGGGCGTAGACATCGCAGTGGCGTTGCCTGCCGATATCTCCCTGTGTGACAGCTCCTATGTGATCTTGGATTTCATCCAAAAAAGTGCGCGCTCCCGTGCCATTGGATACAATATCGAAACGATGTTGGGATGTGTAAAGTGGCCATTACAGATCTGTGTAAATATCGGACAGCACCATCCATGTACTGCCCAATTTTAATGTTTAAAAGGAGAAACCCCAGAAAACTTCCCTTACACAAAATAATGATGAAACTCTGATGGTCAAAACTGACAAACAAACCAAACACTGGTGAAAATCTGATCTAATACATTGATGAAAATCTGCCCATTTTTTTTTTTTACAAATGAAAAAAATTAACATCAGAATGAGCCGTAAATTGAAGTTAGATCCACCTTCATAAAGGTGCTTGCATTTCTATGGAACTGACACACTCCTGTTCAGAGAGGTAGGGGCCATTCCAGGTGAGTAATGCGAGAATCTCGCAAGCATCTCGCATAGTGTGTTCCCACCCTAAGGAATAGCGTTGCAGTGGGTCCCAGTGATCATACCACCCCCTCAGCAATCAGTAAGTCATCCCCTATTCTATCAGGTCCCTTTACACGCCACCACTGAAAGGTAGCAACTGCCTGGCATTGGGGATATTTATGCCTGTTGCCATGAAATTGCTACGAAATGGCGGCGTGTAAATAGAGAAATTCCTTCCTGTGTCCGGCAGTTGACTCAGATACCTGTTGCTGAGCCGTGCTCAAAAACTGAAGGCAGCAGAAAGGCACAAATTGCTTGTTCTCACCCACAAAGCTCTTCACAGAGCAGCACCCCCCTACCTCTCCTCCCTCATCTCTGTCTATCACCCCACTCGCTCTCTACGTTCCTCAAATGACCTTCGACTAACATCTGCACTAATCCGATCCTCCCACTCCCGGCTCCAAGACTTTTCCAGAGCTGCACCAAACCTCTGGAATGCTTTACCCAAAGAAATCAGGACTATCCACAACTTGCATGGCTTCAGACGATCCCTAAAAACGCATCTTTTTAAGGCGGCCTATCATACTCCCTAATAGAAGTCCATTGTACTGTAGACAGTGAATGGGCTATCCCTCTGGACATTATGTGGCGCCCCTGCGTCCAGGAGGCCACAAAGGGAACTGCAGCCAGGCAGGTAGGACATTGTTAAACACTAACACCCTCACAGCCCACACAACCCACGTGTCAGAGAAGGTTACATCCAGCCCTAAGATTAGAGACTATATGAGATCGGAGGGGTGGTGGATTCAGAGGAGTGGGTTGGGCACACCAGAGGTCAGGTGACTGACAGTATATAGTGAGGGGGAGGAGTGAAGGAAGGTAGTAGGCCGAGGTAGGTTGAGATGTAAAGACTGAAGGACATCACGCTCTCTGTGAGTGCAAGGCTAGGAGCGCAGAATCCGTACTGAGCCAGCGTGAGCCAGAGGGGAGAGAAAGCCCATCCGATGCCGATGCCACCAGGAGTGTGACAGAACAGAGAGGGACGGTGTAGCCCGGGCCCTAGACAGCAGCTGAAGCCACTGACTGCAGGTGGAGAAGCCCTCCTAGAATACCAGAAGGAACAGAGAGAAGGGGCCTGGTAGAGCCTCGTGCTGAGGACTACTGGAGGCTGGGCTAAAGTAGAGTGTCGGCTCTAAAGGGGACCGTAGTTCACCCGGCATCCCCAGACAACACGACGGGGGGTCTGAGTTCCAGATTGAGATCCCTACCTTAAAGGACAGGCAGCTAAGTGACATACTAGGACTCACAGAAGCCCGAGTCACCGCCATACTGTCCGGCGTAGCACGCACCACCCGTACAGACGGAGACCGTAAAAGCCCGGAAAGGGACACTAAGAGACTGTGTGAGGGGTCACAGGGAGAGAGAGGCCTGGCTGCAGAAGTAGAAAGAACCCGTGTGCTTGAACTGTGTACCAACTGCAAATGACTTGTAAACTGCTTGAAGGAAACAACGAGTAAAGCCTTGGAAAACTCTGAATTGCCTCTCTTGTCAGTCTCTATCTGCAGACCATTCCTCCCTACAGATCCAGCCTGTCAGCACCAGCCAGGAGGAGAGATCCTTGCAGTGCCTGCAAGTAAGTGTGCCACAACTACACACAACAGACTTAACCCTTACTGCCCCGGGGATACAGTTCTCCCCACTAGAACTATACCATCTCCGCTGCCATTCCATCACCCTCGGAGGTTCTGCAGCAGCCCCATCACTGGCCGCACCAAGTGGGTGGCGTCACCCGTGACAAATCCCCTTGTAAATAATTTCCCTTTATTGCCGAGCCAGGGACACGGTCCGGACCAAGCCACCTTTGACTTCCCCGGCACCGACCGGTCCGGTACCGAGTATCCCCGTCCCGAGGGGGCTCCACAATTACTCTTCTACAAACTCCACCAAACCATAAAGGTCTACACAGATTGTATAATGACCATCCATGTAAGCTTAGCCCTATGCCCCATTTCCTCAAGATGCCTGGACCATCAGTGCAATAAGCCCCTGCACCTTGTGCAACCCCTATCCCGTTGTAGATTGTAAGCTCTTTTGAGCAGGGTCACCTTCATTTCTTGCTTTATTTATTGTATTTTTTTTCACATTGATTCTATGCCTATTGTTTTTGTATCCAATGATTGTACTTTATTTGTTCTCTATTGTAATTACTTACTGTATATTTTCTGTACTCTAACCCTACATTGTAAAGCGCTGCGGAATATGTTGGTGCTATATAAATAAAGCTTTATTATTATTATTATTATTATCTAAACGGGGCACAGGCATGGATGTTGCGTCGCCTAGTGATTTCACAGGGGCATGCCACAGCGTCATGGATACCACGCCCCATCAGCGATCATTGGTGGGGGCTACTGTGTAACCATTGGCTGTCCCTTCACAGGCCGCCATATTTAAAGAGCTGACCATTCACACTACACAATTTCGCAGGCTGGCAAATCATGATGCTAAGGCGTTGTCCAATCAGCGTACTAGCGTCACGGATAACACAACTCTGTCACGCCTATGTACTTGCGGCGCGAAAGATGTACGCCCATATTCCTTTTTGTTAGCGGCGTGTAAAGCGGGGAAGGTATTCCACAGGAAGTTAGCCGCAGGATCTGTCGGAACTTCCGGTGAACAGATACCTTCAGTTGACAACACAATGGCGGCGTGTATATGCGGCATCGGTGATCGGTATCCACCGTTAAAAACATGCACGTGCGGTGGATACCTGTTGCTAGCCACAGTGGCGGCGTGTAAAGGGGCCTTAAAGGATAGAGTTGCAGTGGGTCCCAGTGGTCATACACCCCAGCAACCAGTAAGTTTTTCCCTATTTTATCCATAATGGATAGCATTGTAGTGGGTCCCAGAGGTCATAACCCCCCAGCAATCAGTAAATTATCCCCTATTTTATTCATAAGGGATAGCGATGCAGTGGTTCCCAGTGGTCATACCCCCAGCAATCAGTAAGTCATCCCCTATTCTATCAATAAGGGTACCTTTACACACGGCTACATTTGTAGCTTGTCACCAGGTAACTTACTGGTTGCAGTGAAATCATGGATACATGGTTCTATCTTGTTGCTGTGTACAAATGGAATCATGTATCCATGATTTCACTGCAACCAGTAAGTTACCTGGTGACAAGCTACAAATGTAGCCGTGTGTAAAGGTACCCTATGGGATAGCGTTGCAGTGGGTCCCAGTGGTCATACTCCCCCCTAATCAGTGATTTATCCTCTATTCTATCAATAAGGGATAGCATTGCAGAGGGTCCCAGTGGTCATACTCCCCCCCAATCAGTGATTTATCCTCTATTCTATCAATAAGGGATAGCATTGCAGTGGGTCCCAGTGGTCATACCCCCCAATCAGTGAGTTATCCTCTATTCTATCAATAAGAGATAGCATTGCAGAGGGTCCCAGTGGTCATATTCCCCCCCCCAATCAGTGAGTTATCCTTTATTCTATCAATAAGGGATAGCGTTGCAGTGGGTCCCAGTGGTCATACTCCCCCCTAATCAGTGATTTATCCTCTATTCTATCAATAAGGGATAGCATTGCAGAGGGTCCCAGTGGTCATACTCCCCCCCAATCAGTGATTTATCCTCTATTCTATCAATAAGGGATAGCATTGCAGTGGGTCCCAGTGGTCATACCCCCCAATCAGTGAGTTATCCTCTATTCTATCAATAAGAGATAGCATTGCAGAGGGTCCCAGTGGTCATATTCCCCCCCCCAATCAGTGAGTTATCCTTTATTCTATCAATAAGGGATAGCATTGCAGAGGGTCCCAGTGGTCATTTCTCCCCCCTTCACCCCCGGCAATCAGTAAGTTATCCCATATTCTATTGGTATGGGATAGCATTACAGTCGATCCCGGTGGTCATACCCCCTACACTTTAGGTAAGTTATCGCCTATTCTATCGACAAGGAATAATTTACAGACTTTGTAAAAAGTGAGGATAAAATAATAAATGCAGGTTAGTGTTCCTTCTATATGTAGCAGATTTACTACATTTACAGTACATTAGAAGAATGAACTGAGTGATACCCAAAAAGAAAACTATCAAATTCCTGATATGTGACTAGCTGGGATTCTTTGAGTCCGGAAATACCACATATCCCTGGATTCTGAATATTCCAGGGAAATGGGACTAGCTTGTTCCTGATAGTAGATTTATTGAATCCATATTGTGTATTTTTGCCAGTCTGTGCAGGATAATGTGCATACAGGCCCTAGAGCAACCAGAAAGTGCTCCCCCAGGACAGAACTAGAATAGCACTCCAACATACTGCTGCGGGATGGAATAACACTGGATCATAATCTTAATTCCATGTTGGAGCAGCTGTATAAGTCTCAGCTGTAGTTAGTTAAATTGTCAGACCTACTAAATCAGATGGATGATACAGATCAGACTTTATAGCGAGATGCTCATGTGCCATCTGCCCTCACCCAGAGCTGGATTTCCAGATCAGGCTATTTTCAGCAGTGTCTCAGCAGGATGGACTCCGGGCAACCCACTATAAACCCAGGTCTCTACACTAGATTACACTTTTGATCCGCAGCCTAACTATTAATATATTTTTATATATAGTGCATGACAAGCCAGGAGAAGCTGTGGACCTAGAGCAATGCTCCCAGATAACCGAACATCATTTTAGAAGAATATATAATACTGACCATTCATTTCACATTGCCATCATGGTCCAGATACATGATACTGACCAGTCACATAGCCATCATGGTTCATATACATGATATTGGCCATTCACATAGCCATCATGGTCCAGATACATGATACTGACCAGTCACATAGCCATCATGGTCCAGATACATGATACTGAGCAGTCACATAGCCATCATGGTCCAGGTACATGATACTGGCCAGTCACATAGCCATCATGGTCCAGATACATGATACTGACCAGTCACATAGCCATCATGGTCCAGGTACATGATATTGACCAGTCACATAGCCATCATGGTCCAGATGCATGATACTGAGCAGTCACATAGCCTTCATGGTCCAGATACATGATACTGACCAGTCACATAGCCATCATGGTCCAGATACATGATACTGACCAGTCACATAGCCATCATGGTCCAGATACATGATACTGACCAGTCACATAGCCATCATGGTCCAGGTACATGATACTGGCCAGTCACATAGCCATCATGGTTCATATACATGATATTGGCCATTCACATAGCCATCATGGTCCAGATACATGGTACTGACCAGTCACATAGCCATCATGGTCCAGATACATGATACTGACCAGTCACATAGCCATCATGCTCCAGATACATGATACCGACCAGTCACATAGCCATCATGGTCCAGATGCATGATACTGACCAGTCACATAGCCATCATGGTCCAGATACATGATACTGACCAGTTCCATAGCCATCATGGTCCAGATACATGGTACTGACCAGTCACATAGCCATCATGGTCCAGATACATGATACTGACCAGTCACATAGCCATCATGCTCCAGATACATGATACTGACCAGTCACATAGCCATCATGGTCCAGATGCATGATACTGACCAGTCACATAGCCATCATGGTCCAGATACATGATACTGACCAGTTCCATAGCCATCATGGTCCAGATACATGATACTGACCAGTCACATAGCCATCATGCTCCAGATGCATGATACTGACCAGTCACATAGCCATCATGCTCCAGATACATGATACTGACCAGTCACATAGCCATCATGGTCCAGGTACATGATACTGACCAGTCACATAGCCATCATGGTCCAGATACATGATACTGGCCAGTCACATAGCCATCATGGTCCAGATACATGATACTGGCCAGTCACATAGCCATCATGGTCCAGATGCATGATACTGAGCAGTCACATAGCCTTCATGGTCCAGATACATGATATTGGCCAGTCACATAGCCATCATGGTCAAGATACATGATACTGACCAGTCACATAGCCATCAATGGTACAGATACATGGTACTGACCAGTCACATAGCCATGATGGTCCAGATACATGATACTGACCAGTCACAAAGCCATCATAGTCCACATACATGATACTGACCAGTCATATAGGCATCATGGTCAAGATACATGATACTGACCAGTCACATAGCCATCATGGTCCAGATACATGATACTGACCAGTCACATAGCCATCATGGTACAGATACATGATATTGGCCAGTCACATAGCCATCATGCTCCAGATACATGATACTGACCAGTCACATAGCCATCATGCTCCAGATACATGATACTGACCAGTCACATAGCCATCATGGTCCAGGTACATGATACTGACCAGTCACATAGCCATCATGGTCCAGATACATGATACTGACCAGTCACATAGCCATCATGGTCCAGATACATGATACTGGCCAGTCACATAGCCATCATGGTCCAGATACATGATACTGGCCAGTCACATAGCCATCATGGTCCAGATACATGATACTGAGCAGTCACATAGCCTTCATGGTCCAGATACATGATATTGGCCAGTCACATAGCCATCATGGTCAAGATACATGATACTGACCAGTCACATAGCCATCAATGGTACAGATACATGGTACTGACCAGTCACATAGCCATGATGGTCCAGATACATGATACTGACCAGTCACAAAGCCATCATAGTCCACATACATGATACTGACCAGTCACATAGGCATCATGGTCAAGATACATGATACTGACCAGTCACATAGCCATCAATGGTACAGATACATGGTAGTGACCAGTCACATTGCCATCATGGTCCAGATACATGATACTGACCAGTCACATAGCCATCATGGTCAAGATACATGATACTGACCAGTCACATAGCCATCATGGTCCAGATACATGATACTGACCAGTCACATAGCCATCAATGGTACAGATACATGGTACTGACCAGTCACATAGCCATCATGGTCCAGATACATGATACTGACCAGTCACTTAGCCATCATGGTCCAGATACATGATACTGACCAGTCACATAGCCATCATGGTCCAGATACGTGATACTGACCAGTCACATAGCCATTATGGTCCAGACAGGGTGGATAAAAATCTTGATTTTTTTTAAAAAATCAAAAAAATCAGATTTTTTTGATTTAAATCAGATTTTTTTGATTTAAATCATTTGATTTAAATCAGATTTTTTAATCAAGTTGTACACAAGCAAAACTTTGTCTTTTTGCAAATCTAATTGTTTTACACAAATAAAAATATTAAAACAGTTGATTATGAAACCTAATAATTTTTATTTGCACTATTAAACACTCAGAATTGAACTACAGAGAGTAAGTACTTTTTAACAATAGCCTATCTCT
The DNA here is from genome assembly GCA_033576535.1 of Allobates femoralis. Taxonomy (NCBI): domain Eukaryota; kingdom Metazoa; phylum Chordata; class Amphibia; order Anura; family Aromobatidae; genus Allobates; species Allobates femoralis. The sequence goes on along the minus strand of JARQOC010000011.1, from coordinate 62,885,124 downwards.
AACGTTTGAAGTAAGCAAACATCTTCAGTGAATACATCAGTCCTTTAAGCCTACTGTTTATTTAGGACTTTTAATAGGAAAACCAGTTGTCCTGCTTTAGCAGTTCCTAAGCGGTTTCGGACTGTTGTGTGCACAAAACCTTTCTTTCCAAGATCTGCTGCTGGCATCTCAACAAAATGAACCCAAATAGGGTCTCTCTTACGACCTGCTGCCATGGCTCACACAGATCACTTATGAAGTTTGATTGTTACTACAGCCTGAGCCAAGCACTGCTGATGTTACTACAGCCTGAGCCAAGTACTGCTGACGATCCAACAAGTTTGGGCATGTCAACTGAATGCAGGGAAAAAGAAACTAAACCAAAACTGAAACCAAGCTAGAAGTGTGGAATTAAAGGGGCAGTATGAACAAAATGTGGAGGCTATTAATAGTTTATACAATTAAGACATGCTGCTTTTAAACACCTACCTATTGCCATATAGTAAAACAAAAAAGATTTTTACTTACTTTGGGGTCCCCCCCTCACCCTGGCGTTAGATCGTTGCCCCTAGTTTCGTCCGTGTAACTATGGGCGCACATGCACACTGCTCTCACTTCTCATTTTAATCGTGATTTATATTAAAAAAAAACCTTTTGATTTAAATCAGTGATTTAAATCATGATTAAAATCATGATTTAAATCGATCCGATTTAAATAGAAAAAAAACTTTTGATTTAAATCGTGATTTAAATCATGATTTAAATCGGCGTGATTTAAATCAATCCACCCTGGGTCCAGATACATGATACTGACCAGTCACATAGTCATCATGGTCCAGATACATGATACTGACCAGTCACATAGCCATCAATGGTACAGATACATGATACTGACCAGTCACATAGCCATCATGGTCCAGATACATGGTACTGACCAGTCACATAGCCATCATGGTCCAAATACATGGTACTGACCAGTCACATAGCCATCATGGTCCAGATACATGGTACTGACCAGTCACATAGCCATCATGGTCCAGATACATGATACTGACTAGTCACATAGCCATCATGGTCAAGATACATGATACTGACCAGTCACATAGCCATCATGGTCAAGAAACTTTGTAAAAAAAACAAAAAACATTTTCATGACAATTTGTCTAGTTAACACAACTTTGGCTATCCTGGATACTCTTTTGCACACCCCATTTCTTTTGCACACCCTATTTCTTTTGCACACCCTATTTCTTTTGCACACCCTATTTCTTTTGCACACCCTATTTCTTTTGCACACTCTATTTCTTTTGCACACCCTATTTCTTTTGCACACCCTATTTCTTTTGCACACCCTATTTCTTTTGCACACCCTATTTCTTTTGCACACCCTATTTCTTTTGCACACTCTATTTCTTTTGCACACCCTATTTCTTTTGCACACCCTATTTCTTTTGCACACCCTATTTCTTTTGCAGACCCTCTTTTGCACACCCTATTTCTTTTGCAGACCCTCTTTTGTACACCCTATTTCTTTTGCACACCCTATTTCCTTTGCACACCCTATTTCTTTTGCACACTCTATTTCTTTTTCACACCCTATTTCTTTTGCACACTCTATTTTTGAAACAAGACATTATTGCAGAATCAATAAGTAAACAAATGGTAACTTGGCTTTATTATTGGGGACAGAAGGCTTAGGCATCTCGGTCCCTGACAGCAGCACCAGGTGACACGACAGCTGACAGACCCTGGCTTTGGACATGTGACAGTGGAAGAAAGGAGAGCTCTCCAGGGGATCACTTATTCCTTGTATACGGTTTTTAACTTTACATTTGCCAAAAAGAATCATGCATGTTTTTGATATGTCTATAGCCTATCATATACGTTATCTCACATTTTACATGGGGTTAAATGTAGTGAGTAGTAATAGTAATTTGTTAATTGATTAGTGTTATTGGTGAGGGCCAGGGGAACCTAGTGGGGCCCAAAAGTCCCTTTGGCCTATAGAAAAGATTTGTACTATTAAAGATTTGCAATAATTCGTGGCCCCGTTGGAGCTTTTGCATCAGGGCCCATGAGCTTCAAGTTACTCTACTTGTGAGGGCCCATTGTCGACACCTATAAATCATTGTATAGACCATCTTTATCACACAAACGTATTGTACAGACATAATCCAGTATTTATACACCAACCATTATCGAACGTCCCCATAGCAGCCTTCACTCACCTCTCGAGCTATCTGATTTAAAGCATGGTCCTCTGCAGACAGCTTTTCGCTGTTGGGGTGTCTTTTCCTTCCAGGGCCCTGGGTGCCCATTATTCTCTTTGAGGTACCAACGTTTAGAAAAGTAGAAAGGATCAATCCAAATTGCACATGTGCCTCCTCCAGGTGAGCTGTCCACTATAGCAGTGGTGGCATTGCAGATGGCCTCCCCCAATAATCTCACCACCTTTTGATGTGTATTTGTCCTATCTTCTGATGGGTCCTCCTGTAGGATGCCTATGCCTCAGTGTATCCTGCTTAATTTTCCCTGGGATGTGAAATCCCAGCATGTGCCTTGATGGAATTATTGCTACTTACAGCAATGCGTGTCATCATACGGTGTACTTACAGCCTGGATACATGTGCATGTGCCTCTTGTCCTTGCCTTACTGTGTCCTCCACTGATCCTGCTCCTGCTGATGCTGCTTAGGGTTTCCTTAGCTGTGAATGCAGATACCTGCCTGTCATGTCTCCTAATGACATCAAATATAAACCCAATCTGGTTACATTATCCCCCTCACGCTACTGTTTCGAGATTGTAAAAGGAAATGGGTCAGATGTTCTTCCTCTCTGCAGGGTACTCCCCTCCTTTCTCTCCCTCCTCTTTCTCTCACCTCCTCATCTCTCTCCTCTCCCCCTAAGCTCTGCAGCTGACATCAGAGGGAGTGGAGGGGGAGGACTGATACAGATGCACATTGCACACTATCTGACTTTATCCATTGGGCACTTCATTCATTCATTCATTCATTCATTCGTTTTTTACGTACGACTTGTACCAACACACAGATGTGTGCAGAGACCTTGACGCTCCTTGATCTCTGGTGATCGGTCCTCTTAGTTTATAAGCCACTTCCAGATCCATGTTAAACATGCAATATATCTAAAAGTATAATATTTATTCACTTACATAGCGCTATTTATTTCATAGCACTTTACATACATCAGCAATGCTGTCCCCATTGGGGCTCACAATCTGCACTCCCCATCACTATGGTCTTTGAAGTGTGGGGGAACCGGAGAACCTGGAGGAAACCCACACAAACATGGGGAGAACCTACAAACTCCTTGCAGATGATGTCCTTGGTGGGATCTGAATCCAGGACCCCAGCGCTACAAAGCAACAGTGCTAACCACTGAGCCACGATGCCACCATATAATATATTTATACAACATAGTAACAGTATAGTAACATACCTTAGCAATATCTTAGCATATGTAGGTAGGTGTGAAGAAATGCTGCAAAGTAGGAATGCTTTACAAAAATGAAGTGTTAATAGTTTATTTTATAAAAGAGAAATCCTAAGTCAATCAATATTTGAGATTAGGGCTTTGTGGGATCCTTATTATTTCCAAAACATTTTCCTTTTTTGCTATAGACGGTTCTTTATATGATTGGGGTCGTTGTACTGCTGAAGAATAATTTAGGAAACAAATCGGACAACTTCTTCCTACCATTGTCAGATGTATAAGTATCTGCTTGTATTTCACAGCATTAAGAACACCATTAAGCCTGACCGAATCCCCAACTCCATGTGCTGAAATGCAGCCATAAATGTGAATAGACTCTCCAACAAGCTTCACCTGCAGAAACTCGGTATTGTACTGCTGTCCAGCTCTGATGGTGGGTTTACACGTCCCGATATCGGGACGATATCGCTATACAACGGCACGGGAGCGCGCATTTTTAGTGCGCTTTTCCCGATATCGCATCGGCGGTTTACACGTTGCGATATCGGGAAACAACATCCCTACGATGTGTACGCCCACCAACCCAGTAACGACCATTTAACATGGGAGTTAATGGGTAGCGTCGGCGTACACATCGGAGTTGGATGTTGACACGCAACGATCCGGCTCCAACAGGCATCCGATATCGGGCGGTTGAATAGCACGCTCATTCGACCCCCGATATCGGATTACCATCGTTCCTGCATCGTATTGTACCTTCAAACAGTACGATGCAGGAACGATATCGGGTCCAACTCACGAACCACGTGACTTTTTGTCGGAGTTGGATCGGAGTTGGACGCCGATATCGCGGCGTGTAAACCCACCATGAAATATTTGGCTATAACAGAAGGCAGCTTGACTCATCATTCCAGAGCATTGGTTGAATTTTTCTGCACCCCAGTTCTCTAGTTTTTGTGCATAGTTGAGTCATCTGGTCTTGTTTCTTTGTCAAAGGTATTGTTTTTGGATGCAATTCTTACATGAAGGCCATTTCTAACCAGACTTGTAAAAACCTGGGTCCCTCTGGTTGCTGCCAGTTTTGAACTGATGGCACTGCTGAACATCTTCCAAGTTGAAAGGAAAGTAAGTGTGGCACACCTGCGGGGATTGCCACAGGGCCCATCGGTGCAGGGAGGAATGTACACCTTGGCACACTCAGCACCCAACACTTCCTTCCCCAGGCCTGGAGGGGGAGCTCCACTGGCTGCCCTTAAGCCAGATCACCTATAACGGTCCAGGTCTGAGGGAGGGGTATGAGAGAAGCAGTAAGCAGTCAGTCAGACAGTTAGGTCAGCTAGGACTGAAGAGCCTAGAGGAGCTGGTTGCTGGGAATTAGGCCCAGAACCAGAGCGGACCGAACCAGCTGTGCAGCGCCCTAGAGAGAGGGACGAAGGCCAGTGTGAGCACAGGGAAAAGGAGAAGGGAACATAGTGGTTACCCTTATAGTTCACCCTGATTCCGGAGTGCGTGCCTGCCATTAACCACTTGTGGCAGAGAAACCCCGGAGGAAGCAGGAGGATCTAGTTCCCCCTGAAGCTCAGGAAGCGCAGTGCCCAAACGCGACCAGCCTAGGACCGGCGACACCAAGAGAAGAATAGGGATCCCAAGAGGAGGTCCTCACCGGTAGTTGTGGAAGGAGCATCCTGAGGAGAAAGAGAGCGGTAGATCTAGATTCAGGCAGATCTACCCAAATCATCGCATACACAGACAAAAGAGGCCTCACAACTCTCCAAGGTGGACATCCCAAACCTCACCGGCCACCTGGTTACCCTCTTGGACCGTACCTGCACAGTGACACCAGTAAAAGGTACTGAAACAAAGACTGTTGTGTAAGTGTGTGAGCCCGATTCCCCGCCGCTGCCTGCAGCGATTACAGCAGGACCGCAACTATAACTCCCCTCATCCACCCCGCCGCGCTGAGGAAAAGCTCCACCTGTGGGGAGCAACACTACCTCTGCTGCACCACACCATCACCTCAGTGCCCGGCTGCAGCTCTGGTAACTGCTTACCAATCATCACTGGTGACATCACGTATAATCCCCAATCATCATCCCCATCAGCCATTGAGTGCCCAGGGCATGGAACCAGGACCCGACCAGCCGTGATCCCCACCGAAGCCACCGTCCAGGTATCCGAGGAACTTCTTCCCTGCTGGACCAACTCATAAGCATGATATGTCTCTCATCTGCTATGCAAAGATTCCTTGTACAACCATTGCATCATTGTTTACATTAACATAGCTTACTTCTTTGTGTTTTCAGTTCCAAGAAGTAAAAGCAAATACTTCATGCAAATTCCATCTGACTAGCTCCAAATATATATATATATATATATATATATATATATATATATTATTATTATTTATTTATATAGCGCCATTATATTCCATGGCGCTTTACATGCTTAAAGGGGCAGACTAGGACAAGTAACATAGTAACAATACAAGTAACAATAAATGTGAACAATTCGGTCGTACAGATGCAAGAGGGGAGAAATCCTGTCCGCGAGGGCTCACAGTCTACGTGGCGCAGGTGGGGATACAGTGGAAGGGGGAAGTTCCAGTCGTGAGGCGGTGTGGTGGACGGGGTCTTATTGCAGGTCGTAGGCTTGGCGGAACAGGTGGGTCTTCAGGCTTCTTTTGAAGGTTCCCAGGGTAGGAGAATGTCTGATGTGTTGGGGCAGTGAGTTCCAGAGTATGGGTGAAGCACGGGAGAAATCCTGTATGCAGATATGAGAAGAGGAGATGAGAGGGGAGTAGAGGAGGAGCTCTTGGAAGGATCGCAGGTTGCGTGAGGGTAGGTATCGGGAGACCATGTCAGAGATGTATGGAGGGGACAGGTTGTGAATGGCTTTGTATGTCATGGTTAATGTTTTAAACCGGGATCTCTGGGAAGTAGGGAGCCAGTGAAGGACTTGGCAGAGGGGGGAGACAGGGGAGTAGCGGGGGGGGGGGGGGGGGGCAGATGGATTAGGCTGGCAGCGAAGTTCAGGATAGATTGGAAAGGTGCAAGGGAGGTATTGGGGAGGCCGGTGAGCAGGAGGTTGCAGTAGTCGAGGCGGGAGATGATGAGAGTGTGAATAAGGGTTTTAGCAGTGTCGTGGTCAAGGAAAGTGCGGATCCTATAGATGTTTTTGAGCTGGAGTTGGCAGGAGGTGGCGAGGGCCTGGATGTGGGGGTTGAAGGAGAGGGAAGAATCAAGGATAACCCGAGGCACTTGGCGTGCGGGACTGGGGAGAGAGAGCAGTCGTTGACGACAATGGATAGGTCAGGTAGTGAGGGGGAGCGTCTTGGGGGGAAGACTATGAATTCGGTTTTGTCCATGTTCAGCTTAAGGAAGCGAGCAGAGAAGAAGGATGAGATGGTGGACAGGCAGTGTGGAATTTTGGATAGAAGGGAGGCGATGTCAGGACCAGACAGGTAGATTTGGGTGTCGTCGACGTAGAGGTGGTACTGGAGGCCATGGGACTCAATGAGTTGCCCTAGGCCGAGAGTGTAGATTGAGAACAGTAATGGTCCAAGAACCGAGCCCTGGGGGACCTCGACAGATAGGGGGTAGGGCGAGGAGGATGTGTGGGAGTGGGTGACACTGAAGGTCCGGTCCGTTAAGTATAAGGAGATCCAAGAGAGGGAGAGGTCTGTGATGCCAAGAGACTCCAGGATCTGAAGTAGAAGGGAGTGGTCAACAGTGTCAAAGGCGGCGGACAGGTCGAGGAGGAGGAGAACAGAGTAGTGGCGCTTGCTTTTGGCAGTCAGTAGGTCGTTAGTGACTTTGGTCAGGGCTGTTTCAGTGGAATGGAGGGGTCGGAAGCCAGATTGCAGGCGGTCAAAGAGGGAGCAGGAGGAGAGGTGAGAGGACTGCTCAGAGTGGACATGCTGTTCAAGTAGTTTAGAGGCGAAAGGGAGGCGAGATATAGGGCGGTAGTTGGAGACAGTTGTGTGGTCGAGGGAGGGTTTTTTAAGGATGGGTGTGATCAAGGCATGTTTGAAGGCTGAGGGGAAGGAGCCAGTGGTAAGTGATAGGTTGAAAAGTTGAGTTAGGGCTGGGATGATAACGGAGGTGAGGTTGGGAATGAGGTGGGATGGGAACGCGTAGTGGGCTCTGGTGCTGAGGTGTGATTTTGACAGGAGGGAGGAGAGTTGGTCTTCAGTTATGGGGGGGAAGCAGTTGATGGAACGCGAGGGCAGTATAAGTGAGAGGGGAGGCTGTGGGAACAGTGGATCAAAGCTGTCTCTGATTCTGTCAATCTTTTCTTTGAAGAAGGAGGCAAAGTCTTCTGCAGAGATCAGGAGAGAGGGAGGGGGAGCAGGCGGGCGGAGTAAGGAATTGAAGGTTTTGAAAAGTTGTTTGGGATTGCGGGACAGGGAGGTTATTAGGGATAAGAAGAAGGTTTGTTTGGCTGTGGCAAGTGCAGTCTTGAAGGCGATGAGGGACTGTTTGAACAGCGCAAAGTGCTCAGTGGAACGTGATTTTTTCCATCGCCTCTCTGGTCTTTAGTGAGGGTGGTGTGCCAGGGTTGCCTGTTAGTGCATGGAGCGTGGTATGTGAGGGCCTTGGTTAATGTGGTGTTGTAGAGGGTGGTAGCAGTGTCTGTGTCACGTATAGATGTTATGTTGGCGAGAGGGAGAAGGGATTCTGAGAGTGAGTGTAGATCAATGTATTTTAGGTTTCTGCGGGGATGATCAAGTTTGCAGGGAGGAGGTGGTGTAGTAGGGGAGGTGAGTGAGAAGAAGGTCAGCAGATTGTGGTCAGACAGGGGGAGGGTTGAGTTTGTGAGGTTAGTAAGGGAGCAAAGACGGGTAAAGATGAGATCCAGCGTGTGGCCATTTTTGTGGGTGGCAGAGGAGGACCATTGAGAGAGCCCGAAGGAGGAGGTCAGGGAAAGAAGTTGAGAGGCGGTTGGGTGGGCACTGTCAATAGGGATATTGAAATCACCCATAATGATGGTTGGGATGTCAGTAGAGAGGATATGAAGTAGCCAGGTGGTGAAATGGTCAAGGAAGGTGGGGATGGATCCAGGGGGCAGTAGATGACAGCTAGCTGGAGGTTACAGGGGGAGAAAATGCGGACAGAGTGGGCTTCGATCAATGGGAGAGTAACAGAGGGGGGTAATGGAATAGGGGCGAAGGAGCAGGTGTTGGATAGGAGTATGCCGACACCTCTGCCGTGTTTGTCGGAGGGGCGGGGAGTGTGGGAAAGATTGAATCCGCTGTAGGATAGTGCAGCAGGGGAGGCCGTGTTGGAGGGGGTGAGTCAGGTCTCTGTGATGCCAAGGAATGAGAGTTTATTAGAAATAAAGAGTTCATGGATGTCTGGGAGTTTATTACAGACTGAGCGGGCATTCCAGAGTGCGCCTGGCAGGGAGATTAGAGGAGCAGGGGCTGAGGGATGGGTCTAAGGTTGGTCAGGTTGCGAGGGGGGGTGATGGTGAGGTTATGAGAGATGGTGATGGGACGTGGGGGTGGGGTGTAGGTGACTGTGGGGATGTGGCGGGGGGGGGCCGGGATTAGGGGAAATGTCACCAGCGAGTAGGATGAGCAGGGACAGGGTTAGCAGGTGAGAGCAGGAGAGTTTACGTGGTGGGCGTGCTAGATTGGACATGGAGGATTGAAAGTGAAGGAATAGTTCAGAGAAGTGGGTGAAGTGGTTAGGTAGGATGGAGGGTGAGAGAAGTACTTTGTTGCTGGTATCTGGCCATAATGTTTTGAAATGTAGAGACTCTCCTTGGGGAGTCTTTGTTGTGTGTTTCATGAATTTAGCAGGGCTCTCTGAGCACCCTGCCTACACCTGAAGCTTGAAAGACTGGGCCAGGCCTTGTCCTATGCATCCAAATGCACAATGGTGAACATTTTAGCTCTGGGGAATAGATGGCACTTTTGCTGTAGTTTGAGCTGTGTTTGGCAGCTCTTGGGCTCCTTTGAAAGTGTTTTCAAGGCGCATGATTTGATTGGGCGAACCCAAATGAATCCGAACTTCAAAAGGTTTGCTCATCTCTACTCCTGACCTGAGCGTGCAGCTTCTTGTATTTTTATGCAGCTGACACTCCAGGTCAGGAGAGCTGTGGTCATTTGCATATTAGAAAAATATGGAAAAATGTGGATTTCTCTGGAAACAAACATTGGATCGCAGATATCAATGTATAATTTTATTCAGCTTCCTATGACCTACATGCTCATATAGACAACTTAGGAATGTTGATCCTATTGACCGATGACCTTTAAAAATTTGTTTTTTCAGGTTCTCTATAAAAGCCTATGGTGAAAACAAAAAACACACTGTTCAGCTGTTCTTTAGGCGCATTAGTGGGCACAGCTTTTCATGAAAATACAGTGAGTACGGAAAGTATTCAGACCCCTTTACATTTTTCACTCTTTGTTTCATTGCAGCTATTTGGTAAATTCAAAAAGGTTCATTTTTTTTCTCATTAATGTACACTCTGCACCCCATATTGACTTGGAAAAAAACAGAAATGTAGAAATTTATGCAAAATTTAAAAAAAAGAAAAACTAAAACACATGGTCATAAGTATTCAGCCCCTTTGCTCAGTAATGAGTATTTGCACCTTTTGAGCTAGTACAGTCAAGAGTCTTCTTGGGAATGATGCAACAAGTTTTTCACCCCTGGATTTGGGGATCCTCGGCCATTCTTCCTTGCAGATCCTCTTCAGTTCCGTCAGGTTGGATGGTGAACGTTGGTGGACAGCCATTTTCAGGTCTCTCCAGAGATGCTCAATTGGGTTTAGGTCAGGGCTCTGGCTGGGCTAGTCAAGAATGGTCACAGAGTTGTTGTGAAGCCTCTCCTTTGTTATTTTAGCTGTGTGCTTAGGGTCATAGTCTTCTTGGAAGGTGAACCATTGGCCAAGTCTGAGGTCCAGACCACTCTGAAAGAGGTTTTCATCCAGGATATCGCTGTGCTTGGCCAGATTCATGTTTCCTTCAATTGCAACCAGTTGTCATGTTCCTGCAGCTGAAAAACACCCCCATAGCATGATGCTGCCACCACCATGTTTCACTGTTGGGATTGTATTGGACAGGTTATGAGCAGTGACTGGTTTTCTCCATACATTTTCACTTCGAATTATCACTACAAAGTTCTATCTTCATCTCATTATTCCAGATAATCTTATCTCTCATAGTCTGGGGATCCTTCATGTGTTTTTTTTAGCAAACTCTATGCAGGCTTTCATATGTCTTTCACTGTGGAGAGGCTTCTGTCGGGCCACTATGCCATAAATCTAGAAATGTGAGACAAATGCGCAATAGGGTCTTATCTCTAAGATATAGAGAGATTATGTATAGCGGCGGAGCCTGCTTACTTGATGTGGTTGTGTAAACCCACAACCAGTTTGATCGCTTAGTAGGTAGCTGCTGCTGGATCCACACATCCACAGGTCACCGCGGTCAGAAACAGCATAAAGAGAATTTTGTTTACGTACCGTAAATTCTTTTTTCTTTAATCATCAATGGGAGACCCAGACAATGGGGTTTAGGGCACTGCCCTCCGGAGGTCACACTAGGTACTACAAGTTTGTAGACACCGCCTCCTCCGCTTATAAACCCCCACCGTAGGGAACATCCTCAGTTTAGTCCATAAGCTGCGAGGAGAAAAATGAACCACACCCGACACATCGGGAAGAATACCGTGCACAGACGGTTTGAACAACCCGGAAAAAACACTGTCTCAACAGAGAACAGATCAAATGCAAACATGCAACGGAACAACTGGGTGGGTGCTGGGTCTCCCATTGATGATTAAAGAAAAAAGAATTTACGGTACGTAAACAAAATTCTCTTTTTTCTGGTCATCATAATGGGAGACCCAGACAATGGGGATGTCCTAAAGCAATACCCCAGGGCGGGAAGAGTTCCTCAACAAGACGGATAATACACGGTCCCCCTTAAAGGTGGGCAACCGCCGCCTGGAGGACCCGCCTGCCCAAACTTGCGTCCGCAGAGGCATGGGCATGCACCATATAGTGCTTTGAGAAAGTGTGCAGGCTGGACCAGGTGGCCGCCTGACACACCTGTAGAGCAGATGCTCGATGTCGCAAGGCCCATGAGGCACCTACAGCTCTAGTAGAGTGTGCCTTCAAACCCACCGGGAGAGGCAAACCAGAAGACCGGTATGCCTCCTGAATGGGAGCCTTGATCCATCTGGCCAAGGTCGACTTCGAAGCCGCGGACCCCTTACAGCGACCCATCGTGAGGACAAATAAGGAATCCGAACTCCTAAAGGAGGCGGTCCTGGACACATAAATGCGTACGGCTCTCACGAGATCCAGAGTATGGAGGTCGCGCTCAACCTGATGAACGGGAGCGGGGCAAAATGATGGGAGAACAATCTCCTGGTTTAGGTGGAAAGTTGAAACCACCTTCGGCAAGAATTCAGGCCGCGGGCGCAACACCACCTTGTCTTGGTGAACCACCAGAAAGGGTGACTTGCACGATAGTGCAGCCAATTCTGAGACCCTCCTCAGAGACGTAATTGCCACCAGAAAAACCACCTTCTGGGACAGACGAGAGAGAGAGATGTCTCTCAGTGGCTCAAACGGCGGTTTCTGCAGTGCCGCCAGGACCATGTTGAGATCCCAAGGGTCCAGAGGTCGTCTGTAAGGCGGAACCACCCGAGACACCCCCTGCAGAAATTGACGAACCTTCGGGAGGAGCGCCAAGCGCCTGTCAAACAGCACTGAAAGTGCCGATACTTGACCTTTCAGAGAGCCAAGGGATAATCCCAACTCCAAACCCGACTGTAGGAAGGCCAACAATGTCGGGATGGACAAGGGCCACGGTGACCGTCCGCCAGAGGCACACCAGGAGAAAAAGATTTTCCACGTTCTGTGGTATATCTTCCTGGAGACAGGTTTCCTTGCCCGATTCATCGTGGCAACCACCGTAGGAGAGAAGCCCCTGGATGTCAGCAACCAGGCCTCAAGAGCCATGCAGTCAATCTGAGGGCCCTGGAATTGAGGTGGAAGAATGGGCCTTGCGCGAGTAGATCTGCGCGTTCTGGAAGAGCCCACCTGTGTCCGCCTGACAGTTGCCAGAGGTCCGGGTACCAGGACCTCCGGGGCCAATCTGGAGCCACTAGAATGGCTACTCTGCATTCTGTCCTGATTTTCCACAGAACCCTGGGAATCAGAGCCAGAGGCGGGAACACATATGGCAGCTGGAAGCTGGACCAATTCAGGATCAGGGCATCCGCCCCCAGAGACTGAGGATCCCACGATCGTGCCATGTATTGGGGTACCTGATGATTCAGCCGTGAGGCCATCAGATCCACGTCCGGAGTGCCCCATTTGCTGCAGATGTCCCGGAAGACGTCTGGATGCAGGGACCACTCTCCGGCGTCCATCCCCTGTCGGCTCAGGTAGTCGGCCTCCCAGTTCTCGACCCCTGGGATGTGAACTGCGGAGATCAGGCAGCCGTTTTCCTCCACCCAGGCTAGAATGCGGTGGACTTCGGCGAGGGCCTGAGCACTTCTGGTCCCTCCCTGATGATTTATGTAGGCGACGGCCGTCGCATTGTCGGACTGAACCCGAATGGGTTGTCCTGACAGGAATTTCTGAAACGCCAGGAGCGCCAGATAGACCGCCTTGATCTCCAGCACGTTGATCTGTAATGCCGACTCCGACTGAGTCCAGAGGCCTTGAGCCCTGTGGTGCAAGAACACCGCACCCCAGCCTTTCAGACTGGCGTCGGTGGTCACCACTAACCATGATGGTTTTAGAAAGGACCGGCCCCGTGACAGATGAAGTGGCTGGAGCCACCACTGTAGGGAGTCCCTGGTCGATTGTGACAGCGTCACCAGCCGATTCAGAGAAATCGTCCTTTTGTCCCATCGGCGAAGAATCTCCAACTGGAGAGGACGGAGGCGAAACTGTGCGAAAGGCACCGCCTCTATCGCCGCTACCATGCGTCCCACCAGCTTCATCAACCCCCGTAGGGAAGATTGTGGTGACAGGAGAACATTCTGCACTCCTGATTGGATCGCAAGCTGTTTGGCTTGAGGTAGGGACACCAGGGCTGAGTCCGTGTGGAAGTCCATGCCCAGATATGTCAAAGACTGGGTCGGAATCAGGGTCGACTTTGTAATGTTGAGAAGCCACCCGAACTGTTCCAGAGACTTCATGGTCACCTCCAGGCTCACCCGACAAAGGTCTTCCGATGGCGCCCTGACCAGCAGGTCGTCCAAATAGGGAATGACGGCGTGTCCCTGCACATGCAGGAGAGCCATCATTGAGGCCATCACCTTTGTGAACACTCGCGGTGCCGAGGCTAGCCCGAATGGCAGTGCCACAAATTGGAAGTGTTCTTCCCCCACTGCGAATCTCAACCAGCGCTGATGAGCCGGTGCAATGGGCACGTGAAGGTAGGCGTCTCGGATATCTATGGACGCCAGGAAGTCTCCCTGTGACACAGCCGCGATCACGGAGCGCAGGGATTCCATACGGAACTTCCGAACCAACACGTGGCGGTTGAACAACTTGAGGTCCAGAACCGGACGAAAAGAGCCGTCCTTCTTTGGGACAATAAAGAGGTTGGAGTAAAAACCCCTGAACCTCTCTCCCGTGGGTACTGGGACCACCACTCCGTCTCTGCGGAGTCCCTCCAACACCAGATGAAAAGCCTGAGCTTTGTCTAGGGATGGAACAGACCGATGGAATCGGTGTGCCGGCTGTGACGTCAGCTCTATCCTGTAGCCTTTTGAGACTACGTCTCGGACCCACTGGTCTTGAACGTGGAGAAGCCATCTGTCCTGGAAAAGAGACAGGCGGCCCCCCACCTGTGGGGAGACAGGATGAAGGAGCGAGTCATGCCGAAGCGGGTTTAGGGGTGGCAGCTGCAGCCCCTGCCGGCTTCTTTTGGCGACTTTTGTTGCGCCACTGAGTGGAGGGCTTGCCCCCACGGTCCGCGCGAGCGGACGCCGCTGATGACTGCGAGCTGGGGCGAAAGGACCACTGTTTTGGGTTCCTTTTCACGGAATACCGTGGCTTAGGCTTATTCTGCGGTATCTTAGACTCAGCAGAATCCTTTATCAGCTTGTCCAGCTCGGTGCCGAAGAGCCTGTCACCAGCAAACGGAAGATTTTGCAAAATCTTCTTAGACGTGGCATCTGAGTCCCAAAGACGCAGCCACAACAACCTGCGGATCGCTATAGCATTGGCCGAAGCCACAGCCGAGCGAGTGGCAGTTTCCAAAGTTGCCGTCCTGGCGTAATCCGCATAAGCCCTTGCTCTGTCGGTGAGTGCCAGGACCTCTGGGCTGGCCCTAGCTAGATCAGAGATACCATCCAAGCAGGAGGTAATCGCTTGTAGGGTCCAGACCGCGGCAAAATTAGGGGCAAATGAAGACCCCACAGCCTCATAGGAAGACTTGGCGAGTTGCTCGACCTGTCTATCAGTAGCATCCTTCAATGAGGAGCTATCAGAGGCAGAAAACAAGGAGCGTGCAGCAATCCTAGTCATGGAAGCGTCCACCTTAGGGACTGTGACCATTCCAGAAGCACCTCCTGAGGAAAGGGAAAGCGAAGGTCCTTAGGTTTACGGACATAACGCCGCCCAGGATGTAACCTGGGTGCTCTAATCACCCTTCCAAAATTAGTGTGGTCCATAAAGGACCCACTTGGTCTCGCCTCCGGCCGCAGCCATTGATAGACCTCCTTGGGGTGAACAGTCACCTCCTCAGGAGGAGTGACCAGACGTAATGTCTCATTGATGGAGGACACCAGATCCTCCACCCCATCTGGAGGTTCAGAGACAGACCCGAGAGTAGAACCCCCATCATCTTCCTCACCATCAGAGGAACGCTCCTCCTCAGAGGGAGCTTGGAGCTCTGGAGAGGCCTCACGAGCTCGCTTAGGGGGTCTCACAGAAGAAGTAAGAAGCACCCGGGGGTAACTGGGAGGAGTAGCTGGGTTTTCCAGCCTCCTATGAAGTGCCTCCAGGGATGCGACATGGAGGACATCTGGGACAGCAGAGATTCATTTATCTTATTCTGCGCTTCCCATGTCCCTGGGATCACCCGAACCTCAGGGTACAGACCCGCAGATTCTGATTCAACAGTAACTGTCCGGGTCTCTGGGCGTCCGCAATTATTGCAGGACCCCTCCACCAGTGAACCGTTGCATGTAGCGCAGGTAATGGTGCCATCTGCCGCCTTAGCAGCATGCTTCCTTACTGAGGACATCGCCACAGTAGGGGGAAATAAGCCAAGTTGTAACAAACAAACCGGAGATCCCGGTGGCTTACCGACCGCAGTAAGCGGTAGGAGGAAGCGGTGTTCGTGTGTGACCTCCGCGAGTTCCGGTCTCCCCTGGAAAGTGCAGACACACGCTGCAGCCAGATCCCAGCCGGGAAGAGAGGGAGAAGATGGCCGCCGACAGTAAAGTCATAGGCGTGGCCAGGAACACGCGGGAGAACACAAAACACGCCCATCGGTGATGTCACCGTAAGAGCTGCTTCCTCCTCCTCCAGGCAGCCTCCGTAATGGAGGTGCCAGAGCCCGCAGCGCGGGAAAAGAGTGTGTAACAATACACATACACACATCGACTGCATGCACAAAACAAACATCAGCAGTCTACAGCCTCAGCCCCTGAGACACACAGGGCGGTCAGCCAGAGTGACCCCAGCACAGGGTACACCGACAGAACCGCGGACCCGAGGGTAACCGCGCGGTCTGAGTGTCATGACACCTAGTGACAGACACTACCCCCAGGCACACAGGAGACACACCAGGTGCCTCAGTGCCGGTCCGGTCTGTAAGCACCTTTAGGGAGGCCTCGGATGGGGGTACAGCACCAGTCCGGAGTGTAAGCACCATTTAGGGAGGCCTCGGACTGGGCTGGCTCCGTCCGGTCTGTAAGCACCATTTAGGGAGGCCTCGGACGGAGCGGAGCTGTGCAAGGCTCCAGGCTCCCCCTCTCCAGAGCCTCCATGGAGGGATGGAAAGGAAGGAGCTCGACAGCGTACCGGGAGAACAGCAAGTGTCCAGGCTAAAAAGCCCTCCGGTACCTCCACCAGCGTGTTCCACAAAGGGTGAGCGGGGAGACTGTCGAGGGTCCCGACCGGGACCATTTACCTTGTCTTCATACGCCATCACGTAAGCTGTGAGAATGCAGTGAAGTGCAAGCAAAGCGTGATCCTCCGAGCACACTAAGTTAAAAACTGAGGATGTTCCCTACGGTGGGGGTTTATAAGCGGAGGAGGCGGTGTCTACAAACTTGTAGTACCTAGTGTGACCTCCGGAGGGCAGTGCCCTAAACCCCATTGTCTGGGTCTCCCATTATGATGACCAGAAAAAAGGGACGTAGTGTCGTTTGATCCGCGCTGCTACCAAAGGAAGACGAGGACAATGGAACATCTGGTTGAAGTTATATCAACTATGTTGTCCCTGAGGAAGGAGCTGGGAAATAGCTCCGAAACGCGTCGGTTTAAAGATATAACTTCAACCAGACGTTCCATTGTCCTGGTCTTCCTTTGGTAGCAGCGCGGATCAAACGACACTTCGTCCCTGTACTCTGCCATAAAGGCCTGACTGGTGGAGGGCTGCAGTGGTAGTTGACTTTGTTAAACTTTCTCCCATCTCCGTATTGCATCTCTGAAGCTCAGCCACAGTGATCTTGGGGTTCTTCTTTACCTTTCTCACCAAGGCTCTTCTCCCACAATTGCTCAGTTTGGCTGAAAGGCCAGGTCTAGGAAGACTTCTGGTGGTCCCAAACATCTGCCATTTAAGGATTATGGAGGCCACTGTGCTATTAGGAACCTTGAGTACTGCAGAAATTCTTTTGTAACCATGGCCAGATCTGTGACTTGCCACAATTCTGTCTCTGGGCTCCTTGGGCAGTTCCTTAGACCTCATGATTCTCATTTGGTCTGACATGGACTGTGAGCTGTGAGGTCTTATATAGACAGGTGTGTGTGTGGAGCCCCAAGGGACGTGGGGTACTCGGTACCGGACCGGTCTGCGTCGGGGATGTCACGGGTGGCTTGGTCCGGACCGTGTCCCTGGCTCAGCACAATAAAAGGGGAATATTTACAAGGGATTATGTCACGGGTGACGCCACCCACTTGATGCGGCCAGTAATGGGGGCCGCCGCTGCTGCAGAACCTCCGGGGGTGATGTGAGGGCAGCGGAGGTGGTATAGTTCCAGTGGGGGGAACTGTATCCCCCGGGGCAGTAAAGGGTAAAGTCTATTGGGGTTATAGATGGTGGGGAAGAGTTGGAGGACACACACTCACGTTTAGTTGATACTGTAATTCCCTTCTTGTCCTGATGCTGCAGAGCTGACAGGCTGGATCTGCAGGGAGGAATTGTCTCTGTGCTGGATCTGGAGCAAAGGTCGCAATCATTACACAGACTCCAAAGTTGTTTTCCAAGGCTTTACTGCTGATATTATTGCAGATTATAGTCCACGGAGTCTGTAATGGAGCTGGGCTCTCTCCCCACACCCTGTCCGGGTCGTTGGCTTCCTTATGCTGCACTGTGTGTGTGTCCTGAGCTGCTGCTTCAAGCTAAGCTGCTGGGATTCCTTACGTCTCTCTCTGTTTGCTGCTGGTACCACTTGGCTAGGCAACTTGGGTCCTCTATGCTGTGCTGACCCCTCCGTGTTGCTTCACTCTGGTACTAGGGGGCATCTAGAGATCCCGCTGTTCCTGGATTCGCTGTGCTGTTAGTGCCAGACACAGTACCGGATCCGGTGTCCGTCTCTCTGTGCGTACTTCTGGGGCAAGTGATGGTATCACTCTAGCTCCCAGACGTGTTTCTCTGTCTTTCGTTCTCCTGTTCCTCTGACCCTTGCTAGGTCTGCACTGAGCTAACTCTGCTCTGTGTCCTCTTCTCAGCCCTGCTCCGAGCTGAACTGACTCTCCCTCATGGGCAAGAGTATATATGGAAGCAGGAGGTGCTCCCTCTATTGCCCAGAGGTGGTAGTGTTTGTTAGTGTGTAGTGGGGGAGAGAACCCATGTGATGTTATTGTGGCACATTAACCCATGGGGTGCCACATTCGGGGTGCCACATGTGCCTTTCCAAATCAAGTCCTATACATTTAATTAAACACAGCTGGACTCCAATGAAGGAGTAGAACATCTCAAGGAAGATCACAAGGAAATGGACAGCATATGACTTAAATATGAGTGTCTGAGCAAAGGGTCTGAATACTTATGACCATGTGATATTTCAGTTTTTCTTTTTTAATAAATTTGCACAAATATCTACATTTCTGTTTTGTTGTCAGTCAAGATGGGGTGCAGAGTGTACATTAATGAGAAAAAAATGAACTTTTTTGAATTTACCAAATGGCTGCAATGAAACAAAGAGTGAAACATTTCAAGTGGTCTGAATATTTTCCATTCCCACTGTACATTCACATTTTTTAAATTGTTAATACATCAGTTTTCTGCATTAATAAAATTGCAGCAGACAAAAATACATCTTTTATATTAGGTGGGGACATAGTTGTAGAAATACTTTGAAAAGGGATTATGCAACGTTCAGCATGCAGCGTGCTTCACCACGGAGCAATAAAGGCAGATACTGTAAAAAGTACAGTGCACCTGCAATCTCTTGGTGCCTCCCTCTTCGTACTTTATACCTGTGATACCTTAGAGAATTCTTGACGAGTTTACCTGAGCCATCAGCTATTCCACCGCACAGTTCACTGGGGGCAGCTGTTCATTGTCGCAGGTGAGCTGACAATCAATTTGTGTTGTCTTCTATTGCTTCTACAAAGTCATTCAACACGACATATGCAGCACAGTAATGCTGGTAAAATAACGTAGGAGATTCTGTCATGGCAAACAGCTGTCATATTGAGGCATTAGTCTTCTGTTCTCAGTTTACTAGCTTTTCCCAGATTCTATTATATGCTAATTAACAGTAAACATGTACTAAATGGATTCTAAATGTGTGGGAATGAGGTTCATGTTCTCAATCGCACATGCAATGATCAAAAATTAACACAAGGCCCATTTACACAAGCTGATGATTGGCCACCCAGCTATTCATTGCCTGGTGAACATGTGCACAACAATCAGCTTCTGTGTTATTGAGCTCATCTTTTTGGCTGCAATAACATGGTGACGTTGGCTACAACTCAGGTAAAGATGTTTCTATGCCACTGATACACTGCAGCATACTGCAGGTGAATGAGGTAGCACTGCAACCCACAAGCAATTATAGTCCAGGCATACAAGTTTCAAAAAGTTGGAACTTGCATGCCACAGTCACATACCTTGCGGGTTGCAATGCATCCCCATCAGTGGCATAACTCATGTACTATAAGCTCCATTGCAAAAGTGTAGGAATGTGCTCCATCCTGTAGTAATATCCCTGTGGTAATAGCATCCATCTTATAATCATGGACCCCTTCCTGGCCTCTTTGTTTAATATGTCCCCCAGCCTGGCCCTCATTATTTAAAGGGAATCAGTCAGGTCAAAAATCCATATGTAACTGTTATCATTTTCTAATTCCTCTGGTGAAGCTCTTTGTATTCATGTATTTCTTTTATTTATACTCACCCCCTATCCTCTTTAAACTGCAAATAAAGAGATTCATTCCATCTGTCAATCACAGTGAGTGATCACTTAGTTCTCTGCTGCACACTCCCCAGGGAATGAATATTCATGTAGTGACATCACTGCACTGCACTGCGCTGATCAGCAAGCATACAAGGAAAGTGAAAATAAAAGCTAGTAGCGAGACACAGAGCACAGGGGGAGGGAAGAGCTGTTTGGGAAGGAGTGAATAATAAATGAATATTTACGTACTGTGGACTATTTGGCAGTGAAAGTAATACACTGGACTAATGAAGCAGTCTGCCTGCTGGGTGTGACGATGCTTATAGCAAGAGAACTACTAAGGGTACAGTAATGGTTTTTACATATTCTGAAAGTCTTGCCCAGGACTCAAGAGGTCCTATTGCTATTATACTGACAAATGTAAATAAACCAGAAGAACAAGAGTTCTATTGCCCATGTAACTATACGTAATTTACTGTCCACACTTGTGTATATTGCAAATATAACAGTTTATTAAATGCAGAGGATACAGCAAATAGACGTGTCATACATAAAATTTGACAAGAATCAAAGGTGAAGGAGGGATACAAATGACAAATAGGCAGAAAGTGGATGACCAGGAAAAAGGGGATCCAGAAGGGCAGTAAAAGTGCAAGTGCTTTAAGGTGCATAGACTAGGATGACACAGGTGCAAACAGCTCCATAAGTCTAGTCAAAAACCCTAGTCTGAGTATATAAATAAAGAGCACATTATCAGTTGCTTACCCATAGAACCTGGTGAAAGAGGTCTTCCTAGACTGCCAATAGGTCTGTAGCCCCTGACAGCTGTCGCGACAGGCTGTCGGGGCTACCAGACCTATAGGCAGTCTAGGAAGACCTCTTTCACCAGGTTCTATGGGTAAGCAACTGATAATGTGCTCTTTATTTATATACTCAGACTAGGGTTTTTGACTAGACTTATGGAGCTGTTTGCACCTGTGTCATCCTAGTCTATGCACCTTAAAGCACTGCACTTTTACTGCCCTTCTGGATCCCCCTTTTTCCTGGTCATCCACTTTCTGCCTATTTGTCATTTGTATCCCTCCTTCACCTTTGATTCTTGTCAAATTTTATGTATGACACGTCTATTTGCTGTATCCTCTGCATTTAATAAACTGTTATATTTGCAATATACACAAGTGTGGACAGTAAATTACGTATAGTTACATGGGCAATAGAACTCTTGTTCTTCTGGTTTATTTATAATGTCTTTTAAGTAGTCTGCCCCTAACATGGTCACCTCCGGGTCCTTATTTCTTCTTATACTGACAAATGACCTGACAGAGTCTCTTTAATAATGTCTCACATCCTGGCCCAATACTATAATAATGGCCCCCATCCTGACCTTTTTTTTTTAATATGTCCCCCATCCTGGCCCTCATTCTTTAATAATGACTCCTGTCCTGGACCAATACTATAATAATGGCCCCCATCCTGGCCCCTTCCAATGATAATGACCCTCATCCTTGCATTGTCCTCAAATACAAAAAAATTAATGATTATTATTATCTGTCTGTGCCAAGCAGCACCCTCTTTCTCCTCAATAACCAGTGCAGGAGGCATGCCAATATCAGCTACTGTCCTATGATACACCAATGGTTGCTATAGCTATTGCAGCACAGAGAGTTGGTGTCTCTGTGCCGTGATACACTTCAGCTGAATGTGCATCTGAGGACACACATTCAGCTAAAACGATGCTGTCACTGGCGGGTGCCCATCCTGCATGGGCCTGGTCATTATGCCCCTGGTTCCAATTCATTTAAACTATGCTGAAATGTATAAATAGCATACAGTGATCTGTGACAATGCAACCTGCATTTTAGCCAATGTTGGTGCATAGCCCCAGCCTTATATTGGCATGCTAATCATCATTTATCGTTAGCGCATGGGGATTTGCTGTTGCCAATAATGCAAAAGATGGGCAATAACGCTGATAGTCATTAATCCCCAGTTTGCGCATTCACAATGATAGCCATGTTTCAATAGACGTTTAACCATCACTTACTGACATACTGTATTTTCAATCGGCGCTCAAGGAATAAAGGGCAGTGTAACATTCACACTAATAGGAAGTGCCTATTGGGAAATATCTATATTTCATTGATCTATTTCGATCAAATATTTGTAACATTACTAGAAGGGGGCCCGATTGTATTGCATAGGGCGATTTTCGTGGAGTAGATTTTGACTGATCAACCAAACTATGGACTTCTTCACGTTGCAGTTTAACTGCCTTTTGTAATTTACACTAAGTCCTATAGGAGGTGCTGTTTTCAGGACAAACTTACAGACACACAGACAGACAGACTGGATAGGCTTTTACATAGTAGATAATAAGTCACAAAAAGGACTGTTCTGCATATGATCACTATGAAAAGTGTCTCCTGGGCCATACCTCACCAACTACTAACTGGCAGCTCACTGTTGAGGCCAGACTTACATTTTAAGAAGCTCTAGAATATGCTGAGCTTCAAGGGGAGGGAGACAGCCCAGCCTGATCCAATAATGAGATAGGAGGTGTGTCACAGACTACCACAGACTCCCTGTAGGCACTGTAATGTGGCTGTAGTAAACATTTCACAGCTCTGTCCTATGGAAGCTGAGCAGAAAGCAGCCAAAGTTCAGGAAGTTTAGAAAATGAACAGAAGGTAAGTATCACATATACGTTGAAAGTCACATATTGTTGTAAAGGGAACCTGTCACCTTGTACTGTATATGTGTCGAGCCCAGGCTTTGGGGCACTCGGGTATCAGGCTTCAAGGGGGTAACGCTCCTGTTGTCACGGGGAGTGGTGGCCGCGTCTGACCCAGTGTCCTGGGTATATCTTCAAAAAGGGGGTTATATTTACAGGGGATTTTATATACAGTTTGTCGTGACGCCACCTGTAGTTTCTGGTGAGGTGTCACCAGCGCCGCCACAGTCCGCTGGAGGTAGATGGTAATGCGGCAAGTTGGCAAAGTTCTCTACAGGTAAGGCTGGACCTCCGGGGCAGTGTAGTATGAATGGGCAGTGTGTAGTAGAGCTGTAGATGGGATAGGGAGTGTTGAAGCAGTCTATGAAGAGTACTGGGAATGGAGAGGAATGACACATGCACACTGCAGAAGTCTTTTACCTTTTTACTGGTGGTACGCAGGTAAAGATGTCCAGGGCACTGACAGGTGACCAGTAGGGATGGGCGAATCTACTCGCTAGGACTCGTTACTCGGCGAGTAGTAAGGGACTCGCAGGACTCGGTACTCTGCGAGTTTCCCAGTGATTACTCGCACGAGTCCAATGCAAATCAATATCAATCCTAGTTTTGTCAGAAACGCTGACAAAACTAGGATTGCCATTGTTTGCATTAGACTCGTGCGAGTAATCACTGGCTACTGTGCCAGTGATAGCAGGGAGACTCGCAAAGTAACTGCTGTTTCTTTGCGAGCCGAGTCCAGCTGTCTTCTCTGTGCAGCTCCAAGGTCCTAGAGCCCGCCTGCTCACAGACATGATGTAGCAGTGCTGAAATTGTTCTCAGTCTGCTTATTCCCTGTGCATAGACATCTATCTATTCACAGGGATGAGCAGAGAGGACATCGCGTTTTGGACTACGTCGGACGGAAGAGGATTTTTTTAATTAAAGATGGAGTCCCTAATGGCTTTTTTTTTATTTCAAATAAAAATTTTTCTCTGTGTTTTTTTAACCCTTTATTGGAGATTCTTAGTGGCTGGGTCAAATGTGGCCTGACATTAAGAATCTCGGGCTTAATACCAGCTTGTATAACAAAGCTGGTATTAACCCCTTTATTACCCAGCGTGCTACAGCCACCAGGGCCGCTGGAAGAGCGGGGTTCAGCGCCAGAGGATGGCGCTTCAATGAACGCGCCATCTTCTGGGGCGGCTGCGGGCTGCAATTTGCAGTGGGGGGTGCCCAGAAAGCTTGGGCATCCCTGCGCTGCGGATTCCAGCCCCCAGCTGCTTAGCTGTACCTGGCTAGACATAGAAATTGCGCGGAGCCCCACGCATTTTTTTAAAATTATTTCATGAATTTCAGAGTCAGAGTCTCAGAGTCAGAGTCAGAATCTCAGAATTTCATGAAATAATTTAAAAAAAATGCGTGGGGCTCCGCGCAATTTCTATGTCTAGCCAGGTACAGCTAAGCAGCTGGGGGCTGGAATCCGCAGCGCAGGGATGCCCAAGCTTTCTGGGCACCCCCCGCTGCAAATTGCAGCCCGCAGCCGCCCCAGACGATGGCGCGTTCATTGAAGCGCCATCCTCTGGCGCTGAACCCCGCTCTTCCAGTGGCCCTGGTAGCGGTGGCACGCTGGGTAATAAAGGGGTTAGGGCCAGCTTTGTATTATCAGCTGGCCCTAAGCCCGAAATTTATGGCGGTCACGCCAATATTAGACATGACCGCCATGAATTTCTATTAAATTGTTTTAAAAAAACACAACACAAAGAAAATTTTTTATTAGAAATAAAAAAAAAAGCCATTAGGGACTCCATCTTTAATTAAAAAAATCCTCTTCCGTCCGACGCAATCCAAAACGCGATGTCCTCTCTGCTACATCCCCTTTGCATATATATAGATCTCTATGCACAGGGAATGAGCAGACTGAGAACAATCTCAGCTCTGCTACATCATCTCTGTGCACAGACATTCATGTCTGTACACAGGTAATGAGCAGACTGAGAACAATCTCAGCACTGCTACATCAGGCAGCAGGCGGGCTCTAGGACCCTGGAGCTGGGGCAGCCAGAACACAGAGAAGACAGGATCTTATCTGTGCGAGTCAGCGATTACTTACAAAGTAAACGAGCAATGCAAATAAATGATAAAACTAGGATTGCTTCAGGCTGAAGCTTCCGAGACACATCTGCGATTTGTAAATCTCACACTACTCGCTTTACTCGCTTCCCCATTCATTAACATTGGACTCGCTAGACTCGCAACGAGTAGCGAGTCCTGGGCTCGGACTCGCTAGAGTCAAGCGATTCCGAGTAATTTAGGATTCGCCCATCACTAGTGACCAGGTTGCACAGTGGGTCCCCACAGCAAGTGGGTATAAGGCCTCCTCTGTTTCTCTTTAGTGCTGAAGTCCAGCCTGCATGCAGCCTGACTTGCCTCCTCTCTCTTCCTGACTCTGATATCTGCCCTCTCCTCTTGTGCGGTCCACGGGTTACCATCTCTGATCACTGCGGTGAAACACTGCTGTGTCTGCCTCCCTCTCTTTGACCCACAGGGGGACCGGGTGACTGTAGTCTCCACGGTGTGACGGGGTTCTCTGTGGTCCTGGAGTATCCCACAGGTGCGGATCCCCGATGTCCTGCACGTCTTAGGGCGAACTCCCACAAGTTCCTCATTCCCTTTAGGCTGTCAGTTCCTTGCCTTCTGTCCCCACTTAGGCTTGTGGGACGTCAGAAGGGCCACTCCGTGTCACTGGCTCAGGCCTAACCGCGTCGCCGACCACCAGGACATCTTCGCAGCTCTCCTAGCGTCTGCACAGTGCACACTCTGACTAACTCCTCCCCCAGCAGCAGTATATATAGGGCAACTTGCCTAATGTCAGCAAGTGGTGCTCCCCCTACTGTGGCGGGGTGGAAGATGTTGCATGTAGTAGTTACCTGCTGTGGAAACCCAACTGTGCATTAGAGACGTCTGTGGCTACCTGCGTGAGCAGGGCGCCACATATGCAGTTTGATATGTGAACAGCACAGCATAGACAAGGAGGTGCTGAAAAAAAAGATATATAGATTTGTTGGAAAAGCTTCGGCATAACATGCATTGCATGAATTGAAATCCCCAGTCTTCATATGCAGATAAGTCCAATACTGATAATTGACAGCTTACTCTACATGTACAGTCACACCGATGTGAGATGAGGGAGGCAGTGCCTGATGTTTTACCACATGTCCATCAGGGGTCTCTGCAGAGATTAGCTAGGAGACTCTTTGATGGTACAGGCAGAGGAAGTTAGTTCCAGCCAGACTCTGCAGTGTGACTTGCCTCCAATTGCAGAGAACGTTGAGCCTAATTCTTAAACAGACACTGCCTGACGATTAGTGTATGTGAGCGGATCCAGAACATTATGTACGTGGATCAGTGTACCACCTAGTTAGAGAAGGATTCGTTTTGAGAGCGCAATCCCTCTTTGAGCTCCTCCTCACAGTGACTGTCTGGAAGATCAGTGATGACCAGATAATAGAGTTTCCCTGGTTGTGCCAAG
Organism: Allobates femoralis; assembly: GCA_033576535.1. Taxonomy (NCBI): domain Eukaryota; kingdom Metazoa; phylum Chordata; class Amphibia; order Anura; family Aromobatidae; genus Allobates; species Allobates femoralis. Next base: position 62,858,895 of record JARQOC010000011.1, on the reverse strand, counting down.
TCAAGACCCCTGGCTCGTCCCCAAAGATTCGAGGATGGAGAGACCTTCAAATAGTAAGCCCTGAGCTCAGGCCCTGCCATTGTCGACATCTTGGCAGGAAGCGTTCACCATTCAGTCATTTGTGCCAATGTTAGAACTGAACTTTCTCCTGTCTAGACTGCAGTCTGTTCTCGTGTGGCACTCGAGTAGCTCGTTGCTGAGTGTGGGTTCGGGAAAGGGAAGGTTTAGAGTTTTGCATAAGTTTGTAAACTATTGTCTTACTGACTGGCCGTGCACTCAAGAATTAACACTGCATCACTAGAATAATGTTTGTGCCCTTGTATTAGGCCAGGCGTATTCCAGGTGAACTCGCCCCGCTCGTTCCAGGACATTCCTGGACAGTGTCGTTGGGGCAGCATGGTGGTAAACTATGGCCAGGCGTATGTTACTTTGACTTGTTGATAGCCCCTACTGTTTTATCAGAGAATCCTTGCCCATTTCTCTAGTATGAAGTCCTATTTTTTCAAAAACTGTCTGGTCTTGTTTCTGCTCTGTGATCTGCTGTATCCTGATACAAATCGCTCGGTACTCGTCTTACACAGAGAAGACTGGGGCTGCCCACTGGACACATGCATACAAACATCGGAGATTTCACTTTATAAAATTTTACTGAAACTTTTCCAACAAAAATGTATATCAATCTGATCAGCTCTGTCCGTTTTATAACATCCTGCCTGGCGATCAGATATCATTTTCAACATGACAAGTTCTCTTTAAGCCTGTACTGTACTATTTATTGTTTCCAACTGTGTTTTTTGCTGTGTCACGTTATAGGGATGGACCTGGCTCTGGAGCAAACCCCAGAGAGGCATGTCTTCAAACTGGTGTTACTGGGGAGCACTGATGTGGGAAAATCTAGTCTGGTTCTCAGGTATATAAGAGATGATTTTCGGGAAACCGTTTCTACTACAGGATGTAAGTTACCCCAATATATGCCACAAAATGCTAACGTTAAAGGGAACCTGTCACCAGGTCAAAAGTGTCCAGTTTTTGTTCTTATTGTATTCCACATTCTCACCTGAGTGTAGAACAGGTAAACAGATACAGCAGCATAGAGGATGCAGTGATAGGAGGGGAAGATTTATTAACCATATACAGTTTGAATGATTAAAATGCAATTTTGAAAAAAATGGCAGATTACCAAACAAGAGATGTCATATAGTTAACCAATCAATGCAATTTTGGATCACAACATCTAGTCCTACAATTTCTCACACAATTTTCAAATGAACATACTATACGTCACTCGTCAACGTCTGTCTAGTCCCTGTAAGAGTCCTTACTGTGTTCACTATAATTATTTGGAAGTGGTAACGGTAACAGGCTCTAACGGTAGTCACTTCAGTTTCTCCTTAAACTGCAAGTCATGCCAGCTACCTCCATCTCTCAGGGGCGTAAGTTAAGTCTATTGTTACAGGAACCTCCTGGCTTTTAGCCGTCTCAAGTACACGGTCCCTCAAATAGGCTTCCCGATCTTTTCATCCTCTTTAGTCACTCGTTCCTTTCCACTCACTCGGATGTCTTCTTTGATCACTGCCTCTTCGGCCACTCAGTGCTGTCCACTCACTGGGTCATTCTCTTTGTTAACCCGGTCCTTTCAGCTCACACATTCAACCTCCCTCAGGGACTGCGCACCATCACTCTTGTACAAGTCACAGAATTATGGAACTCGCTGGATGGATAATCATGCTAATGATATGCAAATGAAAAAATGGAAGCAAAATTTTGAAAATATCTTAATTTATTCAGTATTAAGTACTGTATGATCGCCAAGCACAGAAATCCTCGCACTTACACGTATTCGATGCCATAATGTTATTAATGGTTGTCTGAGGAATGTTCTGCTGTGCTGAATGCACTTGGGCACATGAATCATAAAGATCCACTGTTGGCAGCTCCCTTTGCAGTTGAAGACCAATAATGTCCCAGATAGATATTTAGTGTATTGCCTCCGGGCTGATAAATATATACAAGAGAGTTCTTACGACAACCAGTCCGTGGTATATATGGTCCATAAGTGAATAAGAAGAAAAGTTCAAAGTTCATACAGGATAGTCTCTGTAGGTACTGGGCTTTTTAACGTTGCAATTAACTATGTACATTTGTCCACGGGCGTTTCTGCTTAGGAGGCCTGGATTCGCTACACCACCCCCAGGCACTTGCTTTCCCTAACTTAATGTGCATGGGGGTCAATCCAGTTCCTCCACCCTTTTGGACACAGTCTACCGGGTTCAATTTACATTCAAACAAACATATTTACATTGCACTTTTAATTTTACATTTTACTCTTTGTACCTAGCCGGTAACTGACCTTGGGTACTACGCTCTGATCTGCGTAAAACAGGTATACTACTTGAATGTGGACTACTGGTGTTAGTGCGTATGTACCTACTTGAAGTGTTTGGTACTGAGGCAGATGAGGATCTGACTGTAGGACTGGCAAGTTCGCTAGGACCAGGAATTTGTTCTTCCTCTACGGGTTCTACTTCCAGTTCTTCAAGTCTTGGGTCTTCTTCTGGTAACACGGGTTCTGGTGTTCGTTCCACCATTGGAGGGAAAGCAATCATTGGTACTACAACTGCTCCGTAGTAATTTGGCCATGTTTTGGGGAAATCTCCTAGTACTGTATGGAATACTTCATCTTCTTCATCTTTGATAGGTTGGACCTGTACGGGTTCTGTTATTTCAGGTGTCTTCAGGGTTTCAGGACACAATTTGAGCTGATCTCGGGATACAATTGCTGAAGTTCTTCCTTCATTTTTACTTATCAGACAGGTTTTAACATTGTCTAGGTTAGATGGTAAGACTGTGTATGGGATGGTTTCCCACTGATTATCCAATTTGTTAGAGCGTCTCTTTCTCTTGAGAACTTGTTCACCTGGTTGTATGAGCATGTTTGTTAAAGGTCTTCTCTTGTCTTGTTCTAGCTTGCTGTAGGTTTCTCTCTACGCACTCTTGTACTTGATGATACTACGGTTGACGTAGGGTATCCCAATCTGATTCTTCCACTTCTGTATCTGGTTTTACGATTCCCATTTCTAAATCAATTGGTAGCTTACTGGGTCTTGCACGCATAAGGTAGGCTGGAGTGCAGTTTGTAGAACTCACTCGAACATGGTTGTATAAGTCTACCAAATCAGGTAATTTTTCTGGCCACTGATTTCTTTCAGACTCTGGTAATGTCTTCAACAGGTCTATTACAATATGGTTCATCTTCTCATATAAGCCATAAGCCATTTGTTTGGGGATGGTACGTTGTTGTGCGGATCTTCTTCCAGCCTTACATATTGCTGAATTCCTTGAATATCTCTGATTCAAAAGCTGGACCTTGGTCTGCAAGGACTTGTTCTGGGTAACCATGCGGTCTACAGAAATGCGTCTGGAATGCTTTTGCTGTCGTCTCCGCTGTTAAGTCTTTGACGGGTACCACCACTAAGAAGCATGAGTAATGGTCCACGATGGTTAGGGCATAGACATAGCCTGACCGGCTTGGTGACAACTTGACATGGTCCAACGCGACTAACTAAAATAGCTGCTTGGTTATTATGGGCTGAAGTGGAGCTTTCTGTGAATCTTTCCTTCTGAGGTTGCATGCGGCACATCTTCTACATCAAAGTTCAATTGATCTTCTCATGCCAACCCAATAAAATCTCTCTCTCAGGATTGCTTCCAACTTCTTCCATTTGAAATTACCTGCTCCGTCGTGGTAGGCTTCTAAGACCATTCTGATGTCTTTCTTGGGTACGATTATCTGCCAGACCAGTTCATGTGTTTTGGGATTGGTAAACCTTCTACAGAGCTTCCCTTGATACAGGAACAACTTGCCTCTCTCTTTCCAGAGCTGTATAGTCTCAGCTGGAGCATTCTGATTAGGGCACTCTCTGGTTGTGTAAGCAGTTCTTTCACTAACTTCACAGCTGGATCAGTATCTTGGGTGTCAGCCCATCCATGGTGTCTTAACGGGTTGAGATTTGCCTTTTGTTCTCTTTGGTAGATGCCGGGTTTATACTTTTCTTCCGTTGAACGATGAAAGGCCGGTAGTTCAATCTCTTCCAACTCTTTCGGTTCCTCTTCCATGTCTTTCAGGTGGGGCATCCGGGATAAGGTATCTGCGTTCCCGTTCTTGCGGCCTGCCCTATATTTGATGACAAAATTGTAGTTAGACAGCTGGGCTATCCATCGCTGCTCTAAAGCACCTAATTTTGCTGTATCCAGGTGAGTCAATGGATTGTTATCCGTGTAGATGGTGAATTCTGCAGCTGCCAAGTAGTGCTTGAAACTTTCCGTCACAGCCCAAACTACTGCCAGTAGTTCTAACTTGAAGGAGCTGTAGTTCTCGGGATTTCTTTCTGTAGGCCAGAGCTTCCTGCTTGCAAAGGCAATAACTCTCACTTTGCCTCCTTGCTTCTGTGACAATACTGCTCCCAGTCCCACGTTGCTGGCATCCGTGTATAGAATGAATGGTTGATGGTAATCAGGGTATGCCAGAATCTCTTCTCCCGTCAGTGCACATTTCAGCTTGTTGAAGGAGTCTTCCTTCTCTTCACTCCACTGGAAAGGAGGATTACGGGTTGCAGACTTTCTTGACTGTCCTACCAGGATGTCTTGCAGGGGAGCTGCTAGCTTCGTGAATCCTCTGATAAATCTTCTACAATAGCCTTCCAGGCCCAGGAATTGCCTCACTTCTTTCACGTTTGTAGGTCTTGGCCAATCCCTTATCGCTGTGACTTTATCAGGGTCCGGTGCTACTCCCTCTGAACTCACGATATGTCCCAGGTACTGTACCTTTGGTTTGAGAAGGTGACATTTGGATGGCTTGATTTTCATGCCATATCCGGATAAGACTTCAAACACTTCTGCGAGGTCTTGTAGATGTTGCTCATACGTCTTGGAGTAGACTATGACGTCATCTAGGTACAGGACAGTTTCAAAGTTCTTATGTCCTAAGCAGCTCTCCATCAGGCGTTGAAAGGTCTCGGGTGTGTTGCAGAGTCCGAACGGCATACAATTAAACTCACAGAGGCCCATCGGCGTAGTAAATGCAATCTTCTCCTTGTCGGCCTCGGCCACAGGAACCTGCCAGTACCCACTAGTCAGATCAAGGGTGGAAAATTAGTTAGCTGATTTTAGTCTTCAATAAATTTTTATTGTGTATATGAAAAGGAAAAACATAGGTCATTACTAACAAAAACATATATTTTACATAAGTAACAAACATGTCCAGGGAACATTGGAAGGAGGGGGAGTGGATACCAAAAAAGGGGGGGAGGATAGGGTTGAAAGGGAATTAAATATACATAGTTAGCAGATTTTAATGCAGCTAATGACTCCTCAATCCTAGGTAATGGGAATGCGTCCTTATGTGTGATGCGATTGATCTGCCGGTAATCTACGCACATTCTCATGGTCCCATCCTTCTTTTTAACTAACACTAGAGGTGCTGCCCAGGGGCTACAACTGTCTCTTATTACCCCTGCAGATTTAATTTCTTTGAGCATGTCTTTGGTGGTTTGGTAGTGAGCGGGTGGTAATGGTCTATAGCTTTCTTTTATAGGCTGATGGTTACCTGTAGGTATAGTGTGCTCTACCCCTTTAATTTGCCCAAAGTCTAACGGGTGTTTGCTGAATATCTGCTCATATTCTTTCACTACCTGGTATACTCCATGCTTGTGATGGGGAGGTGTAGAACTGGTACCCTACATGCAACTTTTGGCACCAATCCTCCAGCTTTTCCTCTGAGCCATTGTTATCCGCCTGACTTGACAGGTCCAAGGGCTCGACGGCCGTGTAGTTATTGTTATCAACCGTGTACAACTTAGCCATGGTAGCATACTTTGGTAATGTGACCTCATCCTCTCCGCAATTTAATAGGCGTAAGGGCACTCTTCCCCGGTGTACCTCAACCACTCCTCTAGCTGTGAGTATAGTGGGTCTGCTGTCTGAGTACACGGGTTCTACCAGGGCTTGATAGTCTCGCCCTTTAATGCCTATTGCGGCTCTACACCAGACCAACATTTCAGTTTTGGGAGGTATTACAATGGGTATTCGATCACTTACTCGTACACTGTCGATCTCATCTCCGGATATTTCTACCTGTTGCTTCAACATCAGGGCTTTGATCTCTTTGTGCAGAAGCCTCTGCTGTCCGGTACCGGCAGTCTCGGCGATTTGCTGCAAAACACTTATCACTTCGGAAAAACATTTCTCAATTACATTCATTCCTAGTAACATTACTGGTTCACATTCTCGTCTGTTAATATCTACAATTATAACACCCTGGTTCTGCAATTCTACCTTCCCAATCTGAATGGTCATTTCTCTGAACCCAACCTGCGGTATTAATTGTCCATTACTAGCCCATATGTCCATTTTAAAGTCAGTTGGAGCACTAGTAATGTCTGAATCAGTCCAGTACCTTTTATATAGAACATGTGGAATTGATGTTATCTGAAACCCGGTATCCAACAAGGCACTAAATGGAATGCCATCCAACATGATAGGGATCACCGGCTGTCCTCCCACGAATCTGTCAAACCAGGCTGAAGGACCTTGAGAGTTTATTCCTGAGGAGCGGCCCGCCTGCCCAGGGAATCGTCGTTTAAGCACACTCTCGGGCAAGGTGACCTGGTTTCTGGCAACGGCGGCAAATGGGCCGTCCATCCGGTTGATAGCGATCGCTGGGTCGTCCTCTTGTTCCTTGGTATCTTCTGGGCCTCATTCACGGGACATCCTCTCTGCTGGTTGCCAACTCGATCTTGGGTGCAGGCTTTGATCCTCGCAGCTCTTTGATGACTTTAGCCATCGAGATCACGGAGTCTGTCAGGGCATCTAGCTTTTGATTGAGGGCCGCATTGGAGATTGGTTCCCCGGTTTCAGCAGCAGTGGCCGACATGGCAGAGGTCGCTGGTGCTGCCGGTTGCTGAGGTGCTGCTGCAGGTTCCGGTATAGATGTTAATTCCCGGGGCTCTTCTAGCTGCTGCAGACGGATGGCTCTGTCTTTCAGCTCAGAAAAGGTCATGTTAGGGTTCTGCAGCAGTATTATACTCAGCTGTCCTCTGTGGGAAGGGGATAGGAGGCCCTCTATGAATTGATCAAGTAGCATTTTATCCGCTCCCGGGGCTAAAGCAGATTCTGCCAGTTTTAGGGCTTTTAGTGCTTCCTGCAGATTTAAGGCAAAGTCTCTGGCACTCTCTTTAGGCTTCTGGTGGCATGCAAAGAACCTCATCTTAGCCCAGGTATCAGCAGTAGATTCAAACGTTACTTTCAGTCCCGCTACTAGATGCTCACAGTGTCCTTATCCGTGTCCAGCCAGGACGCAACCTCCCGCCGTGCATTGCCCGTTAATTGTCCCATTATCATTCCTACACGCTGGGCTTCAGTGAGGGGATACATCACATAATAAGCTTTTATCTTTTGCAAAAAGTCATTACGTGTATTAGGCTCACCGGAGTATTGGGGCAGTCACATTGCCCCTGGAGTATACGGCATCAGGAGAGGCATAATAGGTGCTGCTCCTTGCGCCGCTGCACCGCCGGGTGCTATTGCTGGGTCCGGCGCTGCAGCTTCATCGGCTACTCCGTCACCGTCTAGCGCATCAGGCTGCGACATCTCGTGCCCCCTTAGTTATCGTTTCGCTTCCGTCCGGATGTCTCTGGGAGGTTCTGCCCAGCACCAGGGATCTTCTTCCCCGCCGGATGTCGTCAGTACCAGGGAGGAGGCTGAGTTTGCGCCACTGCAGGGTACCTGCCCCTTTCTTTCCCGTGCGCCACGCGTTGTAAAATGGCGGATTCTCAAGAATACAGTTCGTATGGCGCACCTTTAAAACAGTTTTTACTTTAATCACGGCACACAATGTCCGTTTTACCGGGCAAGGTAGATCCTGTTTGTGACGCCAGGTTGTCGAGCCCACAGGGACCGGGTACTCGGAACCGGACCGGGTTTGCTGCTGGGGATGTCACGGAGGGCCTGGTCCGGACCGTGTCCTGGGCCCTGGCAAGTAAAAGGGGAATATTTACAGTAGATAATAGTTTGTCGTGCCGCCACCCATGGTGTGTGGTCAGTAAGGGGGACTACCGCTGCTGCAGAACCTCCGGGGATGATGTTAGGCAGCTTAGATGGTACTGCTCTCCGTAGGTAGAGGCGGGTTCCCCGGGGCAGGGGTTGTTATAGTCTATGGTGGATGTAATGGTAAGGGATGGATACTGGAGACAGGTTGAAGGAACACACACTCACGTTTCTGTAGTTTCCAAAGCTTTACTGCGATGTTGTTGCAGGTTATAGTCCACGGAGTCTGTACTGGAGCCGGGTTGCTCCCACCCTGTCCGGGTCCTCAGCTTCCTCCTGCTGCGCTGTGTGTGTGTGGCCCTGCTGCTGCTTCTAGCTGAGCTGCTGGCACTGTCTCACTCTCTCTCTCTGCTGTTACCACTTGGCTAGGCACTGCTGATCCCGCCGTGTTGCTTTGCTCTGGTACTGTGGTGGTCTAGAGACTCCACTACTCCTGGATTTACTGCGCTGTGTGTGTCAGTCACAGTGTCGGATCCGGTGTCCGTTCTGTGCTCTCCTCTGGGGCGAGTGGTGATGGCACTCAAGCTCCCAGATGTGTTCCTGTGTCCTTTTAGTTCTCCTCTCCTCAGACCCTAGCTAGGCCTGGAATCGAGCAGCAGATTGTGGAGAAGCCTGTCGCAGCTTCTTCACACCACAATCTCCCTCTCTCACTTCTCCCAGGAACTGAACTAACTACTTCCTCCTCACCTGGAGTATATAAGGGAGCTGGTTGAGCTCCCCCTCCTGGCCCAGAGGTGCTAGTGTAAGTCAGTGTGTTGTGGGGAGGGAACCTGTGTGATGTTACTGTGGCACATTAACCCCTGGGGTGCCACAGTCTGACCCTACACAGATCTACTACAAGGAATTAAACAAGTTGGTCTCCTGTCTGCCTTACAAATCATTAAGAGCTGATGACCTGAAAGACATTACTTACTTTCATTTATTACTTAAAGGTGTTTTCCAATTTCAGAAAACGACTCTCTCCAAATATAAAAAATGCCATGCAAACTGCACTTTACTAATCTTCCCCAGGTCCAGCACAGCACCTCCGCTGCTTGCAGTGTGTATTATTATCTGAAGTGCTGATGTCATGTTGACAAGTCTGCAGTCAATTGGTGATCTCAGTATCTCTGAGCAGCTCTTGCTGTCTTGTTTGGCAAAGCCACAGAGCTCACTGATTATCTGCAGAGCTACTGATGCGACTTTGGTGCTGCAGACAATAACATACACCAGGAGCGCTGGTGGAGACTGGAGACCCAGCCCTAAAGCTACATTCACATGGTACGCTATTGCACCCTTTTTGATGTGTTTTCAGCGGATCCGCTACTGCATTGGAATGCAGGGACGTCTGTCCCAACCAAGTCAATGCATTTCACAATTATGCATTCAGATGCTGCGCTTTTTTTTTTTTTACAAATTCTTGGGCTCAAGAATGGATCCATAGCATAATAATAAGCATGCCCATTATTTTTGTGTTATCTGCTGCGCTTTTACTCACCTCCCCGTGCTCCCTCGGTGATCTTCAGCGATATCCTGTCATCCAGGAGGACCTGTGAGAGTTGTCAGTTTAGTGCTTGAGGACCTGGCACTCAGTCACATGTGCAGGGTCCTAGAGGCACCAAACATTGCAGCCTCCAGGAATGAGAACATCGCTGGAGATCACTGTGGGAGCACGGCGAGGTGAGAGAAAGCGCAGTAGATAACGCAACACATTCACACATAAGGCTGCGTTTTGTGAGGATCTGTTCTTGGTGCAATTTCTGTGCCAAAAACCGATCCTCACAAACTGCAGCAAAAACACTGTGTGTGAATTTGGCCTCATAGTATGGGGGTGAGTAATGTTTTATTTTGTTTTAAACTACACCTGGGCACATGAGTTTTCTAAAACCCTTTAAACTATGATTAAAATGTTGGTGCTGCTATAATATGACATATTTATATATTTTTTTATGTCTTTTAATCTCTGTGAGGCAGGTGCCTTTTTCTCACAAAGAGTTTGTCTCCAAGGCAAGACTCTAAACTTTGAGATCTGGGACACGGCTGGACAGGAGAAATACCACAGTGTGTGCCATCTTTACTATCGTGGTGCCAGTGCAGCCTTGCTGGTTTATGACATTAGTTCCAAGGTACCATAAATTTATTATATTTCTGTCAGGATTGATAATGATATTTTTGAAAAGAATGACCTATAACAAACTTTTGGGGGCTAATGCATTGTTTATGTGACGACGTTGTAATTATGTTACCTCTTTCCTCCAACATCATGTGTTAAAGGAGAATTGTCAGGCCACCATGCATGTAAGTTAAAGGGAACCTGTAAAGTGCGCCCACCACCAGTAAGGCCTTATATACTGAATACTAAAATGCTGTACGGCATATAAGTCTCCAGGCTGACCTGTATAACATAAAAAACCCTTATATTATACTCCCCTTTGGGGTGGTCCAGTCCGATGGGTACTGCTCATCATGATCCGGTGCGTCCGCTCTTCTTATTTTGTGTGGATGGTGCATCCTACGTCATCTACATAGTGTCCTCCATTGCACTCCTGCACACTTCTTCCTGTCCTGTCCTGAGGGCAGATCAAAGTCCTGTAAGGTGTAGGTGTGGAGAAAGATCAAACAACACCCGTGCATGCGCACTACAATTCTTTGCTCTGACCTCAGCCGGACAGGGATAAATGCACAGGAGCACAATGGAGGACACTGTGTGGTTGATGTAGAATGTGTCATCCACGCAAAGCAGGGAAGGAGGATGGTGATCACAAGAAGAGAGGAGGCGTCTAATCAAGACCCATCCGACTGGACTGTAGGTGAGTATAATAAAAGCTCTTTTTTAATGTTATACAGATCGTCCTTTGGACTTGCATACAGTATGCTGTATATAAGGCCTTACTGGTTTATAGAGGAAAACCCGGTGACAGGTTCCCTTTAAACTACCAATCCTGAAATCAGAATGTTTCCTTCTGATATGTACGAGGTAACATAAGACTTGTTTTTCATTACATAGTATTAAGCATGGTCATTAATCATAACTAAACTTACCACATAATTTACTGTTCCTGTGTTGAACAATTTCCTAATATAACAGTGTAATCTAATCCCTTGCAAGTGTGGTAAGTGCTGGCAAAGTTCACTGTATTACATCAGGTATATAGTTAGAACTGAGGATCCTTTGTAAGATTAGGTCAAACATACACAACGCGGCTGAAGCTTCGGATACAATTCCATTGGTCATTGTCCTGTAAATGATTCCCAGAAACTGCGCCAAAACTCTACAAATCCTACAAAAAAAATTGGAGTTTCTGCTTGAAAAACTCTGAAAAAAGACTTGTTGTATACGAAGTCTTTTACCGATAGAATCCCATAGTTTTTCAAGCCTTTCCGTTTTTATAACCCATTTCTTTTGAATCCACATTGCTCTGCTTTAAAGAAAAAACAAAACACCTGCTTGTATGTTTCCAGGTGGAGGGTAGGCTCACACAGGTATTTACTGATTTTGTCACTTAAATTTCTGATACAAAAATCTGGAAATTCGGACATGTCCCCACATAGTGTAAACGCTATATTTTGTGCAGAAAATCAAGTGCGTTTCCCTGTTCAAGCAAAGTAGATGTGATTTCATGTAAACTCATGCCGGTGGTGCATTTAAAGGTACCGTTACACGAGCCAACATTGCTGCTATGTTGCCGGCAACTTCACGGGAGCGCGCACGTTTTTGGCACCCTTCCAAGATTGCCTTGGAGATGTCACACGCAGAGATATCGTAGGAAATGCAACTAGGATGTTGAAGGCAACTTTCATTCGCTGAGTGATGAGCAACCCAGTGAGCGATCCTTATCAATGTAGTGAATAGGGGAAGTTGCTTTCAACATCGCTATTGCGGTGTCACACAGAGTGATACTAGCAGATCGCCTGAGCAACATCGTCAGGTTTCAGAACATGTTCATAAACCTGGCAACTCCGCTGAAGCAACTTATCACTGTTGAATCACCCTGTCACACGTTGCAACACCCTAGTGATGTCAACGGCAACAGCGATGCCTACGTCACTTTTGGGCGATGTTGCCGGTAACATTGCCTCATGTAACAGTACCTAAAGGCTCCATTCACATTGTGCGTTTCTGCTCTGTTTTTGCTCATCAGTTTTTGTAGCGAAAACCAGGAGTGGGTGATAAATACAGAAGTGGTGACGTGTTTCATTATACTTTTACTCTGATTGTTCCACTCCTGGTTTTGGCTACAAAAACGGATGAGCAAAAACAGAGCCCGATGAAACAACTATTAAAATGGGTATTTTTGTGTGTATTTTTCCTATAGACTTTTACGGGAAGCCTGAAAAAAATACATGTAAAAAGTCTTTACGATAGTTTTCTAAGTGCAGAATATCAGCATTTAAAAAAAATGGTCTAAAAATAAACAGTGTCAATTCTGTGCTACAAATACACCAAGAAAAGGGGAAAATGGATCAAAAATACAGCAAAAATGCAAGAATCAGGGCAGATTGCTATTGCATATTTTAGACCAGATACCTGAAGTATTCTAAAGGCCCCGTTACATGGTACGAGATCGTGAACGTTATCGCTTAAACGTCACGGGTTTGGACATTGAAACAACATCTTACTAGGTAGTTGCGTGTGACACTGAGATACGCCACGATAAATCGTTGGATCGCTGAATCCAGATTTGAGAACATGTTCTCAAATCAGACAAACAACGATCAGCCAACCTGCATCATTCAGTGTGACACCGCGATAACAATGTCGTTAACGACTTCCCCTATTTTCAGCAATGAAGAGGATCATTCGGTGGGTTGTGCGAACGATACCTGCTCGCTGGATGTTGGTGCGTCATTCACGATATCTAGATTTGTGACATCTCACCAGCGTTCTCTAAACGATGTCCTAACTACCGCGCGCGCATGATATCGTTGGCGATCTTGTTACAACATTGAAACATGTAATGGTACCTTTTTTAGTCAAAACTAAAGGGGTTGTATGGTCTAAAATGATAATTCTGCAGTCACTCTATGTGCACACAATGTGCGCTGCAAGGATTCACGGTTTATAAGCCGGGAATGGACTGCAGTTATGCGGTATGCATGTTCCTGGTAAAACAAAACTAGTGGGCGTGGCCTCGCTCAATGCAAGTGTATGGAGCAAGGTGTTGCCTACTAGACAGTTGCGCCTAATAGTTGGACAGGCCAGCTCCATACTCTTGTATTGAGCACGGCCACACCCAGTAGTTTTGTTGTTGCTGGGAACATGTATATCGCATAATTGTGTTCTGTTCCCGACTTAGAAACTGTTGCATCCTCGCAGCGCATAGTGCTGCACAGAGTCACTGCAGAATTATCATTTTAGACTGGATAACACTTTTAAGTGGAAACAGCAGTAGGGAGAAGTATGTTACGCGCACTCAGGGCTGTGGGGTACTCGGCTCTCGGGTTCTCTCTCTCTCAGTCTGGGAATTCACGGATGGCCATCCCGAGGCCGTGGCCCAGGGGGTCAACTGAAAAATGGGGTAGGGATTATTTACAAGTTGTCTTTGTCGTGACACCACCTGCTGAGTCTGGTGATGTTCACCAGCGCCGCCACAGTCCTCCGGTGGTCGGTGGTATTGTGCTTGGATGGAATAGTCCCCGCAGGCGGGAATGGACCACCGGGGCAGTAATGCTGTAATAAAACAGTTTGTAATGGAATGATGCAGTAGAGCCAAAGCTTCACTTCACCGGGTAAATTTACTTGAACTCTTTCAGCCTTACAGTTCAACAGTTCTTTAGATGGTATACTGGCGAATGCTCCATGCTGCAATTGGGATTCTGGGTTGAGATGGAACCCTCCTTTATGTTCCTTTCTTTTCCTTCTATTCTGTTCCCAGTGTGAAGCCTGATCTCCTGTAGATAATCTGGCCTCCTGCTGCTTCTTGTTCTGTCTCCTCTCCCTTTTGTACCCGTCGGGTTAACCTTTTGTTGAATGCCGCAGCTGCCTACTGCGCTTCTGGCTTCCCTCTTGTGGGGTCTTTGGGAGTCAGGGCCGTATTTATAATATCCCTGTTTAACAGATTTTCTGTGAGACTTAGAGTACTCACAGGTGCGGGCTCCGGTACCCGGGTTTCTTCCTATGGGGCAAACTCTATCCGTTACTCTCTCCTTACTCAAGTTAACTTGGCAATTCTGAGTTTCCTTGCTTTCTCTGTTCCCTATGGGATCTGTTCCTTCTCAGGGCCCCTCAGCCGAGATGGCCCTCTTTGTCCTTGCAGGCTGGCTGCCCGGTTCCCTCCGACTCCTCCAATTCCGACTCACCTCTCGGGGTTCCTCCCACCCACTATCCTAGTGTGTGAGTGTCTGCTCTAGGGCTCCATCTTGTGACCATTGTCCCAATTGCAGTGGAGCACTACACCGCTTTTCTGGGTGCAGTACCCCTTTTGTGGCACCTACGTAGTGGGGCACCACATATGTCTTTACTTTATAATTCCTATCCTTTTAAATCACTGCTACTTTGCACAAAAAAATGCCTCGCAAATTGCTATGAAACATACATGTGTGAGTTCAGCCTCACAGGAATATTTAGCACAAATCTAATGCCTGGTAGTCTAAGGCCCTGTGCCCATGATGGCGCTTTTACTGCGCAACTTTTCAGCATGTTGTAAAAATATGCAGCAAATGTTCATGGATTATTGGCCAGCCGAGTCCATGTGACTTTGTGTCTGCTGTGCCCACATCTGCGCTTTTTAGCACAGCCCATTAGGTGCAGATTTTTATGGATCTTTGATATGTCAAAAATCTGCAGCAAGTCAATTATAGTACAGCGTTTACCTTCCGTACTGGCAGGCACTTCCGAGTTTTAGCTGCGACACTCACCACGTGGGGAGTGACGCAGCTGTAGCCAGGAAGAGCCTGCCAGTATTGAAGGTAAACGCCGCGGTCCCTCTGAACAGGGCACAGCACAGCGCTCACAGGGACGGATCCAGAATTTTCTACATCAAAAAAGCAGCCATTACCTAGCAAAAGCACAACGATTTTGCTGCGTCATCTCTGCCAAAAGCAGATGCAGATTTCATGCGGAACATTTTTGACCATGGGCACAAGGCCTTATATTGATTGCATATTTCATTAAAATATAGAACTATTGTGTATATTGGACAGATTTATGAGAGTCTGCCTGGTACTCATGCTTCAATTTTTGGCAGGCACAATGCAAAAAAGAACATTTCGGTGCAATTTGTGACTTTTGACAAGTCTTTTTAGCACAAATTGCAACTTTTAGGGCAGGGACACACTGGCGTGAAACACAGACGAGTGCAATGCGATAAAATACCGCATTGCACTCGGACCAATGCTACAGAATGAGTGAGAACAGATTGACGTGTGTCGTCTGCTTTTTTCTCATCCATATCTGGATGAGAAAAAAGTTGCAACATGCTGCGACAGTATGCGATTACTCGTGCGAGATTCGCCAATGCAAGTCAATGGGTCCGACAAAATCACGGACAGCACACGCACGAGCCATGCGGTTTTTGTTAACTGATACATTATTATTCTGTAGCTGAGAACACTGTAAAATGTTCCTGTAAATGATTATACAGTACGGATGTCACATGGACACCACTTGGATGTTATCTGAGAAAAAAACACACACTCACATAGCAGTTGCATGCCGCACGGATCAAAAACTGATGTCACTCGTCCGACTCTCCTGGATGAGAAATGGACCAATTTTTTTCACGCCAGTGTGTCCCTACCCTTAAACCGAAAACTGGCCTAGTCCTTCTTGATAAATGCAGGCCATTATGTAAGTGATCAAATGTCCTCTTGCATCCAATATGGCTGCTACAATTGAATGATTGGAAGCACAATAGTAAGTCTGAAGACCATCTCCCCTGACTTTCATGTGCTGTAGAGGTGGGATTCAGACTTACCACTGCTCCCTATACCTCTGTGGCAGTCATCAAAGATGCAGGATGACCATAAAGCCAGTATCGGAAGGTAACAGAGGCAAACAGAATGTACAAGGTAGGTTGTCGATACATGACAATATAGTCACTTTTCAATGCCAGGGCAGAGGTTGCTTTAAAGCAGAATTGGGGAAAGAATTGCTTAGCACATAGAAGAAAACCGACATGCAAATAGTAGGAAAGCAAATAATTACAGTACCATTATTTTGTCGTTTTGTACTTGTTTACATATTAGGTGTGCACAAGAGAGATGGGACTTCTTGAATCTCATGGATTATAACAGTAAAATATTTGGAGTTGAACATCTACTGTATTGTGTTTCAATATCTTCTGTTGTCCTTAAGGCTGCTTCACACGCTAGGATATCGTTAACGATTTATTGAAATATCACGGATTTGTGAACGTTCCAACGATATAGTTAGTGCGTCGTTGGTGTAAACGAACGATGTAGGATGCAAAAAATCGTTGGAAACGTTCATCACAAAAATGAGATCCGGACCTCAAATCTATCGTTCGTCGTCTAATTAAGGAACTGTGAAGAAGCCACATCATTCAGTGTGACACCTTTGTGAACGATCTCGTTCAAAAATCTCCTATTCCTGCCGCTTTAAAAGATCATTCAGTCCTTGCGTCTCTATTTAACTGGTGCGTTGCCGAATGGATATCATTAATGATATCCTTGTGTGTGACAATGCACTAACGATGTCGTAACGATTACTGTCACGTAATCTTCTAAGGTATATCGTTAACGATATCCTAGCGTGTGAAGCGACCTTTACTAACATGATTCTCTTTTACCATTAGGATACTTTCAGCAGAGCTCAACTTTGGCTTCAGGAGCTGCAAAAACATGTCGGCAGCGGAGAGATGGTTATCACATTAATAGGAAATAAAAGTGACCTTCAAGATGATAGAAAAGTCTCCGTAGAGGTATAGCAGAAGTCTGCCTGTAATGTCTAATTATTGTAAGATTACCTGTCTCATTGGACCTGAAAAGAAAGGAATCGAAAATGCTTCTGCGGTGGCTCAGTGGTTAGGCTGGCTTCACACTGCAGTTTTTTCACTGATCAGTGTCCATCCAGTTTGTGTGCCAAAACCAGGAGTGTCTCCAAAACTCAGAACAGGTGTCAATCTTTCAATTATATTTTTCTCTGCAAGTTCCTCTCCTGGTTCCTCTCCGGTTTTGGCACATAAACTGGATGGACACTGATCAGTGAAAAAACTGCAGT
The DNA here is from genome assembly GCA_033576535.1 of Allobates femoralis. NCBI lineage: Eukaryota > Metazoa > Chordata > Amphibia > Anura > Aromobatidae > Allobates > Allobates femoralis. Next base: position 62,841,632 of record JARQOC010000011.1, on the reverse strand, counting down.
GTGAAGCCAGCCTTAGCAGCTGCAGACTTGTCCTGGGTTCAATTCTCACCAAGGACAACATCTGCAAGGAGTTTGTATGTTCTCACTGTGTTTGCGTGGGTTTTCTCTGGGCACTCTGGTTTCCTCCCACATTTGAAAGACAGACTAACAAGACCCCACTGTACACAGGCCGAAATAATAACACACGGACAACAAGAATGTTTTAAACCTTCAATTGAAATGTATCAAACACATCCAACTAAATTTTAACTCTTTTAGTGGAAAATTTTGTAATATTGGCCGCAGCACCGTTTAGGCAACAAATCCGCCTATAAGCTGAGTGAATATAACTGTTCTGTCACTGGCCATGCAGCACATGCAGTTATTACCATGTCACTCTCTCCATCACCACGGAGGAGCGAGGGCCAAGGGCCTTAGCTGCGAAGATCCCCCTAACGCAAAAGAACACAGGGCTTGTTCAATACCGTTTTGTAGACCAGAAATAAAAATGTCCAGGCCGATGTCATTGAGGTGAACCCCATCCTGGAGCATGAGACGGCTGGTGTCCGTTTCAAGCTGAAAATGCCGTATTGGTATTCCCCTTTAAAAGCTACAAACTGGGCCATACGATTATTTAAGGTTCTGCGCAACCTTTCCAGAGCCGCCACGTCCCCAGCACCCCCCAAATCATCCGGGGCACGACCTCGGACCACACCAGGATAAGCTCCGAGAAAAAACTATGGAACTTGTCCAAGTCCGCTCGAATTAATGTACATAATTCACCCAGATGAAAGTTAACTAGGTCATTACCGTCGGCGTGGATGATCAAGACGACAGGGCCGGGGTCGACCCTGGAAATCCACACCATTTCCGGCAGCACCTGTGCCCAAGTCAGGCCGCTGATGCCCCTCCAGTTGACACTGACATCATGGAAACCCAATGCTCTTCCACTGGAATGTGTCTCAGCTCGTTGGGCAGCCCAAAATATGTAATAATGGCCCAATAACCATACACTTGGTCGGACTCCATCTAAAAGAAAATTAAAATCAGAACAAATCCCCAACAAAGCATCTAAAGGTACCGTCACACGTAGCAATATCGCCGCCATATGGCTGGCAATTTGACGTGAGCTCGCATGTCCCGGGCACTTTTTTTCACATCACTGTCGCCCTGTCACACATAGAGATCTCACGTGTGATGTTCGGCGATCCTGCGTTCCGGAAGCAATTTGACATTCCCACGTTGCTGACAAATCGCTGCTTCACACGCCACCACCGCATCAGCGATGTGGGCGTACAGTGTGAGCTCGGGCGAGGAGACAGGGCCAAGTGTTGACACCGCCCTACACTCCGATTGGCCAACACAACTGCGTTCGCCATTGGTCAGCCTTGTCAGAAAGTCTGCCCACTACATGACGCATTTGTCTTTTCTACTACATCGCGATACAAATATGGCGCCTTAGCCATGGCCTGCCAATGGGAACGCAGGAGCGACCACCAATCGCGTCAGATGTGGCGCGCCAAACAGAACGCTCAGGCATGCCTCTGAAATTGCTTCCAGATTGTCTGAGCTCGCTTTCTACATCGCTATCGCCCAGTCACATGCCATGATGCACAGAAATCGGCTGGTGGAAATTGCCTGATTTCTCAGCAGAGCAGGCCGATCAGGCGACGCACCACCAGCTGATTTCTCGTCGTAAAATCGCCTGTCTCATGCCGCTACACACAGGTGATGTGGTTTCCACATCGCTGACATACACAAATTTACAGCGATATGGAAGCCATATTGCCGCGTGTGACGGTACGTTTACTCTCAACATCTCAGTGACCTTAAACTAAACCACATTAAAAGGAGAGAAGTAAATCACTTAATCACAGGCCTGTAACCTGTAGAGGAAGGGTAACAGCAAACTTAATTCCCCATTGATATACATCCCCACTCTCTTTTTTTTTTATTATGGATACAATAGCTTATGCACCAATTAAAGTAGGACAGGTCTCACATATCTCCAAAAGCAATCGGACTTCCAATGCCCAACAGCCTAATCACTTCGTCCGACAGGCCGGCGCGTGACGCCTCGGTTGCCGCTCTGATCGGAACGAGTGAGTCCCAAAATCGTCAGGGGGGCAACCAATGGCCCGCAGCGCACTCTTGAAAACAAACAGAAATTATGCACGGTGACTGGTGTACCGTCAGCATGCGTGAAAAATTTCGTACTCTTTGCCATCACTGCCACGTACTGCTGAATTAACAACCAAGGGCAAACCGGGCCCGGGATTGAAAAAAGGGAAAACCAAACACCCTGCCCCGTTTGGTCCGTTTTAGAACGCCGACTTCTAAAACATAAGGCCTATGTCGCAAACTGCAACATTATCTGCGTGTAGGCCACCTTTCCCAGCGGGAAATTGGGGACCAATTCGCTGATTCGCAAGGTGCCGAAAAACGCCAGCCTGAAAAGTGCAGAAAATAAAATTGCCTCTATTCTTTTTCGCATACAAAGGCCAACACATCTAGTAACCGGCGCAATAAGTCAAAAGATATCGGACGCCGCATGTCAGGAATATGCCGTTCCCTCTTCCAACCCTTCAAGACATGTGAAATTATGAAGTGCTTCGTGGCATCCTCCCAACCTCTTAATTTGAAATGAAAAGCTACATCCGAAAGCTGGTTTTATGCGGTGGGCCCAGATAGGCCGGATGCCCGCAACTGAGCTAAATAACCTCAGTGTTAAGGTTACAATCCCTAGCAACGACATTCCCCTCGTGTCCCACCAGTTCAAACCATTCTCCCCAGGCCGTACCGTAGGCTCTCCACGTGGAAGGGGTGATCGAGGCTCTAACAAGAGCATCAGTTGCCAGCCGGTACCATCCAGACTGAATCCGGGAAGACCGAACCCTCTATGTCCACTTACGGGAGCAACTCCCTGAACCTCTGAAATTGAGAGCATGACAAAGCACCAGCAATTTCATTGTGTATACCCAGAATATGTTTTGCCCTAAACCAAATATTCAGTTGCAAATACTGTAATACCAGATAACGCAAAAGCTTGATTACAGGCACAGAGGCAGAGTAAAGATGGTTGACTGTGTGCATTACGCTAAGGTTGTCAGTCCAGAAACGGAGCCTCCGGTTCCGGAGGTAATCCGGCCAAGCAGAGATTGCCACTATTATCGGGTATAGCTCTAGGAGGGTCAAGTTTTTTGACCAACCGTTTGTGTGCCATTCGTCAGGCCAGTTAGCGGCACACCAATGCGTACCGAGGATAACCCTGAAACCCGAGGACTCCACGGCGTCGGAAAAAAGAGAGATGTCAGAACTCGACACCTCCACTGTCTGAAAACAGGTGTGACCGTTATAATCAGCTAAAAAGGTCTTCCAAACCCAAGGTCGTCCTTCAACTGGCGGGTCACCCAAATCCTTTGGTTAGCTGCCTTGATACCCCTGGTCCCAGGCACAGGCGGCGCGAAAAGATCCGACCCATCGACATAACCCTGCATGCAAAAGCCAACATTCCCAGCAGGGATTGCATCTGTGCGAGGGTAACCTTCTGTGCGCTGCAGAAGTCGTCGACCAATAAAGTTAGTTTCCTGATTTTATTGTTCGGGAGTCTGAAAACCATTGCGATAGAGTCAATTTCTATGCCCAAAAAAGAGATTAGAGTGACCGGGCCGACCGTCGTCTCTGGACAAGGAACCCCGAACTCGGAACACAATTCCTTAAAAGAGTTAAGGGCAAGCCGGCAAGTATCAGAAGACGCTGGGCCCACAAATGAGAATTCATCCAAATAATGTGTGCTCGACCGAACGCTTGAATTACATTGGGTTGCCCATTCGAGGAATGAGCTAAACAGTTTGAAAAATGACAAGATATTGAACACCCCATTGGCAAACAGGTGTCATAATAATAGCCCCCGTCAAAATAACAACCCAATAAATGGTGGCAATTGTAGTGCACGGGCAGCAGGTGGAATGCAGATGCCACGTCCAATTTAGCCAGCTTGGCCCCAGGGCCTGCCTCTTGAACCAGGGTGACTGCCCGGTCAAAAGACACATAGGACACAGATGAACCCTCGGGTGGGATGGCATCATTCACAGATGACCCAGGCAGGTTCGAAAGATGGTGTATCAAACGGAACTCGCCCGGTTCCTTCTTAGGGACAAATCCTAGCGGGGATACCCTTAAGTTAACAAATGGGGGGGAAGCGAAGGGGCCTCGCATCCTGCCAGATAGGTTTCTTTGCCGAGCTTTTGGGCCAGTATCCGGGGCAATTCTTTAGCCAATTTTAAATTCGGAGAAGACCTAGTCAACGTGAACGGTATAAAAAAAAACAACTGTAAAGCTTTCCCGCAAAGTGGCAGCTCCTCTTATTGGGATACTGCCTTAGCCACGGCTCCATCGCGGCCACGCTCACTGGGATCCTTGGAATCTCCCTGAGCGGGGGGCTTCCCCGGCCTGAGTTTAATCTGCTGTTTGGGGTATTTACGGCGATATGGTCTCTGCCACTGGTGGAACATTCATGCTTATATTTACATGAAGCTTGGAAACAACAGTGTCCCTCATTAAACAATAAGCAGCAACCTGGTCTGCGCACGGCCACCGCACGGAGGGAGGAGCCTGCAGAGGGGGCCAGTCCTGGAAAGGACTGTGTGGCTTTTTGCAACATCATTAGCTGAAGCCAGGAGTCAGTGGCCTTGACCCCCCAACCCAATTGGGATCAATCGCTAGCTGGCGGCAGAAGTCCTCATCGTACTTCCAGCATGCCAAGCCGCCATGCGATTTGTAAGAATTATAAATCGTATCGATGTAAGTAAATAATTTCGGATCATCTCTCAGGGTGCTTTTGATCCATAACGCTGCCCAACACGCAAAATGCTTGAAGCCAATTGTTCATTGTTTTGGCTACTTTGGGTTTACGCTCGTAAGCCTGTCAACAGGCCTATGCTCTCTATCTATTGTGCTCTGCTTCGTCGACACCAAGGACCAAATGTCCACATAATCGTTAGCCCAAATCTTTTGGGCAGTGTCTGGGTTCAGATGGGACCCCAGTGGGGGACCCCCGCAAAAGAAGGTATTCTTGCGGAGGTCGGGACTTACCGGTTCTGGTTGCACCACCGGTTTGCCTCCCACGCCCCAATACTTGTATACTCATTGCTGGTTACTGATGCTGGTGGTACGACCACTCCAGCTAGTTGTTGGGGATTAAAGGTTGAACGTTAACATCAGTACTCCTCTGTTCGGGAATCACCTCTGAAGTGTGGCTATGACTCTGGCCGCGGTGACGATCAATCTGGGAGTCTCCTGAGGAAGAACGGGAAAAGTTACGCTGCAAATGCGATCGCGTGCTCCTTCTTGGTGATTTGGACCTGCTGAGGCTCTTGTAGGACTTGGGAAACGGTGTCTGCACCTGGATCTATGGGACACCATGCTCCTACAACTGTGGTAGCTACCTCCCTATTACATGAAGGCGATCGAGACCTTAAGGCCCGACTGCCACGCCTATCATGGTGATCCTGGGCCCCAGGTTCCGGCACTACAGGGGTCCCACAGTAGCCCTGATCCGATTGCGCCCTTGTACTAGGCCTGTGTCCACCGGTGCCAGCGGGGGCTGGCCCTGCAGGATTATCACGGGCGGTTCACGGTTGCTTGATGGCAGTAGGGGGTTCAAAAGTTCCTCGGCCTCTAAGGGAGGGACCTATTGGGACAATAGGGGGTTAAAAGATGCCAGTCAGACCCTGAAGCTGATCCAGCTCTCCCACTATATCCCCTGAGCTGGGGCTAAAAACCCGTGTTGCCTTACCCCGTGTGACCCTGGTGAAAGGGTTCTTGAACTGGTTGTTCCACCCATCTCCGGGTGACAGTGCTGGGCTTCAGATCCCAGAAAAGCTCTACTATATGGGGGTAGTGTGGAGGGGGCCCGCAGTCCCAGGCAGTGTGCAGCCCAAAGAGTAGGGAACAGTAGGCACCTGTGTGTACAGACCAGGGTGCCGGAGTGAGGCTGCTGCCATCGGTGGTTATGAAACAGGGGCGGAACCCTGTTCGGAGAATGCGCAGAGGCTCTGCGCATGCTCCAAGCATGATTGATGTCGGGGCTCAGGCGCTGAGGCGGCTGGAAAGCCTGGCAGACCTGCACCCGCCCAGCAGTATGGACGCATTGCTCGCAGAGGAGCCACCGGATTCACCACCCACTAAAGCTGTGATCCATGCAGCTCCCTCACAGGCAATCCTCTCCCTCACCGCGGAGACAAGGGGTCCATCCTGATCCGGCAGCGGGATCGTCACTCCGGGTACCAGACTGTGGGAGAGTGCAAAATGGCCACTTGACCGGCCTCTTATACTCCAGGGGCAGGCAAAATACAGGAAGGGGGGGAGGAGAATTGCAGGGATTTGGGGCCAGAATCCATGGAAGGGTAAAATTTCGGCCACCATTAACCCTTCACAAGGCTTCTAAGTCAAGGGGGTAGCGGAAAACAGCGCAGTGTCCCACATACTGATAGGATGTTTAGATTGTGAGCCTCAATGGGGACAGTGTATGTAGAGTGCTATGCAATTAATATAGCGCTATATAAATTAATAAATATTATTATTCTGCGAAGGCCCAAGGACCTGGGGTACTCAACCAGCCAGGCTTAGTCAAGGTGGATATCATGGTGGCAGTCCCAGCAGTTGTGGCTCTGGCTGTGCAGGATTGGGGATATTTACAGGGGATAATGAGTCATTACGTAATGCCACCTGTGGTACCTGATCATGGTGACCAGCGCTGCTTGGATGAGACCCTGGGCAGATGGTGCGGCAGCTAAGACGGAAACGTTCCCCACAGGTGGAGTGGAAACCCAGGGTGGTAAGAGGGTCTATAGGTATGATGAGAGTCGTTGTGAAATGGTATGCAGTTGGAAGGTGCAGAAAGAGCAGGCAGACAGACATCGAGACAGAAAAGAAGGAACAGAAAGAGCAGAGCCACGAGGCAGAGCGATGGTGGCAAGAGAAACCACCCCGGAGGAGCGGGAATGACCCCAGGGGAGGGGTGGGCACTGTTTGACTGGGTGGTCAGAAAGCTGGGGCTTCTGCAATGGGAGGTTGGCCCTGTGTTATGTATAGGGCGCTGCCATCTCCAGAAGCCCATGCAGGTTACATGCTGGGGTGGATGCACGGAGTCCGCACCCTGCTGTCGAGGAGAGATTCAGAAGCAGCCTGTCACTCCTTGGCCTTTATCCCCCATCCGTAGTTATTATTGCTGCATTCATGGACTAAAGAGAACCGGTTGATGGAGGAATGAGGAGAAACGAGGGGTACTGCCGAAACGGAGTCCTTTTCAGACATCAACATGGCGAAGACCCGCTCCCCATCAGACTGCGGGACAGCACAAAGGATCAGACCCGGTGCCGGAGGTCTGTATGAAAAAACCATGGCAGGAGAGGTAAGACCGCAGTCTGCTCCCGTGTGCTGTGTGCCACCCCGATCCGCACCTACCACCCATGATGGGGTGCAGCTTGGGACTGCGATAACTGGATGGAAGGATAATGACTGTACAAGTGGAAGCGTCTACTGCCTGGGGGAAGAACTCAAGGGACCCGGCCAGAATAGTCTATTGATCATAGCCGCGACTATACAGGGCACCCCCGGGTGCCCATTCCTCCGAGAGAGTCTCAGAGAACACAGGGTCCTCAGTCCAAGACGAAGCCGCGAGTGAGTATGCCAAAAGTCAGGTAGCCAGCCGTGACTTACCCATGGTGAACGGGACAGTCATTTGCTTTAACAACAGGTGAGGTTTTGGTTTCATCAGGGATAGAGAATACCCGAGAGACATTTTTGTGTACCACAAGGATGTCCTCTCTGAGGGAGCTAAGAGGATAGAACATCGCTTATATGTGGGTGACTTGGTGGAGTACATGGTGTTATGGGTCAAGAAAGGGTGGTTTGCCAGCAGGGTAATCAAGCTAGCCCCGGGACATCGTGCCAACATCAGCTGCGTGTCATCAGACTACACTACCCATGCATTGGGCAAGTTTACCTCTATCTTACCGTGGGAGATGCCGCGTCAGGAGATGGATGAAATCCATAGTAGACACCAGGCCACACAAGTGACGGTAGATGCTACCTTGAACATGCCTGTGGTTGTGTCTGCTCGCATTATCACCACAGTAATGCTGGGATGTCCTCAGATCCTGGTTCTGTAGACCATTGGCAATGTTGCCTGCCTAGCTCATACGAAGGAGTAAGATGATAATTCTCTGCTACAATATGTACATAGTTATATAGAAATGTTGAATCTTAATTATCCCTTTAACCTGGCTAGGTACTACTAGCATTAATGTTTGACAATGTTTTAAGTTAGCCGGCTAGGCAATTAATATAATGTGAATTGTTATACATGGACAACTTGATCATAGGACGGTGATGTGATCTGAACTATATGCACGATGTGCCCCAGGGCTGTGGGGTTCTCAGAACCGGGCTATAATACTTCTGAGGAGTCACAGGGGTCAAGACCCATTTTTGTGACCCTGACGATATCAATAAAAGTTTGGGGATTAAGGTTTGGGAATAATTGTAATGACGCCACCCATGATGTTCGGCTATTGAGGGCCGACGCTGCAGTGTGGGACCTCTGGGGATCATGGAATCGCAGCTAAGGTGGTATCGCTCCCAACGGGTGGAGCTGTTCTCCAAGGCAACCGGTATAGTCGATGGCGGTGGTAGGCCGTTCGGGTGTAAGACTGATGGCGCGGAATAACCAACAGACACACAGTACGTAGTCTCCTTTACCTTTACTGATAGTTGCAGGTTCAGACCAAGACACTGTCCACAGGAGATGTTAGGAATCCGAGCGGCCTGGGGAAGTTGGGGATCTCCTCACCTGGTGAGTTCTGAGGCCTCCCGGTTGCGCTTCTCCTTGCTGGTCCTGCCTAACCTGTAGCTCAGCTGCGACCCTCTCTCACTGCTGGAAAGTCTCCCACACGGATGGCAGGCAGCTTAAGTTCTTCCCAGACACCACTCCTATCACTCCTATGGCGACTGTCCCTGAGCTCTCCAGTACTGCTGTGCCTCCAGGTGCTTTGCTGTGGCCGGGAGACCTGGAGTCTCCCGTCCTCCTCTATTGGCTGCTGGGTCAGTAGTACCCGCACAACCTCGGACCCCGGTGTCTGTTTCTGGCGCTCTGCTCTGGGCTGAGCCGGTAACTCACTCCACTCCCCAGGCCTTCTTCTCTCCTTCCTCAGGCCCTCTCCTACGAGTCCTTCACGCTTGCTGCACTCTTGCTCTCTACTCTGCATGGGACGAGCTTAGCACTGCTCCAATCCACAGATCGTCTTCACAGTCCTCCTAGGAACTGAACTACTTTACCCCGCCCCCCAGACCTGAATTTATACGGGAGCTCCCCGGAACCTGGGTTCAGAGCTCCCCCTTCAGGTCTGGAGTCAGGAAAGATGTTGCATGCTGTAGGCTTACCTGGTGTAGATACCCCTTCTTGCTTCCAAGCATCACATCACCCCCGAGAGAGCCAATGCCATTGTGGCAACCAGGACTCTGGGGTGCCACATGCACATAGTTAGGACTTCTCATACATGCTTTTTGTTGTTTTTTAAACCAGCATTGTTGGGTGCATCTTGAACACTATGCACTCTACACTTTGACCATCAAACAACTGTCTGGCAAGGTCAATGTTCTTGGTCCAATAAAAGGCCTGCATTCCCTGTAGCCATGTCCAGGGACAACGTTTGGGGGTTGAGGCATCTCCCCTGCTTGCACTAAACTCTACGAGAGAGAGACACCCTGCCTAGGGATTCAATTAAATCTTAATGGGACAGTTTAATGGTTTTTGCACTTTTTCTACTTTTGTAAGTTTATACCTGTTTTATACGTAACGTTTAAAATGAACGAGCCTCCCATAAAGGGAAGAAGTTATTCTTTTTTTTTTTTTTTTTTTTTTTTTTTTACCAAATCATTTTTATTATTTTGAACAGAAATAAATAACAAACATTTGAAATTGTAACAAAGTGACAAGCAGTGAGAACAAGCAGTATTACATACCACATTCAATGCCGTATAACGATTGTCACTGGGGGCACATGGGGGGGGAAAGGTAGGTAGGAGGTGAATTGAAAAGGGAGTGGGGTAGAGGGATAGGGGGGGGGGGTGAACCAAAATAACAATTGCAGCATACTTCATACTCAATTTTGTTTAGAGAATATAGCATTCCACCATTGTCACCAATTGAAACTTAAGTGTCAGAGCCCTGAACAGTAAGAGCCAACAATGATAACAATGAACAACCAAACCTAGTGAGGATCAACACTTCAAGTTACGCAATATAATAGGAACTTGTCATCCACGGGTCCCAAATCAGAGTCGATTTTGTCTTTGCGGATCGGGACTGTGCCAGAGCCAGCTCATATTTACAATGTAAGTTAACCCTTTCCACTACGTCCTCAGCTGATGGCGGGGAAGTTTCCTTCCATTTGTATGCAATTGAAGAGCGGCGGCAGCAATCAATATGTGGGAAATGGTTCCTCTAACAATCCTGGGTATTGCCTCGAGGCCCATATGTAGGACCGCTGTGGAGGGAGTGAGTTGCAGCCGGATCCCGGTGGCTCCCAAGATCACTTGTTCCATCCCTTTCCAAAAAGATGACAAAACTGGGCAGGAGAACCAAGTATGTGTCTGGGTGCCGACCTGACCGCAGCCTCGCCAACACAGGGGGGAGTACTGCGGGCCAAATCTGGCAACCAGCACTGGGCAGCGATACCATCTCATATGTGATTTTTTCAGCTGTTCCAAGTGGGTCGTGCATGAGGATACCCTCTTGATCTCAGATATACTGTCCCTCCACTCCTCTAACTCCAGAACAACCCCCAATTCTCGCTCCCAACTCTGCATGTAAGGAAGTTTTACCCCTTGATCAGAATCTATCAATACTTTGTATAAAATAGAGACTCCCTTTGAGCCAGAACCCGGGACCAGGAAGTATCCATTGATCCTTCTATCCATGTGACCAGCAAAGGAAGAAGAGGTATGGGGGACACCATGTAAGAAATGTCTCAATTGTAAGTATTGGTAGAAAAATCTTCTTAACCCCGGATGTTTTCGGGATAGTAGATCAAAGGGAGTCACACCCGAGGGTCCCTCTAAGTCCGATATTGTTTGAATACCAGCAGAATGCCAGGGTTGGAGGTTTAGGTAAGGAATATGAGTTTCCATGGCAAGCACGGAGAGTGATCCCCTAGGAATTCTAAGAAGTGTAGGGGCAAGAGATCTCCAAAGGCACAGGGCAGCTCTCATTGTAGGTAATAGAGGTGAGACCGTACCCGTCCGGAGCACCTCAGACTCCAGTGTCAAGCGAGTGGAGCCTCGCCTAGAGTAGAGTCTCTCAATTTGTAACCACCTGTGGTCCTTATCCATGTGCCACCAATCCCTGAGCCCGGTTAAGATCGAGGCCCTGTGATAGGTCAACAACTCTGGAACTCCCATTCCTCCCGACTCCAGGGGGCGGTACAAGACCTTTTTTGCTACACGTGGTGTCTTATTTGCCCAGATGTATTTATTAGCTAATAGTTGCAAGCGGAGAATAAATTTTTTGGGTATGTCGAGGGGAAGGGATCTAAAATAATAAAGGATCTTGGGGAGGGCTATCATTTTAAATGCATTAATACGGGCAGACCACGAGGTCATTATCTGATGCATATCTTCCAAAAGGGCTTTAATTTTTGTATATAGGTTGTGGAAATTTGTTTTAATTGTCTGTGCCGAGGCAGTCAAAGTTATTCCCAAATAAGGGATACCGTCAGGCGACCACTGAAAAGGGAACACCTCCTCCAGGCGTCCCGGCAGGAGACAGAGACCCCCACCGGGAGCACCAGAGATTTGGACGGGTTTAATCTATAGTAGGAGACCTCGCTAAATTTCCTCAACTCGGACATGATGGCAGAGAATGAAGGCCCAATATTTACACATGAAATAATAACATCATCAGCATAAAGGCTGATTTTATGAGCCACCTTCCCCACCACCAAGCCCGCAACGTCAGAGTTGGCCCTAATCCTCTCCGCAAGAGGCTCCATACACAGGGCAAAAATTATAGGGGAGAGGGGGCACCCCTGTCGGGTACCATTAGTTATCTGAAAGGGCTCCGATAAGAAGCCCGCAGTGAGAACTCTTGCCGAGGGAGTGGAATACATGGCAGAAATAGCCGAGTAGATAGGGCCCACCATGCCGAACTTTTTGAGAACCGCCTGGAGGTATCCCCAGTGCACCCTGTCAAAAGCTTTTTCAGCATCAAGCGACAGGAATGCACTGGGGAGGCCAGACAACTCAGCCACCCGCACCAGGTTCAACATTCTACGAACCCCGTCCTTCGCTTCTCGTCCCGCCACAAACCCAACCTGGTCCGGGGAGACCAGGGAGGGGACGATCAGGTTCAAGCGCGAGGCTAGCAATTTAGTGAACAACTTAACATCGCAATTTAGGAGAGTGATGGGTCTAAAATTGCCTGGGGCGGTTGGAGACTTCCCTGGTTTGGGTAGGGTCGTAATAGTAGCCTCCAAGCCAGGAGAGGACACTGATCCCCTATCTCTCCAGGCGGTGAACAAACGTAACAAATAGGGGGCCAGTGACGATTGAAAAGTGTGATAATAGGTATTGGAGAATCCGTCTGGACCCGGGGCGCTCTTCTTCTTAGTTTGTTTAATGGTCTCCTGAATCTCATTTATCGTGAAAGGGGCGTTTAAAAAGGTTAATTGATCCTCAGAAACAGCGGGTAAGTTGATGGAATCAAGGTATTCTGCAATACCATGAGATGTGGGCTGGGGAGTCAAGGGGTCATTTCCGAGATTGTATAGGCCTGCATAATATTTTGCAAACTCTGCAGCGATCTCTACAGGGCTTCTGACAGGATGGCCTCCAGGACTTAAAAGATGATCTATCCTGGATTTAGCCTCTCTTTTTTTGACTCTACGGGCGAGAAGGGCCCCGGCCCTGTCCCCCATAGAGTACCAATTTGTTTTCAATTTTCTCAGATTATAAGCATATGAGGCCAACATAGAATCTCGGAGTTTAAATCTTATTGAATAAATTTCTGCTGTCACAGAGGGGGATACAGCCGACTTATTAAGGGACTCCAGGACCTGCAACCTGGATAACAGCGTATTCCGGTCCTCCTCCCTCTTACGTTTCAAAGCTGCTGCTTGCTGTATAAATAAGCCCCTCAGGACCGCCTTATGGGCTGCCCACAACGTCTCGTCAGTGATCTCTCCAGTATCATTCAATTGAAAATATAGAGACAACTCTGAGGAGATCCTGGACACCACACCTTCGTTCAGCAAAAGGCCATCATTCAGGCGCCACCTAAAAGCCGGGGGAGCCTGGTGTGACAGAGCTATAGTAAGGAAGACAGGGGCGTGATCAGACCAGGTTATCAACCCTATCTCGGAGTTGAGGCATCCGGACAAGGCAGCGTCATCCACCAAAAAATAGTCCAATCTACTGTATGTATGATGCCGAGGGGAGAAAAAGGTATAATCCCGCTCCGCTGCATGGGAATATCTCCAATGATCATGATATTGAAACTCAAGGGTATGTAACCTCAACTCTCCCCGACCTCCACTCCTCCGGTGGGAACAATCAAGGTCCCGCTTCATCGGGAGATTAAAATCTCCGCAAACGATCTTACCACCTCGCGCCAACGATTTAACAGTCTGTAGTGCGCGTCTCACAAATTTGCATTGGCCCGAGTTGGGAGCATAGAGTGTCGATATGGTGTGCAAGACTCCATTTAAAGTGCAGACCAGCACCAACAATCTGCCGCCTGGGTCTACATATGATCCCACCAATTTAAAGGCCACGGTATGCTTAATCATGGTACACACTCCTGCAGTCTTAACTGAATTATTGGCAAAAAATATATGGGGGAATTGGGGGTTATGGAACCTAAAATTATCTGATTCCAATAGGTGGGTTTCCTGAAGACAAACAATTTCCGCCCGGGACTTCCTCACCTCCCTCCACACCATTGATCTTTTACCCGGGGAGTTCATCCCCTTAACATTGAGTGACATTAATTTTATACTCATTGTATAGAATCAGAGAGCAAAGCGGTCCACAGGGACCTATCGGTCCCCCAACACTGAACACAATAGTAAGGATATAAGCTGGAAACCATGGCTGACTCCGCAGTAAGGGACAGATTAATAGTGGATGCTAAAACAGAAATGAGTTGCTGCAAAAAAGAAAACAAGTATAAAGAAATAACAACCATCAACCGAAAAGGGTGAAGGAAAAAACAAACAAAATGAAAAACAAAAATAAAAATAAAACAGTCAACAGACCGGGGTCTATCTGCACAGACCCGGGTCAAAAGCCCAGTTCCTCGGGCAACGAACAGAACCAAAAAAATCTGCTATCCAGGGGCACAGTACAAATGTACCGTTCAGGAGTTAGCCTCAAAAGGGCTGTCTGATGCTCCATCCATAGGATCGTCCCGATGTCCACTTCAGGTTGTGGACCACTCCGTGGTCACCTTCTTTTTCCCCGTTGGTTTAGCATTTGACAGAGCAAAGGGAATCCTCCATAAAGACAATCTGTCCTCTGCTTGCTTTGGTGAGGAGCAAGTAACCATCCGGTCATCATGATTAATTATTAACTTAACTTGATTGAAACCCCACTTGTAGCGCTTATTGGCGTCCCTAAGGGCCGCACACACGTGTGCATACTCCCGACGCCTCGCCAACGTGGCCGGCGACAGGTCAGGGAACACCTGCAGTCCCTGAAACTCCTCGGGCAGCAAGGGGGGTTTTCTCATCCGCTGTACAAAAGCATCTTTTGTGGGGAACCTGAGCATTCTGGCCAGTACATCTCTGGGTACGGAGGGTCCTAGGTGTTTAGGTTTCGGGGTTCTGTGAATCCTCTCTATCGCCAGGTCTCCTGGTGGCAAGTCAGGTAACACAGAGGCCAGAAATCTCAGCATGAAAGGAGCTAGTTCTTTATCAGCAATCTCCTCTGGAATGCCTCGGACTCTTATGTTTTGTCTTCTAGATCTGTCCTCCAAATCATACAATTTGTCATGTACTGAGGAGAGCTCATTCCGTAGTGCAGCATTTTCATCTACTAAGGCATTGATGGTAGTGGCATATTCTCCTAGTTTGCCTTCTACATGGGCTGTTCTATCCCCCAGGGAGTTCAGGTCTCTCCTTATCTCTCTTAGCATCTCGTGCATATCCTGTTTCAGGGAGGCCCTCATTGTTGTTAAAAAGTCTTTCATGTCCCCTTTTGTGAACGGGGCAGAGCTGCTGCTGCTGCTGTGTGGGGGAGTAGAATCTCTCTCACCTCTGTTGGAGCCGCGGGAAGAGCGGGAAGATCTGGCTGGGGAGGCAGGCGCCATCTTTCCTGCAGCATGCACAGTCTGCCCTCCGGGGAAGTCCGGCAAACGAGGAGGTGAAGCCCGCCTGTTCGACCTGCCACGTGTCATCATGAGCCCGGGGCGATGGGGAAAGCCGTGATAAGGTTTGTGGATGTCTGGGGAGCCGCGGTGAGCCGTTATGTGCCGATAATGATCCTATGGAGCAGGAGAGCTCAGTCTATGCAGCCACCACGATCAGCGTGCAGGCCACGCCCTCGGAAGAAGTTATTCTTGATGTTGCTGTTTAATGTGCACAAGAAAATTGTTTTTGTATGTTCTTGTAATATCTTGTACATGTTTTCAGCCCGCGGACGTGCTGTGCTTTGCCAAGGGGAAATGTGGCGCCCAGTGGCGTAACTAGAGTCTGGTGGGCCCCGGTGCGAAATTCAGACCTGGGCCCCCTCTTCCCCTCGCGCGAGCACATATTGGTCAGATGTTTGGGCCCCATGTAACGTTCTAAGATCTATAAAGACTCACAAATTGACCCCTGCTATATATGGTCATCCTACTGGAATATGGATCTTATCCTTTTAAATATGTCTCCCATCCTGCTATATATGGTCCTCCTCCTGGAATATGGCCCATCCCATTATTATAATGCATCCCCATATTCCTCCATATGTTACAATATACCCCCATAGTCCTCCATGTATTATAATGCATCCTATAGTCCACCATCCATAAGGTAGCCCCAATAGTCATCCAATTATTATAATGCACCACCACTATCCTACACATAGTAGCCTCATAGACCTCCATATAGTATAATACAGCCTCACAGGCCTCTATATAGTGTAATACAGCCTCAGAACCTCTGCATATAGTATAATACAGTCTCACAGCCCTCCATATAGTATAATGCAGCCTCACAGCCCTCCATATAGTATAATGCAACCTCACAGTCCTCCATATAGTATAACGCAGGCTCAGTTCTCCATGTAGTGCAGCCTCTATAGTACAGCCTTATATATGCAGCCTCATAGCTATCCTTATAGTACAGCCTCATATATTGCAGCCTTATATATGTTGCCTCATAGCTCTCCATATAGTGCAGCCTTATATCTCTTATATATTGTGTTATATATGCAGCCTAAGGCTATGTGCTCACAGTCTGGAGGAGCTGCGTGTTGGACGCAGCTCCTCCGGACCTGAGTGAAGCTGCGGGTGCCCGCAGGGAGATCGCAGCCGCCCTGTACTCACCATGTGTGGCAGGAGCAGGGCGGTTTCTCCCTGCTGTCACCCAATTGGAACCGCTTCTGACTCCGAAGCATGAAATGAACATGCTGCGGAGATGCGGAGGAGCGGACACCCACACCGCAGTTGTCAGAACGCTGTGGTCGGGTTAAGCATAGTCAGGATGGGATTTCTACAGATCCCATCCACTATGCTTATACTGTATTACGCAGCAGTTTTGAGTGCAGCAACAAGACGCTGCGTCCAAACCACTGCGTATCCTTATCATCAGCACACAGCCTTATATATGCAGCCCTACCGGGATCTGAAAAATAGGATTAGTGAGAACTGCACAAAACTGTAGACTCACTCCAAAACCCAGTGTCATCCCACATGTTAGCCTATTCCAGTAGTGGAGTCTTCTGCTCTCCTTCTTTAGTGTCCCCTGCTCTCCTCCTCCTGTGTCCCCAGCTCTCCTCCTCTGTCCCCCATTCTCCTGTGTCCCCCGCTCTCCTCCTGTGTCCCCCGTCCTCCTGTGTCCCCCTCTCTCCTCCTCCTGTGTTTACGGTCTTCTGTCCCCAGCTCTCCTCCTCCTCTGTCCCCCATTCTCCTGTATTCCCCACTCTCCTCCTCCAGTGTCCCCCATTCTCCTGTGTGTGTCCCGCTCTCCTCCTCCTGTGTCCCCAGCTCTCCTCCTCCAGTGTCCCCCATTCTCCTGTGTGTCCCCCGCCCTCCTCCTCCTGTGTCCCCAGCTGTCCTCCTCCTCTGTCCCCCATTCTCCTGTGAGTCCCCCGCTCTCTTCCTCCAGTGTCCCCCATTCTCCTGTGTCCCCAGCTCTCCTCCTCCTCTGTCCTCTGTTCTTCTGTCTCCTACTGTCCTCCTCCTGTGTCCCCCGCTCTCCTCCTCCTGTGTCCTACGTTCTTCTGTCCCCTGCTCTCCTCCTCCTGTGTCCCCCACTCTCCTCCTCCTGTGTCCTCCGTTCTTCTGTCCCTAGCTCTCCTCCTCGTGTCCCCCACTCTCCTCCTCCTGTGTCCTCCGTTTTTCTGTCCCCTGCTCTCCTCCTCCTGTGTCCTCCGTTCTTCTATCCCCCGCTGTCCTCCTCCTGTGTCTTCAGCTCTCCTCCTCCTGTGTCCCCTGCTCTCCTCCTCCTGTGTCCTCTGTTCTTCTGTCCCAAGCTCTCCTCCTACTGTGTCCCCTGTTGTCCTCCTCCTGTGTCCTCCATTCCTGTGTCCCCCGCTCTCCTCCTCCTGTGTCCCCCACTCTCCCCTTTCTGCGTCCTCCGTTCTTCTGTCCCCAGCTCTCCTCCTCCTCCTCCTCTGTCCCCCGTTGTCCTATGTCCCCAGCTTTCCTCCTCCTGTGTCCCCAGCTCTCCTCCTCTGTCCCTGTTCTCCTGTGTCCCCAGCTCTCCTCTTCCTCTGTCCCCATTCTCCTGTGTCCCCAGCTCTCCTCCTCCTCTGTCCCCGTTCTCCTGTGTCTCCAGCTCTCCTCCTCCTCTGTCCCCCGTTCTCCTGTGTCCCCAGCTTTCCTCCTCCTGTGTCCCCAGCTCTCCTCCTCCAGTGTCCCCCATTATCCTGTGTGTCCCCCGCCCTCCTCCTCCTGTGTCCCCAGCTCTCCTCCTCCTCTGTCCCCCATTCTCCTGTGTGTCCCCCGCTCTCTTCCTCCAGTGTCCCCCATTCTCCTGTGTCCCCAGCTCTCCTCCTCCTCTGTCCTCTGTTCTTCTGTCTCCTACTGTCCTCCTCCTGTGTCCCCCGCTCTCCTCCTCCTGTGTCCTACGTTCTTCTGTCCCCTGCTCTCCTCCTCCTGTGTCCCCCACTCTCCTCCTCCTGTGTCCTCCGTTCTTCTGTCCCCAGCTCTCCTCCTCGTGTCCCCCACTCTCCTCCTCCTGTGTCCTCCGTTCTTCTATCCCCCGCTGTCCTCCTCCTGTGTCTTCAGCTCTCCTCCTCCTGTGTCCCCTGCTCTCCTCCTCCTGTGTCCTCTGTTCTTCTGTCCCAAGCTCTCCTCCTACTGTGTCCCCCGTTGTCCTCCTCCTGTGTCCTCCATTCCTGTGTCCCCCGCTCTCCTCCTCCTGTGTCCCCCACTCTCCCCTTTCTGTGTCCTCCGTTCTTCTGTCCCCAGCTCTCCTCCTCCTCCTCCTCTGTCCCCCGTTGTCCTATGTCCCCAGCTTTCCTCCTCCTGTGTCCCCAGCTCTCCTCCTCTGTCCCTGTTCTCCTGTGTCCCCAGCTCTCCTCTTCCTCTGTCCCCGTTCTCCTGTGTCCCCAGCTCTCCTCCTCCTCTGTCCCCGTTCTCCTGTGTCTCCAGCTCTCCTCCTCCTCTGTCCCCCGTTCTCCTGTGTCCCCAGCTTTCCTCCTCCTGTGTCCCCAGCTCTCCTCCTCCTCTGTCCCCGTTCTCCTGTGTCCCCAGCTCTCCTCCTCCTGTGTCCCCAGTTCTCCTCTGTCCCTGCTCTCCTCCTCCTGTGTGCCCAGCTCTCCTCCTCCTCTGTTCTTCTGTCTCCTGCTCTCCTCCTTCTGTGTCCTCCATTCTTCTGTCCCCTCCTCTCCTCCTCCTGTGTCCTCCGTTCTTCTGTCCCCTGCTCTCCTCCTCCTCTGTTCTTCTGTCTCCCGCTCTCCTCCTCCTGTGTCCCCTGCTCTCCTCCTCCTGTTTCCCCTGTCTCCCCAGCTCTGCTCCTCCTCTGTCTCCCGTTCTCCTGTGTGCCCTGTTTTCCCGTGTCCCCAGCTCACCTCCTTCTCCTCTCACCATTGTCCTCCGCTCTCGTCTTCTCTTCAATGAGCGGCCAGGACCAAACACATGGCTACCGGGACACCGGGCGGCGGGCAGGAGACTGAGGAGGGGGCGGAGCCACCGCGCAAGTCCCTGGTCACCTGACCGGAGTCAGTCACCTGACCTGCAGGGAATAGGATGTGGCCGGACAGCTTCCAAAGGTAGCGCTGTCCTGATTCTGTGCGGCGGCGTGTGCTGCGCCCGGCGCTGGCGTTGGGATCGCCGGGCGCAGAGCGCTGGAATCGTGCGGCGCAGGGGGCGGCTAACTACACGGGCGCCGGGCCCCCTATAGGTCCGGGCCCCGTCGCAGCCGCGACCCCTGCGACCGTGAATGTTACGCCACTGGTGGCGCCCCTGCGGATTGGTCACCACAGTAACATTGTACCTATCCCACAGGTGTGGTGTTACCACTCTCAGGTCAGAGGGGTTCCCAAGCCAACACACATTCACTTGCACCCAATACCATCCAATTTCAGATCTGGGGATCTGGGTGGACCCTATTGAGGGAGGGCCCCATCTGCCGGCTGGAGAAGGGAGTAGGTAGAGGGGGTAGGTAGAAAAATGAGACAGAACGGAGTAAAAAAAGAAAGGAGAGGGAGAGCATCCAGAGAGGACGCAGGGACATGCGGCAGGAGGCCTGCAGGAAAGAGGAGTTCTAGGGGACATGGGAGTGGGAGAATCACCTGTGTGCCTTGAATCTGACCCGACCCGAGTTGGGCAGAGGGACAGTTGGGCAGAGGGACACTATCGCCATAGACTTTTACCACTAACCCTTGGGCCACGCTCTACCTGTGGAGAGCAATACCACCACACACTTATCTCCTGTAAATACATCTCCATTTCTGCACGCTCAGGGCCATGGAACTGGGTCACCGCCACCATGACCTCCCAAGCAACCACCAGCCCGGTTACCGAGTACGCCACCACCCTGTCGTTCATTGCAAACATGTAGAAATAAACCACTTCTATCAATTGATATGTCCTGGATCCTGTTTGAGGAGGTCCTTCAGACCCAGCACATGTTTTTTCCCCATCTTCTCATCCTTGTACCCTGTGTACTATCATGTTTCTGCTGCAGCCTTACATCACAAACTCATATTTTGTTGTGTCAAACACAACTTTCACTAGTATATCCGGCTGTTCACTATATTCAGTATATCAGATAAGACCCTATTGTGCCTTTTATTTCACAGTTCCTCTGGTTTGTCATGTTATATACAAGGTATATAGAACAAATACAACCAGCAGGTGGCAGCACAAAGAATATCTGCTCATTTAGACCATGTTCACCGCTATTAAAATATTATTTTTATGTTGTCTTTTCTTTGTGCTACTGACTGCAGTTTTGCCAAACTTGTTAATAAAAATTGCAACAAAAGTAAGACACAAAACTGCCTTTAAAAACAACTCATGTAAGTGAACAGCAAAGTATGCAAATTCATACAAAAAGTATGCATTTCATGGATTTTTTTTTTCAGTTCAGGTGAACTTCCTAGAATAATAGTCTTTATACAAAACCTCATGATACTAAATCAACCTTGTGTCAGTGATGTCAGTATGAAAATATAAGTATTCCTTTCCTCCAGTAATCCAAACATGTGACCAATATGGCATGTTACAATTTTTAACCCCTTCACAATATCTGCTGTACATGTATGGCGCAAGTCGGAAGCGGGTGCATGGAGCTCATGGGGTGACCTTGCCCCACACTCAGCAGGTAATGGCTGTGTATTACAGCTAGGAACTGCCTCTAACATTTGTAATTGTTAACCTGTTAAATCCCGATGTCAAACTTAGGCAGCGGGATTTAACACACCCCAGCATAGAGGTGCACCAGTTTAAGTGCCTATTGGTATGCCCCCTTTGTAATTGCGGGTCCCTGATGTGTTGGTATGACAGCAGGGGGGCTGCTGAAGATTTCTGTTCTTGTCATAGCAGCGCTCCTTTGAAACCTTTCAAAAGAGACCGTGATTTTCACTATTGTATTGCTGTATATCGAATAAGCGATCAGCCGACTGCAGCTTCAATTCGCCTATGGGAACTATTAAGAAAAGTGAAAGCAAAACCTTTTTTTATTAAAATATATGAAAAATATAAAATAAGTAAAGTTAGAATCACCCCCTTTTGCCCCATTAAAGATAAAGATAATAAAAGTATTTAAAAAAACATCATCACATTAAGAAAGGTCTGGTCTATCAAAATCTAAAAATAATTAACACAAACGGTAAACTAAAAACTTCAAGAACACCAAAGAATGTTGTGACAACCAATCAAAATGTCATTTATATCTCAAACTCTTGTCAATAAAATGTATCTTGCTTCCCAAATAATAAGCCATCACACGGCTCCATCAACCGAAAAATGAAAGTTATGGCTCCTACAAAATGACGACAAAAACCCCACTATTTTTTTTTGCAAACTTCAGATATTTTTTCACCATTAAAATAACAAAATGACTGGAGATGTTCGGTACTTCTCATTGCAAGGAAAAATGTACAGCACAAAAACGATTCCCAAAATTCATGGCAGAGTTGTGGTTTTATTATAATTTCTCTCCATTGGAACACAGAAATCCCCAACGTAATCCTACAGACTATCGCTCCACACTGTGCGAACAATTATTAGACAATAGAGTACTTCGACCATATTATCATTTTTATCCAGATTTTACAACTCAAAGCTGTAGAAACTTGAATGCTTATTGGATGAAACAGATCACGTGATGTGTATTTGTGACGAGGTGAAAGAACTCTTATAGGAACGGTAGGGAGATCAGGGCACAGCCACAGGTGAGTGCAGGAGATCGCCTCTCCCCCGTTCCCTATGAGCAGGGCCTTCCATTGTATTTTATCCCTTTGGTGTTTCCTTGTCTGTTGTTCTTTCATTGTTACGCACCGGACATCGTTGGTCTGTGCACCACTGTCACGCACGGTTGCTGGACATCCCTTTAGTCCAAGCGTGACATCCAGAGGTCGTGGTCCTGGCCAGACTTGTTAAAAGGATATTTACAGGGGAAAAGGTGTTTGTTGTGAGACCAACTGGAGTTCTGGCCTGTAGGTGGCCAGGGGCTGCTGTAGAGGCTTCTAAGGGAGGATGGTGTGGCAGCCAGATGTTAAACCCAATCCAGTTAGGGCAGATGTCCCTTAGAAGGTGCAAAAGGTGGATGGGTTGAGGAGGAGGGTTGTAGTGGTGTAAGGTCATGGTACTGCAGGTGGGTGCAGGAGAATGCAGGAAGGACAAGGCAACACACAGTTCTTGTGGTTCTTACCATTTACTGACCATTCAGTGTAGTCACAGCCCAGCATAGGTACATAGTCCAACAAATTGCAGCCTGGTCAGCCCAGAGCTATTTAGAGTCCACTTTGCAAAAACACAGGGTATTTGGCCTTCCTTTCTGCCTTTTCGTCTCTCTGACACTTGCTACCCCTCATTCTTTCCTAAATGTCCTGTTATTGCCAGACCTAGAAGGTAGGCAGCTGCAGGTTCTGTGAGCGAAAGTCTTGCTTGTCTTCTAACCCTGTATAGCCCCTTGAGCCTTGGTAGGGTCCATTAACTTAGTCACTGTACCTGAAGCCCGTGACCTCCAGTTTCATGGTTGGTCTTGAAATTTCCCAAACTAAATTGGGGCTGGTACCCCTTCTACACCTAGCTCCTCTACCCAGCCTGATCAACCTGCAGCAGATTTCTGTCCTCAGGCCTGGGACTGCCGTAGGAGCAAACTCCACATGTAGTACTAGCTTCCACAGCTGCCCGATTGGATCTCACTAGAGCTCATGGATTGGATTGTGTTGGGTGCAAAATGGGGGTCTCGGCAAAGCATTTCCTATTTATCTCTGCACATGAAACCATAAATGTGAAATGCATGCAATACCATTAGTGGCAGCCGGACCTCAGGGGCGTCACACTAAAGATTCTAGAAAAATCAAAAGTAAAGTGACCAGGAACCCATTATCTTCCAGGCCTGTCATATTCCAGAATTGCATCCTTCCTGGAGAGCCCAGAAGCACAAAGTGTTCAGTGCTCAGAGACATGGCCAAGAAAGGGAAGACTGAAACCTGACCACCACTGAACAAGACACAGAGGTAGAAATGTCAAGACTGAGTCGAGAAATATCTGATGACAAACTTTTCAAAGGTTTTAAGGACTGATGAGATGAGTGACTCTTGACGGACGGACCCATTGCTGGATCAGTAACCGGAACAGACCTCCACACAACTCAAACTCCAGCAAGGTGGAGGTGGGGTACTGCTGTAGTGAGGTGAGCAATTCAGATTGTATCATAGAAATGGATATGGAAATGAACTATGCACAGTCCGCTACTGCCCCTTGTGGACAAGTGCTGAAACAAACGCAGGGAAGTGGGAAATTCCCTTTTCAGCAAATGTGTTTACTCAGAAAGAGAGAGCAGCAGGAAGTCAGTGCAGATCCAGAGCTGAGCCAGGGAAGACCTGCGTGTGGATGTCTGTTGAAAGTGGACAACTTTGCTACACCTTGCCGGAAAAATCACCCCGCAGAAGCCCCCGTGACTGATCCTGGGCCACTGGACTTTGGTGCTGTGACTCTGGCCGCTCTGCAAAACCTTGCCCGCCGAGCACCCGGAGTGCATGTGCAGGGGCCGTGACCGACATAAGGGAGCCATTTGTACTGCCGTGATCTCCCTCCTGCTGCTCGGGGTGCCCCCGAGACTGAGAGAGACTTCTGTGCTGCTGTGGGCCCCCTTCTGCTGCTCGGTGTGCCCTGAGACTGGGAGAGACATTAAAAGAAAAATTACGTTACCTGCAGAAGAAGACCAAAGAAGAGGACTGAGGAGTTTCTCCCTTCAGCGCTGCACCGGGACCCGTCATCGTGAGATCCCAGGCCTGCCACGTGGGAGCGACATCTTCTTCTGTGATAGACTGGTACGTGATTTGAGGGAAAGTTAGGGAAAGATATCTCCATTTTGTTTGTTTTCTTTTTCTTCTTCTTGCTGCGCACCCGGATAAAGTGAAGATCCAGGGACTCCACCATATACATGTGTACAGCTAGATCAGTTGACTGTGTTATAGATATGTATTACAGTAAAGAGATGTTACTACCGGTTAAATCTGAGTATGGAGATTCTGTTGAAGCCAGACATACACACACACCTGCGGCCTTACCACCGGTCGCTACATCTGGCGTAGTCGGCAGGATGTGTGATCAACAGAATCTCCTCCCGGTAGTAACTTATAACCAGACTTATACTACGGCCTGCAGGTCCATATCCGGTGCCAGCACTCCAAACAATGACACGGAAGAATTGAAGCAGATAGTAGCAGAGTTGCAGAAACATATACTACAGCTACAGCTCATGCTAGACCAACAGGCGGACAGGCAAGCGAGACAGCAACCCAGCCGGCCTATGGGAAGGTGCTGGACATGCGGCGACCCCCGCCATAGGCAAACCGTTGTCCGCATCCTCCACCCGTGGTCCGATATACCAGAACCAGCAAGTCATGCCCCACAACAGCAGCCACCTTTAAACTAGACGCCCCAGCCAAAGCAGCTCGCTCGGCAGGGGAGATCAGGGAAAATGGTGTGAAGAGACAGAGCCAGACCGATAACCAAGTGCTGGCCACTCGGGTCCAGGGGACGGTGAAGTGGTTTAATGTCCGCGATGGGTATGGCTTCATCAACAGGAATGACACAAAGGATGACGTGTTTGTACATCAGACTGCCATAAAGCGTAACAATCCCCGTAAGTGCCTCCGCAGCGTTGGTGATGGGGAGGTGGTACAGTTTGATGTTGTGAAGGGAGAGAGGGGTACAGAGGCCGCCGACGTCACCGGTCCTGGGGGTGTTCCCGTTAAAGGAAGCAGATTTGCCCCCAACCGGCGCCGCTACCGCCGGCGATCCTACTCTCCCCGGGTAGAAAACGGGACTGAGTTTATTGGAGATATTGTGAGCCCTGAACAAGGGAGCGAAGGTGAACGGGGGGATGACGGTTTCCCCCAACAGAGGTCCCTACTCCGCCGGAGATCAATCCCTGTGATATCCACAGCCATCACTGCCTTGGAGCCGATGGTTGTTGACAGGGACTGTCAACCTTTAAGTGGGGGGGTATATAGTGAGGTGAGCAATTCAGATTGTATCATAGAAATGGATATGGAAATGAACTGTGCACAGTCCGCTACTGCCCCTTGTGGACAAGTGCTGAAACAAACGCAGGGAAGTGGGAAATTCCCTTTTCAGCAAATGTGTTTACTCAGAAAGAGAGAGCAGCAGGAAGTCAGTGCAGATTCAGAGCTGAGCCAGGGAAGACCTGCGTGTGGATGTCTGTTGAAAGTGGACTACTTTGCTACACCTTGCCGGAAAAATCACCCCGCAGAAGCCCCCGTGACTGATCCTGGGCCACTGGACTTTGGTGCTGTGACTCTGGCCGCTCTGAAAAACCTTGCCCGCCGAGCACCCGGAGTGCATGTGCAGGGGCCGTGACCGACATAAGGGAGCCATTTGTACTACCGTGTTCTTCCTCCTGCTGCTCGGGGTGCCCCCGAGACTGAGAGAGACTTCTGTGCTGCTGTGGGCCCCCTTCTGCTGCTCGGTGTGCCCTGAGACTGGGAGAGACATTAAAAGAAAAATTACGTTACCTGCGGAAGAAGACCAAAGAAGAGGACTGAGGAGTTTCTCCCTTCAGCGCTGCACCGGGACCCGTCATTGTGAGATCCCAGGCCTGCCACGTGGGAGCGACATCTTCTTCTGTGATAGACTGGTACGTGATTTGA
Source organism: Allobates femoralis (assembly GCA_033576535.1). NCBI lineage: Eukaryota > Metazoa > Chordata > Amphibia > Anura > Aromobatidae > Allobates > Allobates femoralis. The sequence goes on along the minus strand of JARQOC010000011.1, from coordinate 62,815,595 downwards.
GGGAAAGTTAGGGAAAGATATCTCCATTTTGTTTGTTTTCTTTTTCTTCTTCTTGCTGCGCACCCGGATAAAGTGAAGATCCAGGGACTCCACCATATACATGTGTACAGCTAGATCAGTTGACTGTGTTATAGATATGTTTTACAGTAAAGAGATGTTACTACCGGTTAAATCTAAGTATGGAGATTCTGTTGAAGCCAGACATACACACACACCCACGGCCTTACCACCGGTCGCTACATCTGCTATGGGCAGGAATTATTAAAGATGAGCTAGTTGGACTTTTTTAAGTTGAAGATGGACCCAAAATCAACTCCTACACCTACTGCTAGTTTTTTAAGGAACTTTCTTCAACCAATGGTACAAGAAGAATGTCTACATGTTTCAAAAAAACATGATTTTTATACAGGACAGTGATCCAACGCAACATCAAAGCTGCCAGTAAAGATCTTAAGGATGAAAGAATAATGACATGGCTCCTTCCTCACCTATTGAGAACTTTTGGGCCCTTCTTCACAGGGGAATTTACAGTGAAAGAAAATATTCCCTTCTCTGAACATTGTCTGGGAGGCTGTTTGGTGCGCCGCAAAAAGGTGATTAGCAACAAATTAAGAAACTGACAGACTCCATTGATGGACGGCTTATGGCTGTTATTGAAAAAGAAGGGCAGCTATATTTTGTACATTTTTTGTGGTTTTCCTATTAATCTCAATTATAAGACATGGAAAAAAACAATTCAGATTAGAAATGTCCCGTTTCCATTTAAATTAATATTTCTGCAAAGTAATAGTTCCCAATAATTCTGCACACACAACTTTTTCTAAGAAAGAGAAAACCTCACTTTCTTAAATATTCAGTTTTATTAACTTTTCAGATTGCCTGACATCCCTGTAACTGATCAATAATAAAATTAGCAATCAATAATAAAAATTGACCAAAACGTGTGCATGCAGTGTTCTCAAGATATGTTAAGATATCAATTCAAAGTAGAGTTGTAAGGTATAAATCAAGATCCAATTTATAGCGGAAAATTTGTCACTGACTTTTTGTATGAAATATTTACCTCTCAGGAAGCGCGAGCTTTTGCTGAACAAAAACAACTTCTGTTCATGGAAACATCAGCTAAGACCGGGGATGGTGTAACCGAGGTTTTTCACGCAGTAGGTGAGTTTACATATATTGTATGACTTCATCAAAAGCCTTCTTACTTGAACCAAAATGTAATACTAGTCAGCTGATAAGTTAACAAGGTCTATATACTGTACATAAAGTTTATATTTAGTAATCAGGTACATGCAAAGTGAATGAACAAAAGAGAAATTTAAATTGATGCAATATTTGGTGTGACCGTCCCATATCTTCAAAACAGCATCAATGCTTCTTGCCCGCACCAGTTTTGAAGGAACTCAACAAGGAGCATGTTCTGAGCATCTTGGAGAACTAACCACAAGTCCTCTGTGTATGAGGCTTTGACACACTGGAGCGTACAGACTTCCCGCGTGTGGCACAATAAAAGAGTGCTAACAAGATGGTATAGAAGGAAGGCCGTGGCAATATTGAGATGGGCAGGGGTCACCTCCTAAATGCTCACCTGAGTCTGCACCTTTCGTCCCTATTCGGGACTTTTTGTTTTTTTGAAACAAAAAGTCAGCTGCACTCAAACGCTAAGACATGCTTATTGGAATATAGAACAGCTTTACAGCTAATGAAAATGCGAAAATGGAGACACTTAGCTAGTACATATGGCCATATATAAACCACCCAGTAGCCACATCGAGGTGTGTCCCCTTTATTAGGTATATATGGCCATATGTACTCGATAGGTGTGTCCCCTTTACTGGGTATATATGGCCATATGTACTAGCTAAAGGCGTTGTACCATTTTGCTTGGTATATATGGCCATATGTTAGCTAAAGGCTATGATTAGCCTATGTTCAGTTGGTCCCCTTTACCTGGTATATATGGCCATATGTATAGCTAAAGGCGTGTACCCTTTTGCTTGGTATATATGGCCATATGTTCTAGCTAGATGCGTGTCCCCTTTACCTGGTATATATGGCCATGTGTACTAGCTAGAGGCGTGTCCCTTTCCTTGGTATATATGGCCATATGTACTAGCTAGATGCGTGTCCCCTTTACCTGGTATATATGGCCATGTGTACTAGCTAGAGGCGTGTCCCCTTTCCTGGGTATATATGGCCATATGTACTAGCGAAGTATCGCTATTTTCTTATTTCATTCGCTGTAATGCAGTTTTGTATTCCAATAAGCATGTCTTAGCGTTTGAGTGCAGATGACTTTTTGTTACTATGTATTTTTTCAGCTTGGCACCAGTACACATTAGGATTGAGTGCTGCAGTTTTCTTATTTTTGAAAGCAATCTTACTTTGTAGCACTTTTCCCACAAATCCCTAATCACTTAGCACAGTACTGCATATTGGTGATTTACTTTCAGAGCTTAGATCTATTATTATGAATTAGAATATATAATTTTTTGTAATATTTGCATCTTATCTTTACACTCAATTGTGCTTTGTGTGGTCTAACATTAAACAGAGCACGATGGCAGCGATGATTGCGGTGTGTAATGGAGGCAGTGATAAGGTAGATGCTATATTGCATTCCTTAGGGAAGTATGTCTGTAATCTTAAGCTCCATCATTCACGTCTCCACTTTATGTCTGTGCACAGGATCTGTTCATACATTACACACCAAGCACATCCTTTACACTCCCCTGTTTTCTGTAATGTTACCACTTAATGCACATTCATATTTAATGCTTTGATGCTTCCCGTAATCTGTCTGATCCAAGTTCTATTTTATCTGTCTGCAGCCAACGAACTACTGACTTTGGAACAACAAAAGAAGGACAAGCAACACAGAAGGAACTCCAACATTACTCTTGTCGAAACACATCCCCCCAGTGTAAGGCAGAGATGCTGCCATTCCCAATAGAGGTGGGTGTAACAGCAATGTATGGGTGAGATAGCATCTTTAGGCCACTGGTGGACACAGAGAGAAAAGGGCCCCTGGGCAAGACAATATAAGGGCCCTTTACAGTCCAAGAGCTCCTCATAATATACTATTATACCTGCTACGGAGGCCCCCAACTTCTTGGGCCCCTGTGCAACTGTACAGGCTCCACCAATGATATGATCGCCCCTGCTTTAGGCAAAGCAAGTAGTAAAGAATACATGTAAATAATCATAAGAAGATGAAAAAGAAAAAAACCCGGAAAATAAAATCTAAGTGATTAAATTGTAATAAGAAACAAACATCACAAATAAGCAGAGAACCCATTGTGCCATTAAAACCTGTATTTTAAATCAATTTTTTTTTATAAAATATTCAATTTTTAAAGGACAAAAACAAAGTGCATTTATTTTTACAATTTTCATAAATAGGAGAAAAAATAGAAAATGTATGGAAAGAAAACTATGCTACATCTATATCAATCAATCATTGAAATCATTGATCAGCCACGAGCACACGTTGAGTAGTTGGTGAGGTTTTTACTTTTTCTAAGTCAAAACCAGGAGTGGAACAATCAGAGGAAAAGTTTAATGGAAACAAGTCACCTCTTCTGGCTTTATCACCCACTGCTGGTTTTGGCTTCAAACACTGATTTAAAATACTCATCAACCTCTCAATGTGTGAACGTGGCCATAGACTTCAGTCAAGGGCGCTGTTCACATTGGCGTCATTCTGTGTTCTATCAAAGTTCTTGTGGTTGTAACAGCAAATATAACATAGTCTGCAATGTCATCAGAGCTACAAAGACCCCAACAGAAATCTAATGAACCCCAATACGAGTCAATGGGATCTGTCAGAATATATTTTTCAGGTTCCTTTAAGAACAGCAGCTATGACTTTAGTATCAGCAGAGTCAAAGGCTCAGATCCTAATGACCTGTAAAATATTCATGTGCTTGATAAAGATTGGGTTAAGGTACAAGGCAGGTTTATGATTTCAGGGCCCTTGTTTCTTTCAATGCTACATTCATGCTATTAAGAAACTGTTCAATCTGATAGATAAACATTTCTTGGCTTGAAGCATTCACTGATATTTTTTGCACAAAATTATTCAAAATGGTGCACGCGGTTTAGGAATCTAAAATGTTTTTTATTTTTGTCTTTAACCAGTTTTTGCAACTTTTTAGTACCAAAAGTTGTGATTCTTGCAAAAGTCACAAAAATATGCTAAATTGTTCTAGAAACTTCCTCTGCTGAGATAATCTGATATATGTGTCCCTGCTATGTACTGTGTAATGTCTGTGTCTGACTGTACAGGGACATGATATGATCATACCACATCTCCTGTGCTGAGATAATCTTATATATGTGTCCCTGCCATGTACTGTGTATTGGATGTGTCTGACTGTACAGGGACATGGTCTGATCATAACACATCTACTGTGCTGAGATAATCTTATATATGTGTCCCTGCTATGTACTGTGTAATGGATGTGTCTGAATGAGTGTAAGGCTCATGTTACGTAGCAATGTAATGTGAGCATCAAAGAGTGAATGCTGACACGCTGGAACGTTGCCAGCACTGGACGTAATCTGTCAGTGTTTCCACACTCCAGTCCTCAGGAGCCTTCAACAGGTCGTGTTTTCAGGATTTCCTGTGCAGGTAATTAAATGATCACCTGTACAGTACTAAGGAAATCCTGAAAAAAGGACCTGTTCGTGGCTCCTGCGGACTGGAGTGTGGAAACACTGCTCTATGTGGTTTGTTTTAACAGGGGACAGACACTCAGATTGAGAAGCGGTTGTCTAAGTAGTGGACAGCCCATTTAATTAAAAAGCTAAGTACATGCTGTATATATGAGGTGGTGATAAAAAACTAAACACCCCAGAATATGTATGTATGCTTCAAAATCTTTTATGCAGATGGCTATGACATAGACTTCTTACTGGTGATAGAATAAATAACAAATTGGTTTATCTCCAAAATATATATACAGTACATAGGCAAAAGATGATCTGATGGCATCACACATGCAGTTTTAGATGTCATCATTGAGCTCAGAGCTGTCTTCTATCGGGATACATGTCTGTCCCAGTGATCTGTACATGGACTTCTGAGTGTCTTCCCAGGTAGTGCCTCTCCTACCAAACCGGCCTACAGGACGGATCCCACGGCCGGTGTACCATGATGGGTCAATATCAGGATCTGAAGAAAATAAATTAGAAAGTACATTTTATTTTTCAAACAAATTATTCAGTAAGATTTGCAGTGGGTGCGGTAAGTATTCAGACCCCTTTTAAATTTTTCACTTGTTTCATTGCAGCCATTTGGTAAATTCAAAATGTTCATTTTTTTTCCTCATTAATGTACAACTCTGCACCCCATCTTGACTGAAAAAAAACAGTAATGTAGAAACTTTTGCAAATTTATTAAAAAAGAAAAGCTGAAATATCACATGGTCATAGGTATTCAGATCCTTTGCTCAGACACTTATATTTAAGTCACATGCTGTTCATTTCCTTGTGATCATCCTTCAGATGGTTCTACTCCTTCATTGGAGTCCAGCTGTGTTTAATTAAACTGACAGGACTTGATTTGGAAGGGCACACACCTGTCTATATAAGACCTCACAGCTCACAGTGCATATCAGACCAAATGAGAATCATGAGGTCAAAGGAACTGCCCAAGGAGCTCAGAGATAGAATTGTGGCAAGGCACAGATCTGGCCAAGGTTACAAAAGAATTTCTGCAGTACCCAAGGTTCCTAAGAGCACAGTGGCCTCCATAGGCCTTAAATGGCAGAAATTTGGGACCACCAGAGGTCTTCCTAGATCTGGCTGTCCAGGCAAACTGTGCTATCGTGGGAGAAGAGCCTTGATGATAGAGGTAAAGGAGAACCCCAAGATCACTGTGGCTGAGCTCCAGAGATGCAGTAGGGAGATGGGAGAAAGTTCCACAAAGTCAACTATCACTGCCGTCCTCCACCAGTTGGGTCTTTATAGCAGAATGGCCCAACAGAAGCCTCTCCTCAGTGCCAAACATATGAAAGCTGCATAGAGTTTGCAAAAAACACATGAAGAACTCCCAGACTATGAGAAATAAGATTCTCTGGTCTGATGAGATGAAGATTTTGGTGACTATTCGAAGTGGTATGTGTGGAGAAAAACCAAGCACTGCTCATCACCTGCCCAATACAATCCCAATAGTGAAACATGGTGGTGGCAGCATCATGCTATGGGGGTGTTTTTCAGCTGAAGGGACAGGATGACTGGTTGCAATTTAAGGAAACATGAATGCGGCCAAATACAGAGATATCCTGGATGAAAACCTCTTCGAGTGCTCTGGACCTCAGACTTGGCTGGAGGTTCACCTTCCAACAAGACATTGACCCTAAGCACACAGCTAAATAACAAAGGAGCGGCTTCAGAACAACTCTGTGACTATTCTTGAGTGGCCCAGTCAGAGCCTGACCTAAACCCAATGGAGCATCACTGGAGAGACCTGAAAAATGGGCACCAACGTTCACCATCCAACCTGACAGAAGTGGAGAGGATCTGCAAGGAGGAATGGCAGAGGATCCCCAAATCCAAGGGTGAAAAACTTGTTGCATCATTCCCAAGAAGACTCATGACTGTCTAGCTCAAAAGGTGCAAATACTCAATACTGAGCAAAGGGGCTGAATACTTATGACCATGTGATATTTCAGTTTTTCTCTTTTAATAAATTTGCAAAAATGTCTACATTTCTGTTTTTTCACTCACGATGGGGTGCAGAATGTACATTAATGAGAAAAAAATGAACTTTTTGAATTTACCAAATGGCTGCAATGAAACAAAGAGTGAAAAATGTAAAGGGTCTGAATACTTTCCGTACCCACTGTATGTTGAATAATATATGAGTTTCTGTGCATCCCTGATCATATAGAAATAGCAATGGGAAATGTAAAAAGAAGAGAATGACATGTTCATAGATAACGTGAAGAGGATTTGTGTAGGATCTTCACACCTTGCACACAATCATTGTACTGAAAACATGTTTCGTAAGAACCCAGAACCATTAATTTCCCATTTACCACGTAGTCCACCATATAAGTGCAATAATTAACCCAAATATTGCTAAAAAATGTTTAGAAATGGCAATATTGTATCCTCTCTGAGCCATATATCCCTTACCATATACACCTATAAACCTCCACACAGAACAAAACTACCTAAATAGAGTGTAATACTGCTCATATGGTGCCCAAAGTTCCTATATCATAAAACAATACCAGGACTATGGCAAACATTGACTGGATAAATAGTTTATAATGTTGAGGACATCATGTGTGTCCAAGACATAAACTAATTTACCTTCCATGTGTAATTTGGTGATATCGGCTGGGTGCTCTGTGACTATCACTAACATGTAGCATAAAGCCTGACTGTACGGAATCTTCTCCCAATTGTACAGACATGGCAGTATTAGGCAAATGGAAGGCAAAAGTTAGGAGTAATGGACATCTCTTCTACTGCATGGTTGTTCAACCACAGGTTCAAGGTCATTCTTCAAACTAAATTTATTTCTAGAGTGACCTACAGTATCATGAAGTACCGATTATAAGGAGAAATCCAAACAGGGTGCACAGCACCACGCTGCCAGGAAAGAGACCATAAAAGCTGAAATATTGAAGATTGTGATTTTATTGTTTCTACGCGTTTCAGAGCGATAATGGGTCCTTCCTCAGGAAAAAAATGAGCAGTTGTCTGTGCACATGTGAAAAGGGACATTTTGCACATATACATTAACAGGTGCTACAAACACGTATGTATGAACAGACATACCACTTCTCCTGTGTGCTGCTGTTGACATTTTAGGGAACAGACCTAGGAAAGTTAGACATCATGTTAGAAAAAATGCAAACCTCTGAAAACTACCTGTGTGCCGCTTTGCAATCTAGTAGCATGATCAGGAGTGAATAAGACCAACATGGAAAATTCATGATTCTAAACACCGGAATCTCTCACCATATTTGTTTCATACATTATAAAGTCAGGCCGGCTCGGGCTGGCCCACCAGGGGACCGGCGAATCTCCCAGTGGGTCCCTGTGCTGGAGTAAGCCGCTTACCCCCCGAACCTGAGCTGTAGTGGCCACAATGCATTTGATTCACTATTTATAGACAAAGGCAGCATCTCATTCATTTCTCAAACTATTTTTTTAACTCTATAAATAAATAAAGTAAATTTGTGAATGAGGGCAATGTAATATTTGCATGGAGCAGTGGACTCCCAGAGTCAAGGTTACTGGTGGGCCTTTGTCACCCTAGTCCGAACTAGGGTGAGCCGTTTCAGTATTGGGCATAAACCTTTCAAGAACAAAGAAGCAGTAGAAAATCTTGCTCTCCTGCAATTACTGCCATCTATGCTCCTTATGCTCTGTCTACAATATGTTGTGCCTTATAGGGAGTCTATCAGCCACATGGTCTTGTTAAAGATGGAGCAAAAATAAAAATTGTTCTTTAGTTTTAAAATCCGTTCCTCTATTGCTTTTTTTTGCAATATGCAAATGACAGTGCTGAGTGCACCCTTGGGGTGACTAAATGCCTCAGTGCACCATACTATCCACTTGTTTAACATCCTGACTCCTCCTTCTATGATGATTGAGATCACCTTCTGAGAATCAGCATTGTCTAATGATAAACTTAGAATTCGCAAACTGTCCTTTAGTTTTGCAAGTGATGCCAGCAAAGAGGAGAGAGTGATGTGTGCACTTATCCCTGCAAAAAGGCAGTGCATATGTAATAGAGGTTTATCATTAGACAATGCTGGCTCAGGGAAAACCAGTACTGTCAATCAACATAGAAGAAGACAGTGGCATGCTAAATGAGTAGAGCAGGGCACCAAGGCATTTAGCTACACTAAGGGTGCACTGGGATCCATCATTTGAATATTGCTATTAGGTATTTCTTTGGGGCAAAGAAGGAATGGTTTTGAAAACTAAAAGAATTTTTTTTTATTGCTGCTTCATTCCCTTCAGGTCTACGTGGTTAGTATTTAATTTAAAAAGGAACAAAAACTGTTCAGTAATAAAATGAAGCAAATGTGAACACGTACAAGCGGCTATGACTGCAGATTCCCTTTCATTATTCAGACCAGCTCTATATAAAAATGTTATCAAATTGTTTGAAGGCTCAGAACAGAGGACTTTTCAGGCGTGTGGATTATTATGAAATACTGCAAATTAATAAAAAAACAATGAAATGATAAGTACTATTCTGCCCGTATATTTATACATATATAATGGTTTATTTGATGACATGTTTTGATTGCAGTAATTGCAACTCTCTGCAGATGTTTTGAATTCTCTTCTGGTTATACCTGGTCATTACCAAGTCTTCATTTCTTGTTCCCTAAGCAAAGAATGTAATGGAATAAGCAGTAACCACCTGGATCTATAATTTAAAGGAAACAGCCAGCAGGATTTTGACATGTAAAGGCAGTACCATTCTGGCACTAGGAGGGTTAATGAAATTCCTACCTTCATTTTCCAGATTGTATGTGTTATTGCAGAAAAAAAACTGTTTGCAAAGGTCCAGAAATGAGTGTCGGCCATTGATTGGCATGTGCAGCAGGGCGGCTCATGTGGGTCGGGTCTTTCCTTATTGTTCCCCCCTGTATGCGTTGCTTGGTTGATGTAAATACCTCCTCCCGTCGGTGCCATCTCCGTTATGTCCAGTGCTTACGCATTAGAAGGTTCATAAGTATCTCTCAGTCACTTCAATAAAATGGCGCTGGAGTCGGTGCCTACGAATACTGCTTTCTCCAGAGCCATCATATTGAAGATTCTGTCCTCTGGCTTCTGAAACGCACCGTCTGCTCACATAAACACTGCGGGAGCTGCGTCAGAAGCCGGAGGACAGAATCTTCGGTAAGGCTGCTTTTACACTGCACCAGTGTGCATCCGTGACAAACAGGATGCCCACTGATCAGTTTTTGGTCCCATTGTCTTTCAATAGGGATGGAAAACACTTCTGTGGGTATCCTGGTGTCATCGTTTTGCCGCAGATCCTTGTGGGTCCGTGGCAAAACATAGTTTTCACGGAGACCAAAAACGTATCAAGATACATTTTTGGTCTCCGTGAAAAGTAACATGATGCCATGGATCCTCACGGAACTGCAGCACCATGTGGAAATTAAGAACAAGTGCCTATGGGCATGGAAAGCCATGGACAGTACAGGTCCTGGTGGATCCGTACTTCCGGGCTGTAAAGCATGAACTGCGCATGCGCACGACATGTGCAGGATTCAGTTGTTAATGACACGCCCCCAAATGCGCAATCGATGCTGCTTGCAGCATCCAGTTTGCCTGTTTTGTGGGAATCCGTGGGCATACAGGGTTTTCCTGTATACCCACGGATTCCAAAATAGCCAGTGTGAAAGCAGCTTAAGATGGTGCTGGAGATAGCGTTATGCGCAAGCAAGTGACGGCGATACTTCAGCCCTCTAATGCGCAAGCACTAATGGGGGAAGTATTTACGTACAGTCAAGTAACGCACACAGTGGAGGAACAATAAGAAAAGACCCGACACACATATGTCGCCCAGGTGGACATGCCAGTCAATGGCCGCACTAATTTCTGGACCTTTGCAGTTTTTTCTGCAATAACACATATAATCTGGAAAATGAAGGTATGATTGATTAATCCTCTAGCGTCAGCATGGCACTTCCTTTACTTTACATGTCAAAACCCTACTAGCTCATTTCCTTTAAAGGGATCCTGTCACCTCCAGAATGCCTCCTAAGCTACCAAAACATTTTTCCTGCAGCATCCTATCTCTAATCTCACACTCCCTTTGTCTCCAAAAGCATCCTGTGAAAGTGCATAAAAACGTTTTACCACTTACCGTATATACTCGCGTATAAGCCGAGTTTTTCAGACCAAAAATTGGGCTGAAAAGTCCCCCCTCGGCTTATACGTGAGTCATACGGGAACCCCCTCACTGTTTGGCGCCCCACCTCACAAGATGGCCCCCCCGCATGCAGCGCTGCGCATATACATTACCAGGCTATCAGCTGTCACCCTCCGGTGGCGATTCGCGGCTCCCGGCTCCAGCTTCCATCTTCATCTCTGTCTTCCTGCATGTCACATGACCGGCCGCGTCGCGATGACGTCATCGCGATGAGCCCGGCCACAAAGCAGGAAGGCAGAGATGAAGATGGAAGCCGAAGCCGGGAGCCGCGAATTGCCACCGGAGGGTGACAGCTGATAGCCTGGTAATGTAAATGCGCAGCGCTGCATGTGGGGGGGGGCCATCTTGTGAGGTGGGGGCGCCAAACAGTGAGGGGGCCAGTGTAATACCTCTGGGCTGCATATACCTCTGGGGCTGTATATACCTCTGGGGCTGTATATACCTCTGGGCTGCTGTGTACTACCTAAGGGCGCTGCTGTATACTACCCCTGGGGCTGCTGTATACCCTGGGCTGCTGTGTATACCCCTGGGGCTGCTGTGTATACCCCTGGGGCTGCTGTGTATACCCCCTGGGGCTGCTGTGTATACCTCTGGGCGGCTGCTGTAATAATGCTGGGGTCTGTATATACCACTGGGGAGGCTGCTGTATACCACTGGGGCTGTATATACCTCTGGGCTGCTGTGTACTACCTAAGGGCTGCTGTATACTACCCCTGGGGCTGCTGTATACCCCTGGGCTGCTGTGTATACCCCTGGGGCTGCTGTGTATACCCCTGGGGCTGCTGTATATACCTCTGGGGCTGCTGTGTACTACCTAAGGGCTGCTGTATACCACTGGGGCTGCTGTATATACTGCTGGGGCCTGCATACCACTGGGAGGCTGCTGTATACTACCACTGGGGGGGCCTGTATACCACACTGCTGGGGGCTGTATACCTGTGCTGGGGTCCACCCTGCTTATACACGAGTCAATAGGTTTTCCCAGGTTTTTGGGGCAAAAGTAAGGGGTCGGCTTATACACGGGTCGGCTTTTACACGAGTATTATACGGTACTCATTAGTGATTATAATTAGCAGGGGCTATATTCTTTAGTCACCAGGGCGTGTTGTTTTGCAGGCTCCAGGATCCACCCTCTCTCTGTCTGTGTTGGGTGGAGAAAGGGTGGATCCTGGAGCTGCAAAACAACATACCTGGTGACTAAAGAATATGGCCCTGCTAATTATAATCACTAATGAGTGAGTATTAAAACGTTTTTATGCACTTTCACAGGATGCTTTTAGGAGACAAATTGAGTGTGAGATTAGTGATAACATACTGCAGGGACATGTTTTGGTAGCTTAGGAGGTGTTTTGGAGGTGACAGGATGCCTTTAAATTTGTGCTTAATAAACTCTCAATAGCAAATTCACACATTATCTACCAATGTTCTTTTTTGGGGACGCCTAATCTTTTGCTTCTAGCAACTAAGATTTTATAATTAGGTCCAATTTTTTGTGTTGTGTTTGTAAAATTAATGTTTTCAAAACAGGAAATCATGTCATTGTCATTTTTAATTGAATATTCTTCCACCCAGAGAGCTGTCATACACCTATTTTCGAAAAGGAAAATTGCTAATTTGGCAAGTTCTGGGTTAAGGTAGCATAAAGTGTAAATACACACTAATTTCTAGGATATCACATAAAACCTATAATTTGATAAACTTTTGGATAATGATTTACAATGAACCTAAAAAGTACGTTCTTGACTATGTTCACATGTTACGTTTTTGCAGCCTGTTTTTGCTGCGTTGTTTTTTTAAGTAACTTAGAAACTGCCTGTAATACCGTGTTTCCCCGAAAGTAAGACACTGTCTTATATTTTTTTTTGCTCCAAAAAGTCCGCCATGTCTTACTTTCGGGGGGTGTCTTATATACCCTACATCCCACTGCAGCCTCCCATACACACACACACACCACGCACCCATACACACACACATACACACCACACACCCATACATACCCATACACACACATAACCATACACGCACACACACATACCCATACACACACACAACATACCCATACACACACACCGTTTTTTATCGGTCTCCGGTGTCTGCGCTCTCCCCGCTGGCCTCCGCTCTCCGGTGGTCCCCCGCTCTCCCCGTTGGCCTCCGCTCTCCGGTGGCCCCCTCCACTCTCCGGAGGCCCCCTCCGTTCTCCGGTGGCCCCCTCCGTTCTCCGGTGGCCCCCCCTGCTCTCCGGCGGCCCCCCGCTCTCCTTATTCCTGCTGTAGCTGCCAAACTCCGCCCAGGTCAGGAGCCCTGCGCCAATTACAGTGCAGGAACCGTGAGCCAATCACAGCCCAGGAACCGCTAGCCAATCAGAGGCCATGCACGATGTCAGCTGGCCGCGGATTGGCTTGCGGTTCTTGGGCTGTGATTGGCTCACGGTTCCTGCGCTGTAATTGGCGCAGGGCTCCTGACCTGGGCGGAGTTTGGCAGCTACAGCGGGAATCAGGAGAGCGGGCGGCCGCTGGAGAGTGGGGGGCCACCAGAGAGCGGAGCGGGCCACCGGAGAGCGGGGGACCACCAGAGAGCGGGGGACCACCACAGTCCTCAGGTACGCCTTACATTCGGGGGGGTGCCTTATATTAGAAGGTAGGGCGCCCCCCCAAGCATGCCTTACTTTCGGGGGCGCCCTACTTTCGGGGAAACACGGTAGTACCAGCAAAGGCTATGATATCCAATGCACACGAATGCTTTTTATCTCCAGACTGAATTGCAAAACTACTGCACTTTTAAAAGTGCAGAATGTCAATTCTCTCAAGGTTTTTGCATTGTTTTTTTCACCATAGAAAGCAAAGAAGTGCAAAAATGTTGCAAAAAACAAGCATGCGTTTTTTATGGTGAATAAAACTAACAAATAATAAACATACAAATAGTAAAAAACACAACTAATATGTAGCAAAAACACAACAGAAAAGCAACAAAACACAGCAAATCTTCTTCATAGCTTTTTAATACAGTATGATTTTTCTTGTAGATTCCATTTGATGGTGTGGAGTTATCAACATCTCCATCATCATCATCCTCTTATTGGATGAACAGTGAAAACAATTTGAAATGTCATCAAACTGTTTGTGGCATAATCAGATAAAGCTTAAAGGGAACCAACCACCAGGATTTAACCACCTGTAAATCAGTGCAGCAGGTGATTAATGTGTGCAGCATGACATCACTACTTGGGTTTTTTTTTTATCCCTCCCCTGTGGGCTTGTCTTTCTGCTGTAAGCCGAACCTCTTCCCCCTGGATGAGTCTGGATGAGAGGGAGGGGAGAGGGTTTGGCTTACAGCAGAAGGACAAGCCCACAGGGGAGGAATAAAAAAGAAAAACAAATAGTGATGTCACGCTGCTCACGTCAATCATCTGCTGCACTAATTTACAGGTGATAATCCTGGTGGTTGGTTCGCTTTAAATGGAACCTTTTACCATGAGAATCAGTCTCATCTGTAGGCGTCGTGTTATACAGCAGAGGATGCTAAGCAGACTTGAGTTAATATCATAGTTTATTAAGTTTACAATTTTCAGTTTTAAGAGAAAATATTCAGTATCAGGCCTCGGTTCCACTTGTGTTTACAACAGACGAGTGCAATCTGATAAAACATCCGACTGCACTTGCACCATAGTTAAGCAATGAGGCAGCTCAGATCTTCAATGTTTTCTTCAGCTGTAAGTGGCATGGGAAAAAAATTGTAGCATGCTGCATTTGTCAACGAGTCTCAGATCACTCGCACCCATAGACTTGTATTGGAATGATTAGACTGCACTGATGTCATCCGAGTACAGTGCGACATACGCAGAGAATCTCAACAAAGGAGATAGAAAATTAATCTCTCCCTCTTCTCCGCACTTGTAATCCAATCACTGGATCAGATCACAGTATAATAACATTCGGTCAGCAGAGCCAGAGCCGTGAGCCTTTGGCATATTCCAGCTGATGCAATATGCTTGTGGAACGGAGGCCTAACCTGTTTTCTTCTTTTTAAAGTGAATCTGTTATGTCAAAAACACTATTAACCTGCAGATATAGGATTAATCTGCAGGTTATTAGCGTACTGAAGCTCTGCGGCTGCCACATTGAAAGCCCGGCTACCAAAAGGTAAGGAACTTCATTTCTTCCATTAGCCTCCTGTTTTCAGCCCTAAAGGCACAGTTAGTGTGACTTCAATCACTGCTTAGTACATAGTTAGTGGCGGCTGTAACCACCCCTTCGGCACTGACTGACAGCCGGCTCTGTACTGATACAATGCTTAGCCAGCTGTCAGTCACAGCAGGTGATTAATGTGTGCAGCATGACATCACTACTTGTTTTTTTTTTATCCCTCCCCTGTGGGCTTATCTTTCTGCTGTAAGCCAAACCTCTTTCCCCTGGATGAGTCTGGATGAGAGGGAGGGGAGAGCCACCTCTCATTCACTGAAGTCATGCTGGCCCTGCCCCTACAACTGAAAGCCCAAGGCGCCGGGAGGAATAAGGTTTATTTCCTCCTTGTAGACCAGTTTTCAATAGGGTAGCCACACAGCTTCATTGTGTGCAGATTAACCCCATGTCTGCAAGTCAATAGGGTTATCCACATGACTCTCTCTGGAATTTACGGTATATGGGGCGGTTCCATCAGTGACTGACAGCTATCTCTGTATACACACTTATACAAGGAAATCTGAGAGAACCACCCACTACACCATAATCCCAGGAAGGGCAGTGGATGAAATGATGAAAACACACAACTTTTTAAGATTTTGTAAGGTAGCATACTAGTAGTACAGACCATGTTATATACAACTGCCGCATGCTATTGAGGATACTCACTTCGGATGTCGAGGGTTGGCTGCAGAACTCGGCTGTGAGTCTCGGGAATGGCCAAGCACAGCAGCAACAAGCAGGAGATAGAGGCGCACACCAGTTTCATTCTATGTTTCTTGAACCCACTGATTGCCGGTGAAGAGCAGCAGGGCATAAAGCAGTCTGCAAGGGGGATACAATTGGAGATCACAGAGTCTTCTAGATTTTAGAACATGAATGAAGTTGAAATAAATGAATCCCATAAAAGATCTGAATGTTACTGAACATTGGAGATCTACTATAGAGGTCTACTAGAGACTGGAGATATACAAGGTGATATACAAGTCTTATAAATGTAGCAGTATATCAAACACACTCATGTGTCTGAAAGATTGACAAAGATGGAGAAATATACAGTCGATCCCATTAAAATCTGACAAGGCTACCTGCACACCTTGTGGTTTTTGTGCGTTTTTTAATGCATTTTTACTTGAAGATTTCTCTGAAATCTGCAAGGGGAAATGCAAGTCGATGAAAATACTGAAGTGCTGTCCCCACCTTCAGGTCTTTTTCCTTGGAGAAGAAAGAAGCAGCATGCTCATTTTTTGTGTTTTTCCCTGCTTTTTCTCATAGAAAATCATCATCATATAATATAATAATCAATCAATCAGTACATCATTCTTGATAGAAACACATGGGAAAAAATGCACCTAAAATGCTAAAAATCAGCTTTTTCCTGCCAGGAATGAGTTTTTGGTGCAGAAATAAACTGCTAGGTGGGTACATAGCTAAGACTGGCTTCACACTATGTTTTTCTGCTGTCAGTTCTGTCCGGGTTTTCAGGAAGCACCTGACAGAACCTGACACCCCAGGCAATACAGAACTATTTTCTGCTGGATTCGGCAGATCACTGCAGCAGGAGTTGAAATTTCAAGATCCGGCTAACAGGGAGCTAGCCGCAGTCCTGAAATCTCTGCAGGGACAGCTCCAGTGCTGAAGTTTAGCAGCCTCGCTGCTAAACTTCAACAGCCAGTGACGGGACCCCATCCGATTTTTTGTCGCCATAGACTCCATGTTAGGGGGCACGGATCCCGCCGGATCTGTGATGATCCGGTTTTGATCATTTTTGGCCCGGGGCCAAAAACGAGAGCTGCCGGATCCCTCCTGGACAGATGGAACCGGATGGCAAATGACTGCCATCCGGCCCCATCCGGACAGCCCCGGATCTAAAAGGTCTTGGTTGAAGCCAGCCTAAGGCCTGGTTTTACACATTGGTATCAGATTCTGTCCGGTGGTTTGCAGGAAGCACCAGACAGAATCTGACTGGCCGGACAAACAGAACGAAAGGGCAAATATGCCCTCCGTACCTGTTTTCTGATGGAATCGGCAGATCGCAGCGCAGCTGCTGATATTTAAAGCTCCCCGCTAGCCGCAGTCCTGAAATTCTCTGCAGGGGACAGCTCCAGTAGCTGAAATTTCGGCGCCATAGACTCCCATGTTAGGGGGCGCCGGATCGTGCCGGATCCAATTTGTGCTGATTTTTGCCTTGGACAAAAAACGCTTGCAAGCAAAGTTTTTGTGTGCAGGAGAAAAATCCAAATTCTCCAGGATCCTCCCTGGACAGATGGAAACTGGATGGCAAATGCTCTATGCTCCATCTGGCCATAGGATACAATGGGGCTGAAATGATCCGGGGCTGTCCCGTTCACACCAGACAGCCCCATTCAGTTAAACCTGGTGTGAAACCCGCCTAAGGGGTAGTTCACATGTCTGATTTTTTCCTTGGACTGAATAGTCTGACATAAGCACATAGACTTGTCGAATATTATCTGTGGGTGGATCAAATCACCATTGCAATGGATCCATGAAAAAAACTGTTTGACAGGAGAAGCTTGATTGTAATCTCAATCAGTTTTTATTTTCTTCAAGAAAAACTGATGAAACTGCGACCAAACGCTGATGGTAAAATGATACTGATCAAACTCTGATGGTAAAATGATACTGATCAAACTCTGATGGTAAATGATACTGATCAAACTCGATGGTAAGATGATACTGATCAAACTCTGATGGTAAAATGATACTGATCAAACTCGTATGGTAAGATGATACTGATCAAACTTGATGGTAAATGATACTGATCAAACTCTGATGGTAAAATGATACTGATCAAACTCTGATGGTAAAATGATACTGATCAAACTGTGATGGTAAAACTGATGAACTCGACAAACTCTGATGGTAAAAATACTGATCAAACCCCATGCAAATTCTACAAACAAAATGATACTGATCAAACTCTGATGGTAAAGGGATAACTCCAACAAACTCTGATGGTAAAGATGACCCTGATCAAACTCTGATGACAATGTGATCAAAACCTGATGTAAATTGATACTGATCACCTGGAAGAAATATCAACTGAATGATGACTTCAATATGGGGTATAATGATACTGATCAACTTATGGTTCAAAATAATTCACAAAGGAATATTAGTAACTTATGGAGAGCTGATTAACTCTGATGGTAAAATGATACTGATCAAACTCTGATGGTAAGATGATACTGATCAAACTCTGATGGTAAGATGATACTGATCAAACTCTGATGGTAAGATGATACTGATCAAACTCTGATGGTAAGATGATACTGATCAAACTCTGATGGTAAAATGATACTGATCAAACTCTGATGTAAAATGATACTGATCAAACTCTGATGGTAAAAATGATACTGATCAAACTCTGATGGTAAGATGATACTGATCAAACTCTGATGGTAAGATGATACTGATCAAACTCTGATGGTAAGATGATACTGATCAAACTCTGATGGTAAAATGATACTGATCAAACTCTGATGGTAAGATGATACTGATCAAACTCTGATGGTAAAATGATACTGATCAAACTCTGATGGTAAAATTATACTGATCAAACTGTGATGGAAAATGGATGATACTCCAACCAAACTCTTATGGTAAAATGACCCTGAGCAAACTCTGATGACATGGTGATCAAAAACACTGATGAATATTGGGGTTTTATGCCTGCAAGCAAATTAATCTGAATGTGCCTTTAATATGTGTTATAATCCTTCATACTGATCACATAATTGTGCTGCACATAATTCACAAAGGAATATTAGTAAGTTATGGAGCAGCTGATTTAGAGGGAATATATTAAGTTTAGGTGGTCCATAACTGATTGTGTAGATATTGATTATGTCTGTACGGTGCGCTGAAATGTTTACAATAAGCAAAATAAATAAAAATAAATGAACAATAAATATGATTTCTTGATGTCAGGCTTTTCTATGGTTTTCCCAATGGGATAAACATTTTTTTCAACTGCTACATTTCTAATTGTTATGGGATTACATGCATCTGTCTGAATTTTTTTCCTAGCAGATAAAATAATATAATAAAATACCTGAGATCACTTACAAAATAAACCATGCAGATGTGAGAATCTCCACTCTACACACATCCACATGTGCCTAACAACATATCATCTATATAATGACGGTGGCACAGGAAAGGTTCAGTGCTGAGTGTGTTGGGTATCACCGACTAGAATCCACTGTACGATCTCTTGCTCATCACATACCTAGTCTGTCCAGTAACTTCCTACTCTTCACACATTGGGAAGAACTGGCTCAGTGGTTAAATGCACTGAGCTAAATGATAATAATGAAGCTAAATTCCAGTATAAACATTAATGTCATTAACTTATTACAATGTTGCTAATTTGAATGAATAATTCATATTGGTAAAATAAATGGTAAAAATGACTGCATCCACCAATGAGACAAGTGGACATCATCATACTCACAGTTTTTTGTGTCAGGGGACTCTCTCCCCAGCTGTTCTCCTCTGCCTGCTCCCCTCCTAATCTAGTTATAGCTGTGTCTGGCCTGACGTCATTCACGCCCCTTGCCCCTCTATCAGCTCGCTTCCTCCCTCACCTACCTAGTGCCTGAAATCCATTATGTTAATTCCTTTTTAACCAACTGAACAGTGGCTTTTAATGACTCACATATGACTCTTATCTTTTCAAGTTCCATTTAGTTCTTAATAAAGAAAGAAAGGCCAGGTCTTGTCTCATCTCATGGTATTAATGAGCATTTCCGATGTTCGTTACACCTCTTTATGAGTTCATTTCCACCTACTTACATATATTGTATTTCTGCATTTCCTTCCAATGCCGTTGCCTCTCAAAATGTATTTGATATATATTGATGTTATCTTTCGGAAGTATTTTTTTTTTAGAAAGGCTCCAAAAAGGACATAACATAAACCTTAAAAGAACACTTCAGAGACCTATTGTTATACGAGTCTACATGGAAAGCTTTAATTTGAAGCTTCACGGCACTATATTGGTCTCGGTCACTACTGGATGAATCAGCATGGGTTTAGTAAGCAACATATATAGGTCAAATTTGTGAAATCCTCCTGGAAAAATATTTACTACCTATACGCAGGGGTGTAACTACAAAAGGTGCAGAGGTTGCAATCACACCCAACCCTGCACCCTACGGGGCCCCAAAAGTTCCTTCGGCCTTTAGAAAAAGTTGAAAAAGACTATTACCATTAAAAATGTTCAATAATTGGGGGCCCCGTTGGAGCTTTCGCTTCAGGGCGCATGAGCTTCAAGTTACGCCACTTCCTATAGGCATTATAACAAACATTATTCATATTAAACACTAAGCAGTACCTCCTTTGTAGGACATTAGGACATCATAAAATGCAACTAGTTCTCAGCAGTTGCTAATTAACCAGCTGCTAAAGGAAATTCACATAAATAACAGCAACAATTATAATCTTGTTAGCGGTTATGTAAGAAGCATTGGGTACCAGTCACTTTTTTATTATTAATCTATATCTACAGAGAACATTTGCTACTTTTCATTCTCAGTAGCACACACAGAATTAGCCCCTATAGTCTACAGAAGTACTTAGCAGTGTGGCTGTGAATGCAGCACTAAAGTGATAGAAATCAATTGATTGGAACTGCAGCAGGATGTACCTGTGTCTCACCATGCTTTCTCATTCCTCCTCCTCTCTCAATGAAACTATATTAGGTGTAATCTGACATCTCACTATGCGGGTAGTTTGTCTTGCTTTGACCAAGACAGATTTTTTTTCCAGAGTTGATGATTTTGCAGGAAGCATAGAGGAAGGAAAGAAGGGTCTCATAAGTGGGGAAAGAAGTATAATTCTCTGATAAAATGTATTACAAAGTTGTTTATATTCACCTGTGCTCTTATTGATTCATGCAAAGTTTGTAGAAATTAGAGTGACTATGTAATTTATACAGATTATAAACCATGAATTTTGTATGTGCAGTTCCCAATTTATTGACTTTTTCCATTGTACTTTTTGTACTACTTCAGTCAAAGATCCTTTTTCTTATGTCTCATTCACACTTCAGTATTTTATTAGTATCTCCTTTAGCCATTTATAAGCTAAAACTAGATGGTTGTCCGATTCTAACGCATCGGGTATTCTAGAATATATATGTAGTTTATTTATAAAGATTTAAAAATAATGCAATGAATACACAGGATTTTCCCCAATCAGCGACGGGTCTTCGTTCAATATATCTGCATCGTGTGACACCTCACCAGCGATCAGTAAGGTACCGTCACACTCGGTGACACTCCAGAGATCCCGACGAACGATGCAACCTGTAGCGTCAGCACGTGGTCGCTGATGAGATTGTCACACTGAGGGAGATCGCTAGCGCCGGTGGGGGTACTTCCGCAGCGAGCAGCCGGGAGATGATCGGCTAACGCCGGTCCTCCCCTGGCTGCGTCGCCACTGACCTCTGTTACAGGATCAGCGATCTCTAAGCGGGAGCCTGGTCGCTGCTGCGTGTTTCACACTGAGCAAGATCGCTAGCGCCGGTTGGGGTACTTCCGCTGCCAGCAGCTGGTAGATAACCGGCTAACACCGGTCATCTCCCGGCTGTGTCGCCGCTGACCTCGGTGCGGCAGGAGATGACCCGCGGTTACTGTCGCGGGATCAGCGGCTAGCGCCGCTGATCTCCCGCCGGTAGGCGTGGTTCAAATCACATGCCAATTTGCGGCCGGACTGCGCCTGTCGCTGATTGGTCACCGCGGTCAGTGGCGACCAATCAGCGATGTGGGATTTCCGTTACAGAGGACAGACAGACATGATGAGGAGATAATATAGTAGGATAAGTGTTAGATTTGAGAAAAAAATTAGTATTAATAAAAGGTGAGGACGACAAACTGCTTGTAATGAGTGTTTTTTAACGT
This sequence comes from Allobates femoralis, assembly GCA_033576535.1. Taxonomy (NCBI): domain Eukaryota; kingdom Metazoa; phylum Chordata; class Amphibia; order Anura; family Aromobatidae; genus Allobates; species Allobates femoralis. Next base: position 62,793,567 of record JARQOC010000011.1, on the reverse strand, counting down.
CCTTCTTTTTATGAAATTCTAATAAAGCCTTGGATTGTTATATTTGGTTCTGGATCCATACCTTGTTTCTTTCTCCACTGCCAAGAACACCAGCCTGTGGTCATGTGACCATGGTTAGTGCTTACCTGAGCTGTGTTCTCAGGTAACCTCACTGACTCACTGATCACACAGCCGCAGATTTTTGTGCCGTCATTCTGTGCTCGAAGGCTGCAATGAAAGGAGGCTTCTTCTTTAGCGTGGTTTCTGATGCAGCACAGCTGGGAGGTGACGTGGGACCTCATTGTGGATTATCGGCAGAGGGTATGCTTTGGTGTTAATAAATTGGATAATGAGGGTTGTCAGTGTGTTTTATTTGTAATAAAATTATTCTCTGTGTGTATAGTTATTAACTCTTCACTTACGGGTTTGGTAATGGGTGAGTATTAGAAGATGTCTGACATTACCAATCCACAGCTTAATGACAAGCTCTCAATACTCATCTGTCATTAACCCCTTGTATCACCCCGATACCACCATACCGTGGCATCTGGAAGAGCAGGGTAAAGTGCCAGGATATGGTGATTCTAATGAATGCACTAAATTCTGGGGTGTCTGAGGGCTGCTATTATTACCCGGTAGGGCAATAAATATGTGCCTCCCCAGGGTAAGAAACACAATCCCCAGCCATGAACTTTATCTTTGGCTGAGTGTCAAATTGGGGGGAAGGAACATCAGAACGGGGCATCGGCGAAGTGCCACCAATCTACCTGGAAGTGGCTGGATCTCTGGTTTATAGGACACAGCACCCGTTTGGACACCGCTACCTGAGACTTGTGAGTCTCCAGCTGTGTCCTTGAGTTATTCCATCATCCCCTGCCTTGTGCTGCACACTAATCACCATCTTCTAACTGACTTTCACACCTGCCCTGGGGCACCACTTCACCTGCTGGAAGCCACACCATCCAGATGCATTACCAAATGCCTCAGCGGTCTGAATTGCAGCATCAGCCGTCTTTGGCCGAGCCCCGAAGGTGGTGTCACAAAATATATTTCCCATATAAACTTCTCCCCATTTTATTGACGCTGACAGGGCCACAAAACCGGGTCACAGCCCTGTGACCTTCCCAGAGAACTTCCCGATCCGGTTCCAAGTACCTCACTGTCCTAGGTGGGCATGTCATATGCATGAAGCTAAAAGTGAACCTGTCACCCACCTAGTGTATTACAAACTGAAAGCACCACCTTCAGCAGCGTCTATACTGCATTCTTTGAAGGTGTCCACACTTTCTCTCTCTCCCCGTACTCCGAAAAAACACTTTATAATATTTCCCGCCATGTATGTAAGTCATTACTTAGGCAGTCCGACGGGTCTATGACTGTGTCCTAACTTCGCTGCTAGCGTGGCACCTCCCCACTTCCTCTATGTGTCAGCCACCTTCTCTTCTCTCTTGTTCCTTCCTCTTCGGCACCAGCGCCGATTCATCTTTGTTCATGCAGGCACACAAAGCTCAGCTGGAGTGCGAGGAGACCAGCTGTCATCATTGCATCTGCATGAAGTGTCACATACAGCAGAACATAACAGGGCGGGTTCTGGTGCCTGCACTTCATGCAGGCGCAATGATGACAGCCTGGTGAAAGGTCCTCTTTAAATTTTATTACGGACACCTCCGCAAGGAGTTTGTTCTTCAGGGGCGTAACTACAATAGGTACAGGGGTTTCAATTGCACCTGGGTCCTGGAGTGTAGGGGGCCCCAAACGTTCCTTTGGACTATAGAAAAAGACTAATGCTATTAAAAATTTACAATATTTGGAGGCCCCATTGGAGCTATTGCATCGGGGCCTATGAGCGTCAAGTTATACCAATGTTGCTCTCCTTGTGTTTGTGTGGGATTCCTCGGGTTCTCTGGTTTCCTCTCATACTGCAAAGACATAATGATAGGGAATGTAGATTGTGAGCCTCCATGGGGACAGTGATGATAATCTCTGTGAAGATCTGCAGAATATGATGGTGCTATACAAGCAAGAATAATGCAATTCTTCTCATGCAGCAGGCGGACAGTAATGTACCGCTACTGATTAATGTTTTGTGTCAATATAGGGAATGTACTGTATGTATAAAAAAAACAAAACATACTTTCTTGTCATTTTCATTTTTTTAATTAGTTATCCATAATATAAACCATACAATAGGCAAACAAAAATGTGCTCCGGTGTGCTCATTGACAAATCACTCTTGGATTTCATGCCACCTATTAGATAGACGGGCAGCAGGTGTGACGAACCATATGTAATGTTTTCCAGAATGTCATGTTCGTATGCCTCCTCCTACAATGGCCAGGGTAGCCGGACTCTTGTACCAATACTTGTTTTTGCAGACCCCTACACCTAGATGGCAGTGGCTCTGACATGGTCTAGGATAGTCTTTTTTGTACACTGCATATTATTTCTGCATATATTATGTAGGCAGATTATGGCTGTATTATCCTATTACTATATGGTGATATGGTATGTTGGTGAAATGATAAATACGAGTGTACAAATTGCAATACGAGGTAACAATACTTTTCTTGATAAAGACCTCATGTTATTTAGAACCGATTTGGTTGGAGGAGGATGTAGATTTAGAAAATGTATAAGGCAACCTTTGGTCCCAAGACAATGATATCCCTGGAGCCGGAATATACATAAAGAACACTACACAGACACAATGCAAATTTAGACATAAAGCAATAGACACAATGTAACATCAGATTCTTTGGTTCTTTTCACTACAGCCCATAAAAGAACAGGCAATAGCCCAAAAATAAGTGTTATACATATTGTAAAATAAAATCTATTCTAAAGCTAATATATTTGTGCTTGGAAAATGGTGAATATTCTGACATGTACGTAATAGTTGGCTGCTCATCTTCAACTGGACATGATTTTATCTATATGTTATTGACATACTGATATCTATCAATTTATGCTGCTCTTCTATTATAGTAATAGATTGAATTACTGATGTTCTATCTGTGGGATAGGTCATCAGTATGAGAATGGTAGGGTCCAACATGACACTCCCCCAATCAGTATGGGGAAGAACAAAACAACCTGGTACATTGCTTAATGGCCACTGCAACTTTGCTCTTTACCTCCTATTCATTTAAATAAGAGTGCATTCGCAGATGTGAATGCACCTAAGGGCTGTCACCTAGCAATGTAGACGGCTGTTGTGTCCTGACCATGTATTACTTATATCCAGCCAATTGGTGGGGTTTCTGGGTGTAGGATACCCACTGATCTTATATCTATGATGACCTATCCTTTATTAAGTCCTCCAGCTCCTATTTCACTCCTTTTTCTTTTCTTTATATACAAGGGGCATTCATTAAAGATGTCCCCTGACCCACTTCTATTTACTGCAGGACACTGAAACTCACATGTGTAATGATATAAGTGTCTATAGGTTGTGTGCCAATTTGCAACTCTGAACTGATAACGGTCTTTCTTTTACAGGTGCTGAAGTGGTGTGAGGTGTGATAATGGACCCAGTGGAATACAGAGCAGTCATCAAGTTCCTTTACTTGAAAGGCCGCACACCAAGGGAGATGTTCGATCAGATGAGAGAGGTTTATGGTAAGGATTCTCCATTGAATGATGTAATCAAGAACTGGCATCGTCATTTCAAATGTGGTCGAACGGCTCCAACTCCAGGGCGACCCCCACTATCGATGAAAACACCTTTCATGTAAAGACACTTGATGACTGCTCTGTATTCCACTGGGTCCATTATCACACCTCCCACCACTTCAGCACCTGTAAAAGAAAGACCGTTATCAGTTCAGAGTTGCAACTTGGCATGTAACCTATAGAGACTTATATCATTACACATGTGCAGTTTCAGCTTCCGGAGATAAGTAGATGTTGGTCAGGGGAAATCTTTAATGGACGCCCCTCATATTTTCTTCCATCTATAGCTAGGGACTAACCTACACATTCACCATTTTACATTATAGCTTAAGATCTAGTGGAGATCGGAGTTCAGTATATGATGAAGTCTGTGTTTTAGTTCCCAGAATTGGTCAGATTTATCAGTAGTTTAGAACATTACTATAATGGGTTTATTTTTTGGCATATGACACTATTATAACTACTGGCGGGCAGTGAATATCCTACTTTCAGGCTCTGATAGAAGACATGGCTGTGTGCTGCTGTAAACTGAGACTTAATCCTCCTGGTGTTAATAAAGCAGAAGAAGCCTCTGCATGTGAAGACGGCTTTGATCTTGTTTCATCTTTGGCTGAGAACAGGTTTCTGCAAGACAAGTACATTGTAATGACTCAAGTGCGATATAAGGACTCTTGTTCCGTATGTTACATAACCTATCACCCAACCTCCCGGCATCTGCACAACTCATGAGCTCAGTTCCTCATAGATGTTCAATATTCTATTAGCAGAGGCTGATTAATGAAATGGACTGATGACGGTTATCACTTGTGTTATGATGACTAAATGTGCTTGGATAATACAAAAGCAGAAATAGACAATTTTTTAGCCAGTGTTTCTAATATGTTTACACTTCTTCCCACCATTAATTAATCTATAATTCTTACAGCAAAGACTCGATCCACCTTTCTTCTTTCTTTCGGGTTGCGCTGTGTCAGGGAGCCGCGATACAATGCATTACGCTCAAAGGAACCATCTGTGTATCAAAACCAGATAAAACAGTGGGAATAAGAAGAGATAATATTTCGACATGATACATCTAGATGAGATTACACCTGCTTGCAAACTTTTATTATCCCCTGTCTTTCTAAACCTCTTTGGTTTACCAGTCAGGCTGTATGCAGTATATGTTTAAAAGGGTCCAGGATTTATATACTGATGGCCTACTCATCGGATAGTGGATTCCATCTGATGTATATGTTGGAAAGTAAAGCAAAGTAAACCGTCACAGTACACACCAAGTCAAGTGTGAACGCTTCCTTACCTTGCTATTTGAGCTTGGCTGTCTCAAAGTGATCACCTGACGTGTTTGGACAACACCCAAACAAAATCATCCACACTCAGGTCTAGACCTGAACATTTATTAACATGTATCTGGTCACTGACAGGGGGTACTGTTTAAGGAGGGCCAACAACGGAAGTGTTTCCCCAGGTCTTAGGACTCTTTCCCTCTGGACACTTAGTGGGAGTCACAGCCCTTCCCTGGCCACTCTTCCCAGGATGGCGACTAGGCCTAGCATTCACCTGGGGTGTAGGTCGAACAAGCGGCGAATGTGGTGTAGGTCTCTGTCCAGCCTGATAGCGAGAGCCATTGCAGCCTCCAATGACTCTGGAGCAGCATACTGAGTTAAAGTCTTGCAGCCTATCTGACAAATCTAGACAGAGCTGACTCCTAAGGGCAGCGTCATTCCACTGTCAGTGATCCATCTCCGGAACTCTGAGCAATACTCCTCAGCCATCCACGCTCCCTGTCTGAGCTTATGAAGTTTAGACTCAGCCAAACAGATGCCATCAAGGTCACCGTATATCAGGGCAAGAGCCGCACATGATTAGTCCAATAACTGCAAAGATGGAGAATCGGTTGGCAAAGAGAAGACCCAGGCCTGGGAATCCCTCTTAAGAAAGGAGAGTATAATGCCCACACGCTGTTCCTCACTCCCTGAAAAATGAGGATGGAGCCTAAAATATAATTTACTGGCTTCTCTCAACACCATAAATTTGTCTCTTTCTCCTGAAAATTTATCAGGGAGAGATATCTTGGGTTTTGGCACAACCTTGGCGTGAGCTGAGTCTAGACACCCAACAACTTGCTGTAGCTGCTGCACCATTTGAGAACACAAAACAGAAACCTCAGAGATAGTCTGAACCAGGTGTGCAAAAGCCTATGACGAAGCCATATTGGCTTCAGAAAAATGATGTGATCGTTGAAAATGTCATGGGTGGCTACAACAGACGAAAGAGTATGGAGCGAGGATGGCAGTGACGAGCTAATGGCAATCAGGGGAATTAGTTTGACCCTTAGACTCGGGGTCCCTAGCTGACCCTTTTCCCACAAGTACCTCTAAAGGTGAGGATGTCTGGGCCGCCACCCTAGCCCTGCTGTTGGCCAGCACTAGGCTAACACCCCCTCATCTCCACCCAGGGACCAAGAAGTCACAGCAACTGCAAGGAAGAGACAGCTTCTGAAAACTCCAGCAGAAACTGCACACAGTTTAGCATAGCTCATAGGTCATAGAGTGAAATTAACTCTTTCAATGACACAAGCTGATGGGTAATAGGATTTTTTAAAAGCTGGGGGAGTGGACAGCTGCGTCACTTGGCACACACAGCAGCAGCTCACTCGGAGAGCCTCAGAAGTTAAAGCTTAATAGACTAAAGGAAATTAACGCCATTCAACTACTGAAGGCAATTCACATAGACTGCAGAGCAGTCTGCACATGACATTAACTACTGCAGAGCAATTCACAGAGACTGCAGAGCAGTCTACACATGAAATATAATCTTTTCCCCATCCCAAATTTATCAGAATAAATGACAAATTGCTTCCCTTCGTTCACAAGTTCACTGACTTAGTGTAACTCTTACCTCTGTCCTTCAAAGCAAACATACAAGCCCTTGCCACATTCTGATGTCTCCAACTCACAATTTGTCCAGAATTCATTCCTCAACTCCATAATCGTCTAAAATGTAGGTGCATGCCCTTATCTAATGGGTGGGCTATTGCAATGTCCTCACCTGTGACCTCCCAACTAAAGTTGTTTTCACACTGTCATTTTTTGGCATCCTTGTGATTCCACCTTAAACTAAATGCACCCACATCTGTTTTTTGTTCCATTGAATTTAAATAGGGCCGCATGCACTTGGGGGTGCATCCAGGTGTTTACTTTTCCCCCTGATCCGGGTGTCCACGTTTTTTGCACTGAGACTAAAAACACATTTTGTTCTGAATTTGGACTCCGTGACAAAACCGTGAACATCCGGATCAGGGGCACCACGGGTTGAATTATAATGATGGTCTATTGAACCTGGATCTGGTGTAATCCGGATTGCGCTGGATCCGGACACCCGGTCTAGGTTTTTGGTCTGAGCATGCCCAGAACCAAGCTTGAAATGGCATCCCCTCTAAAGGTACCTTGACACATATGTAGAAACAAATAGAGCAGCACTGCCCAGTGGGTGCAAATCAGCTCAGCTGTCTTCCCAGCACTTATATATACTTGAAAAAATGCTGCAGCACTCCGTCATTAGATAAAATAACATAATTGATGTATCAAATGATGTAATAAGGAAATGTGTATAAAAACTGTTGCGTGTCAGCCTGTGATTGCTGGATGAAGGGCGCATGTGCCCGATACGTTGCCCTATGGTACCTGTGGCCGTAATAAAGGCATAACATACATCTAATGACGGAGTGCTGCAGCATTTTTTCAAGTACCTTTACACATAGAGATAAATTGCTTCCAATTCACTGGTTGCAGTGAAATCATGGACACTTTGTTCCATTTTGTTGCCATGTACAAGTGGAACAATGTGTCCATGATTTCACTGCAACCAGTGAATTGCAAGCAATATATCTCTGTGTGTAAAGGTACCTTTAGGGGCCTGTAATTTTCCATGTTAAAAGGTACACACGTGGTACACAGTTTGTCAATTGTGCAAGATTTTGGGGGATACAGGTTTCACCTGCATCCTCCCAGATTCCAAAGAACGGTAGTGTGAATCCAGCCTAACACTTTCACACCTCTTCAGTCTATCCATAAATCCACTGCCATATTAATCCAAATCTCTCCTCATTATTCCTCTGCCTCTCCCATCTGTCAATCCCTTCACTGGTTTAAAAATCCCCCCAGCAAATCCAGTTTAAACTACTAAAAAAGATGATTTACAAGGCTCTCCATTATCTGTCTCCTTCATAAATCTGCAAACTAATCTCCCGATACCTCTTCACCATAATCTCCAATTCTCACAATACCTCCTTCTCTGCTCTTGTACGCTGCTCTCCCAATCGCCTCCATGAAAATTCCATTCCCTGGAATTCAGTGCCAAAACACACTGTTGCACACATATCCTGAAAACTCATCTCTATAGGAAAATGTATAGCCTGCAATAACTAGGCTGTCACCACACAATCACCAAACTGCTGCAATGCCCCAATGAACTATCTAATTCCCCATTACCCTGTAGACTGTAAGCCTCTCCCACACTATGAGTGTCTTCTCGCACATTTTTGTATGAGTCTAAGTTTTGTTTACTTGACTTTATGCATGTAATAATTATGTATAGCCTTTTTCACATGTGATTCATGGTTCTTTAAAAATGTAATAATAATAAAATAAAGAATGTAATATACATAGTTTAGGTTAATCAATATTGTATAAGTTCACCCAATTCTGATGGAACCCTAAAAATTCTATAGACTCACCTCTCCTTGTCCCTAGCCTTCCAAGGACATGTACTTGTAACTTGTTAGGCTATGTGCACACTGGCCGGGTTTGTGCAGGTTTAGCAGCGGAAACCGCCGGTCGGTTTCCATGAGGTTTATGTAAATTTATGTTAATCCAAAAGCGGCTTTTGGGTTAACATATAAACCTATGGAAACCGACCCCCGGTGTGCACACACCGGCGGTTTCCACATGCTCATCCGTTGCTAAATCGCTGGGTTCCCAGCGGGTTAGCAAAGAATGAGCATGTTCTATAATCCGGCCGGTTCTGCAGCGGCTGCAAGCAGAATCATGTACTGCTTCCAGCTGCTGCATAACCGCCGCCGCTAACCCGCTGTGCACCCGCCGCACACCCGCCCGTCTCCCGCCGCACATACCCGACAGGAAGCCGGTGGACGGCTCCGGAGCTTCCTGTCGGGTCCGCCCAGCCGCCGCCGACACTAAGCCGACGTTTAGTGTGCACATACCCTTATTCATGCATCTTTCCTAGACTATTTTTTATTAAAGCAAAGTATAGGCTGGATCTTGATTTTCCCACTTTGCTTGAAACCTTGGTCCTAGATACACGTGAAAGCTAAACTATGTCATTGTTGGAAGCCAGGATCCAAAGACCGGCAAGTGGCAAGCATGAGCCTGGATGTAGTAGATATAAGTTTATAACTATAAAAATGTACTCATGCATTTTCACTGCATTTGTTGAAAAAAAAAGAAATAAAGGAGAATGATTCATATGAGAGGACATCAGTAATCACATTCAGATAAGCTTCTATGAAATCAGAACATTATAGGGAGGTTAATTGAAGACATTCAGGTCAACTCATTCAGTTAGTTTATTCCTAATGTTTAACATCAGAGTATAAACCCCAGGTCAGGAGTCTTCTTTATCTGTGAATACAGGAAGACCTCACTAATGTTTATGGAGAGAGGAACTTTGCCTGTTCATCTATCAGCTGCTAAAGCATATTAGAGAGTGAGATCAAGAAGACATAATTTTTTTTTAAATATTGTTGTTCTTTTACACATTTTCCTCCATATCCAATTTTCATTGTTGTAATTTCATTTTTTCCTCCTCTAAATCAGAGTCGAATTTTTTAGTTTTCCTTCGACAAAGCCGGATGAGGGACTGTGCTTTGCTAAGACAAACGCAATGTCCCTTTCCCTAAAATGCTCAGATAGGGGAGTGAAATGTTATTTTGATCTGTTGCAGTATTATTTCTTACAAAATAGAATCTTGATCCTTGGATACTTTAATTTAAAAAATGTTTGACATAGCATGTTCAAGTCAATTGGTTTTTTAGCACCTTAAAAGCACTGCTTTTTACAGTGCTACAATGTCCTTGTGTGTCTGAAAGGATTGCCGTTTTTGACTTAGTCTTTTTCACCAAAACGAAGGTAAAACGCAAGCGTTACAGCAGTGCATAAAAGTGCTTTTAAAATGCATTTTCCATTAGGGCCCTGTTCAAAAAACATGTGCGTTTTCAAACTGCATGGTTTTTTTACTTGGGACCTATGGAAACCATGTCGTTTTGATGGCACTAAAAGTATAATGTAACATGCTTTTTGCAATGGATTCCAAGGCTCCATGTTAAAAAAGATGCGTTTTTGGAAAAATCGCACAGCGTTTTTTACAGACCAAAACGCTGCATCAGGTTTTTGGATAGGTAAAAAACCAATGAGCTGAAAACGACAGACATCAAAAGTACCTGCGTTAACGCACTGCTTTTTTAACAGCAAAAAACCAGAGATGGTCAAAAAACGCATGTGTGGAACATGCCATAGAAAGTTTAGAGTAAGAACAGCATGCTCACCTGCCGTATCTGTCCGGTAATTTCTTTCCTTGAGCGCTGCTGCATCGTCAGGATCTAAGGGAATGAGGCAGATGCCACAGTCATCTCCATTGTCCTTCAACAACTGCACTTGGGAATTATTTTGTTAACTTTGTGTAAACCTGATGTCTTTCACTAAATAAATGATAAAGATCGAGAAATGAGTTACAACCTCAAGTCAAAAGTGGGGCGCTTTGTAAAAATTAAAAACAAGAAAGGTTTGGTAATCTATAGTCATATTTTGTTCACAAAAGAACCTAAAACACAGATCAGAAGTTAAAAGTTGGTTGATTTTTTTCAACTGGAATGGAAAATAAAAATTAAAAAATTGACGACAGCAACACAGTGAAAAAGTTTAGACAGGGCTAAGGCTTGGCTTCACATTATGCTGTAATGGGACAAAATGCCGGAATGCCCGCGCTGCCAAACAGGAATCACCAGGAAACAAAGAGTTAACTGGGCAGATTTTTCTTTATTTCATCCTACGCGTTTCGGAGCCTCTATCCGAGCTCCTTCCTCAGGGAACAACCTTGTTCCCTGAGGAAGGAGCTCGGATAGAGGCTCCGAAACGCGTAGGATGAAATAAAGAAAAATCTGCCCAGTTAACTCTTTGTTTCCTGGTGATTCCTGTTTGGCAGCGCGGGCATTCGGCATTTTGTCCCATTACAGCATTCCTGTTTCCACGGTTATCGTGAAGGTGCAGCCCTGCAGCAGCCATCTTATAAGCCATCTTACAGGCGACTATACGGTTGTGGGTGACACAACTGAATCAGGTGAGCAGTTCTTAATTTACACTGATATAACTTTAAAAAAAAAGGATAAGACTCTATGCGCATTTATCTCACGTTTGCAGGTTATTTTGGCTTCACATTATGGCTGAGATTTGATCCGTGGCTGTCCGCTTGAGCCAGACATCCCCAGACCGGATCAGCACACAGAACTATAGGGCTAATTTGCCCTCCAGTCCGGTGTGCGGCTGCACGCAGATGCCACCGCTGATAGGTCAGGACCGCGGTTCGCGGGGAGCTAGTCGCGGTCCCGACCTATCAGCGGTGGCAGCTGCGTGCGGCTGCACACCGGACCGGAGGTCCAATTAGCCCTATAGTTCTATGTGCTGATCTGGTTCGGGGATGTCTGGCTCAAGCTCAAGAGGACAGCCAAGGATCGGATCCAGCCGTAGTGTGAAGCCAGCCTCAGAAAAACTAGAAAAGTAAGTGGTACAAATGAAAAACAGCTGGAGGGTCAATTTTCATCTGCCATTGCTATGGATTGAATGATAGATCAGATAAATCAAAATTCAAAATCCCTGAAGCATCTTCCCTGTGTATAGATAAACTAAACAGTTTCTGGAAGAGCAAACTTTTACTGTGTACTTACTTATGAGCAAATAGCTGCAAACAAAGAGGAAGTCAATTTTGCCTAAGGGTATGTGCACACAATCCGGAGTCGCTGTGTGTTGGTTGCAGTGCCTCTGGACCTGGGGGAAGCTGTGGGTGAACGTAGGGAGACTGCAGCGCCCTGTGCCCATGATCTGCGTTGGGTGCAGGGCGGCATTTTCCGCTTTTCCCTGCATTCACCTGCTGGAGATCGCTTTCAACTCCACAACATTAAATTAACATGCTGCAGAAATAGGGAAGTGACGCAACCCACACTACAGGTAAGAAAACGCTGCGGCGGGAGAAGCACAGTGAGCATGGGATTTCTAGAAATTCCACTCACCATGCTTGTACTGTACAACACAGTGTTTTGGACAGCAGCAGTAAGGCGCTGCGTCCAAAATGCAGCTAATCTGGATCAGTGCATGCACCCTAAAACCAACTGGACATTTTCCACTCAACCATGGAAATTACATGGCAGAAATGGGAATGTCATAGCTAAAACAATCTGATGTCCATGGATATATCTATGTTCAGGAACCTACTTGCTCCTATCTTTGCAACCGCTATTGTTTTTTGACGTGAGTCACACAGAAATGCTGTATTAACACAAAATATGGGTATTCTATAGTTATCTTTGGTGTGTCTAGGATAGTAAAAATATGCTCGGAGTGAAATACGGTCATGTTATTTCACTAGAAGGTTCCTGTGGGAAAAAATAACAAAGTAGCATGTACTTTTATAATTAGCCATCCTGCTACCACATGACCAAAGGGGTGAGGGGTCTGGATGAAATGTTAGATAATAATCTCACCCAGAGACATCATCATCATGAGAGACACATGAATTGTACAACTTTCCTAATATCAACAGTGGCCTCCTCTGCAAAGAATTGGTCATGGATCGACTATGTAAGGGCTTTCTTTAAAAATCCTTTTTTGATTTATGCTAAAATATACCAGTATATAAAAATAATATGCAAATTCAGAAGAAGCTAACTCAGTTTAGACCATGTGTTTTAAAAAGATATGAGTACAATAAACTGTAAGCCTAAAAATACGTAGTAGCAACAATGCTTCACTATAGGAGGTCGCTGCATCTATTTTTCTTTGTATATTTAAAGGGATTGTCGAGTTAAAATGATAATTCTGCAGTCACTCTGTGTGCACGCACTGTGTGCTTTGAGGATCTGTCGGAAACGGACCGCAATTATGCGGTATGCATGTTCACGGCCAGAACACAACTAGTGGCGGGCTCACTCAAATACAAGTGTATGGAGTGGGTGTGTACCAACTAGTAGGCGAGGTTGTTTAGTGGGTGTGGCTTTGCTCCATACATTTGTACTGAGCAAGGCCACAGTTTTGTCCGTGAACATGCATACCACTTAATTGCAGTCCGTTCCCGACTTAGAAACTGCAAATCCTCTTAGTGCACATTGCGGGCATTGGGAGGATTGATAGAGTGACTACAGAATTATGATTTTAGACAGGACAACCCCTTTAAGACCTGAGTAATCAAAATAGCAAAGTAGAAATTGAGGAATCAACACATGAAGGCAACCATTTATTTTGATCATATGCTGATTGCAACCCCTTGAAATGATGCTGTTTTCTACAAGTACCATACATCAGCTCAGACAATTTATCAAATAATTTAATCAAGACATGCATATACTTTTATTAATGTTTCAATATTTGATATAAGTGAGCGCTTACCTTGGCTTCATTTGGTGTTGAAGTAAGGTTGTGTAACTCTGGCGGTGAGGACTGAAATGGCTCGGTACTTCTGGATATAGCAGGGGTATTCATGATGCTCATCATCTGGTAAATGATATGGAAAGCATTTTATCGTATGTGATAACACAAAGTCTACAAAATATAATGTATAATGAAAATATCTAAAAGATGCATAAGAGATGCAGAAAATCTTCCACCACTCATTTCAGCAGGTTAAATCTAAGATGTATAAAGGCCACCCGATATGGGCACGTCACAGGGAACATGGTAATCCTTTGTTCCCATGGAAGATAACACTTGTCCAACAGTTGCTTATTTCTCTCTTTCCTTTAAATAAACTTGCACATTTGACCTGTACAATTCCACCATTGTATAATGTGCAACCACAGACATTTTTTGGTGACACAGCTCCAGTTTCAAATGTCCCTTGAAAATATGAGTCTTAGGGAATGCCCAGGGTACAAGCAGCTTTACAAGATGTTTGAACAACTGTTTTGCACCTATATATCAATGAGAGATATAAAATAAAAAAGTTATATGGTAGGTGTGAGAAAGTTAAAATTGACGTCTCAAGGAGAAACAGTGCAAGAATAAAATTTGTCTGCCCCATGTGTCTTCTTCAATAGAATGACAACGTTGGAAAATTGTGTCTGATAATTGGAAGTGGAGGGGTCCAGGAATGAGCAGCCAGTGGCAGCAGAGCTGTGAAGTTCACCTCAAAACCCCATTCACAATTATTGTGCTGAGAATTCTCAACAAATGAGACATCTTAACATAGCCTAAAGCTTCCTATTGTTTGCAACAGGCATCAACACTAAACCCGTTGTAATTCAGCTTTCTATGGCTAGGTGCACACAGAGATCTCGAGGAGTTTCTGGAGCAGAAACTGAGTGGCAACTGAGCGGAAACTCTCCAAATCTCAGAACCTCTCAACAACTCGAGCTTTTCGCTCAGTTTCTGTGGTTCTTGTTTTCTACTCAAGGATTTTTTGGGCTTCTTTCAATTAAAAGAAATTTTGAATGAGTTATTTCTAACTATGCAAAATAAAATTATTATAGGGTTTTTGAGTAAACTAAATTCACCTCTGTAAAACCAAAAGGAGTCATTTTCTTATGTCATAATACTTGTTGAAAAATGTAGCACCATTTTATGTAGAGGAGGACACACTATATGGTGCAGCCTGCGCAGCAATACAAAGGCCCAAGAGATAAGGGGGCTACTACCGCCTCCAAAGCAGGTGAATTGTGGGATATAATGAACTATTTATTACAAGGGGCCCATATATTGTTTTAAACAGGGGCCCTCTTCTGATTCTGTCCGCTCATGATTACATATTTTCTTTAGAGCGACATATCTTGTGTTATATTACCCGTGGGCTGGTCTTCAACTTAGGCTTGTCTGAAGGTGACACAGTAAGTCCTGCTGCACTCAGAGCAGCTATCCTGGATTCGATATCTGACACCTAAACAAGACAAAAATGAGAGGAAGGGAGAGTGTTCCCGAAACGTCGCTATACACCTGATGGTCCCAATAAAGGCGGATTGATTAAGAAAGAGGAGTGCTGCAGTCAAATGTATTTGATAGAAGACAAAAAATAATTACATGAGAAATTCATAATAAATGGAAGGAGCAGATTCCTGCCTTCACCTCGCTCTCGGTCTGCTGCACTTGTGCCATAGCTGATGCCACGCTGACCTCTAATTCTGAAAGTTCAGAGTCAGTGGTTCCACTCTGCTGTGCACGCTCCTCTAGATCCTGCAGGCTCTTTTCAAGTCCATATGTCTTATCTGCTGCCATGTAGACCTAGAATAGAATACATTACATACATATCTGACCAGTTATCAAATATACACATTGAGTGGTCTAGCACAGATAACATATTAGTGTGACTAAACAAGTATTAACAAATTCAACCCTTCATTTATCACTGTTGGATTCACGATGCACTGACTGGCCTTGGGTCTCCTGACCTGAGACTTAAACTTTAAAGCGAGAGATCGTTAAAGTTGGGTTTGGGTTTTACTACTTGTGGTCAGTCCAAGTGATGATGTCTAAACTCAATGAGCTGTGTGTTTCATGAAAGTCTGAATTCAGCCCTTATTATGAGGGTCTGAGGCGCAGCAGGACTTGTTTCATAAAATTTAAGCAGTGAATTGAACTGTTCACTATGTTCAAAATTTGTGTGTTTTTCAATTAGGAGAACATTAATTGATCAAATGTCACAAAACATAAATCCATTTATTATTTGCACATACGTATTGTCATTAACTGCATTTTTTATGCAATGCTGGATGTAATGCAGAACTCACTGACGCTGACATGACTCATGACCTAAACTTACATCACCAAACTACCATTATGCAAACCATCCACCACATCCTATTCCTTACATTTTCCTCTAATTTCTGGAACTCGGCTTGTGCCTTGCAACTGACTCCTGGTTTGGTGTAAGGAAGGACAGGTTGATGGATCTCGCCACCAAAAGCTTCTTGCATGGCTCTCTCAGTAGCATTTATGGTCCTCAATGTTTTGGCCGTGATGTCACAGAGAGCCTGAGCTGCTGTCCTCTGCAGATGGGAGAAGGTACCACGTCCATTCAGAAAATCCATACACTCAAGCGTAAATAAGGGAATGGGTATCTCTAAGTATAAATCATTTCTTATATAAAAGAAAAAAAACACCAAAAAAAGTACCATTCAAGCTACCAAGATATGGGAAAATCAGAAATTGTCTCTAAAAGAGTTTCACTCAATTTGGAAGTTGTTTCCTATCCTAAGAATAGGGGCCTCGTGAGGAGCTTCGGCTTCTTGAGATTTAAGTGAATCAAGTTTTGCAAATGGTGAAATTAAAGTTGTTGTTTTCATTAAAAAAAAAAAAAAAAAAAAAAAAAAAAAAAGAATAGGGGATAACTTTTTGATGTCTGGGGGTCTGACTGTTGGGATGTTCACTGATCCTGAGAACTGAAGCTCTGCAGAGCTACGCATGAATGAAGCAGTGGTCGATTATGCACACCTCTGTTCCAGTCATTCTCTATGTGATTGCCGGAGATAGCCGAGCGAAGCATTCAGCTGGTCTTCATCACTCCTATTAAGGGTGGAGGCACACTATCATGCATCAAAAACGCTGCGTTTTTGATGCATGACAGTGATGCGAGTGCTGTGCGTGTTTGTGGGTGTGTATGGTGCGAGTATGGTGCGTATGGTGAGTGTGGCTGGCTGTATGTATGTTAGTGTGCTGTGATTGGTAGGTGTAAGTGCGTGTGTGGTGCATGATTGTGATTGTGTTTATGATGCTGTCCACGGTCCTGAAGGACCGCGGGCAGCATTTGTCGGGAAATTAAAGCTCTGCGGCTGTCAAAGCCACAGAGTTTAAATTTCCCGCTTGCCTGTACAGTAAGTAATCATCTTGCACTGCTGTGTCAGCGGTGCAAGATGATTATGATAAACCCAGCTGCTGGGCACCTCTTTTTAGTTTAGGGGGTTAAACTGCATATGCAGCATCTGTGCGGCATATGAGCACAGATGCTGCATATGCGGCAATGTTCCCCGGTCATAAAGGGTTAATACGTGGCAATTAACTTGTCACCATGTCTCCAGGGATAGCCCTCCTCCCTAGAGGCATGGTGGTTAAAATCATTGGTGGTTCAGGGGTTAACTTGCTACATTACTGAATAGCCGGCATTTGTTGGCTTTCAGTAATGTGCTCTGACAGCCGGCGGGTCCTGGCTGACAGAGCGCGGTAGATACGCTCTTAGCGTATCTACATGCTGTGCAGCGTCCTCAATGAGGAGCTGTCCCAGGTACTTAGAATAATAGCGTAGTTAAGCCGCCGCCACTATCCATGAAAGTGATGCTGACATGTTCATCTCCATGGATAGCGGTGGTGGCTTAACTACGCTATTATTCTAAGTACCTGGGACAGCTCCTCATTGAGGACGCTGCACAGCAGTGTAGATACGCTAAGAGCGTATCTACCGCGCTCTGACAGCCAGCACCCGCCGGCTGTCAGAGCACATTACTGAAAGCCAACAAATGCCGGCTATTCAGTAATGTAGCAAGTTAACCCCTGAACCACCAATGATTTTAACCACCATGTCTCTAGGGAGGAGGGCAATCCCTGGAGACATGGTGACAAGTTAATTGCCACGTATTAACCCTTTATGACCGGGGAACATTGCCGCATATGCAGCATCTGTGATCATATGCCGCACAGATGCTGCATATGCAGTTTAACCCCCTAAACTAAAAAGAGGTGCCCAGCAGCTGGGTTTATCATAATCATCTTGCACCGCTGACACAGCGGTGCAAGATGATTACTTACTGTACCGGGAAACCAGTAACTAGAATTTAACAGCACAGGGTGTGATTATCGCACCGTGTGCTGTGTGGGTGCAAGTTTGACTCGCACCCATATACTTATAATGGCCCCTCACGCGAGGGAATCACGTGCAATCGCAGCATGCTGCGATTGCACTCGCATTGTCCTCGCAAAGCGAGGGTAATGCGTGAAACTCGCATTGGTGTGACCTGTATCATTTAAGGATACAGGTCCCAGTGCAATGCGATTTTTTCACGCACTGCGAGTTTTGCGCCAGTGTGCCTCCACCCTAAGAATGGATAGAGAGGTCGTGCACAAGATTGGCCACTGCTCCATTCACATAAAGCTCTACAGAGACCCAGTTTATAAGACTGGTGGGAGTAACAAAGGTCAGGCTCCTAGCGATCGGAAAGTGATCACCCATCCAGTGAATAGAGGATAACTTCTAAACTTGATTGCTCTCAGTGTGAGAAACAAGATACAAATCTTGTAGTTGTGATACCTTTTACCTTCTTCTAAACTTGATAAACCCATTAAATAAACGTATGTTTTCTTAGATGTAGCAAAGCTGTAAAATGTCAAATATAAACATGTAACAATAAGGAAGAAAGCCTATGTTTGTGTATATATTGTATACGTCAGGTTAATCCAAAATTTGTTGTGACTGAAAAACAGGGAAAGAGATATAAACCTAAAGCAAACACCACATGATTTCATGTTTCCTCTCCTTTTTTATTTTAGTAACCGCTAAATAGGTCCATTAGCGTAACAGAGATGTTGCTATCACCGACCCTCAAGATGAAACTTTCACTAACGTATAATGCCAAATGGATGAAAAGGACTTTGCATTAGGCGGAGGCACAAAGGGCAGATGGTGTGCTAATTGTCCATGTTGGCACAACTCGAGAGCTCTCGGTTTCTGCCTTGGGCCCATTCTAAAGAGCCACTTTGATCTTCATGATGTGACTTTTACTGTACCGAACATACTACAAGAAAGCGCCCATTAGCAGGTCATTATCCAAAGAGGATGGAGCAATGGGAAGCCTGGTTATTCTTTCCACTCATATTAAAGCGACACCCTCTCTATGAAATATAAACTTACTCCTATATTTAACCATTAAAGTCCCATTTTATGTATTATAACTGAAATATGTCTAAATTGTTTCCCCGTCACATTAAAAAAACACTTCTTTATAACAAGGAGCTTATATACTTCATAGCACTTTATATCTTAATTGAGCATTTGTGATTTAACCTTTTTGAGTTTATATCCCCTAAAATATCTGCCACAAGAACATGCCAACATATATCATTGGTGCAATCTGAGCACTGCACAGGGGCCCTATTGGTAAGGCGGAAACTTCCATCCCCAAAGCTAATTATTGTGCATTATGATGAGCTATTGGACTGCAAGGGACCCATATGTTTTTCTTGCACAGGGGCTTCTTCTGTCTGTGTCCACCACTGATGGGAGCATTTGAAGAAAACTAAGGGGCACACAAGGAGAACATATCAAGGAAGATAGTACCAAGCATGGAGTTAATACATGGAGGTTAAGATCATGGCAAAAATAGGCAGAAAATGTTTTAGGCCTAAAAAGCTACCGTATGTCCCGTTGTAAGGTGCAGGTGATCACTGGGACATTTGCCCTATTCACTTAATAGATCACTGACCAATTCATTTCCCCAGCTTGCACTGGTATATTCTGCTGTTCATCCATATATTACCTAAATGTATCCAACACAGATATGATTAAATACAGGTTATAGCATGGGACCTGGACTACATAAGGCTAATGCACCTGTACTAGTACTGAACCTTTAGGCTGCGTTCACTTATCATGGTCATCTTGCTCTTTTTTTTTTTTTTGCTGTTATCCAAAAGTGATAAAAAAATGTTGTGGTTCTACCAAACCACAAAAAACTGCAATGTGGCTGCAATGTGTGAACGACACAACTTACAATTGTTGTAACAGACATCGTAGTGATTGATATAATTGACACTTAGTTCTCCATAGTTTTGGAGTGGCGTGATGAAGTGTCTACCCTAGGCGCCATGTCTGTGGAGAGGATACACTTTCAGTATTGGACTGCAGCATGTGGGACTCACTGAAGGAAAGCAGAGGTATATGAACACGCACTGAATTTTTTGAGGCTGTAAGTGGAGTTAATACATTGTTATGTGGTAATATTTATATTATATGAAGTTACATTGTGTTGGGTGACAAGCGCCAGTTGGACTGGCATTGGTGGTTGAATCAAGAAATCCCTGTTGTTCTAATAGAAATATCTGTGATTCAGTTGAAAAAATGAGACACTGCAGGAATGGCTGTAGAGGGCCATGAACTTATCACCAGAGAAAGGAGGAGGATTCCCAAATGATTGAGGCACTCAAACACATCACTCGAGAGTTACAGGGTATATCATGGACTTTTTTTTAAATAAAAAAAAAATGTGCCTAAGAACTAAGAGGTAGGTAGTTGCTACCTACCTGCCTGTTGTGCTCGGCACCATTCACTGTCGGCACAGATCGCTCCTGATGGTTATTTAATGGCTTTTTAACAGAGCGGAGGCTTCTTTTCCACCTAGCTCGGTAGACAGGATGAGACGGCCAACCTCATGCTGATTGGGAGCTGGCTCCCCACTGCCTAGCTGGGTAAGCTGGCTGTGAATTTCAGTGACGCCCGTTAACACAGCAGAGCGGATGAGAAGCCTGCTCAGTGTTGACATGACATTACTGGAAACTGCACAATTGCCAGCAGGAGCTGTCTATCATCGCTTTCTGTGTCGGTGAAGAACAGTGCCATGCACAACTGGCAGGTAAGTAGTAACTACCTGCTCAGTGCTTAGGCACTTTTTTTTAGTATAGTTCCAGATATACCCTTTAAATTTCAATCAGAAGCAGCATTCGTTCAACAAGATGACCACTCGAAGATGTGGGCACAAACTACCAAAACGCACGTGTGCCGGTTGACAGCCTGAGTGTATGTGCACACAACATCTTTTTCAGGTGCGTTTACTCCGAAAACTACCTAAAAAATCTCCCAAGAAAAACTCAAAACAATGAACATGACCATTTTTTTAATGACAAAATAACTTGCTATTCATATGTTCAGGGGTTTTAGCGTCTTAGCTTGACGCTTGAAAAACCGCTAGCAGTTTCTACATTTTTGAAAGGAGTAAAAAAAAAAAGATATGTCTCACTACCACTGGAAGAAAGGCTACAGTACCTGCCGTATTCAACCTTGAAAACTCAGGAAGTGACCAAAAAAATTAAAATTGCTTCTGGAAAAACTGCACCAGCGTTTCCTAAAGCATCTTTTTTATGAAAAACTTGGCGGGTTCACCAAACTGAAAAAATGTAGTATCCACATACTCTTAGATAGCTAGACCTGGTGTATGAGCAGAAGACTAGCAGAATTGTAAAGCCCCCATCTCACGCTTCAATGTGTCAGCGAACCGACCGACAATCCGACTTGACTTAGATCGCTGGAACGACGTTCAATGATCGCTAGTGAAATGTCACATGTACAGATATCGTTAACGACGCAGCAACGATTCCGCAACAAGCAAACGATACTTGCGGTCGTTAGCTCGCCTATGTCCTTCACTTATAAATAGCCGAGGTCGTTAACGACATCGTTATCGAGGTGTCACACACACCCATGATGCAGGTTGAACGAATGCTCATCGTTTGGTTTAAGGTCCGATTCACAAACCTCCCATCAACGATCTGCCCGATTATCGTTGATCGGATGTACATGTCACACTGAACGACATCGTTATGACGTCGTTAGAACGACTGAAAACCCATGACGTACTAACAATATCGTTAACGATATCGTTGTGTGAGACGGGGCCTTAAGTACCACATTGAGAGTGAACCACTGGATTCACCATTGACTATTTATATTGAAGTCTTAACTTTCGATACCCTAGTTTTTCTATAAGGCTTCCAAATATTGAGTAAATCTATCTGTTCCACACAAACTGTCTGTCAACTTGTTTCCTGCG
This sequence comes from Allobates femoralis, assembly GCA_033576535.1. Lineage (NCBI taxonomy): Eukaryota > Metazoa > Chordata > Amphibia > Anura > Aromobatidae > Allobates > Allobates femoralis. The sequence continues at coordinate 62,771,891 of JARQOC010000011.1, read as the reverse complement.
TGGAGGACAATAAACCAGCAATATAGTGAAATAACTTGTGTGCTTGGTTGTTACAGAAATCTTGGGTGTAGAACAGTTGTTAAAATATATAGTCTTGTTACCAAAGTGAAGCTTCACATTTGGTGTGTAGGATTACAAACTATGGGTATTTGATTTATTTCCCTTCTAAGGCCTCGTTCACACACTCAGTATTTGGTGAGTTTGTACCTCAGTTTTTGTAAGACAAAACCAGCAGTGGGTGATAAATACAGAAGTGGTGACGTGTTTCTATTATACTTTTCCACTGATTTTTCTACTTCTGGTTTTGGCTACAAATACTGAGTTAAAACACTGTCCAAATACTAAAGGTGTGAAATTGGCATAACCAAGAGACACCTCAATTCCATGAGGCTGCAAGATATTTTTAATCTACAGTTAAGGAAATATTTGATCCCTTGCTTATTTTGTAAGTTTGCCCACTGACAAAGACATGAACAGTCTATATCTATTAAGGATAGGTTAATTTTAACAGTGAGAGATAGAATATCAAAAATAAAATCCAGAAAGTCCCATTGTCTAAATTATATAAATGTGTTTACATTTTGCAGAGTGAAATAAATATTTGATCCCCTAGGAACCATTAGGAGTTCTGGCTCTTACAGACCAGTTAGATGCTACAAATCAACTTGTTAACTGCATTAAAGACAGCTGTCTTAAATTATCATCTGTATGAAAGACTCCTGTTCACACACTCAATTAATCAGTCAGACTCTAATGGTGGGTTTACACGTCGCAATATCGGCGCCCGGTTCGTGAGTTGGACCCGATATCGTTCCTGCGTTGTACTGTTTGAAGGTACAATACGATGCAGGAACGATGGTAATCCGATATCGGGGGTCGAATGAGCGTGCTATTCAACCGACCGATATCGGATGCCTGTTGGAGCCGGATCGTGGCGTGTAAACATCCAACTCCGATGTGTACGCCGACGCCACCCATTAACTCCATGTTAAATGGTCGTTACTGGGTTGGTGGGCGTACACATCGTAGGGATGTTGTTTCCTGATATCGCAACGTGTAAACCGCCGATGCGATATCGGGAAAAGCGCACTAAAAATGCGCGCTCCCGCGCCGTTGTATAGCGATATCGGGACGATATCGCTACGTGTAACCCCACCATAACCTTCACAACATGGGCAAGACCAAAGAGGTTTCTAAGGACATCAGGGAAAAGATCCTAGACCTGCACAAGGCTGGAATGGGCTACAAAACCATAAGTAAGACATTGGGTGAGAAGGACACAACTGTTGGTGCAATAGTAAGAAAATGGAAGAAATACAAAATGAGTGTCAGTCGACATTGATCTGGGGCTCCATGCAAAATCTAACTTATGGGGTATCTAGGATCATGAGGAAGGTGAGAGATCAGCCTAAAACTACACAGGGGAACGTGTTAATGATCTCAAGGCAGCTGGGACCACTGTCACCAAGAAAACCATTGGTAACACATTACGCCATAATGGATTAAAATCCTGCAGTGCCTGCAAAGTCCACTGCTCAAGAAGGCACATGTGCAGGCCCGTCTGAAGTTTGCCAATGAACACATTGGCGATTCTGACACGAAAATTGAGCTCTTTGGCATTAATTCAACTCGCCGTGTCTGGAGGAAGAGAAATACTGCCTATGACCCAAAGAACACTGTCCCCACAGTCAACCATGGCGGTGGAAATATTATGTATTGGGGTGCTTCTCTGCTAAGGGCACAGGACTACTTCACCGCATCAGTGGGACAACGGATGGAACCATGTACCGCGAAATCCTAAGAGACAACCTTCTTCCCTCCACCAGGACATTGAAAATGGATCATGGCTGGGTTTTCCAGCATGACAATGACCCAAAACATACAGCCAAGGCAACCAAGCAATGGCTCAAAAAGAAGCACATTAAGGTCATGGAGTGGCCTAACCAGTCTCCAGACCTTAATCCCATAGAAATGTTATGGAGGGAGATGGACCAAAATTCCTCCTGACACGTGCGTAAACATCATCATCAACTACAAGAAACATCTGACCGCTGTGCTTTCCAACAAGGGTTTTGCCACCAAGTATCAAGTCTTGCTTGCTGGAGGGATTAAACACTTATTTTGCTCTGCAAATGTAAATACATTTATATAATTTAGACAATGTGAGTTTCTGGATTTTATTTTTAATATTCTGTCTCTCACTGTTAAAGTTAAGCTACCCTTGACATTATAGACTTAGCGGATTTGTCAGTAGGCAATCTTACAAAACCAGCAAGGGATCAAATACTTATTTCCTTCACTGTATCAATCTACAGCATAAGGCAATCATTCATTTCCTAATACTGTACCTTCTGGATTTCATTAATAGGATCCGGATTGTAAGTTTTCTCTACTGACTTGAGTTTTGGTCCTTTTTCCTCATCAGAGGATCCTCCTTTATCACTCAGGTTACTGGCAAGTTCTCCAATCTTTCTTTTAAGGGTTGCTTCCTCCAGGTCTGCGTCCGTGTGTCCTGCTTGACCTGTGGACTGAGAGATTAGACGGTGTCAGGCTTTACTTAAATAGTTATTGTACAGTATATTGAGTATGGTAATGGTAATGAGTTGGGATTACCTCATCTGAGTGCACAGAGATTCTTTCCTCTAGGCGGTTTAGCATGCGTTCAATAGCAGACATGCGTTTATTAAGGTCAGACATCTATGAGAGAAGGAAGAGGAACTCATAGGACAGAGCCCATCACCATAAGAGAGGACTCCCATCACCCAATTACCTGATTTTAGGGAGGAATCAATACTAGAAAATGATAGAGAAAGACTAGGTTGAACGTGTTCACACCAACAGGAATCTCAGACACCATACAAAAACCCACAATTATCAGCGATATCACAATGACATCGAGCTACAATAAATGTAAGTAATTGTTGAGATGTAGGAGAAAACACAACCTGTTGATTTTACTTATTCACTTTAACATTTTTTGTTACAGTAAAATATTATAAATGGCATAATAATAACTATAAAATGGCCAAAATCAAAGATGTTTTAGTAATTTTGCAGTTTCATTACCAAACAACTGTTGTATTTTGTACAGTATATAGCAGTGTTTCCTCAAGGGTGTGCTCATATCTGCTTTTATTTCTCGATGCGGATATCAGCGAGAAAAGTATCAGAGTGTCATGGGGCTGTCATGCGTTTTGACACCGTATGACATGCCAGTGTGCGTTTCCCTGCACCTAGCATCCATATGTCATGTGCATGTCATAAGTATGACATACTTTTTTAACATGGTCAACACTATGCTGTTAAAAGTTAAATAGATAGATAATTAGATAGCTAAATAGACAGATAGATAAATGCTAGAAGAGCTAGATTTGGTTTACCAGTCTCCCGCTGCTGCTTCCGGGGCCGCCCATTAAGTTTCATGCATATTCACTGCATTGACCTACAACAGCCAATCACAGATGCTCACACTCTTTGAGAGTATCTGTGATTGGCTGTCGCAGTCACACTGCTTTTCCTCAATCTGGACAGTGATTGTGCATGGTTGCCATACACATTAGTGTTATTTATTTAACACCCTATGACGGCAGGTTGATTGTCATATACTAATATATATGGCAACCAAGCACAAACAACGTCCAGATTGAGGAAATACTCATACAACCCTTTAATTTCAGTGGGCATTGTGTGAAATGGTGATTTTCTCTTATGGAGGTGCTGCAGGATAAGGAATACTTTCTGTAGGCTGATCATGAGCGCTCCAAGCTGTAGAACAACCTGGTTATAACAGGCCGTCTATGAAATTGGTGTAGTCAAAAGAAGAAAACCCTTCTAAAGGTAAAAAATAACTTTTCTATGGAGTAAGATTATTAGTTCAAAGTAAGTTTTACTAAAAATGGAGAACTCAATGATAGAGAGAAGCAGGGGCGTAACTACAACAGGTGCAGGTGTTGCAATCGCACCCGGGCCCTGAAGCCCAATGGGCCCCAAAGTGCATTTGGCCTATAGAAAAAGACTATTGCTATTAAAGACTTGTAATAATTAGGGGCCCCATTGGAGCTTTTGTGTCGGTGCCCATGAGCTTCAGGTTACACCACTGGGAAGGGTTAATAAATAAAAGCTTTATGGATCTTTTTCAACTCTAGCGTCCATCCAACATTTTACCTTATCATAACAAACCTTTAAAATGATTTTTTTGTAAGAGGCTCTCACTCCAAGAACAAAGCAAGGAAAATATAATTAACAAAATCATACAACGAAGTGAAGAGCTTAAGAGGGAAGTGAAGAATCATTTACATCAAAAGTGCATGTTAGCTGTGATTTTAATTAAATAAGAAGTGGTGAATGAGAGGGTCTAATTACATCATTGGCAAACATGATACCCAACAGTAGGCTTTATTATACCCATGTTATACCAGGGACACAACAGTGACTCAGCATTGTAAGACAATCAAAATCATTAACAACTAAAGGAAGCAAAAAAGTCTGGATTACAGGAACAACTCATCGTCTTTATTTCATGAGCACAAACATGTTTGCAAACAGGGTTTCTGACACAGTTACTGACGCACAGAAATCCTTTAGGTTTCCCGGATGTTACCTGTGTGCCTGAATGGTGGACATTCTCCTGAGATGATGCACGGCTTCTTCGTCTGGGGGGAGCTTTGGGTATAGCCCCTCTTTCTTCATCCGAAGTGTCCATGTCTCCAGAGTACTGCGATCCCTTGGGTACATGGGAAGGGCTGCCTTTAGGGAGATAGCGGGTGCGAGTTAGTTGGGAATCAGGGATGGAATCATTTGTGGGGGATTCTGTTAAACAAGGAAGGTCTGGAGGATCGGAGGAGGAAAGTAAAAAAGGGGAAATTGGACATTATTTAAAGTAGTTGCAATAGAAAATATTTTCCAGTTTTGAGTCTGATTCTTATGGTTATGCAACTTCTAAATGCCTTAGGGTGCCTTTACACGTTGCAAAATTGCATGCAATTTCACTTGCAACTTATTGGTTGCAGTGAAATCATGGACACATTGTTACATTTGTACACGGCAACAAAATGGAACAATGTGTCCATGATTTCACTGCAACTAGTAAGTTGCAAGTGAAATTACATGCAATGTTGCGTCGTGTTAAAGGTACCCTAAGGGCCACGTCACACCTGGCGCCACCGCCGGAGATGTCGGTGGCGACGGGCGGGAGTGCGCACGATTTTTGGCGCCCCACCAGCGTCACCGTCTCCCATTTACATGGGGCGACACCTCCGGCAACGCACCGGCGATCTGACAGGCGGCATCGCCACTGGGGTGTCTCAAAACCCCAGCGGCGATGCAGTACAATGGGAGCCTATGGCTCCCATCACCTCTCAAGTCGCCGTTGGCTGTTTACATGGGGCGATGTGTACACATCGCCCCAGAGTGGTTGCCTGGTTTCAGAGCATGCTCTGAAACCAGGCGACCACTCAATGCGTCGCCCTCGCCCATTCACATTGGGTGACGCACTGGCGATGTCGGCGGTGATAGGCCACGCCCAGCGTCACCTAACAAATCGCCGCCGATTTCCACCTGAGGAAGACAGCCTTTGTTGTGGAAACGCGTTGTGGTGTGTAAATAAAGAGGACTCACGTTCCTTTAACACTTTTCCATTTTTGTGCCCCAGCGCTCCTTTAAGGTACGTAATTGTAATTTTGCACATGAATCTCTCCTCAGTGCAAGTCTTATGAAAGCCTGCATAGAGTTTGCAAAACAACAACATGAAGAACTCCTAGACTATGAGAAATTAGATTCTCTAGTCTGATGAGACGACGATAGAACTTTTTGGTGATAATTCTAAGTGGTATGTGTGGAGAAAACCAGGCACTGCTCATCACCTTCCCAATACAATCCCAACAGTGAAACATGGTGGTGGCGGTATTATGCTAAGGGTTTTTTTTCAGCTGCAGGGACAGGACGACTGGTTGCAATTGAAGGAAAAATTAATGCGGCCAAGTACAGAGGTATCCTGGATGAAAACCTCTTCCAGAGTGCTTGGACCTCAGACTGGGTCGAAGGTTCACCTTCCAACAAGACAATGACCCTAAGCACACAGCTATAATAACAAATGACACATTCAAAAAAGGTTCGACCTTAATACACATTGCAGGCCCTCCAACCAATTATAATTCCAATAAGAAACACCCAGGAGTTAAGGCCAAATAAGATTTAAATATTGCAATTTTATTCACATATCAAAAACTGGTTAAAATGACAATGCACATCGGAACACAAGGCAGGTACCCCCAAATGATGGTAAACAATATACAGGCTCCTGAATCAATTAGATACCATGGCCATACCTAACCCAGCAATGATGGTACAACAATCATAATCATTATCACTCAAGTACAGAGACAATAGATGCAAGTGCATGAAAACCAAGGCAAATGCCCCATCAGTGGGTAGATAGTATTACCTGCCTGCTGTGACTGCCACCTCTAATGTGTGTTTCGCATTAGCTTCGTCCAGCTTGGTCTGTTTACCATCATCTGGGGGTACCTGCCTTGTGTTCCGATGTAAATTATCATTTTCACCAGTTTTTGATATGTGAATAAAATTCAAATATTTAAATCTTATTTGGCCTGACTCCTTGGTGTTTCTTATTGTAATTATAAAATAACAAAGGAGTGGCTTCAGAACAACTCTGTGACCATTCTTGACTGGCCCAGCCAGAGCCCTGACCTAAACCCAATTGAGCATCTCTGGAGAGACCTGAAAATGGCTGTCCACCAACGTTCACCATCCAACCTGACGGAACTGAAGAGGATATGCAAGGAAGAATGGCAGAGGATCCCCAAATCCAGGGATGAAAACTTGCTGTTTCATTCCCAAGAAGACTCATGACTGTACTAGCTCAAAAGGTGCAAATACTCAATACTAAGCAAAGGGTCTGAATACTTATGACCATGTGATATATAAGTTTTTCTTTTTAATGAATTTGCAAAACGTTCTACAATTGCGTTTTCTTAAGTCAAGATGGGGTGCAGAATGTACATTAATGAGAAAAAATGAACTTTTTTGAATTAACCAAATAGCTGTAATGAAACAAAGAGTGAAAAATGTTAAGGGGTCTGAATACTTTCCTTTAACCAATCTAGACCTCAGTTCATAAAAGCGATTAAAATTGCTTTGAAAAGTTGCAAAGTTTTTGCGTAATGCAGAGTTTTGCAGTTTCAGACAAAATGGTGGGAGCCTGGGTAGGACAGTGGCTTGACAATGTATCTAATTCATGATGAGTTGCGGTGTTTCCTATGACACAAAATTATTACCGTATTACAATCTGTAACTGAAGTAAGATTTGTGGTAAGGTGAAAGAGACTTATCAGTGGTGATTGCATTCATGAAGAAACATGCATCCCTAAATGAATCAGGGATCTCTGACTCCAGCACGCCACCTCATCAAGACCATTGTGAACATTGCCATTCTTGATTAATCAGGGCCATACTTTTACTTCAATATTTCATCCATGTTTCATCCATTTTTCACTGGCCGATTGTTAAAAGTCATCCGTTTTAATTTAGATTCAGACAGTTATCTGATTCAGCAATCAGCAGAAGAGGACCCGCACCACAGCTCCAGACATGGGACCCAGAACAACCAAGGGCAACCACGGAGACGGAGCAGAACCAATCCTGCTAGTGAGCAGCAATGCCGTGCCTTTAATGCTTAAGATCCCATAGTTCATTCAGTATGAAAGAAGGCAGCACTCACCATTCTGTAGCGACAGATTTTTTTATTTCAATACTTCACACAGATGGCATGCCGGCAAGGTGGTGGATGCGGGGGTTATCCAGGGACGTTTTGCTCTTATTGAGCTTCAACCCGAATCGATGGACCTGTTGAAGCTTATTAAGAGCGAAACGTATGTAGTCCTTGGACAACCCCCACATCCACCATCTCACCGGGATGCCATCTGTGTGAAGTATTGAAATAAAGAAATCCGTCGCTACAGAATAACGAGTGCTGTACGGTTTGAGAAAAAAACAGATGCAACATTGAGGCAACGAGATTCTACGTTTTACATGGATATGTGTATGTAGCCTAAGTGCAAGTCTGGAGTTCAGCGTGATTGTCATAAACAGCCTTAGATTTAAACCGCAGATAGGTGACGAGAATGCAGGAAACATGGACAAAAGCAAGAAGAAAGGACAACTGGTGAACAGGTGTCAGGGTCATGGGCAAAAATGGCTCACTGCTGTGTGCAGAGACTAAAGAGTAGACCATTTCATCAATCCCACAGAACTGCTGTTGTAGGAAAACTTATGTAAAAGTTATTGCCGGCCAAGTTGCAGGGTTCACCGAGCACACCAAACACTGCACTTCGGTGCACTCCGGTCTGTATGGCTGGAGACCAGAGTACTCATGGAAGCACCTGTCTATTTCTGTAAGTGCCTTTAATACAGTGGTCCCCAACCTTTTTAGGACCAGGAACCAGCTTCATGCAAGACCATTTTCCATGGCTCGGCAGGGCAGGGTGGCACAGGGTTGGGGCTTTTTCAAATGGTGCGGGGCTATGGACAGGGTTGGAATTAGTACCTGTTTCCCCAAAAGTAAGACAGCGTCTTATATTAAAATTTTGCTCCCAAAGATGCGCCATTTCTTATTTTCAGGGTATGTCTTAATTTTCCATCCCCTTGCAGCCCCCAATATGGTATCCCCATCATCCCTTGCAGCCTCCATCATACCCCTGCAGCCCCTAATATCCGCCCATTCATCCCCCCATCATCCTCTTGCAGCACCCAATTATGGTACCTGCAAAGAAAAACCACACACACACACTCATTCACTCACTTAGTCACCCACTCACACTTACACACACACACACACACACACACACAGTCACACACTCTCTATACTCTTCTTACTGGTCCTCCGGTCCGCGCTATGCCATATTTATGTACATGTACGGTAACCCGTTGGCCAAGTAGAGGCCAGCAACCGCCAGCCAATCAGAGGCCTGCATGTAATGTTATGCGACCACTCTAACTGCTGGCCTCTGATTGACTGGCGACTGCGAGCGTCTGACTGGACAGCAGTTTACGGTACAACTTCGCCGGCACTCCCCTCATAATAGTGTCTGCTGGGAGTACGTCACTGAGGGGCAGGGAGTTGCCGCAGACCACACTTTCAGTGTGCAGTGCTGGTCTGCAGCAGCGCCGCGGACCAGCACAAAGGCCCCGATGACCCAGTCCAGGTCTATGGACAGGTGGTTGGGAACCCCTGCTTTAATAGGCACATAAGTATGAGAACTCAACCATAGATAAAGGGAAGATGGTGGCCTGTTCTGCTGAATCATATTTTCATTTAAAGTATATGGAGATTCTTGTGCGTATTTTGACATATCCTCTAATGAAACATTACTGCAGACCAAGTATACCCATGGCAATGGTATTTTTATTGGTATTTATTGGTTAATACCCCCTGCCGCACTGCAAACTATGTTCAAGAATGTTAGGGGGAACATAAAGTGTTCAAGTGTCCACTTGGCCTCCAAATCTCAAGAACCCAATTCTATCAAACCATGGGTAAAAAAAAAAATAATGGCATCACCCTGATTGTTGTTCACGTGCAAATTCTTTATTCCATGCAATGGAGTGGGTTACATGCAGTTAGGGAGGGAGGGGGGTGCAGTGGAGGAGACGGGCGCAAGGTTTTGCCCTACTCAGGCTTCTACGGGTCCAACAACCAGGTGGAAAAACAAACTGGATTCATGGAGGCTGCACCTCACAGCTAACAAGACTTAAAGAAGCTCACCCATGAACATTTTTCCCCTAAACCTATGTATATATGAGAATGTACAGCAGTGTCAGTATATTAAAATTCTCACCTCCTGCCACCTTCTCTGTGATCCAGGGTCGTCCGTTCCTCTTAGTGACGTCACTGATCTTCAGACTTTCTGGATCATGCTGCATTCTGCATGACCTGCAAGTATCTTTACAGTGTAATCTTATGGAGCTTCAGAACAAAGCTCAGAATGAAACTTCATAGGCTTTCCATCATGAAAGAGACCTGCGGCTCACAGGGAGTCAGTAGTCATCACATGACTCAGAAGAGGAGCGAATTGATGCTGGATACTGGAGAATATGGCGAAGGTGAGTATATAACAATATTAACACTAGACATACACAGGTTTAGAGGGAAAAAAGTTAATGAGAGATTCCCTTTACAGAAGCACTGCTTGGAAATGCTTTGCACACTATGAGCTGTATATTATAGAGCGGGGGGTGGAGCGGTGATGATTGTTATATAGGTTTATGGGAGAATAAGATTCAGTACAAGTTGTACTTCATTCATTGCAATCCCTGCACATTCTAAGTTTAGGAGTAGAGATAAGTGAAGGTTCAGTTCCCAAACTTCCTGGTGTTGAGCAAACCTGTTCGGGTGCTTTATGTTTGTAAAGCATTGGAATGAGCATCGCCCTGGTCGGGTGCAAGTGGTGCTTGACTTAGCGTGAGCCGCTTTTGTGTGTAATGTGTGTGCAAAATTAATTTGTAGAAAAACAAGCCCTCCCTCCAGAAGTTTCTTCACATATGGCGGCTGAATGTGGGCAGAGAGCGGAACTGCCAATCAGTGTCTTCCATCGAGGTTCACGTTCAGGGTCACGAACAATGCGCCAAAAAGTCTGAGTTTGGGCGGTTGCAGCCAAATGTCAACAGGTTTGCTCATCTCTACTTAGGAGTCAGTGATCTATAATATTCCTTGCAAAACCAATTAATACGGAGAAAGCTGTCAATCACTGAATAGGACCACCCACTGGACTCCTAAGCCAGGAATATGCAAGGAGCTTCAATCAATACAATTACAAGTTATAGTGAATATTTTTCCTAGTAAACTATATATCTATGAATTTCAATAATCTCCTTTATTATTCCATGTTTCCCAAGGATGTGACACCTTACTCAATGTGGCAATTTCTCTTCGAAGGATCAGTTAATGTTGTGGCGCTCATACCACAAGATACAATCAGAGTTCTTGTACAGTCCGTGCCTCCACTGAAAGCATGAGGGTCACCAGCAGGCGGGTGGTTTATGGTTATGAAATGATGGGTGTATGTGTTCATGTATTATTGAGTACTCCAATAAGGAGTTTGGGGGTTTAGATATGTTCAGAGCATATTTAGATGAGATGAAGAAATGGGAACCTTGCCTGCTGTAGTAATGATGATATTGAAGATCTAGGCGCTTGTACTTACTGGACCTCCGGATGTTTTCCAGACTGCGACGTCGAGAGTTCAATGTTAACCGAACTTCAGTGCTGAACTCCTGCTCTGGACCGGTGGCTTTATGGCCTTGCTCCTGGAGTAGCTGGTGGAAGACAGATGCCAGCTCAGCCTCTGCAATGAGGGAGCCTTTTTGAGCCACATCTCTGCCAGAGCTGGTGAACTCAGAAAATGACTGCAGAACAAAGAGTCATGGAAAATATCAAAGTTTAGTTTGCTGATAAACTATCACAGACTCATGTGTACAAAGCATAGAGGAAGCTTGGTATTTCCACCCATTATATGCCCCCAACCACCATGTTAATCGAGCTATAAGTTATGGAGAAGAGTGATAGCACCAAAACCCAAAGATACCTGGAAAACATCTTGCTCTAGAGATGGAGAAAGCTGTATTGATTGTCTGCGGACTGGGCTGAATACTCAGAATCATTGTCAAAGTCATACGGATGGACAGACAGTAGACGCTTAGTCTTTCGCATCTTTAAGAGGGAAATTCATTGATAAGTAAAATGATAAGAAAAGAACAGAACAGTGATCAGGTTTGTACAAGAGGAATTAATACATAAACCCCTTATCTCGCTATTCCTGAATTGCAATATTGAACTAGAGCATTGGTTTACACCGTGAGCTAAACCACTAAGTGATGACGGCACCTAGCGCACAGTATATAGCGGGTGCATGGTCCAAAAGTAATACCGGTATGTAAAACTCATAATGTTACAGCCTCTTAAAATCAATGTCCACTCTCCAATCTCTAAATAGCTACAGTTTTATGATGTATTTTAATAGCAGTTGGGACTTTTTTGTCTGATACAAATCTAAATCTCATATTTGAGACGTAATGAATGTCGTTCTGGTTGTCACTGGGGGAGCTTAGGTCCCCTGCAATGTATACCCACCGTGCAGTGAGCTCATGTTATTTGATTTGACCCCCGATATCCACCCAGATTCTAAGGGTCTGTGCATACGTTGTCTTTATATCATGGATGTACCCTAGTTTTTTTGACCAGAAAACCAGTGGTGTTTTTCATTTATGCTGTCATTTGAGGCGGCTATACAGCAAGCTGTGCTTATTTCTATTTTAATTCTATGTATAAAATATCAAGCATCTCCCAAGCGTTGCTTCATTGCTTTTTCAGGCGGGTTCCCAGCACCTGAAAAGGACGTCTATGCTCACATCCTTAGAACATCCTTAGCACATTTGTAGAGAAGCAAGTGCTGCGTTTTAGCCACAGTTCTCTTTGCAGTACAAGTGAACTGTCCAGACTGCCCATCAGAACGAGCTCACTGAAAAACTGAACAAACTCAGTAGAGAACTAATTTTGTTGACAGCAGACTATAGAATGCAAATGGTGCAAAATTTTAACTGAAGCTAAATAGTAAACCTTGACAGGCTCACAAGAACTGGCGCATGTGCGGACATAAAGACACTACATCTACATGTCATGGATATAATGTGCAGTATAACACACAGAGCAGAATGGGCCTATCAATCAAGCCTGAAAGTAAGTGTTTAGGGACCGGTCTGATGACCTCTCCATTAAAGGGAACTTTTACCCTCCTAACCTATTACTACCTGTCCCTGCACATTGCTATCTGATCCCTGACCCCGCTGGGCGTCATCATCTTTCTGTTTTTACACTTCCTTTTGAATATCTCGCCTGCGCATATTCAAGCCGAGCCGTACACATCATATCCGTTCCGGTGCATTGTGGGGGCTGATCACATGATACGGCCCGGCTCCAGCGCATGCACAGTGTGCATACTGAAGCCGAGCCGTACACGTCATAACTCCCCAGAATGCACCGGGCCGGATATGACGTGTACAGCTCGACTTCAATATGCGCGCTGCACATGCGCTGGAGCCGGGCCGTATCATGTGATCAGCCCCCACAATGCACCGGCCTGGATGTGATGGTCCGGCCCGGCATATCATTCAACAGAGAAGGCAGGATATTTAAAAGGAGGTGTAAAAACAGAAAGACTGATGACGCCCAGCGGGGCGTCTCAAGAGCCAGCGAGAAGGGGACAATGGAGCCTGCCTTTCCAGTCTCCGGATAGAGACTGCTTGTAAGTTAAAAATAATTTTTCTAAATCTTTATAGGGCACATTTAGGCCGGAGAGGGATGGTTAGGGATCAGATAGCAAGGTGCAGGGACAGGTAGTGATAGGTTAGGAGGGTAGAAAGACCTCACAGGTTCTCTTTAATGAGACTAACACAGATGCTTTTCTACATATCTACAGTGTAGTAGTCATCCCTTTATCATAAAGAGGCATCTTGAATCATCTTAATGTGAAGTGTTACAGTCAGGTGGTGGGTGATCAGGGTCAATTCTGATGACACATTGCCTGTAAATTACATTTACAACAACTCAAAAATCCTTGAATTGACAATCTAGGATTGGCTGCTTTGTTTGGTCACATAGCAGTGCCATCCTGAGCCATAAACAAGTGCCATGTGTGGATTTAGCTTGGCTGAAGAAGGACCTGTAACAAGGACAAAATAGATTTTTTTTATTTTATTCCCGTTGATCCCCTGAATAGTCTATTTATGTTTTGCATAAATCTGCCATACGGTTCCAGACATGAGGACCGCGGTATTTAGTGCTGTGGATTATGGTGTTTACCAAGGGGTGTGGCTCACAGTATTGTAATGCAAAGCACTGTAGAGGGGAAGTGTTGGTACATATATATCTAAATACATATATTTCCTATTAGAAGCTCACACATGTGCTGGGGGAAGGGTTGCCACATGGGTAGACAAAGGGAAATACAACATGTGAGAACGAAGAATAAAAATAATTTTGCAATTAAGTAATCATTACAAATTTTGCACTGTCCATTCCGGACCAGAAAGAGAGATCTAAGAAGCTGTTAGTGAGCTCAATGGGGAGTTTATAATGTTGTTATGCTTCTTTTACAGAGCATCTCTCAGCAGAATTATGATCATATTGATGTCCAGCTCACTTTTGATGTGGTTTGTGGTCATAAAACTGCTTAGAAGAGCTCAGAAGAAAATACAGATAAAAGTGAAAGCTCCCATCAGAATGAGCTCACTGACAGATTCTCAGTTCATTCATTTTGCAAAGAGCAATAAGTAGGAAACAAACAAAGTGCATTTCTTTTAAATAAACCCTAACTGCAAAAATTATTCTAAACCTAAATTCACGTGTTTAAGTAAAAAGAAATGCCCTTGTGGGTGTCCATAGCATTTAATTTTCACAGCAGGCTAAGGTGGTGATCAGTGATTTAGAAACCCGAGTCTTAATCGTAGATAGAAGCAGAGAGGGCTGAACAGTCTTGATGACAGCAGGTGTGTGTGGTTACCATACTGTAGCGCTGAGCTTCTGCACTGTCCAGAACATCATCGTCCTCATCATCAAACATCCCAGCCCTGGCCTGGCGCAGATACTCTCCTGAGGGCAAAGATAGAGTCAAGGTTTAATAGATTTGTAAGTGCTTGTTTGAACAATAATGTGACAGCTGCAGCTATAACAACATTAAAGTGTCTTGGATATAATACGAGTAAAGTTAAAGGGGAAAGTCAGTGATGCAGATTTATTAAAACAAAAGTGTTCGACAGACGGAACAATGTTAGGGTCCGAGGCCTACCAGAATCCATCCCCGTAAGGGACCTGGACACTACACTCCATGGGGTATTTAACTCCGTCTGCAACATGCCAAAGGGTACGCTCCTCGAACTAGATCAGGCACATAAATCCCTGGGGCCCCTCCCTCAGAAGGTGTCAGACCCAGAGACATTATCTGCAGGGTCCACAACTTCAAAGCTAAAGAGGACACCCTTGCAAAGTCCCTATCCCCTAACCCCCTATTGTATCAAGGCAGCCCTATCCAACAGAAGACGATCTGTCACGTCGCACGCTGCAAAAACCCAGGGCTCTCTGTCCCCTACTGGGGGTACTGTGCAGCAACAACATCCTGTACACCTGGGGCTTCCCTTCCGCTTCCAGGTATGCAGGGAGGGCCAACTCCTCTCAGTAAGCCACTCGAGGGATGTCCCAACCTTTCTGGAGAGCCTTGGGATCCCGTCCCCAAACCTCAACATCACTGAGTGGCCGGACCTACCCGGGGGTGGAGGGGGAGTCTGGGCCCCAAGAGAACAAAGGACATTTTACGGGCTAGGTGATACCTTACACTAGGAGCTGGTACATCTGTATGGAGGTCATAATAAAGCTCTGTACATGTGTCACTATTTGGATAATTTTCTAGCTCCTTCCTCCTCTCTATACACAACCTTATCAGTAGTATCTGTCATCACTCATCTCAGTAATAGACATGAAATGCTTTACCACTTACAACCACCAGGTGGCTCAAAGCACCGTATTCTCAAAAACTAATCGCTATTCTCATTGTTATCACTCCTGCCCAACGTTTTGCAACAAACCCCACCATGTCTTAGCAGCACTGTCTATATATTTGCTAATATCACCACTATTTGGCTGGTATAAAATAATATCCCAAAGCTCCACTAGCATTGAATAATGTTTTTACTTTTATTTATGTATGAGAGCAAATCGTCAAAATCGTGTTTTTTTTTTTTTTTTTGTAACTATGATTTCCCTAAATTTAGAATTAGATTTTTTAGCCTACAGTTCTTTATTAGTGAAATTTTAATGTTAGTGCCATGGAATTAATAGCGGTATATAAATGAATAATAATAATTATTATTATGAATGTTAAACATTTTACACCTGATGCAGCTGAGCCATGCAGCCAAAAGTTGTATAAAGAAACCACAGAAATGGAAGGTGCGGCTACGTTATTGCCATGTGTGACTACATTCCCTGTTGCAGTGGTGTAATTCGTGGGCCCCAATGCAAAATCTCCAACAGGGCCCTCAACTATGAATGGTCTTTAATAGTAATAGTCTTTTGATAAGGACCAAAAGAGATCTTGTTTGCCCCCCTCCCCCAGACTCTGATGCGATTGTGACCCCGGCACCTACACTAGATACATACCTGCTCTAGGGATGTCTTAGGTAAAGAGTAAATCATTGTGTGCGATTTGGAATACATTTCTATAATTATTATTGATAATGCAGCTTTGTGCAAGCTTTCCCCATCTAAATAGTGAAATATAGATAAGCAGGTCACTTACGGTTGATATCCGGGAGGCTCTGCACTCGGTCCTGGAGTCCTGTCCACAAATACACATTTCCATATTAGTTATAAGTAATCAGACAGAACATTTACTGCCCTCTACAGGTGGATTTTATTACAACAGGTATCATAGTCGGTCACCTTTTGTTCTCATTTATTTGAGTTTTCTGTTTATAATGGCATCATCAATCAGTTCTGGAGCCATCACATGGCAGGCAGTACAGGAGAGGACACCCCCACTGACTTACAATAGGGTCCATCAAAGGTCTCCTCTGTATTGACCAAAAGAATTGATCAGGGGCTGGCTGCCAAATTTTAGCCTGAGGGGCTAACACACAGCAGCGGCCCATGAGCAGTGAGCTTCAGGGGCAGAGCGGCCTCCCAGACCAACATGACACATGGCCGGGCGGCCCCAAAACTGGTGCTTGACCACTGGCCCGGGGGGCTTCCGCTCCCTTGCCCCCTGGGCCAGCCAGCGCCTGGAACTGATGCATTCAAGAACACAGCCTTAGGCCGCTACACATGTCAGTGTTTCCGGTCTGTTTTCATGGATACCACACATATCTGTGCTGTGTCCATGTGAACCACACTCGCGTTCATGGGAAACACATGGAGACATGTCCGTTTTTACCAGCAACATGGATGACAGTGTCAAATACAAGCCTACGAGTGTGTGAAAATCATGCACAGCACACGGATTGCATCTGTGTGCAATGTTCCAGAATTAAATGCATTAAAAAATTACTGATTTTTTAAAAATGTGCAAAACATATAGGTAGATAGTACAGCTAGTCATGGAATAAATGAATAAATAATTAAATGAAAAAACAACATGGCTTCCCCCCAATTTTGATAACCAGCAAAGGTAAAGCAGACAGCTGTGAGCTGATATTATCAGGCTGGGAAGGTCCATGGTTATTGGGCCCCTTCCAACCTAAAATTACCAGGCTCCAGAAGTGGCAATCGGGGTATTGGTTTTTGGGGTTGATGTCAGCTATGAAGTATTTAAAACACAGCTGACATCAAGCCCTGGTGCTAGTAATGGAGTGGTGTCTATCATACACCCCCATTACTTAAAGCCGCTTTACACGTCACGATATCGCAACGCAAATACGATAAAATGGTAGGGGTGTTGCAGTTGATATGGTTCGTGCGTTGTGTCGTGTAAATGGGCAACGCAACTCCAAAACGATGCAACTACGATATCGTTTTTGGATTGTGCATGCTGTTCAACCGTGCAATATTGGCTCGATGATCTGGCAGGATCGTGGAGTGTGACAGAGCAACTACGATTTGGAGCGCAGCTTCCCCTATTCACTCCAATGTTAATTGGTCGTTCCCTGAGTTGCTCAGACACAGTGTGAAAGAGGGGCGTACGACACCGTAGTTGCGTTGGTTGCCGATATCTCCCTGTGTAACATCTCCTATGCGATTTTGGACAAGTGCCGAAAACGTGCGCGCTCCTGTGAAGTTGTATGCAATATCGGAACGATATTGCGACGTGTAAAGCGGCCTTTACTCAGCAATAAATAAAAAAATAAAATAAAAAAAAAGACAACAAAAATACTTTGTTGAAATAAACACTCCACTACACTATCCCTCCCCTCATCCACCACTTTATTAAAAAAATAAAACCAAGCAGGTCTGCCGTAGCCCAGGGAATCCGCCATTGTCCAGCAAATCCATTATGGTCCACAAATGGATATTTGCAAAATAACAAACATAAAAATACACAGAAATACAATAAGACACTTTCCTTAATTCACCATTTTATATATATTTAAAAAAAAATTTCCACACAGGTCTGACTTTTTCCAGAGCGAATCTGACAAACAATCTGCAGAGCATCATTCTGACACGCCAAAGATTTTGCCAACGCTCTTCAGAGTCACAGAGTCATGGACAGTGCAGTGTAACCTGGAATGTCTGAATAGTAGTAACGTGACTGATGTCACCGCTGTTGAGAGGCACAGAGTGACCCAGAATTGCCCATTAACAAAGTTCATGGAGTGTGAGAACAATGGTCCATAGACTTTGTTTGTTGGATTCACTCTGGACCATGACGGACCTGCTAGGTCTTCTTCTTTCTTTTTATAAAGTGATGCACACAGGAAAGTGTCTTGTTTTATTTTTATATTTCAGTTTTTTTACACGTTTCCATTTGCGGACTATGTCCTTGTTCACACATACCAATGCGTTATTTTAGCCCTTAGAAAAACTGATCAGTTTTTCTAAGGGTGCCAAATAGTGTCCCCTGTGGTTCTGAACGTTTCTGAGAAGTTTTTGGACTTAGTCATTTTTTCATTAAAAACAGATATGCGTTAACAAATGCATTTTCCATAGGGCCCCATGTTAAAAAAACGCATGCGTTTTTTACAAAACCCATGCGTTTTTTTACAGCACCCAAAAAACGCTGCACGCATGTGTTGTTAAAAAACGCAGCTACACTTAAGTGCATCATGCGTTAACGCATGTGCGTTTTTTTTTTAACAGCTAAAAACGCAGAGAACGCCAAAAATGATGGTAAGTGTGAACAAGGCCTATGGCTGATTCCAGGGGCTGGCTGGTGCCTCTGGCCACGGGTGTCAGTTTTGGTCTTTGGTTTGCCAGCCCAGATTTGATGACTGGGGGAGGGGGGGGAAGGAGGGGGGTATGTGCTACCAGGATTTTTTGATGACCGGGGGAGGGGGGAAGTGAGTGCTAGCAGGATTTCCGGACCGCAGTTCACTTACTATGTACCCGCTGCGGTACTGACCTGTCAGCGGCTGCAGCTGCGAGCGCTGCACACAGGACCGGAGGGCATAATAGCCCCCCAGTCCTGTGTGCTGATCCGGTCCGCAGCTGTCTGGGTCCTGCCGGACAGAACCGGACCGGATCATGCCGCCGTGTGAAGCGGCCCTCACACTGCAGTTTTTTGCCTGATCAGGTTAAATCAGGTTTGTGTGTCAAAACCAGGAGTGTAAGATAATGATGGGAGTGTTGGTGTGTCACGGTCCGCGCTGCTGTGGTATGGATAAAAACTCACCAAAGAGACAGCAGTTATTCCATCCTTTATTTCCTCCTCTCTCCTACGCGTTTCAGCGCCACACCCGGCGCCTTCCTCAGGGATATTCCAGGAGTGTCTCCAAAATCCAGAACAGGTGTCAATCTTTCAGTTATAGTTTTTCTCTGCAAGTTCCTCTCCTGGTTTTGACACACAAACTTGATTGAACCTGATCAGGGAAAAAACTGTAGTGTGAAACCAGCCTGAGGCTGGCTTAACACCACGGTGTGATCCGTTCCGGGGCTGTCCGGGATGACCTTGACGGCCCCGGACCGGTCCTGTGTGCAGCTGGATGCTGCTAATTGCAACCGCAGCTGCTGATTTTTCAAGACCGCGGCTAGCATGGAGCAATAGCGGCGTGCAGCCGCCAGTGTCCGCTTCCCGGATCCTCCGGGAGAATCTGGCCGAATCCAGGATCCGCCAAATTGGGGAAATTTTTCTCCCCGGACAAAAAAATGATGCAAGCATCATTTTTGTGTCCGGAGAGAATAATCCGTATTCCCCTGGATTGTCCCGGAGTGATGAAACCGGATGGCAGAAAGCTGCCATCCGGCTCCATCCAGCCCCATAGGCTGCTATGGGGCCAAAAACCGGTGTGAACCAGACAGCCCCGGATCAAAATATCCGTGGTGTGAAGCCAGCCTAAATGTTTCACTATAGTCTGGCAGGAGAGTACATTCTCTATCTGATGTGACATTAAACACTACAATCTGAGAGTCCTCAGTGGTTGATACCTTTTAGTGGCTAATTCAAAAGATGGTAAGAAAAAGCAAAGCAAGCTTTCCAGACACTAAGGTCTCTTCATAAGGCTATGAAGCTATGAAGCCTGATGAAGAGATCTTAGTGTTTCGAAAGCTTGCTTTGCTTTTTATCATCTTTTCAGTTAGCCATTAAAATGTGTGAACCACTGAGGACTCTCAGTTTTTAATATTTTTCGCTCTACTGGCAAACACGGTACAAATATTTTTTACCACATTAAACACTGAATTCTATTGGCCCAAATGTGTTCAGATTGCGCAGTCACCCCACCTTAGACAATGCAAAGTCATCTTATACATACCTGTCATGTTAGGCCCTCCCCTACCATCAGACTGCTGCCGCAGGTACAGAGAGCGCAACACCTTGGCACTGCCGAACCGCTTGAACCTAGCGCGCACGTGGTCATGATACCATTCATGGGATCCAATCTTCACCATTCTGTGGAAGACATTGTGGCATTAGCAAGTAAATATTACAGGGCCTACATCTGCTATATACACTGCTCTAAAAAATCTACACAACGGATCTCAATGAATGAAAGAACTGTATTGAAAATCTTAACTGATAAATTGAGTACTTTGTTAAGAACAAAATGATAAATCAACCGTCAATGGAAACCAAAGTCATCAACCACATAGAGGCTTCATTCCAAATGAACTCTTTAAAAACTGAAATTGTAGTCGGATCCAATTACAAGAACTTCAGCACGGCAACTCATAATGTGACCCAGCAGTGTGTATGGGCCCCCGTACCAGTATGTGGTCCTGGATGAGACCACAGATGGAGTCCTGGGGAATCTCCTACCAGACTTCGATGAGGCCATCAGAGATCTCATGGACAGTCGGTGTCGCTGTTTGGTGCCACTGGTATATAATGTTCAAGAGGTTTTCAATCAGATTTAGGTCTGGAAATGTGAGGGTCTATCAGTGGGATCAATGCCTTCATAATTTGGTAATTGCAAAAATATTCTGTCCACATGAAGCGGGCATTGTCCTGCACCAGGAAGAACCCAGAGCCCTCTGCACCACCATAAAGTCTAACAATGCATACTCCATTGGTACCTAATAGCAGTCACAGTATCGTTGACTATGATGTGGAGGTTTATGCAATCCTCAGATGATTTTTTCTCCCAGACCATTATTGATTCACTGCCAAACTGGTCTTGCTGGACAGGTCCACTTTTAGACAAAGCAAGGCCCTGGGCAAAAGTTTAGAGTAGGGCCCTAAATGCTCACATATTTCTCATGACAATCAAACATTTAGGCCCCATTCACACACTGCTTTTTTTGCTGGGTATTTTACGCACAAGCTCAAAAAAGCCAGGAGTGGAACAATCAAAACCGGAGTGGCACACTCAGAGGAAAGGTCCAATAGAAACAAGTGCTCCACTTATATGTTTAATCACCCACTCCTGGTTTGTGATGAGCTTGTGCTTAAAATACGTAGCAAATAAAGCAGTGCGTGAATGGGGCCTTAAGTTACATTTACATGGATGAGTTCAGACCATTAAAAGTCATTCATCGCTTGTTAACTGGCTTCTTTCACAGGCTAAGAAGGATGATGGGGACAGACCAATTGCTAATGGGTCAATCTGTCCCCATGCAGTATCAGGTTATCAGCAGCATTTCTGCAGTTTGCATCGGGTGATGTGTTATTGAGAATAATATTTTTTCTCAGCAATGAACAATCTAATCACCTGATAAATGAGCAGATTTTTGCTCGTTCGTTGGGTGATTGCCGATATGTTTACACCAGTGGTTCGTAACCTTGTTTGAGGTACCGAACCCACCAGTTTCCTATGCATTCACCGAACCCTTCTTTAGTGATAAATCAAATATGATGTTTTTCCAAATTCAAGACATAGGTATATGTTTTTTTACTGGTACACAAAATGAACCGTGCATGACCCCTAGGGTTCGATTGAACCCCGGTTAAGAACCACTGGTTTACACGTATGAACTCTTATCTGTGCATCCGGGATTTATAAATGGATGCTACATACACACAACACACAGTATGTGACACAAACACTGCATTATTGCAACATACAGTGCCTTGTGAAAGTATTCGGCCCCCTTGAAGTTTTCAACCTTTTGCCACATTTCAGGCTTCAAACATAAAGATATAAATTCTAATTTTTTGATGAAGAATCAACAAGTGGGACATAATCGTGAAGTGGAACGAAATTTATTGCAGATTTTAAACTTTTTTAACAATTAAAAAACTGAAAAGTGGGGTGTGCAATATTATTCGGCACCTTTACTTTCAGTGCAGCAAACTCACTCCAGAAGTTCAGTGAGGATCTCTGAATAATCCAATATTGTCCTAAATGACTGGTAATGATAAATAGAAGCCACCTGTGTGTAAACAAGTCTCCGTATAAATGCACCTGCTCTGTGATAGTCTCAGGGTTCTGTTTCAAGTGCAGAGAGTGTCATGAAGACCAAGGAACACACCAGGCAGGTCCGAGATACTGTTGTGGCAAAGTTTAAAGCTGGATTTGATTACAAAAAGATTTCCCAAGTTTTAAACATCTCAAGGAGCACTGTGCAAGGGATCATATTTAAATGGAAGGAGTATCAGACCACTGAAAATCTACCAAGACCAGGCCGTCCCTCTAAATTTTCATCTCGAACAAGGAGAAGACTGATCAGAGATGCAGCCAAAACCCATGATCATTCTGGATGAACTGCAGAGATCTACAGCTGAGGTGGGAGAGACTGTCCATAGGGCAACAATCAGTCGTACACTGCACAAATCTGGCCTTTATGGAAGAGTGGCAAGAAGAAGGCTATTTTCAAAGATATCCATAAAAAGTCTCATTTGAAGTTTGCCACAAGCTGGGAGACACCAAACTTGTGGAATAAGGTGCTCTGGTCAGATGAAACCAAAATCAAACTTTTTGGCCACAATGCAAAACGATATGTTTGGCGTAAAAGCAACACAGCTCATCACGCTCAAAACACCATCCCCACTGTCAATCATGGTGGTGGCAGCATCATGGTTTGGGGTATTGCCATGTCTGCAAATTGAGATTCTGGATTAGTTGTTAGTATTCCAAGTCATATGATAAGGCTCATTAAAGGGTCGATTTTAACTTTTAGGATGGCTACATCCAGTAGGTGGCCCTACAGTTCAAGCCCCATTCCTCTCTGAAGAGACTATTTCCATATTTAAATTTCCCAGAGGTGCATTGCAGGAATTGAAGGCCCATCATACTGGCATGGCAAACCAGGTATGTCACTCTCCACAAGGAGAAAGCTTATCCCTTAGATCACACATATATGTAACACACACACACACACACACACACACCGTATATACTCATGTATAAGCCGAGGGTGGGAAATACTGCAGACCGCCACCCTGTATACAGCCCCCAGCAGTGTGGTACACAGCCCAGCAGTGTGGTATACAGACCAGCAGTGTGGTATACAGGGTATACAGGCCCCAACAGTGTGGATACATTCCCCTCCTGCTGGCACACTGCCCCCCCAGCACTGAGGCCCCCTACTGCTGCTTACATCTGCCCTCCGGGAGACCGCTGAAGATGGGACCGGAGGACCGACGCGCTGGCTGCTGCAAGAAGACGCTGGAGGGTAAGATGTAAGCAGCGGCAGGGGGGGCCTTGCTAGGTGTATAAACAAGGTCTTCTCCATTGATTAGCATTGCCACTTCGTGGGGACCTGATTTTTGGTCCCCACGAAGACAGAGGTCCCCACACTGGTGTGTATTCGGTCCATGTCCTTACAAGTATAGCAAAACCAGTACACACACACACACACACACACACACACCCTTCCTACCTACCAACCAACCAACCAACCAACCAACCAACAACAGTAGCCAGTATAATTTGATGTTCTCAACAGAAGAGGGCCCTGTGCCAGAAAAATATATGGGTCCTTTGCAGTCCAATAGCTCATCATAACACACAAATTCATCTCTTTGGAGTTTGAATTGGACCCCATTACCTCTAGGGCCACTGTGTGGCTGCAAAGGTTGCACCAATGATGCCCACCACCTGGACCTTACTAATATATACCACCAGGAACTATACATTCTAATATCTTCACTACTATATACCATTAGCAGCCATACCTTCAGGGTTGTCAATTTACTATTAGATTTTTTCTGGACAATTGGACCAAAACTCTTGAACAGTCAAAATTTTACATACATTTTCCCCACCCCTAATAAAGACCATGTCCTTAAAAAAAATCACGCCCCCCCAATATGTCCAATATAAGAGCAGACTCTAAGCATTATACCCAGTAAACTATGGAATGCCCGAAACCAAAGAGTAGTAATGTCAGACACTATAACAGCTATTACTCAAGAGGTAGTAATGTCAGACACTATAACAGCTATTACCCAAGAGGTAGTAATGTCAGACACTATAACAGCTATTAAAAAAGGACTGGATGATTTCCTCAGCAAAAATTGCAGTCAATTATAGATAATTTATTGACAAAGAATGTATATTGGTAAAGAAAGGTTGAACTTGATCAGTGGTGTATCTAGGGGGGGCTGGCTGAGCATTTGCCTCGGGCACAGCAGGCAGAGGGGCACCGTCGGGCCTCTCTGCTGCAGCACCCGAGGTGTCTCCCCGCCGGCTGCATGTTTTGCCCTCCGCAGTGGGAGCTGGCTATTCTCTGAGCTGCTGTCAAGAGAATCTGCAGCCCACCAGTTTCATGCAATCCATTGTACAGGCATCTATTAGACGCAGGCACAATTAAGGCCCTGATTCCTGGCACTTCTGGTTGCAGGGCACATCAGCAACGTTATCAGATCAGCTGATCACACTTCTGACATCAATTGGTGGCCCTACAGTACAGAGGCGACAGAAGGATGGTGTAAAGTGCTTCACACAGGAGCTGAAGACACTGAAGTTTAATGTAATTAGGGGAAGAGGAGAGGGTGGGGGTGTATGAAGAACAAACAGTGGTATGGAGACTGGATGAAGAGCAAACTGGGGGGATTGGGGCTATACAAGGAACAAATGGGGGGATGGGGGCTGTATGGGGAGCAAACTGGAGGGGTAGGGGCTGTATGGGGAGAAAAGTGGGGGGATTGGGGCTGTATGGCAAGCAAACTGGGGGGTTCTGGGCTGTATGGGGAGCAAACTGGAGCGATTGGGGCTGTATGGGGAGCAAATTGCAGGTACTGGTGCTGTATGAGGAGCAAATGGAAACGTGGGGGGATTGGAGCTGTATGAGGAGCATACGAAGGGGATGTGGCTGTATGGGAAGCACATTAGGGGGATTGGGGCTGTATAAGGCGCAAAGGGGGGAATGGGGGCTGTATATGTAGCAAACGGGGTGATGGGGGCTGTATAAGGAACAACAAATGAGGGAGGAGAGAGGGGGGCTGTATGAGGAGCAAATAGGGGGAAGATGGTGGGGGCTGTATGAGGAGCAAACGGGTGGGGGAGAAAGTACAGTATGTGGAGTGAGGACAGGATGGGTGTGTATCACACATGATATTTATGTGCAATTAAGCCCAATTATCAAATACTGTAAAGATGATGCATACAGCATCTTCCCTAATGAGCACTATATGAGCACTTTATGAATTTGCACATATCTTTGATCACAGAGTGATTGTATTGTATTTTTACAAAGATGTATGTACTGTATACTTTTAATTACCAATTTGAGATTGAGTGTATAAAATGTTCACTGTTTTTGATGAGCATGAGGAAAGTCTTGTGTGGACTGAAACGTTGCATCACACACCTGTGGCCGAATAAAGGGGTCCACTTGGAATAAGTATAGAGTGCTGCCTGTTTTTTGATGTTATATTTTATTGCAGTGGAGCATTGCATACAGGATTTTTGCACCAATATTTAATGTTCATGTGCTGATTCGATCTTTTGCTTTTTTTGGATAAATAGATAGACAGATAGATGTGAAACAGCTATATAATGTCCCACCCCCCTAAATATTGTAAGCTTGCACCCTTTATCATCTGCAAATGAAGGGTGTTTAACCTTGTATATAGCAACAAAATATATAATTGTTTAAAAAAAAAAAAAAAAAAAAGTGGGGTCCCCCTATTTTTGGTAGCTAGCTAGGGTAAAGAGGACAGTTGCAGCCTGCATCCAGCCCATAACCTGCTCGCATTGTTCTGGTTTAATCATTGGTGTACCACCACACCCCCTTGCAAATTGGGACAGGAAGCTAAAACAAGATAACATTTGGGGTGCTTCAGTTTGCCCTGTCACGTAATGGCATGTACCATGTCCACTCCCCTGTCCCTTAATGCACAACTATTAGGTACGCAGCTAAGCGAACTATTATTAGAGAATAAAAAGTATTGGAATTACCCCTTTAAGGGACTGTATGTTTGATCAGCAGATAATGTAATGGCAATCAATCCTGCCTAATTGCCTATAAGTCTGTTTTTACCTACTCCACAAACTCTCCCTGCAAAATGCACAGCTAACAGAAAAAAGCTATTTAAAAATGAAACCAGTCACCTCGTTTTCCCCCCTCTCCTATCACTACCTGTCTCTGCAACTTGTGAGCTCATCCTTAACCATCCCTTACTGACCTAAAGAGGCCCCATAATGGTTTAGAAAAATGACTTATAACTTACATATGGTTTCCATCTAGGAGACTGGAAAGGTGTGCTCCGGGCTCCATTCTCCACTCCTTGTCAGCATTGAGTGCTGCTAGAGGCAGGAAATGAGTACTAGTACAAGAGGAACGCGCTCACAATTGGTTTAACATCCTGATCCGGTGTTCTGGCCCCAAATACTGGGGTTGCCCAAAGGGTCCGGCTGAATCAAACACGACGAAGTTCCCTTTCCAGTTCCAGTCTCCCTCCTTTTTGTTGGGACTCTCCTGCTTCCCACCTTCCTGCCCTTTTATAAGCTAAGGCTCACCCCCAAGGAATGTATCCAAATTACTATTAATACCTTTCTTTATGAAAGGGGACCAGGGAGCAGTCTGTATCCTGGCCACTAGATTGCCACACACAAATGAATATACATATTAAACAATAGTAAGAAAAGAGCGGCACTCACCGAAGTTGCGACATGCGGAGTCCTTTATTGGGATAGTTGTTACAAAGTGCAGGGAGGGGGATCGGGTGACAACGGCACCGTTTCGGGCGTGCTGCCCTTCAACGGGTGACCCGTTGAAGGGCAGCACGCCCGAAACGGTGCCGTTGTCACCCGATCCCCCTCCCTGCACTTTGTAACAACTATCCCAATAAAGGACTCCGCATGTCGCAACTTCGGTGAGTGCCGCTCTTTTCTTACTATTGTTCAATGGATTCTACTGTGCTGGCACCCCGAATGCCTGTGTGACTCCAACTCCACTGTCTACACGCAGTAAGGTTACCTTATAGGTGGTGCCCTCCCCCTCTTTGTTGTTGAATATACATATTAACCTCATACGAAAATACATGACACTCATTCACCGCACTCTTAAAAGGAGGAGGAAAGTTTACCCTTGACCATCTTACACCCTTAGGCTGGTTATGTGGAACATATCTGCTTATACAGAGGAATATATACTATATAATACATAAATACTGGGTACAGGTCTGTTTGGTTAAAGAACAATGGTAGTTGGAGCTTCAGTTGATAATTTTGCAGCGAGCACACGAGCTTCAAGTTACACCACTGAAAGCAAACTGGTATTTGCACACGAGGCAGCATTATTGTATATATTATAGTCAGGTGCAGTGTGTGTCGACACAATATAGAGTTACATTTTCTGGCAGCCATCCCCCTTTGTCCTTTTTGTAACCATTGCTTATTCTAGAGCAGGGAGAACTGGAATTTTGCTTAATAATTTGCAGAACAGGAAATAGTTTGTACGCGATCACTAGACGTGTTTCATTCCTATAATGAACTGGAGGAGAGATTTCACCTGTGGAATGAGTATCTTTAGTATTCACACAATTATCTCCTATACTTTCTATCCATATGAGTGCACAGATCTAATATCTACAGGTAAAGTAAGACTGAGACGTCAATCTATATATACATTTGGAGTGGATGGATACAACAGAGTAAAGTTTATGGTACCTTTACACGCCGCTACAGAAGGTTAGAAACAACCAGGTGTCTCACATGCACGAGCACGTTCCAACGGTTACAAACGGTACCCGATACCGCCTTTACACGCCGCTACAAGGTGCTCTACAGAAGGTTTAATCTATCTCTGGAGGCACCGCCAGGTGCCGCAGGTTACCTTCTGTAGAGCACCGTCCCTCATTTACACGCCGCTACAGAAGGTAATATGGGAGGACCTGGGGCAGCAGGGACAACACAGAGGCGTGCCAGAATTGTGGATTACGAGACGCTCGTACAATGATTGAACAATGCAATAGCATCATGATTGGCCAGCCAGCGCAGGAAGGCTGGCTAATACATGATGCTATTGCAATTGTGTAGTGTGACTGGTCAGCTACTTAAACATGCCGCCCTATGCAGCGACAACCAATCGTAACGCAGGGGCTTCCACCAATGATCGCTGAAGGGGGACGGTTTCCCGGAGGCTGTGTCACGCCCCAGGGAGTTAACTAAGTGACAAAAAAACCTTCCTGTACCTCATTTAGACGCCGCTACCATCGGGTTGAAACCAACCTGTTTTAGAGCACTGCTCAAAAACAGGTGTTGACAGTGACGGGTGGCAACAACCTGATTTACACGCCACTACCTCGGATTTTTTTGACGGTGCAAGATACATTTGTTCCGACACCCGGTTGTTTCCAACCTTCTGTAGCGGCGTGTAAAGGTACCATTAGAGATAAGTGTCATCAAATGTGCCAGGCATGTGTTTTCTCTGCCATCTCTGGAAATACACACAATCAATACTGCATATACAGTCTCTGTCCCATAGGAGAAAGTCTCTTGTAGTTCCCTGTACTTATTAGGGGAAATATTCTGTGTAAATTACTTTGCATTATAACTCTATAGGGCATCTCTGCTTTTGTGAGTTCTGGGGATTGTCTTTATCACAAAAAATAAAAGACTTTTCAGAATTCCACCACCATTGATGCTGCTCCCAGCACCACAAGTAAATAACGGTTTATTCTAAAGAAAACACAGACAGCTAGGCATTTTCCCTAGTAGGTATGGCATTATATTAGAGATGTAGTGTTGTAATTATAGCAGCTGATATAAAGTGGCTCTTCATTATGACTTCTAGGAAGGTATCCTTAGCGTGGAATGATCCAGTAAGTCAAAAAGATAGAGGAGGTCTTCAAAAGACAATTCCTTGAATAAAGAAGCATGCTGCCACCATTAGAGGGCGCTAACTTCTACAAATTAGTACTGAAGTAAATGAGAGCTGTATAAATCTATATGCTTTGAGCTCCTCTTGGTGGCAGCAAAGATGGCCACAGTGGCAGTGTCAGAGCAAATGGTAGATATTTTAATGATCTTTTACCACAGGCATCACTGTAGTCCATGCCTTGCATGTATACAAGTTATAATGAACTTTTTAAAAATCAGCCACAACTTATTCAAAAAAATCTAGGTAAATACCTTGTAAAAAAAGGGATTTTACAAGGTTTTTAACTTAATTTTTTTTAAAGGATTTCTTTAAAAGGGTCATTATAACTTCTACACAGAAATGGCATGGACTACCATGATGCCAGTGGCAAAAGATCCTGGAGTTCTTTGAGCAAAAGACAGGTCCTCTTTATTACTTTTGTGTCTACATTTACACATATTTCATAATTTACCATACATAAAATTGAAAAGTTATCTGAATTTTCTCTAACTTTTCTCTCATTAAGAAATTGCAAAAATAACTAATGTTGTGTCATCCTCAGAATCATTTCACTTTTTGATGCAAACTTTTTGTCACTAAACATTCTGGTCATTGCTAGCACCATAGAACTGCTTCATTGATTATACAAATGTCACCTACCTGGAGGCCCTACATGTATCACACACCCAGCCCTGTTCTTTCTTGTTGTAGCGGCTGCAGTTTTTGCAGACATATAATTGACAGTCCTTGCACTGCCGCTTGCTGTTGATCAGAAATTGGAAAGGTTGCAGGCAGTGAATGCAGTGACTGCTGTTCAGACAACTCTGATTGCACAGGAGCTCCCTCTTACTGCTCTCCTTTTCTAGTTTTTCTTTTAGGTCACTGCAAATAAGGAAAAAGGCAATAAAAATCACAAAGAAATGAATATACCATACAGAAGAGATTTTATTAAATGGGTTGTCCAGTCTAAATCCACAAGTCTGCAGTCACTATGTGTCCCTTTATGTGACTGCAGACTTGTGTTTCCTCACATCACATGCACAGCGAGGCATTGCCAGTGTCTGGGCTGGGAACAGAGGTCACTTGACTGCAACTAAGCAATATGCATACTCCCGGCCAGAATTCAACTAGAGGGCTATAGTCTCTCTCAATACACTTGCATTGAGTGAGGCCTCACCGGTCTAGTCAGATTCTGGCCACCAGTATGTATATCATATACTCGCGGACACATGATTGCTGTTCCCGTGTGTGTGATGTGTGAATTTGCAAGTCTACAGTCACAGGGTAACACAAAGAGACTGCAAACTTGTAGTTTTAGACTGGACAACCTCTTTAAAATCATGTATTTGATATCAACGACTCATGAGAATGCGGCACTGACCTTAAGCTGTATATTTTAACCGGATTCAACATTAAGGCTAAGGTCACACATGCGACAGGATTTTGAAATCCTGATAAGGTTTTCAGCTGTAAAAAAGCTCAAAACCGGATAAGGAATCGCTCCCAATAGGAGCCCATTATGGTAACCGGATTGCTCTACATGCAATTGGGTTACCGGCTCTGGATCTGCAGCCTGTGGTAAAAGCTATGCAGGCTGCAGTTTTCGGAGCGGTTCTATCAACCACAATGCGGTAACCGGATTGCTCCGGATGTGTAATCCTGAGCAATGCAGTTACTGTCTACTTTGTTCATCCCTGCTGCCGCAGGGATAAACAAAGTGTTAAATGTTATTAAAACATTAAATATTAATAGGAGCTGTGGGCAACATGTCTGTAGTGGGTGCCCACCTTCCCCTAGAGACATGCTGTCCACTCCTGTGGGCATGTGAGGGGTTAATGCGGCAGTTATACTATTGCCGGCTTTTGTCGGCTTTGTACAAATTTATGAATGAAGCCGCGGCTCCTGACTGTACTCTAGATACTGTACGTCATGTACGTATAGTATCCGCCGCTGTCCTTGGTCCTGTAAGCAGTTACAGTAGGTCTATGGGCAGCGCACTGCCATAGACCTAATGTAACTGCTTACAGGACCCTGGACAGTGGATGATGCTATACGTACATTTTGTACAGTATCTGCTCTACTGTGAGGAGCCACAGCTTCATTCATAAATTTGTACAAAGCCAACAAAAGCCGGCAATAGTATAACTGCCGCATTAACCCCTCACATGCCCACAGGAGTGCACAGCATGTCTCTAAGGGGGGGGGGCACCCCCTACAGACATGTTGCCCACAGCTCCTATTAATATTTAATGTTTTAATAACATTTAACACTGCCGCAGGGATGAACAAAGTATACGGTAACCGCATTGCTCAGGATTACACATCTGGAGCAATCCGGTTACCGCATTACGGTTGACAGCACACGTTTCTGCAAAAAAATGTGTGTGAAGGCAATTGCAGTTACCGCATCTGGATCTGGATGCGGTCACCGCAATTACCTTGCAAAGTGTGACCCCAGCCTTAGGGAAGAAAATTAATTGTAAATCCTCTGCAAGGAGTTGCCTTCTTAATACACTTGTTCAGACTGGTGCATTAAATAAAAAATCGCAGCATGTTCTAGTCTGATCTGATTTCCCATTATGCTTGACCATTATGGCCACTTTACACGGCACAATATCGTTGTCCAACAACGATAAAAAGTTACGTGGTTCGGGAGTTGCCGTCGATATCGTTCGAGCGTTGTGTGGTGTGAATGAGCAATGCGATGCAAGACCGATGCCAAAACGATATTGTTGGGGAATTGTGCATGCTCTCCAAGTGGCCAATATTGGCTTGACGATCTGGCAGGATCGTGCTGTGTGACAGCGCAACTACGATTTGGAGCACAACTTCCCCTATTCACTCCAATGTTAAATGGTCGTTCCCTGGGTTGCTCGTACACAGCGCAAAGGAAAGGGCGTACACCATCGTAGTTGAGTTGCCTGCTGATATCTCCCTGTGTAACATCTCCTATGCGATCTTGGGCTAGTGCCAAAAACGTGCGCGCTCCCGTGCCGTTTTATCCAATATCGGAATGATATTGGGATGTGTTAGGCTATGTGCACATCAGTCGGTTCTGCATTTCTGCAGACCGACCGGGAACCGGTGGACACTGGCAGAAACTGAGTTTTCTGTGCTCAGCAGTGTCCTAGTTTTTTGCTCGTTTTTTGCTCGTTTTTTGCTCGTTTTCCGCCCGGTTTTACAGCGTTTTGTCGGCGGTTTTTCTGAGCGGTTTTAAAACTGAGTTTTTAGTGCACTTGTTCAGCTGAAACCGGTGGAAAAACGGAGGAAAGAAGTCACTTGCTCTATTTTTGGAAACCGGTGGAAAAACTCAGTTTTGACTGAAAAAGACCAGAAGAAAAACGTTGTAATGTAGACAGAGTTTTCTAAAATCCATTGACTAGCATGTTAATCGAACCGGAGGGTAGGATTAACATAAATTAACATAAAACTGAGCGGAAAACGCCGACGGAAAACGTCCAAAAGCAGCCCACAAAACGACTGATGTGCACATACCCTAAAGCGGCCATTAAACTCAATGGATGTGTTAAACAAACTGGATGACATATGCACACCATTTGTAGTGGATCCGTTTTTTATGGATTCCTTGTAATTATTAGCATAGGAAGATGCCTGTGGACTCATTTTAATTGTTGAAGCATAAAATGGATCTAAAAAACAAACATACCAATGTCCTAAGTAATGACAGTATGGGTGGAGAATTGTTAGTGTTTTCTGGATGACAAATGATTTTACACCCGCTGGTCTGAATGCTGCAACACGAGTTTGTTGTGTGAATCATGGAGCGGACAGTGGGCATTTAAAAAAGAAAACTCCAAAAAATTAATATCTTTACCTACTCCCACCTTCGGGTTTTATATTCGTTTTTAGATATAGGTAGAGGTGTTTACTGCTTTATTATATTAATATCACCTAACTGCAGTAGGTGTAAGTGGCTGCATTATGAACAAGCACAGGATGAATCACAGACTACCTGCACATACCAGGAGCTATTTGTTTTTGAGGTTTGATCAGGGTGGAGCAGCTGTAATGTTTGGCAAGAAGGATGAGTTTAGAGGAAAGAGGACTGTTAAGTATTTACATTCTTCTACTAAGTTAATGGCACAGATGTGTTTATACTGCGTGATGCATACACTTAGGCTGGCTTCACACTTGCAGATGGATCTGCAGCGTTTTGCAGATGCATCTGCAAGTGTGAGCATGCTGACCGCGGCCCCTATGTTTATAATAGGGCGCACCGCGGTCTGAAAGGTCTCATTCACTCCTATATGTGTACTGTCAGCAGGCGTATGCCTGCTTACAGATCACACTCTCCCGCCCGCACTGTGGACGCGAGATGTAGCGTCCATGCTGCGGGCGGGAGTGTGTGATCTGTCAGCAGGCATACGCCTGCTGACAGTACACATATAGGAGTGAATGAGACCTTTCAGACCGCGGTGCGCCCTATTATAAACATAGGGGCCGCGGTCAGCATGCTCACACTTGCAGATGCATCTGCAAAACGCTGCAGATCCATCTGCAAGTGTGAAGGCAGCCTAGTTTCATTGATTACTACACCTCACGGCTTTAGAAAAAGTCTTCAACTTCAAATATTCAAATATGTCATATTGTGGTATGGAATAGTACTTGGACAACCCTTCTTAAAGGTGGTGTCCACTATTCTGACAACTAGATAACAATGGTAGAGGGAGGGCACCACTAATACTATATTAATAGAAAAAAAGGGATCGCTAGCCCAAATAGTATATGTAGAGACAAAGAAAGGAAAGTCTATAGAGCGATACAACCTTTTAGGCAATTTCAGTCATTTTAACAAATTTTATTTAAGTAACAAATAGCAAACAACATAGAAGTTACACAGTTTAAAAACAATTAAAATAGCCAAATACAGCCATAACTTTTCCATTGACAAGAATATTTCAAGGAAACCCCTCTGCCAACTTGCAGAACCAGTTAAAGCAATAAAAAGGTGATTTGAGTATTACAATTCCATTATATATGCTGAACAAAGCTGTACAAGAAATTATCATACAGGGTATAGCAAGGAATCTCCTTTTACAAAAACGTCATTCAGATTATTCTATAGACAATGCGTATATCAGATATATTGCACAAGGTCCAATCCCTCTATAAGAGGTTTCAAGGTCCCCCATATAGATCAGGGTGGTTATATATGTGCAGAGTGGATTTTAAATCCATAGATACCATTATAGGATTTTCTGAAGTAAAATGAAAAACCCACTCCTAGCCCTATATACCAAAAGAGGACTTCTCCCTTATTTAGACCTATGCACGTAATGATACAAGTGCTCCGTCCCTTTTAGGCGGCCGTCACACGCAACGATTTCTTGCCCGATATCGTTTAAGCGATCTCCTTTTTGATCGCTTAAGCGATATCGGGCAAGAAATCGTTGCATGTAATCAAGCGATTTACGATGTGAAATCGCTTGATCGTGACATCGCTGATCTGAGCTCCGGTTCTCAGATCTAGCGATGAACGATTTAACGATCTCCTTCATCGTGGTGTATAACACCACGATGAACGATCTCCCAGCGGCAGAGCCTATGCTGGGAGATGGTAACTATGGTACACGTCGGGTAACTAAGCGACGCGCGGCGCCTAGTTACCCGATGTGTACCATAGTAACGAACGAGATCGCGGATCCACATCGCTGGTGAGTCTGTCTGTGTGACATCTCACCAGCGATGTGAGCGATATTGTAAGCGATTGCGCGTGCACGTGATCGCTTACAATATCGCTAAAGATATCTGTGCGTGTGACGGCCGCCTAAGAGTGGTATAGAGATCCCAAATTCAATGTTATATAGTTACTATAACTATATAGCATTGAATTTGGGATCTCTATACCACTCTAAAAGGGACGGAGCATTTGTATCATTACGTGCATAGGTCTAAATAAGGGAGGAACCCTCTTTTGGTATAAAGGGCTAGGAGTGGGTTTTTCATTTTACTTTAGAAAATCCTATGATGTTAACTATGGATTTAAAATCCACTCCGCTCATATATAACCGCCCTGATCTATATGGGGAACCTTGAAACCTCTTATAGAGGGATTGGACCTTGTGCAACATATCTGATATACGCATTGTCTATAGAATAATCTGAATTATGTTTTTGTAAAAGGAGATTCCTTGCTATACCCTGTATGATAATTTCTTGTACAGCTTTGCTCAGCATATATAATGGAATTGTAATACTCAAACATTTTGTTTTTAAACTGCGTGACTTCTATGTTGTTTGCTATTTGTTACTTAAATAAAATTTGTTAAAATGACTGAAATTGCCTAAAAGGTTGTATCGCTCTCTAGACTTTCCTTTCTTTGTCTCTACATATAATCTGACAACCCCTTCTCAATTTGTACATTTCCTAAAACTTAGGCTGGAGGCACACTGGCGTTGAACTCGCGCGAGTTTAATGCGAGAAAAACTTGCATTAAACTCGGACCTGTATCTTTCAATGATACAGATCACATTAATGCGAGTTTCTGGCATTAAACTCGCTTTGTGAGAGCAATCTGAGTGCAATCGCAGCATGCTGCGATTGCACCGCGATTGCCTTGCGCGAGGGGCCATTAAAAGTATATGGGTGCGAGTCTAGCTCGCACCCATACAGCACATGGTGCGAGAGTCGCAGCCGTGTGCTGCCAAAATCACTGGCCCCCCGCAGTCCCCATAAAGTTACAATAATGTTTTATTGCTGTGAC
The DNA here is from genome assembly GCA_033576535.1 of Allobates femoralis. Taxonomy (NCBI): domain Eukaryota; kingdom Metazoa; phylum Chordata; class Amphibia; order Anura; family Aromobatidae; genus Allobates; species Allobates femoralis. Next base: position 62,735,765 of record JARQOC010000011.1, on the reverse strand, counting down.
AGCAGCAGTGAAGCAGTATTGTATGTATAATTTATTATTTTTTGCAAAGTTACTTATCAGCTTGATTTGACTTGTTTTTACCATGTCGGCTGTTCAGGACTTCATTCTGCACTGTGCTACCGAGGGGGTTTTAACCCGGTGATTAAGGGGTTAATCAGACGTTGGTATCATGACACCATCTGTCCAGGGGTTGTCCTCCCCCCCCCCGGATACATGGTGACATGACATCATGTGTCTGAATGGGTTAATTATTCTGTAAACCAGGTTCAAGTGTATGTCGGGTGTAGAGATTACACAGAATAAGCCGGTGATTTGTAAGGAGCTGTCCATGGTGCTGAAGCCCTGGCTTCCATTCACAAATCACGGCTCTTTCTGTCACATCTCTACACCCGACATACACTTGAACCTGGGTTACGGAAAAATTAACCAATTCAGACACATGATGTCATGTCACCATGTATCCAGGGGGAAAGGACAACCCCTGGACAGATGGTGTCATGACACCAGCGTCTGATTAACCCCTTATTCACTGGGTTAAAACCCCCTTGGTAGCACAGTGCAGAATGAAGTCCTGAACAGCCGACATGGTAAAAACATGTCAAATCAAGCTGATAAGTGTAACTTTGCAAAAAATAATAAATTATACATACAATACTGCTTCACTGCTGCTGTCACAGCAATGAAACATTATTGTAACTGTATGGGGATAGCAGGAATTATACAGGCGAGCAGCACTAATGCTGTTCCGTGGTCCATCAAGACCATGGACAGCAGAGAAAAAAAACAACACACACGCACTCACACCTCACACTCGCACCACATACACTTACATACAGCCAGGCACACTCACCACACGCACCACACTCGCACCACACTAGCACCACACTCGGACCACACTAGCACTACACTCGCACCAAACTAGCACTACACTCGCATCACTGTCGTGCATCTATCACGCTCCGTGTTTGATGCACGACAGTGTGCCTGTACCCTTACACTCACCTCCAGTGTCAGCGACGTCTCGCATATCAGTGTGACATCACACGATCTCTGTGGCTGATCATTTGGTTCACTCTCCCCACCTCCGGACATGTTACTTACATCCAGAGGAAGTGATTGCTGCTGCTTTCTCTTCCTCCGGAGACGAGGAGAGTGATTGGGTGCAGGGATAGCATGATGTAAAACTGGTACACGATCCCTGGAGACCGAGTGCTGACACGGCTGGAACGGCATCGTAGGCGAGTATAAGTTTTATTATTGTAAAAATGGGAAACATATGGATTGGGAATGAGTTGTCCAAGTAGTGGACAACCCCATTAAATGTCCGAGTTCCCTGAGTAGAATAAGAATAGTTTATGCTCACCTACTCATAGACAGACCTCTTGACATTTTATTTTAGAATTTACTGAAAAAATTACAAATTTATTGTTCCACCTATGATGGTAGTCGCTCTGGCCCAGTTGCTGCAAAACAGACCCAAACTATGATACTGCCACCATGTCTCGCGGATGGTATGACATTTTTTCATTGTAATTAAGTGTTTTTTTTCTCCAAATATAATGCTTCTCACAAAACATTGTTCCAATAGCCTTATTGCTTGCCCATGTGATCTTTAACAAACTGCATACAATAAGCAATGTTCTTTTGGAGGTCAGTGGGTTTTTTCCCTCAATCCTGCCATGCAGGCAATTCTTGGTCAGTGCTCTCCTGATCTCTCTAATCATGAACATTAACATTAGCTAATGTGTGAAAAGCCTTTAGTTGCTTAAAGGTTACCTTGGGTACCATTTTGATCTTGTGGAATATTATACACCTTGCTCTTGGAGTGATCCTTGTTGGTTGACCACTCCTGAGGAGTGTAATAATGACCTTCCATTTGCACAAAATATGTCTGACTGTAGATTGGTGGAGCCTAAACCCTTTAGAGACAATTTGGTAACCTTTTGCAGCCTAAAAAGCCTCCTTAGGTCCTTATAAATATTCTTAGGCCGGCTTCACACCATGTTTTTTTGGGTTCCGGGCTGTCTGGTATGAACTTGACAGCCCCGGACCCAATTTTGGATCTAATGGATCCCTATGGTGCCGGATGGCAGTGATTTGCCATCCGGTTTTGTCCCTGTCCGGCAGTATCAGGCTGCTTTCGATTTTTGTCCCAGACACGAAATCGCAGCTTGCAGCGTTTTGTGTCCGGGGCAAAAATCTGACAAAACCGGATCCCCCGGATGCGCACCATATCCAACAGAAAATCGGATCTGGCCGCCGCTGAACTTCAGCACCTGGAGAGCTCCGGGCTGAAATTTCAGAACCGTGGCTAGATCTCCGCTAGAAGTGAATCTGAAATTTCAGCACTGGACAGCGACAACAGCCGCACAATGCTGATTCCGGCAGAAAACAGGATCGGAGGGGATATTTGCCCTCCGGTTCTGTTTGTCCAGAGCTGTCAGGTTCTGTCCGATGCTTCCTACAAAACACCGGACACAGCCTGACAGCTCAAAAAATGTGGTGTGAAGCCGGCCTTAGATTGCACTATGATACACTTCCACAAATGTGTCCACTTATACTTGATGCTCAATCAATTTTATGTCAATACCAGATTTTAGATATCTGCCGCGACACTACTAGATATGCAAACAATAGATTAATGAGTGGCACTAGAAGGAAGAAGATCAAACTGAATAATGCAAATGTGTAATGCAGAATACTGCCCTATGCTAAAATTGAAATCAGAGGTCTTAGTCTCATCAGTGGCCACTGAGGATCAAGCCTGGCACCCACTTCAAGGGCCTCCACTGCCAGGTCCTGACACTATGCCCTAGTGAGATGGTGAACTGGTGAAATCTGTATGAGCTTATATGTCTAAGGATGTAATTAAAAACAGGTGTGTGCTAGGACCTCACACTGGAGTCCATGAGTGGCTACCAGACTAAGAAAAGAGGAAGGGGAAAATTATGCATAATGGGAGCTCAGTCAAAAAAGACAATATGTAAAATATGTATAAGACTGGCGTCACCGTATATGTAGGTGCTGGCAGAAAATAATTATACTTACAACAATAGATATCTGCCGCGACACTACTAGATATGCAAACAATAGATTAATGAGTGGCACTAGAAGGAAGAAGATCAAACTGAATAATGCAAATGTGTAATGCAGAATACTGCCCTATGCTAAAATTGAAATCAGAGGTCTTAGTCTCATCAGTGGCCACTGAGGATCAAGCCTGGCACCCACTTCAAGGGGCCTCCACTGCCAGGTCCTGACACTATGCCCTAGTGAGATGGTGAACTGGTGAAATCTGTATGAGCTTATATGTCTAAGGATGTAATTAAAAACAGGTGTGTGCTAGGACCTCACACTGGAGTCCATGAGTGGCTACCAGACTAAGAAAAGAGGAAGGGGAAAATTATGCATAATGGGAGCTCAGTCAAAAAAGACAATATGTAAAATATGTATAAGACTGGCGTCACCGTATATGTAGGTGCTGGCAGAAAATAATTATACTTACAACAATAGATATCTGCCGCGACACTACTAGATATGCAAACAATAGATTAATGAGTGGCACTAGAAGGAAGAAGATCAAACTGAATAATGCAAATGTGTAATGCAGAATACTGCCCTATGCTAAAATTGAAATCAGAGGTCTTAGTCTCATCAGTGGCCACTGAGGATCAAGCCTGGCACCCACTTCAAGGGGCCTCCACTGCCAGTGAGATGGTGACTCATGGACTCCAGTGTGAGGTCCTAGCACACACCTGTTTTTAATTACATCCTTAGACATATAAGCTCATACAGATTTCACCAGTTCACCATCTCACTAGGGCATAGTGTCAGGACCTGGCAGTGGAGGCCCCTTGAAGTGGGTGCCAGGCTTGATCCTCAGTGGCCACTGATGAGACTAAGACCTCTGATTTCAATTTTAGCATAGGGCAGTATTCTGCATTACACATTTGCATTATTCAGTTTGATCTTCTTCCTTCTAGTGCCACTCATTAATCTATTGTTTGCATATCTAGTAGTGTCGCGGCAGATATCTATTGTTGTAAGTATAATTATTTTCTGCCAGCACCTACATATACGGTGACGCCAGTCTTATACATATTTTACATATTGTCTTTTTTGACTGAGCTCCCATTATGCATAATTTTCCCTTCCTCTTTTCTTAGTCTGGTAGCCACTCATGGACTCCAGTGTGAGGTCCTAGCACACACCTGTTTTTAATTACATCCTTAGACATATAAGCTCATACAGATTTCACCAGTTCACCATCTCACTAGGGCATAGTGTCAGGACCTGGCAGTGGAGGCCCCTTGAAGTGGGTGCCAGGCTTGATCCTCAGTGGCCACTGATGAGACTAAGACCTCTGATTTCAATTTTAGCATAGGGCAGTATTCTGCATTACACATTTGCATTATTCAGTTTGATCTTCTTCCTTCTAGTGCCACTCATTAATCTATTGTTTGCATATCTAGTAGTGTCGCGGCAGATATCTATTGTTGTAAGTATAATTATTTTCTGCCAGCACCTACATATACGGTGACGCCAGTCTTATACATATTTTACATATTGTCTTTTTTGACTGAGCTCCCATTATGCATAATTTTCCCCTTCCTCTTTTCTTAGTCTGGTAGCCACTCATGGACTCCAGTGTGAGGTCCTAGCACACACCTGTTTTTAATTACATCCTTAGACATATAAGCTCATACAGATTTCACCAGTTCACCATCTCACTAGGGCATAGTGTCAGGACCTGGCAGTGGAGGCCCCTTGAAGTGGGTGCCAGGCTTGATCCTCAGTGGCCACTGATGAGACTAAGACCTCTGATTTCAATTTTAGCATAGGGCAGTATTCTGCATTACACATTTGCATTATTCAGTTTGATCTTCTTCCTTCTAGTGCCACTCATTAATCTATTGTTTGCATATCTAGTAGTGTCGCGGCAGATATCTATTGTTGTAAGTATAATTATTTTCTGCCAGCACCTACATATACGGTGACGCCAGTCTTATACATATTTTAAATACCAGATTTTAGTTCCATCTTTAAATTATCTGCTAATATTAAAGATATACTTTTATGTTCAATCAGTAGAAAAATGAGCGTCACTCACCAGTATGCGTCTTCACTTTATTTAAGCCAGGTTACAGGCAGCATGGCAAGGGGAGGGAGTGTGGAGTACAGGTGAAGACGGGCACGGTTTCGCAGCAATAAGCTGCTTCTTCCGGTCAGGTGGAGACCTGACCAGAAGAAGCAGCTTATTGTTGCGAAACGGTGCCCGTCGTCACCTGTACTCCACACTCCCTCCCCTTGCCTTGCTACCTATAACCTGGCTTAAATAAAGTGAAGACGCATACTGGTGAGTGCCGCTCATTTTTCTACTGATTGAACTCTTTAATGAACTGTTTTAGCTTGCACCACCAGTCCGAAGTGTATGCACCCGGTCCAAATTAGGACCTATTTATGGCAACAGACTGCAGCAGTATCGCAGTGCCCCACGCTTTCCTTCTAAATATATATACTTTTATGTGTCTCTAAGGTTACCGTCACACCTGGAGACGCCGCCGGAGATATCACCGGCGATGCACGGGGGTGCGCACGTTTTTGGCACCCCGCCAGTGTCGCGGTCACGTGTTTACACACGGCAATATCTCCGGCGACGCACCAGCGATGTTACAGGCGCCATCACCGCTGGGGTGTCCAAAAACCCCAGTGGCGATCCTGTAACATGGGAGCCTATGGGTACTGTCACACCTGGCCATATCAGCAGCGATTTCATAGGCGATGCAGGGGCGTGGCCTATCGCCGCCGACATCGCCGGTGCGTCATCTAGTGTAAAGAGGCGATATCAACGCCTTAGAGTGGTTGCCTGGTTTCCCAGCACTGCTCTGAAACCAGGCAAGCACTCTGGGGCGATGTGTACACATCGCCCCATGTAACATGCGGATGGCGATGTTACAGGTGATGGGAGCCATAGGCTCCCATGTTACAGGATCGCCGCTGGGGTTTTTGGACACATGAGCGGCGATGGCGCCTGTAACATCGCCGGTGCATTTCCGGAGGTATCGCCACGTATAAACACTCAACGGCGACGCAGGCGGGGCACCAAAAACGTGTGCGCTCCCGTGTGTTGCCGGTGATATCTCCGGCGACGTCTCCAGGTGTGACGGTACCCTATGGTTCCCATCGCCTGTAACATCGCCGTCCCCCTGATTTCAGAGCAGTGCTGGAAAACCAGGCGACCACTCTGAGGAGTCGACATCGCCTCTTTACATTAGGCGTTGCATCGGCGTTGTCTGCGGATATGGCGCAACATTGCATGCAATTTCACTTGCAATTTGCTGGTTGCAGTGACATCATGGACACATTGTTACATTTGTACACAGCAACAAAATAGAACAATGTGTCCATGATTTCACTGCAAGCAGCAAATTGCCAGTGATGCAATGTTGCGACGTGTAACGGTAGCCTGAGAGACATGTGATTTATTGCACAAAGTAAAGAATTAGTAGACAATTGTGTGTGTGGTGGGGGGGGAGTGTTCAAATTTCTCTGATTTGGTTCTATTTACTTTTGGGGCTTGTATGAAAATGTGATGTAATTTTTAGGACAAATTTATGCAGAAATATGGAAAATTCTGAAGGTTTCACAAACTTACAAGCACCACTGTACTGAAGGACATCATTTTACCTATTTGAACAAAACAGATTTCACACAGCAGTGTGTAGGTTAGCATTTTGGATCATTATTGAAAAGTCTAAAACTAGGAGAGGAGTGGACACAAGACACAGGCAACATACAAACTGTTCCATTATACTCTTATGAATCATTTAGATGTTAGTTATGGCTATGTGAGCAGCCCCATGGATTGTATTGAGTATGTGTTTTTTTTTGTGGACCGAGTGTTTTGCACCAAAACACAGAGACGTGTTTGACTTGAGCAAAGTGTTATTTTTGTGTTGTCTCACAATTTTACAAAAATAAAGAATATATAAATATCCTCTTCAGAGAAGAAGAGATCTTAAACTCTAGCACCAACTATTGGATGCATCCATCTTAAAAGTCAATATCGAGTCTTTAATTAGCGTTGTCACATGAGTTAAGGTAACAAGCCAAATCAGAAACTCCATTTGCAGATGAGTTTTGGGATATTTGCCCCTCATCAGTGCAACATCCAATAGTTGGTGCTAAACTTCAAGTCTTTTTCTTATCTGAACTGGTTATTCGTACTTTAAATTCCCAAAGGCGGCCGTCACACGCAGAGATATCTTTAGCGATATTGTAAGCGATCACGTGCACGCGCGATCGCTTACAATATCGCTCACATCGCTGGTGAGATGTCACACAGACAGACTCACCAGCGATGCGGAGCCGCGATCTCGCTGGTAACTATGGTACACATCGGGTAACTAGGGCCGCGCGTCGCTTAGTTACCCGACGTGTACCATAGTTACCATCTCCCAGCATAGACTCTGCGCTGGGAGATCGTTCATCGTGGTGTCATACACCACGATGAAGCAGATCGTGGCATCGTTCATCGCTAGATCTGAGAACCGGAGCTCAGATCAGCGATGTCACGATCAAGCGATTTAACATCGTAAATCGCTTGATTACATGCAACGATATCTTGCCCGATATCGCTTAAGCGATCAAAAAGGAGATCGCTTAAACGATATCGGGCAAGAAATCGTTGCGTGTGACGGCCGCCAAAGGAGCATTGCATGTCCAGAAGACTCTTGGCACATTCCACAAGGAGAAACGTGCCTTCACACTGCGGTCAGGTCCGGTCCGCGGCTGTCACCCCTGACACGGACCGGATTTTGGCCCCATAGTATGCTATGGGGCCGGATGGAAGCAATCTGCCATCCGGCTTCCATCTTGCCGGAAGAATCCGGGAGAAGTGGGATTTTTCTCACGGATACAAAAACGTTGCTTGCAACGTTTTTATGTCCGGTGAGAACAATCTCCCCATAATTGGTGTCACAGATTCCACCGGAGGATCCGGGAACCGGACACCTGCGGCTACACGCCGCTGTTATTTCAAGACCGCGGCTAGCTCCCTGCGAGCCACGGTCCTGAATCATCAGCTGCGTCATGCTGCACACCAGACCGGAGGGCATATTAGCCCTCCGGTTCTGTGTGCTGATCTGGTCCGGGGCTGTCAGGTTCACCCCTGACAGTCCCGGACCAGACCTGACCGCAGTGTGAAGGTACCTTTAGTCCCCTAAAAATTAAGATTTTCTTACAATTACAAAAACTACACCAAAAACTGAGCAAAAAAATTCCACTTAAATCTAAATATAATTTAAATGTTTGGAAAATATAATAGTTGTTACAGATGTTTTCTAGCCTTTAGGAAGACATTTCCCTGGCATGGCAGCTGGTGCAGCATGTCCTGTACAGCAGGACTGTGGAGTTAGAGTCGTGAAGTCGGAGTTGTGGAGTTGAAGTCGGTATAAAATGAACCAACTCCTAAAATATTTAATGAATTGGGTCCAGTAGTTCAATGCAGTATGTGCTTAATATTATTATTATGTTCTATCTAAATAGCTTGATTATTGTATCACAATAATGATTAAAGCCTGATGTACTACAAAAAAAAATATCACTTAAACATGAGCTATGTATGAGGGAGTCGGAGTTATGGAGTCAGACTCAGGGAAATTAAGGAGTTGGAGTTGGTGGTTCGGCTTATGGCGGCTTCACACTGCGGTTTGATCCGGTCCGGGGCTGTCAGGGATGAAGCTGACGGCCCCGGACTGGATCAGCACACAGAACTGGAGGGCTAATTTGCCCTCCGGTTCGGTGTGAAGCCCCATGCAGCTGCAGCCGCTCATAGGTCAATCGCGGCACCACAATCCTGACCTATCAGCGGCTGCACACCGGACCGGAGGGCAAATTAGCCTTCCAGTTCTGTGTGCTGATCCAGTCCGGGGCCGTCAGCTTCATCCCTGACAGCCCCAGACCGGATCACACCGCAGTGTGAAGCCACCCTTACCTCCTCCACAGCCCTGCTGTACAGTAGCATCTAAAGGTTGTGATCTTTTTGGTGTACTCACTCAAGCCTCTGCTCTTCATTCTTGCGTAGATTCATGTCTCTTTCTACAACCTCCCATACATGTCTGGCTTCATCTTCGCTCAGCTTGGACAAGTCAAGTTTCTTCCCCATGGTAATGGACATTCGGTGGGCACCACAGCTGTAAGATCTATGAGAAGAGTAGATGTGATGCAGCCGGTTATCTTTGTATCTCTGGCAGTATAACACTGTATGACATTGTAACGGATAGGCGCAGAATTGACCTAGATAATTTACTGAAAGTCCACATGATACATCAGTTTTTTTTGGAGACAACATGTGATAAGATACTGAAACAGTAAAACAGGAAATGAATTAATAAAGTCAGAGCCGATAGTCAAGAATGCGGCATCACGGAAACATGTCATGGAGATAGATCTATATTGATATAATAGAAGTGTGGATGGGAATGGGGCCGCAAAGTACTAAAATTGAAAGGGTTAAAATGCTTATATGAACTCTCTTTTTTTATGTAAGATGAGATTTTCAGTTTAACAACCATGAAATGGACACATTCCCTAATTTCTCATGAGCGTGAGACGGTTCACAGGAAAGTCTGTGCCCCAGGCAGTCAGCTGATAGTCATACCACAAGGGGGGATGTCTGAAGATAGCATGTGCCCCTGACGACACTACTTCACTCAATAGTCTTATTGTCAGTTTCAATTATGTGTATTAAAAACATTCTGCTTTGAATGTTCTGTCCTTGTCACACAAACCTTTACACATCGCAACATTGCATGCAATTTCACTTGTAACTTATTGGTTGCAGTGAAATCATGGACACATTGTTCCATTTTGTTGCTGTGTACAAATGTAACAATGTGTCCGTGATTTCACTGCAACCAGTAAGTTGCAAGTAAAATTGCATGCAACGTTGCAACATGTAAAGGTACCCTCAGGGGCCAAATGCCTGAAAAATCAGCAATTCCTTTGGCTTTAAGGGCCACTTTACACACACAGATATCTGAGTCCAACTTCTGAACAGATCTCTGGTTGCAGTGAAATCATGGACATATTGTTCCATTTTGTGGCTGTGTACAAATGTAACAATGTGTCCGTGATTTCACTGCAACCAGTATGTTGCAAGTAAAATTGCATGCAACGTTGCAACATGTAATGGTACCCTCAGGGGCCAAATGCCTGAAAAATCAGCAATTCCTTTGGCTTTAAGGGCCACTTTACACACACAGATATCTGTGTCCAACTTCTGAACAGATCTCTGGTTGCAGTGAAATCATGGATACATTGCTCCATTTTGTGGCTGTATATAAATGTAACAATGTGTCCATGATTTCACTGCAACCGGAGATCTGTTCAGAAGTTGGACACAGATATCTGTGTGTGTGAAGTGGCCCTTTTACATTTCTGCCTGAGGACTCTGTAGCTAACTATGCAAAAGAAGGAGGGCTCATTCACAAGTTGGTTTTTCTCATTAAAAATTCTGTTTTTTACGGATGGCACTCGTACATCATATTCTATTTCAGGGCAGGGGTCCCCAACCTGTAGCTCGGGAACCACATGTGGCTTGCTGACCCGTGATGTGTGACAGGTCCTGGCTGTCCTCCAGCTTGGTGCACTAGTACCAGGTCGAGGGAACAGCTATGAAGAACAGGTCTCCAGATGGTGACTATTGTGTCTAACCCCACTTTAGAAGAGCAGATCTGACTGAGGGTAAGTTAGGACCTCCTGGATCTTGGTATACTGTCTTGGTGTGATTTCTGGGGGAAAGCTTTGGCTGTCATTATACTGGTAATGGGGGATCTGTGTGACACTACTGTGAGGGGACAGCAGGTGGATGTAGCTCGCTACCCTCTGTCAGACCTGAATGTGACTCTCTGGTCAGAAAGGTTGGGGAGCTCTGGTCTATGGGGTGGTTTACATTTGAGTTTTATTTTCATACTAAGTGGTCCACACAAAAGCACAGAGGCTTCTCTGATATTAATCCAAATGTCCAAATGTTTTTATTATTTCCCATCCATAACTTATGGTGTAACTTAACATAAAACGTTTAACATGAAAAGTTTAACATAAAACGAAAAATATCTGTCAATCAGGCTCTGCACAGCATTCAACACAACTATACACCTCTAGCCTCAGAGCCACGGAAACTTGAAAAAAGTCGAAACATCTTTGGCAGTCGCAAACATGTCACAGTTCAAATTTCTACAATTAGGCTACATTCACACTGTGCGTTTTTTTTTGCTCTGTTTTTGCTCTGTTTTTGCTCTGTTTTTGCTCTGTTTTTGCTCTGTTTTTGCTCTTATTCTATGAGTCTGTGCACATATCCAATTTTTTAAGCAGTCCAAATAAAACAAAAAAAACAAACAGTAGAATGTCAGATTTTGATTCAACTGCCAAATGAAAACTGGAAATGCAAGTCTGAGGAAAACATCAGTTGTGCTGTATAATGTGTGAGGTATAACCGGCATGAAAGCTCATGGCCGGTATACATCACATGTGATTTGAGCCGTGCACATAGGGTTAATGGTATCTGAGCCTGTGTGTGCTAGACCTGACTGGTGTACAGAGGGTTAACTACTCCCAGGTCTGTGTGTGAGGCTGAAGGCACACTGTGCGAGGGACTCACGCGAGTGCAATGCGAGGGAAACTCGAATTGCACTCGGACCAGTGTTGCCCTATCAGGCAGGGTAGACTGGTGCAAAGTCCCCGCACTGAACTCCCATTGCAAGTCAGAAGCGAGTGCAGTTGCAGCATGCTGAGACTGCACGCGATTCTCACACGCGAGAGGGTAATGCAAGTCTATGGGGGCGGGAAAACCCCCCCCCCATACAGTACACTGTGCGATATTCGCACGAGTGTGCAGTTAAAATCACTTCAAACTCGCCGCCTGTCAAAGCCGGCGGGTTTATGTGGTGCCCCTGCAACCAGGGTGGCCACAGGTAGGAACTGCAGCAAGGCATATAGGAGACAGTTTGTACACCAAACACCTTCAAAGCACACACCCACGAGACACAACACCCAACCTGGAGCCCAGGACTCTAGACGGGCAAGGGGTGGTAGGGTTTAGAGGGAAGTGGGTGGAATGTAGGTCAGGTGACAGATCAGATACAAAAGGAGGAATAGTAGGCGGAGTGAGTTAGTAGGTCAGTGGGTGCCGAGAAGCCAAGAGCAGACAGAAAGACACTTTCCCGGAGGGATAGGGCTCCCTGGAGGCACAGAATCCACAGAGACACAGTTCCATGGAGAGTAAGCCCGTTCCATAGCCTGCTGCCCAAGGGAAAGGAAGGACAGAGACCGGAACGGTGCCACCGGGTCCGAGTACGGCAGCGTTGACCGACTACAGGCGGGATAGATTTCCCTTGATGTACCAGGTAGTCACATGGGTCAGAGAGAGCCCGGTAATCCCTTGCAAGACAGGGATACCCAAGGCTAGGCTGAGACCAGAGTGTCGGCTCTGAGGGGGACTGCAGCTTTACGCCGGATCCCAGAAAAACCAACGAGGGGCTCTGATACCAAGTCAAAGTTCCTACCACATGGGTTGGAGGCACGGCAGCGTATAGGACCCAGCTTGCCGCCCACACACACAGGGGGAAGTCAGATAAAGGAACCAAGCTGCCGCCATACAACCCACAGGGAAGAACAGCTGAGAGAAAAGCCAGAAAGGTTACAGAGAGAGTGAAGGGTCTCAGAGAGGACGCCTGGCTGCAGAGGGTTCAGAGACTGTCCGGAGTTAATTGTGTGAACTGTACCGTGAACTGATTGAAATGCACTACAAACTTGCAAGTAAACCCGGTGAACCCTGCTTCAGTCTCTTGTGTGTGATTCCCTGCGACAGAACTGTATTACATCTTTATACCCTGTCAGGAGCAGCCCGACCCACGGTGGGCTCATCTATCTAGCTGCAGCCCTATCCATCCATCCTCCTGGCAGAGCTACACTGCAGCGGTGGTCCCCTCATTGTCACGACAACATCCCCTGTAAATATTTCCTTTTACTTGTGGGGCTCGGGACACAGTCCGGACCAAGACCACTGTGGTCATCCCCAGTGCTACCCCGGTCCGGTACCGAGTGCCCCGTCCCAGTGGGCCACACAACTTGGCATCACGAACAGAATGGACACGGTCCAAAAGAGCCGGACCCCGTGTGCCTAGAAATCGTGAGTTGGACTATTCTACCAAAAACTGTGCATAATGGTGGAAATAGGAGCCTGAGGCCATGTGCAGAGGAGGCATGCCCAGACCCCACATCGTGGGCCGACCTGGTCCAGAGTGGGAAAAGAAAGGCCCGCCCTGGCTCCCCTTAACTCCGGGGGAGCCAGCCATCAATCCCAAGGAGGAGCCTCCGCCCAAGCTGCAACAGCCAATAAGAATATGGCGGAAGCTGAGGAAGAAGACGCCCAAATAAGGCGGGTCAGGAAACCGGATGGTGTGCCGTCGCCATTGCTGGACACCCGGAGGCAGGAGAGGACGCTGAGCTAAGTGCTGCTATCAGAAGACCCAAATTGATCCCGGAGGGCCCACAGGCAGTAATCGTGGAGGAACCCAGCCAGGGAAAGAAGTTTGGTGACCGAGGCAGCATGGCGGAAGGCGGCAGGAGAGGTCCGGAGGTCCGAGACAGTCGGCGGGGTGTGCTGAGACTATTGCCCCAGCAGTTGACCCAGGTTCAAGCAGAACAGAGAACCCAGATCCAAATTGACTTTTACAAGAGCCAGCAGTCCCTGTCAGTACAGCCCGGCTGGGCTAGTACCTCCAATGTGACCCGGAGCAGGGAGCAGCAGCCGTTAGTAGAGCTGGAAGACATGTCTATCCCTGAGGTCGTACCACAAAGTGCTACCAGAGTGATCGACCCGCTCGGAGCCTTGGAGGAGAGAACCCTTCAGTTACCAGCGCCTTTGATACCGGCCCCTGTATCAACTGAGGTGAGAGGAGGACAGCTCCTTTGCTGGTGGGAAAGGGATGAGAGAGAAGAGAACTTAATGGGCTTCCCTGGGAATCCTGATAGCAGATAGGCCCAGTAGAGATTGTCACCAGAAATGAATACCTGCGGAGATGTGCCCGGCGGGATAGAAATATTCAAAGATCCCCGCGTCACAAAGGAAAAATAGTAAAGATTAAACCAGACTTAGGGTATGCATTCGCTAGAGAACCCGGTGCAGATCGAGATGTATTTATCAACAGAAGGGACGTAGAAGAGTATCTTCCTTCAAAACACCAGGACAGGGAAGTTGCTGTTGGAGAGTGGGTGTCATATTGTCGTACCAGGAGAAAGAGGCCCATATAGCATAAAAGTTAAAAGACTGTCTCTAAGAGTACAAGGAGAACTTGAGCCAGAAGAAATCGATAACCCGGATTCTACCCTAGAACCAGAGGGCAATACAGACGTGGAAGCAACCGTCGCAGAGGAGGTTACCGCAACAACTATGGTAGACGTGGCAACGCAGACCACATATAGCTATCTGTTAACCAGCGCCCTAGAATCTTTGGAACTGTTCCCAAGAAAAAGAACCCAGAGGTCTTGCCGTGGAAGAAGGAATGAGGAACCCGGATTCTTCAAGCAAAACAGTAAGTGTGAATGTGATGTGCTCTTTATTGACGTCATCCCATACCTGAATGAATGAATAGCCTTTTCCCCTGTTTGTCTTTTATGTGTCATAGACATTGATATTATAGACGATGATATGATAAAAACATTCTTTTTTTAGTTGAGCACCCGGAGTGCTCCCCATTGGTTTTAAGAACAAGGAGCACAGTGAGACTGGGTACGCAGAACTTGAACTTGAACTGCAAAGTGTTTTTGAACAGTTTTACGGCACTCGTGCCTTTTTGAAGTTTTTATACTTTTGAAAGTAAGTAATGTGCCTTTTATGTGTTTTAAAATGTGAACGTTTGCACTTAACCCGGTGTGCACAAGGAACCGGTATGGTTATGCCACAGGACTCTTGGACTTCTTAACAGCGACTGAGTAACCCGTGTCCCGCGAGGCGTTAAAAGAAAGTGTGGTGTAAGGTGCCAGCATGGCGAGAAACAACTTTGCCACAAGTTAGTGACCCGAGGGCCCGGATGCCTCAGTACTTGCCGCCATGAATGGGCTGAATACTGTGTTTTATGTATATAGTTAAGTTAATGTAACATTTAAGATCCGTACCTTCGTAATAGGAAGAAAAGTATGCTTAATGTTGTTATTATAAAAAATGAAAATGTTTTTCAGGGGAAACCATGCCGGACGGCATGGGGACATGCCGGTTTAACTCCGGGGGAATGTGGCGCCCCTGTGACCAGGGTGGCCACAGGTAGGAACTGCAGCCAGGCAGATAGGAGACAGTTTGTACACCAAATACCTTCAAAGCACACACCCACTTGACACAACACCCAACCCGGAGCCCGGGACTCTAGGCGGGCAAGGGGTGGTAGGGTTTAGAGGGAAGTGGGTGAAATGTAGGTCAGGTGACAGATCAGATACAAAAGGAGGAAAAGTAGGCGGAGTGAGTTAGTAGGCCAGTGGGTGCAGAGAAGCCAAGAGCAGACAGAAAGACACTTTCCACAGAGACACCGTTCCATGGAGAGAAAGCCCGCTCCATAGCCTGCAGCCCAAGGGAAAGGAAGGACAGAGACCGGACCGGTGCCACTGGGTCCAAAGAGTACGGCAGCATTGACCGACTACAGGCGGGATAGGTTTCCCTTGATGTACCAGGTAGTCACACGTATCGGAGAGAGCCTGGTAATCCCTTACAAGACAGGGATACCCAAGGCTAGGCTGGGACCAGAGTGTCGGCTCTGAGGGGGACTGCAGCTTTACGCCGGATCCCAGACAAACCGACGAGGGGCTCTGATTCCAAGTCAGAGTTCCTACCAAACAGGTTGGAGGCACAGCAGTGTATAGGATCCGGCTTCCCGCCCACACACACAGGGGGAAGTCAGATAAAGGGCACGAGCTGCTGCCATACAACCCACAGGGAAGAACAGTTGAGAGAAAAGCCGGAAAGGTTACAGAGAGAGTGAAGGGTCTCAGAGAGGAAGCCTGGCTGCAGAGGATTCAGAGACCGTCCGGAGTTAATTGTGTGAACTGTACCGTGAACTGTTTGAACTGCACTACGAACTTGCAAGTAAACCCGGTGAACCCTGCTTCAGTGTCTTGTGTGTGATTCCCTGCGACAGAACTGTATTACATCTTTATATCCTGTCAGGAGCAGCCCGACCCGCGGCGGGCTCATCCATCTAGCTGCAGCCCCATCCATCCTCCTGGCAGAGCTACGCTGCAGCGGTGGTCCCCTCATTGACCACAACCCATGGGTGGCGTCACGACAACTTCCCCTGTAAATATTCCGTTTTACTTGTGGGGCTCGAGACACGGTGCAGACCAAGACAGCTGTGATCATCCCCCAGTGCTACCCCCGGTCCGGTACCGAGTACCCCGTCCCAGTGGGCCACACATTTGAATTTACCACTTTGCCAGTACAATAATCAATAATGTACCAGCGCTGTCACAGCAGTGCTGAAACATTATAGTTTAATAAACTCAGTTAGAAATCAAAATAATAAAGTTCTGTATGTTATTAATCATTTTAACCCCCTCTGCAGGCTCTGCGCTACATGTCGGCACAGAGCCAGCAGATGCGGCTATTACAAGCTGGTGTCAGAAGGGTTAAATTGCTGTGGGTGTGCTGCAATCATGTATACACAGAATATATAGACTCTGTGTATACATGATGACAACACACCATGGCAGTGCAATCCTTTATATTTCTGCTCCCGCAATTGTCGGGTGATTATACAGTACTGTGAAGCTGCTATCCTTCTGCAGTGAGCTGTCCCTGGTGCTGAAGCTCCAGCCTGATATTACAGTAATATCACACTGAAGCTTCAGGACCTCGGACCATTAGAACCAGACCAGGTCTATAAAGGTCGCCTTAAGGTTCTGCTGATGTGATAAATGTAAATACTGTCTTGTAGGTTGTACAGAGTAGTTACAGTTAGTGCTCCTGATAGTCGATGGAGCTGGTAGTAATGCTCCAGTGTATATAATATATGTTATGTGAATGTCTTATAATGTGATTATGTGAGTAAAGAGTATTATATGTGAAATGTAATGTGTATTATATGTTATCAGCAGTTTATGACAGCTTAATAAACTGCTGTATTGTGTTATTTTGAAGATAAACATGGTTGTTGATGTCCATTCCATTGCCAAGTGAGTCCCCCAAGGGGCGCTACCTCACAAATGGCACTTCTGGAGTTCGGTGCTCAAGTTCCAGACCCCATACACCTGTAAAGTAAGGCCGGCTTCACACCACGGTTTTGCTGATCCAGGGCTATCCGGTGTATTCCGTGTGGGGTCGGATGGTGCCGGATGGGGCAGCTATTTGCCATCTGGTTCTCATCTGTCCGGGAGAATTCGGATTTTTCTTCCGGACACAAAAACGCAGCTTTAATAGCATTAGTCTTTTTCTATAGGCCAAAGGGACTTTTGGGGCATGACCTCAACCATCTGGGAACTAAACTGTCCGCACTTTGGAGAAGTGGTCTGAAACTGCAGCGTCGCCCATCCCTGGCTGAAAACCACAGGTGGCGTCACAAACTATCCCCTGTAAATATTCCCTTTAACTGCACGCCCAGGGTCACTGCCACCGTGATTCCTCTAAGAAATGAACGGCCCAGTTTTGAGCACCCCACAGCCCTGGGGTCTAGTACAGAAGCACCAAGATGGTAGCCCATCGGTCCTCCATGATCACAAAGCAGAGGCTGTTGGGTGCTGATGAACGTGTTAATGACAGCAGCATATAAATAGTATAATATAATAATATTTATTAATTTATATAGCATTTTACATACATCAGTTATGTTTTCCCCATTGAGGCTCACAATCTAAACATCCTATCAGTATGTCTTTACAATGTGGGAGGAAATCCAAGCAAACACAGGGAAAACATACAACTCTTTGCAGATGTTGTCCTTTGTGGGAATTGAACCCAGGACCTCAGTGCTGCAAGGCTGCAGTGCTAACCACTGAGCCATCATGCTGCTCATGGTAGTAATCTTAGGTAATTCCGGTAGCTGCTGGTACAGACAGTTGCTGGCTATGTATTCCAGCTGGCACCTGCCCTGAATTCAGTGTGCACAGCTCCTGAGCCTGCTCCATACATGCACACCCTGACCATCACGTACATGTACAAAGGGGTTAATAAGTGTTCAAATATTTCAAGCATGGCAGTGCTGAGATGATGCCTTTTAATTCTTTGTGCAGGACCGAGTATATCACCAACGTTACATAAGGTTAAAATAAAAACAAACCTAATGTACCAGTGAATGCCATATCTGCATACGTTCCAGTACGTTCAGCTCCAGCGCTCTCTGCTACATGTTTCTACGTACGGTAGTTTGTTTTTCGAGATTGCTAAGTGGCAGCTAATAGCTCAGCTAAATCTTTTTACAGCTCTCAAAGCTGAGCAAATGTGGGCACATCCTGAAAACATCCTGGTACAGATATTTGCAATGGCACCATGTTTCTATATGCAACATAGCTGCTTGGTATACAGTGTGTCGGGCTTTCAGTTTCACCCTAGTCTCTACCTGTGAGAAACCCAAAATACAGTGGGGATAATTAAAGGTAACCTGTCAAGTCTAATAACAATATAAACTCCAGATATCTAACTAATCTGAAGGTTAATAGCTTTAGGAAACTGCCCGGCCGCAGTACTGAAAGTGCAACACCCAGGAGACAAATAACTTCTATTCTACTGGTAGCCGCTAGCTTTCAATCATGCAGGTTTGCCCAGAGTAATTAAGGGCATTGCTCACAACACTGAGAGCGGCGTTTGTAAGGCGATCGTCACACGCTACAATATCGTGAGCGATATTGTAAGCGATCACGTGCACGCGCGATCGCTAACAATATCGCTCACATCGCTGGTGAGCTGTCACACAGACAGACTCACCAGCGATGTGGACCAGCGAGATCGCTGGTAACCATGGTACACATCGGGTTACTAGGCGCCGCGCAGCGCTTAGTAACCCGACGTTTACCATAGATACCATCTCCCAGCATAGGCTCTGCCGCTGGGAGATCGTTCATCGTGGTGTCATACACCACGATGAAGCAGATTGTTCAAGCGATGATCGCTTGATATGAGCTCCGGCTCCCATATCTGCGATGTAACGATCAAGCGATTTTACATTGTAAGATCGCTTGATCGCACGCAGCGATGCACAAACATATCGCTAAAGCGATCAAAAAGCAGATCGCTTAAGCGATATCGTGCATTAAATTGAACCGTGTGATGGCCGCCTGAGCACAACCTGGTCCTGCAATGCATAAGAACAGAGCTGGCAGTCAATCAGTGCCCGGGTGTGAGGGTTCCGTTACACGTCGCAACATTGTATGCAATTTCACTTGCAATTTGCTGGTTGCAGTGAAATCATGGACACATTGTTCCATTTGTACAAAGCAACAAAATAGAACAATGTGTCCATGATTTCACTGCAACCAGTAAGTTGAAAGTGAAATTGCATGCAATGCTGCGACGTGTAAAGGTACCCTAAGGGTGCCTTCACACTGCGGTCAGGTCCAGTCTGGGGCTGTCAGGGGTGACAGCCCTGGACCGGATTTTGGCCCCATAGTAGCCTATGGGACTGGATGAAGCCGGATGGCAGCTATCTGCCATCCGGCTTCCATCTCGCCGGAAGAAACGATCTTTCTCCCGGATCCAAAAACGTTGCTTGCAACGTTTTTGTGTCCGGGGAAACCAATCTGCACCTAATTGGTGTCTCCCGGATTCCCCCGGATCCTTCCGGGGCAATCCGGCGCTCCCTTAACATGGGAGCCTATGGGGCCGGATTGCCCCGATCCGGGAGGATCCAGGAGGATCCGGGAACCGGATACTGGCGGCTGCACGCCGCTGTTATAATTCGGGACCGCGGCTTGCTCCCTGCGAGCCGCGGTCCTGAATAATCAGTCGCGGCAGCTGCGGCAGGATGCACACTGGACCGGAGGGCATATTAGCCCTCCGGTTCTGTGTGCTGATCTGGTCAAGGGCTGTCAGGTTCACCCCTGACAGCCCCCAACCGGACCTGACCGCAGTGTGAAGGCACCCCAAGACGTGAAGATTAGCCCTATATCTGCAGGTTAATTGCGTTATTGAATGTTACAGGTTCCCTTTAGGCTACAGACTGCATTTTTTTTTCTCTTCTGTTCTGCTGCGTTTTTAGCTGCAAAACAGGAGCTGTGAAAAAAACGCACCCAAAAAAGGATCCGTTAACGGATCCGTTTTTTGATCCTTTTTGAGTGCTGCATTTTTTTTCCCCATTTTGAAGGTCTCCTATGGGAAAAACGCGGGGAGAAAAACACGGCATAAATTGACATGTCATTTTTAAAAACGGAGCTCTCCTAAAGTGAAAAAAAACAGATCACTTTAGAAGAGCACAGTCTGAATGGGAAAAATAAGAACCCATAGACTTTTCTGGGGTGTCATTTGAGTAATCAGTTTTTTGTAGTGCACTGCAAAAAACGGATCAAAACATGCACAGTCTGAATGTAGCCCTAAGGGCTTGGACACACTGGCGTGAAACTCGGATGACTGCAATGCAAATAAAAATCGCATTGCAGTCGCACCAATGTTAGTCAATTTCCGAGAGCACATTTCCGTGTGTCGAACGTTTTTTTCTCGTCCGATTCACGGATGACGAGTCAGTCGCAACATGCTGCGATTGTATGCCAGTGTCGATCGACACTCGCCAATGCAAGTGTATGGGTCCGACAAAAAAGACATACCACACTCGGGCCGCACACGGACCGTCCGAGTAGGATGCGATTTTTAATTGATAGATTATATTATTCTGTAGCTTAGACAACTGTAAAAAATGTTCCTGTAAATGCTAATACAGTAAATAGCTGCTGACTACAAAAATAGATTGCACTCGGACAGCACTCACCACACTGACCAAAAGTCAGATGACACTCGTCCGACTCTCGGATCCGTCAATCGGACCATTTTTGCACTCGCCAGTGTGTTTCCAGCCTAAGTCAAATGCAGTTGCATCTCTGTACTGTGCATCGGGCCCAAGAGCTTCAACTTAAAAAAATTGATATGACAAGGAACAGAAAAACTGAGAAGCAATGAAAATCAAAGACACACATTTATCATGAAATCTGAAATTAAAATTTTGGGATCACCAAGTGCTAAAAGTGGTTACCTTATTGGCAGGTGAGCTCATATATATATATTGTAGAAATTCAGGCAGCACTCAAAAATTAATGCAAAATAAGGACTTTATTGAGCCCAAAACATAATTATATTGACAACCAGATATATCCAGATGACCCTGATCAAAAGTTCTCATATCCCAGTTCTTAATACCGTGTATTGCCCCCTCTGACATCAATGACATCTTGAAGTCTTTTGTGGTAGTTGTGGATGAGGCTCTTATTTTCTCAGATGGTAAAGCTGCCCATTCTTCTTGCCAAAAAGCCTCCAGTTCCTGTAAATTTCTGGGCTTTCTTGCATGAACTGTGTGCTTGAATTCTCCCCAGAGTGGCTCAATGATATCAAGGTCAGGAGACTGAGATGGTCACTCCAGAACCATCACTTTGTTCTGCTGTAGCCAATGACAGGTTGACTTGGTCTTGTGTTTTGGACCATTGTCATGTTGGAATGCGTGATCTGCGCAGTGCGGGTCTTGAAGCTAACAGCGGCGCGGGTGTACTACGTCACCTGGCGCCGGAAATTACGCGATTCGCGTCACCCAGCCCCACTACAGGCCAGCCGAGAATGCACAGAGCGGCGGGGAGGCGCGCATTTTAATCTGATTAGAAGATCACGCCTATGGAGGCGTGATAACATGAAGAGTGAGCGCCTGTCAGGGTGACTATGAATAGCATAGTCACTCATTATCATCCCTAATGAGGTACTGTAATAACATTTATCTTCAATTTCACTTGGTGCATTTAGGAGCTAAAAGGAGTGTAGGGTAAGTGTTACTATGCTCTAGGGACAGCTTTTAATAGCTTTAGAGGTGTTTTGGGGGTGACAGGATCCCTTTAAGTCTCCATGTCCCATTGATATAAAATTCTGTGAAACCCCTGTGGGTTCAAAATAGTCACCGCACCCCATAATGAACTCCTTAAAGCGTAACCATAGTTTTAATTTTTTTAATAAATCAATAATACAACTTTGTAATATATCTTATCAGACAAATTTGCTTCTTTCTCTGCCAGAATGAATCAGTCATTATCAAAATTCTCAATTCTGAGATACAATCTGTATTCAGTGAACACTTTCCCATTACTGAGATAGGAGATGGCAGCTTTTAAAGAAGAAATGCCAGGGTGCCCATAAGACAGGCAAGACAAGACAGGGGTGGGGATTGTAAAGGGTTGATGATGCTCAACAAATAGGGGGTCACATGCAGGTCACTGGAGAAGAACTGCAGGCATTCAGATTGGTAAGGGGAAAACGTGGGCAGGAGTATGAAGGGGTATAAAGGAGAAGGGAGGGGGATGGTGCTCCCTCTTATATGTATGATTGCAGGGAAAACTATTATCAAACACTGGGAAAACTGTGCAGCACATTAGCAGAGAGGCTAAGTTTCTTTCTATTACTGCCCTGTTTGTTCTAAGCCAAACCCTACCAACTCCCTCTTTCCCCTCCTTCCTGTCAGTATATACCAGGCACATTATGCATGACATCGTGCAGGTCTGTGAGAGGAGATAGCTGGAGATGCGCAGACTGGATGGGAAGGGGCCTTCTCCTGCTTTCCAGTGACCAGATCACAGACAGCCAGAATGGGAGGGGGAGGGTTTGGCTTAGAGCCCACAGGGTAGTAATACAAACACTTATGCTAATGTGCTGCACAGTTTTCCCAGTGTTTGATAATACTTTTCTTTGCAATCATACATGTAATCATTGAAGTAAAGGTATGAATGCACTCAGCATCCCAGTGCCTGTAAGGCACTGGCTTCACTTTATAGCCCTAAAACTTGCTGGTGAGTTCCCTTTAATGTATGTGTTAGTAAACTGGTATGTGGAGAAAACTAAAGGACAATCTCTTAAAACTTATACATTTATTTTGGTAATTTTTAAAAGAATTTTTGATAAAATCAGTGCAAAAAACAAAAAAAAACACACCTAATCCCCAAACTCTAACATAGGACACTATACAGAAACACTACATAAATCAGTTAGAATTTCAAAGAGACCTCTGTACATTCATAGATGTTTTATATATGTATTCGGATTCAACGTCATTTACGTCAATCTGTCAATTGTCCTTCTCGCGGTCATAGACATGAAGTACAGACATGGTACAGTAGAAACCCAAATGAAGATTTTACAACCATATAAATTATATTAAATGATATTGAGGGCTCATCAGGGTCAACATGCAGTACATATTCATTTTATGGTATACATAAATACCACTCTTTGATGATCAATGGTCACATATAGATGGCACGTTTTGTGGATTCACTGATAAACATTAATTGAGCTTTTGCATCCACGTCTTCTTTTTGTTTTGTGAGAGTTTTAGAGTAATCTTATCTGTGAATTAAAAATAACTCCTTTATCTGTTTGAATCAGTGAACTAAATTGATATGTGGATACATGTTTGTAGAATGTGAGCCCTCGTGGGCAAGGTCATCACTCATTGGGAGTCATTTAATGGCTTGTATGGTTCAGGATTATTGTACGTGTATGTGGGGTACACCCGGCGGGTCACATGTAAAAGTGGGGAATTAGATGGTGTTATTATGATATTATGAATGTGAGTTGATAAGATGGTTATGGGATATATATATACAGTATATATAAATATATATGAGGCCCCAGGGCCGTGGGATACTCAGAACTGGGCGATAATGTCTCTGGGAAGTCACAGAGGCAGATATACGGCTTCGGTAACCCTGGGTTCAGTTGAAAATGGGGGTTCTTCTGGTGTAATAGGGAGAGGGGGTTATATACAGGGAGAGTCTCGTGACACCACCCGTGGTATGTGACTATTATGGCCACCGCTGCTGCAGAGCCTCCGGGGTGATGGACAGGCAGCTGGGATGGAGTAGCTGTCCACGGGCAGAGCAATTTCCCGGGGCAGTGATAGTAGTTTAAGGTGTAGGGAGCAGGACGATGGGCAAAAGTAACAGGTAGACTCACGGTTCTGTGGTTTTCTCAGTCCTTTACTGGAGCAGATGTTATTATTAAACTGTCCATGGAGTCTTTGAGAGCAACTCTGGGTTTCTTCCCATCCGGTTGGGTCTTTGGCTCCCTTACTGCGCTCAGTGTATTGGCTCCCACTGCTGCATAAGCTGAGCTGCCGGCCCTGTCTCTTCCTGCAAGGTATGACAGGCAACTCGAGTCCTTTCTTTCTATCCTGTTCTCAGGTGTCAACTCCTGAACTCTCTCTATGTTGCTTTGTCTGTGGGTACGGTGTGGCTGAGGAATCTGGAATTCCCACCTTCCGGTGTTGACTGCAGGGACGTGAGACCCTGCACAGTCTCGGACTCCGGTGTCCGTTCTTTGCGCCTTTCCTCTGGGGTGAGCACGGGATTGCACAGCCTCCCAAGTAGGTTCCTGCGACTCTTCTCAGACGCTGACCTCAGGCTTGGAACTTAGTTAGCGACCTTGGGATGAGCTTGGCGCTGCTCTTTTTTACACCCAGGTCCTCTTCACAGCCTCCCAAGAACTGCATTAACTAGCTATGCCCCAGATCAGAATTTATAGGGAAGCTCACCCTGAACCTGGGCTTGGCCTCCCCCTTCTGGTCTGGAGGCAGAAGGTGTTGTGTGTGTTGCCTGATGAGAACACTCTTTGTTGCTCTCTCGTGACACCACCACCCGGGGGCAGTGGTTATGTACTTCAATGAAGCCATTATTGGGTAATAGTGGCTTCTGGTACAGCAATGTAATTAGTAAGGTGTATTGACCATGTGGTGTTATTACACTTATCCCTTGGCTGGTGCAGTGCGGTTGGGAAACTTGTAAATTGGTCAGTGTTTGCCGCTAGACTAGATCTATTAACTGTTCATAGCCCATTTAACATTTACATTGGTTATATAGTGGTGGGTGCCCCCAGGTTTATGTGTAAATATTTAATATAAGGCTTCAGTGGCCATTTTACCCAAGTCATAGCAGTCATGTGTGTATATGGATACAACAAAGGGATATGATGGTGGATACAAAATAG
Source organism: Allobates femoralis (assembly GCA_033576535.1). Taxonomy (NCBI): domain Eukaryota; kingdom Metazoa; phylum Chordata; class Amphibia; order Anura; family Aromobatidae; genus Allobates; species Allobates femoralis. Next base: position 62,710,561 of record JARQOC010000011.1, on the reverse strand, counting down.
AGAATGACCCAACAATCCTTTCTTGAATTGTCATGAGATGTGACCCAGGAGGAAGCATGAAAGTGAAATGAAACAGTCGCTGGGCTGTGATCTGTAATATACAGTAATTGCTAATAAAGTTAGTTTTAGGCTACGTTCACACAATGAGTGTTTAATGTTGCTGCATTTCTGCACTTATTATGTAAATTAAGTTACCGTACTTCCATTTTGTTTTTATTGCTTGTTTGTGTGTGTTTTTTAACATGCGCTTTTGACACTGTATTCTTTGTCTCTTTTGGTTTGCCATGCTTTAAATAAAGCTGCTTTACTTTTGTTTTTTTAATGATACCTCTTAGCATTAGGCTTTCACAAAACTTTTTCATATACTTACCGTGTTTTCCCGAAAGTAAGACCCTGTCTTACATTTTTTTGGGGGCCAAAAGTGGCCCCCTGTCTTACTTTCGGGGGGGGCCTTACATTGGAGGCCCCACCATCCATCCATCCATCCATCCATCCACACATACAGACACAAGCATACACATACACACCATACACACCACACACACAGTCACACACACATATAGCACCGCTTCTTACCGGGTCCGGTGTGGGGTCCCCGATGGTCCTGTGCCGTCCTCTGTGCTCCGGTCCGGTCCCCGAGATGATCCGCTGCCGTCCGCCGTGTTCCGGTGCCGTTTTGCACCGGTATTGCCGGTCCTAGGCTCCATGGTCCCTGCTCTCCCGGAGTTCAGGCCTAGCTCCGCCCAGGTCATAGTGTGGGCCAATCAGCATAACGGCGCTCAGAAGCAAGCGTCATCGGGCGCTTGCCTCTGACGTCAGCGCCGCTATGCTGATTGGCCCACACTATGACCCTGTCTTACTTTCGGGGGGGTCTTACTATCGGGAAAACACGGTAGGTGCCAATTTGCATGCGTTTTTGATGCATTTCTGCCGAATGCCTTATGCGTTTTTTACCTGCAGATATTTCACACCTAATACAAATCTACAGGAAAAATCTGCACAGAAAACTCAACATTCCCACAGGAAACATTAACAAGTTGCGGATTTGAAGCGTGCGCCGCAGGTCAGTTGTCATATTGACGCAACGAAAATACACAGGGTCAAAAACTCACTTAAAGCTCTCTGTGAGAACATAGCCGAATTCACAAAAAATGCTGCAACCCCCCACACTAATGTTCTGCATTTTTGCACTTGAATATATGCTGCAAAGAGTTGACGTGATGCAGTTCTCTAATTCAGTCTGAAGAAAAAGCTTGATTTCTGAAATTTCATAGTTTTTGCTGGTACTGTAAAGCTACTTTCACATAACGATTTTTTAAAATCCCGATGCTGTCCGATATAAATCGGACAGCATCGGATCTAAACTGATCCCTGCAGTCGGATGCCAAATAGGCATCTGATCCGACATTCTGCAGGATCAGTTGCTGTCACTGTCACAGCTGTTCTCCCATGGTGCTCCCCCTCATCACCCCTATGTGTCCCCCTCATCTCCCCTGTGTGTCCCCCTCATCACCCCTCTTTTTCCGCCTCTTCATCCCTGTGTGTGTCCCCCCCCTCTTCTCCCCTGTGTGGCCCCCTATCATGTCCCCTGTGTCCCCCTCTTCTCCCCTGTGTGGCCCCCTCATGTCCCCTGTGTGGCCCCCTCATGTCCCCCAGTACTCCCCCTCCTTTCCCCTGTCCTCCGGAATAAAAAAATAAAAAACATTTTATTCTCACCTATCCAAGAGTCCAGCGGCGCTGGAAGCTGTCTTCTTCTGATCCTAGGACCTTTCGTGATGTCAGAGTCACATGACCGGTTACCGCGGTAACCGGTCATGTGACTCTGACATCACAGCAGGTCCTAAAGCCAGGAGATGCTGGAGACGCCGGGTGGATCGTGGAGAGGTGAGCATAGATTGTTTATTATTTTTAACCCCTGCCTTACTTAATTTTACTTCCGCAATGTATATACATACATTGCGGAAGTAAAATTAGATGTTTAGAGCATTTTTACTGTACTGAGCATGCTCAGTACAGTAAAATCGGGTCCGAGGACACATCCGATGTATCCTCGGACCCTGCTCCATAGGGCCCCATGCTAAAAACATCGGACCATATCGGCTGTGCACTAAATTCCATCCGATTTTGTCCGATCCGATTTTGTGCGATTTTATTTTCGGTGCAAAAATCGGAGCATGCTCCGATTTTTGCACCGATAAACAAATCGGACAGAATTGGATCGGACCAAATCGGATGGCATTTAGTGCACATCCGATTTGGTCCGATGCCCATAGGGCTGCATGGGGCCAAATTCAGATCCGATGCTGTCCGATTTTTATCGGACAGCATCGGATTTGAAAAATCCGTAATGTGAAACCAGCCCAACATGTGGTTTCTTTTATGCAGAAAAACATGCAGCAAAAAAGCTGAGAACTGCCTAACACAACACTCATGTTCGAATGCATGCAAAATTTGTATTTAAATACTGTATTTACACTACTAAAATAAACTAAAATGCATGTCTGTTTTTTACCTGCAGATTGTCCGCATCTAATGCAAGTCTATGGGGAAAATCTGCACAGAAAACTCAGCCTATCTGTGGCGCCCCTGCGGAGTGGCAGCCACGGTAAGTTACTGCAGCTGGGACGTATAGGCAGGACACTTTGCACAAACACCCGACACATCCCCGAATCTCTAGTCCTACTTACTCTGTCAGGCAGGGCATAGGAGGGGAACCAAGTGGAGGGTGGAGTGAGAGAAAAATCCTGGGAAGTGGGTGGAAGAACTAGATTAAAACCTAGGAACACAAAGTTAGAGGAGCTCAGAGAGAGTTCTGGTTGACGTTCCTGACGTGTGTAAGGGTAGACGGAATGAAACCCTAAGCTGAGACACCCCGTCCGGACCTGGCAGCCTTTGCCACCATAAGGCCAGTCTGGGTCCCAGGCAGCCTACCGTGGGAAAGAAGAAGGGGTCCACGGTGTACTCAAGGACAACGGCGACACTGGAGGACCGGGCCAAAGTCAGGGTGCCGACCCTGTAGATGCAACAGGACGCTTTATGCCCCAACCGTGAATTAACCGGCGTGAAGAAGGGACTTCACGACCGGATCCTACCCTCCAGTGCAGCAAAGGAAAGGCAGTCAGCTTGGGTCAGGGAGACAGACTGAGATCTCCTGGGAAAAGACCCATGACCGCTGGCCCAGAGCTAGCCTGTGGAACAGAGAGTGAGGCCCGGAAAGGAATAAGAAAGGAGGTGTAGTAGCCGAAAGTTCCCAGCAGTAAGGGTGTGTGAAGCAACGTGAACTGTTTGTACCCTGTAACTTGTTGGCTTGAAAAAGAGGACCTTAGTTCGAAACATGTCGCCTTGCGTTGCTCTCTGTATATTTAATACCCATGCATTATGAGCATTAACACCGGCTGTACTGACAACTGGAAAATTATTTGATTAATAAATCTTCATTTGGGCATTATTCATCGGGAGCTGGACCATCACTTTCTTCTTCACATCGTCTGGAGGAGATGGCACGCGTGGTGTCCGAATATGGCTCCTCTGCACCTGCCCTAGGAAACCAAGCCCTACACGTAGAGGGCTCAACATCCCAGCTGACGACCATAATCACCCCCAGAGGCCTTGACATCAGCGGTGGCCCACACTGGCCACAAAACTACGGGTGGCGTCACGAACTACAAACTTTATTTTCCCCTTTTTTCTTTAACCCTTTTATTGCCGAACCTGGGCATACGGAGACGGGTCACGTCGCCGTAAGATTCTCCCGCAGACTGAAGAGAGGACCCGGTTCTGAGTACCCCTGCCCAGGGGTGCGACATATCCACAAGAGAAATTGACATGTTGAGTATTTGAAATACCACAGGTCAGGGAACTTGTCAGTTCGTTTATGCCCTCCCGGCTATTACTGGCTGTCCCTGCAGCTTCATAGTACTATTCTAATCATCCCTGTCTAAGCTATTACTGTAGTGTTAAAGTGGAAAAATGCATTTATACACATACCGTATATACTCGTGTATAAGCCGACCCGTGTATAAGCCGACCCCCCTATTTTTGCCCCCCAAAACTGGGAAAACTTATTGACTCGAGTATAAGCCGAGGGTGGACTCCAGCACAGTGTATACAGCCCTCAGCACAGGGTATACAGCCCTCAGCACAGTGTATACAGCTCCCAGCACAGTGTATACAGCTCCCAGCACAGGGTATACAGCTCCCAGCACAGGGTATACAGCTCCCAGCACAGGGTATACAGCTCCCAGCACAGGGTATACAGCTCCCAGCACAGGGTATACAGCTCCCAGCACAGGGTATACAGCTCCCAGCGCAGGGTATACAGCTCCCAGCGCAGGGTATACAGCTCCCAGCGCAGGGTATACAGCCCTCAGCATAGTGTATACAGCTCCCAGCACAGGGTATACAGCTCCCAGCACAGGGTATACAGCTCCCAGCACAGGGTATACAGCCCTCAGCATAGTGTATACAGCTCCCAGCACAGGGTATACAGCTCCCAGCACAGGGTATACAGCTCCCAGCACAGGGTATACAGCCCTCAGCATAGTGTATACAGCTCCCAGCACAGGGTATACAGCTCCCAGCACAGGGTATACAGCTCCCAGCACAGGGTATACAGCCCTCAGCACAGTGTATACAGCTCCCAGCACAGGGTATACACGACCCCATCCCTGGTATACAGGCTCCCCCTCACAGTATGACGCCCCCTCACAGTATGGCGCCCGCCCTCACAGTATGGCGCCCCCCTCACAGTATGGCGCCCCCCTCACAGTAAGGCCTCCCCATGCTGCCGCTGCTCACTGTACAATAAATAGTGTTATTAGCTCTCACCCTCGCTCCTGGCTGTGCATCTTCCCTCCTTCCTGCTTGTCCTGTGACCGGGGCTCATGGCGATGACGTCACCGGCCGGTCACATGACACGCAGGGAGTAGGGAGGAGGGAGAATGCACTGAGCCCAGAGCGAGGGTGAGAGCTAATAACACTATTTATTGTACAGTTAGCAGCGGCAGCATGGGGGGCCTTACTGTGGCGGGGGGCGCCATACTGTCATGGGGAGCCTGTAATGCGATATGCACTGCTCCCCCAGCGGATGGGCGGGGGATGCAGTGCATATCATGAATAAGTTATGAGCGGCTCCACGTCACGAGCCGCTCATATTACAGCCTTCCCCCACCTCCTCCAGCCTCCTCCTGCTCCCGGACACAGCCCCACTTCACACAAAAGTATATGACTCGTGTATAAGCCGAGGGGGGGACTTTTCAGCCTAATTTTTGGGCTGAAAAAGTCAGCTTATACACGAGTATATACGGTACATTTTCTAATGTTAATGAGCTCGAGACTGGTCTGAAGGGGTGTTTGTATAGTATCCATGCCTGCCTTTGTTATTGTAGCGCCACGCTAGTCAGCGCGTACAAAAGGGTATTGCATCCCTAACAGAAGGTGCAGTATGCTTTGTCCTGGTAAGAGGGTAATAGAATCCTGAAGCTCCATCACCACACACACACACCTAGTGATAGGGGACCAGTCAGACACCTGTTACTAGGGTAACTGTCGGTGGGAGGGAAGCTAGGTTATGAAGTGAATGGGGAAAGAAGAACAGTAGGAGTGAGAGCAGAACTGAGCAGAGAGTGAGAACCTGAGAGCGGAGTTGAGAAGAGTAGACGTGAAGGCGAGTGTAAAGAGGAGAAGTAACGGGGAGGGCACCTCAACCTGGTGACCCAGACAGAGAGGGGCAGATAGAGGGTGACTGAACACCCTGGCCCAGTGCGCAGCGGGGTACTGGCTCCAATGTCGTGTAGAGGTCCATCCCTGAACCGCAAATTACCAGCGTGGTCGATATCTTCATAAGAGCATGATCCAACAGCCCAACCTATGCACGGTTCCCACCATAAACACCAAACCGGGTTGGGCTCCTCTAGAGAGAGAGAGAGGTGTCCCATCTCACCCGACAGGCCTGGTCCAACAAGTGGGATTTGTGCAGGGCAGCACGAGGAAGAGTTAGGACAGAGCAATTATAGAGAAGGAACATCACTGGAGCTTCAGAGGGACATGACTTGCTGCCAGGACCACTCGGTCCACTACCCTAGCTGCAACAACTGCATACCCTGTAAGACTGCAGATTACTGGAGTAAAGTACCTGTGCAGAGTGAGCAACGTGTTTGTGTTCCTTACTGATGAACAGTGATTTACCTGCATCATACCACAGAGACTGCGCTACCCATTCCAGTCCCGCACCGCAACGCCTGCGCTGCCCTACTCCACCATCATACTCCTTACAGCCCCAGGGACCCCTCTCTACCTGTAGAGGGCCACAACACCTTGCTGTTACCCATCTCCCCGGTAGTTTCAGAAGCGCCAGTGCCATCACCGGATCTACAGGTGGCGTCACGAACTTCATAAACTTTATTATTTTTCTTTTTATTGTAAGACCAAGGGCACGGGCTCGGGCACCGACCACCCGTGACATCCCTGCACCCAACTGCCCGAGACCTGAGTACCCCAAACCCTTGTGGGCCAGATATTATGTGGTTATCACTGTGGGCATGATAACCTAATTTACCTGTGCTGTCCCTTCTTTGGAGATTCTAAAATGTATGGGCTACTTGCAGGTATGACGCGCCCGGTCACGTCTATATTCGGTCCTGCGCATTGTGAGTGAGTATTGGGTGTACTTGTCCGGCTTCAGATCATGCCCAGTGCACATGATTAAGTCCAAGTACACCCAATACTGACCCACAATGCACAGGACCGGAAACAGACGCAGCCGGGCGCGTTATACCTAGAAGCAGCCCATACATTTTAGAATCTACCAAGAAGGGACGGTGCTAGTAAATTAGCTTATCACGCCTACATGATGTACGGATTCTACGTGTGGGGAATCTACACACTGGCATCTCATTCGCATGACATCCGCATGATACTCTGCTACTTTTCTCACTGAGCTCCACCGGGAGAAAAGATACGCAGATATGAGTGCACCCTTATAGTGAGTATAAAGAAGCACAATGGACAGGAGATTTCTATAAATCCCATCCATTTTGCTGGAACTGTAATACGCAGCTTCAAAAACTCATTGAGGGAACTACTACTTTTGGTGTGCAATGTAAACCTGCTTTGTTTTGGATCTCTACTGCTACTTAGATTTGATAAAACTTTATTTATAAAGCTTCGTGCACTTTACATGCGTTCGTGCTTAGTGTGCTTCCACTACAGAAACACAATAAAACAGAATAAACAAATTTGCATTTTTTTACCTGCGGGTTTTCCAATTCTCTTTCAAGTCTATGAGGGAAATCCTCATAGAAAACTCACATTTACCGCAAGACAAATCAACATGTTGTGCATTTAAACGGAACCTGTCGCCGTCTAAAAGCCACCTAACCTATCAATACATGTCCCTTCACCTTCCTATCACCATTATAACTATCCCTCTCTCTGCTAAATGCTTGCTTTTAATGTTCTAAAAAACGTTTTTATACTTACTCATTAGGAGGATAATGAAGCGGGGGCTATATGCAATAGTCCCCCTGGGCTTGTTGATTTGTAGCCTCCATGATCCTTTATCACGCCCCCGATGGGCGTGATATTGTAATAAGAGTCATCTCTGGCCCTGCCTCTCTGTGCTGCTTCTGCTGTGCAGGCTCTGCCCTCCTCCTCTCTGTCACTCACAGCATGCAAATCATTTGTCATGATGTCAGCTCCAGATTCCTGCCCTGACAAAGCATAAACACCACAGCAGAGGCAACACAGAGAAGCAGAGGGAGGGAATGGCCATATTTAATCAAGCTCACTCCAGCACCAGAGACTGCCTCCACGGCTTCTAACTGTAAGTTTTACAAAGGCTATATCTCGGGGTACACAGCACACAGACACATGCGGGACACCTTCTCTGAATGCAGCAGACATGCTGCATTCAGTGCTGCATTTAGATTGCCATGCAGCAGGGGGGTGACAGGTCTTCTTTAAAGAAATGCACCCCAGGTCTGTTTATGCTGATTAAAAAAAGAAGCACAGACGGCAGGAGATTTCTATACATCCATCCACTTTGCTGTACCTGTAAGATGCTGAGTTTTCAACATTGCAAAAATATGCAGCATAAAACTCACCAAAATCTCATCAAGCACAAACAGCCTTATATCACTGTCTCTGCTTTTACTGGAGTAACATCTGCTCTTTCGCTAAATTTCAATAACACTAAAGGCCACGTGCTCACATTGAGTATTGGGGAGTTTTTTTACCTCAGGATTTGTAAAGTAAAACCAGGAGTGGGACAATCAGAGGCAAGTTATAATAGAACCCGTCACCACTTCTGTATTTATCATCCACTCCTGGTTTTGACGTAGGCCAGGGGCCTCAAACACGTGCGCTGCATACAGCCCTTGGGGCTTCACTGTGTGGAACACAGGCACTGTGGACAACGTGACGGCGCTGTGGTCCAATCAGAGGCCAGCAGCTGATGTCAGTGTATGGCGTCACCTGTGAGCCTCTGATTGGCCGGCAGCTTGCATTGCTATAGCTCAGAGAGCTTGTCTGAGTGGTGCCCAAAATACATAATAAAGCACGGACTGCAGTGGTGTCGAGTTGTCCACAGCGCCTGCGGGCTGCAGGAAAGATGACACCAAGGGTACGGAGGACAGGTGAGTAGTGTGTGCGTGTGTGTGTCAACGGAGGTCTGGTGAGAAGTGTGTGTGGGACATGGGACATTACTACAATTTGGGATCAGTATGAGACATGACTACAATATGGGAGCAGTATGGGACATTACTACAAAAGGGGATCAGGATGGGACATTACAACAATATAGGGAATAGGATGGGACATTACTACAATATGGGAACCAGGTGGGAACATGAATACAATATTGGGGACATTACTACAATATGGGGACCAGGATGAGGATACTACTACAATATGGGGTCAGGTGGGGACATTACAATATGGGAACCAGGAAGGGGATATTACTACAATATGGGAACCAGAATGGGGTACATTACTACAATATGGAGACCAGGTGTGGACATTTCTACGGGATGTTGACTAGAATTACTATATGGAGCTACTTGTAAGACAATATTACTAAAAAGGGATAAAATGTAAAAAACAAAAAAAACAATTCAAAGGAAGGCATGACATTTTTTACCACTAAAATGCTGTTTTATATATAAACTAAAATAAACAAAAAAATGCATGATTATTATCACCACATCCATTACTACCCAACCAATAAAGAAAGGTACCATAACCCATACAATGAATGGCATTTAAAATTCTGAACTAATCAAGTAGAATAAATGTTGAAAAGTGATCAAGTGTAAATAAAAAATATGGTAAAATATGGTACTGAAAATGTAATTTAGTTCTAAAGAATGTGGCCCTTCAAATTATTTTATTTCTATGTGTGGCTCAAATACCCAGCCGAGTTTGAGACCCCTGACTTAGGCCATGTGCACAAAGTGCGTTTTTTTTATATGTTTTTTGGTGCAGTTTTGTCACACACCTGCATGCCCATCCTGAAGCCAGCAAAGTCTATTGGTGGGTTTACACGTCCCGATATCGGGGCGATATCATAGGCAACGGCGCGGGAACGCGCATTTTTTGAGTGCTTTTCCCGATATCACATCGGCGGTTTACACGCTGCGATATCGGGAAACAACGTCCCTACGATGTGTACGCCCACCAACCCACTCATCCGACTCTCGGATCCGAGAATCAGACAGTTTTTCCACTCGGATGTGTGTCCATACCCTAAGTGCATTTTTCTGCCAGAAGATGCAGATTTGGTGTAGAAATTTTCTGCACCAAATACTCAACGTGCGCATATAGCCTAACAAATACTGAGGTTAGGCTGGCTTCATATTTGCGTTTGAGGCCCAGTGTCTCTGAATGCAGCCAAACGCATGCGCACTGTGTTCCTATGTTTAACGTGGGAACGCATTGTGTCTGCGTTTGGCTGAGTTTGTATGCGTTTGCGTTCGGATGTGTTTTTTGTAAGCGCCCTCTGAAGCGAGCGCTCTCAGACGCACAAAAAATGCAACATGTTGAGTGCTGAAGCGCATAAAAAATGAATGGAGGTCAATAGATCCACAGTGTTGACCGCATGACAGTGCAGGTGAACGCTGCGGATCACATAGAAATATCCATAGAGTCTCTCTCTCATCTTTAGCTCTAACGGCCGTCGAGACCGCTGATCTCCCGGCGGCCACCGCTGATCTCCCGGCCTCTGATTGGGTGGCAGGGAACATTTACAGTCACATAATATGTGAACGCATGCGGAGAATCACCGCTGCGTTCACATCATTATGACCGTGTTCTGTCCATGTCAGACGTATACAGACCAAACGCTAGTGTGAAGCTAGCCGTAAAACGCACCAAATACTGATAGTGTGAACGTGACCTAATACAATGAAATATTACAATGAAGTGACACATCTGCTAAGAAAGAACCAAGCGAGCTTCTAGATCTCGATAAAAAACGTATGCAACTTTTAATAAATATCGCACTAAAACATCCAAATAGTATTTCTCCTTTAAGAGATAAAATCAATAATGAATCTTATTCCAGCGTCTCCTCTGCCTGCTGTGTGCTCTCACTTGTTACAAGTTGTTTTTCCTCCTATTCTCACAATAGGAATATACCAGACAATAGAAAAGAAGGCATATTTCAGTAAAGCATCAAGACATAGGATTCAGGTACATGTTATCAATATATAAATGAGTATATAAGAGCCAGCAGGAGCTCTAGGGGCTGTTACCTGGTCACAGGCTGAGGCTGGAATGTCAGAGCTTGGATCTCTGTAAAAGCAGATTGTGTGTATTTTGTAGGAGGGCAGGACAACACTGTCACATACTGCTGCCCTCCTACTGTCACCTCCCATAGGCAGGGGTGGCAGCAGTGCCATTATCACGAGTGTAGGGCAGGGCTCAGTTTGGGCACCCAGTTTAGATCAGGACAATAAATGGAAGTACAGAATAAATGCATACAGGTCAGTTGGTCTTCTTTATTACTATAGAGTATTACACTTAGGCTAGGGTCACACTTGCGTCATGCATCTGCTAAACAGATACGTTGTTTCCTGCAGTTTTTTTTTAAAAAACCGCTGCATTAACGCACCTATAGACTTCATGCAAAAAATGCATTGCAAAAGTGCACTGCGTTTGACGCTATGCGCTTTTGCAAGTGCACCAAAAAATGCGGTCTGCAGCGTTTTTTGGTGCTTTTGCAAAAAGCCATGCGTTTTTTTAACATGGGAGTCTATGGGCAACGCATCCGTTAACGCATGGTACATGTATGTCCCATGCGTTAACAGATGCCTTAACGGATGCGCTAACGTATGTTACATACATGTACCATGCGTTAACGCATCCGTTAATTTGAGCAACATAAATGCACAAATGCATGTGAAAGCAAGGACAAAAAACGCATCCTGTAACACATCCTTCAAACAGATGCAAGATCCCAAATGTGACCCCAGCCTTAGGATAGGGTCACATTAACATTAAACGTGGCTTGCGTTAAAAACGTAGAATTTGGCAGCATAAACGCAGTGCTAACGCCACGTTTGCGCCACGTTAACGCTGCCAATGTTATCCATGGAGAGGCGGCCTGTAGCGCGGCTCCAACGCGTCCAACTGATTGAAATCTCGCGTTAGGAAATAATGCAAGATTTCACTCAGATGGCCGCATTGAAGCCGTGCTACGGGCCACGTCTCCATAGGTTAACATTGACAACGTTAACGCGGTACTACCATGGCGGCAGCACCGCATTTATCCTGCCAAATTCTAAGTTTGTAACGCAAGCCCCAAAAAGGACTTGCTTTACTAGATTTGGCCAGATGCAATAACAAAAAGGCTTGCAAACACAGGAAGTGTAGTTTTCTACACAACAGTGCTACACACCTGGCTGGCAAACAGTGCTACTAGCCTAAAAGGATTTGCTTGGCTAGATTTGGCCAAATGCAGTAAAAAGAGGGTTGCAAAGCACAGGATCTATGTAGATTTCAACACAGCACTGGAACACTCCTGGCTGGCAAACACTGCTTTTAAGCCCTAAAAGAGCTGTTTTTGGAAGGAGTTCCTAAATCTATCTCTCCATCTAACTTGGAATGGAATCGCTATCTAACTATCTTTCTCTGTAGCGCAAACAGTAGCAGCGGCGGTGTCTGACACTGAGCTGTAACACTGAGAAAATGGCGACGAGGGGAAATGCCTAGTTCTTATATGGCAAGGACATGTGACATACCCAGCCAATGACACAAGCCCTGGTGTTCAAAAAGTGCACTTTGCTCTATGCGTGCTGATAGGCTGAGAGACTGGACCACTCACAGTAAGTGCGGGAAAGAAAAAAAATGGAGATCTGCACTGATATGACCAGACCTCTCCCCAGTCCCACCCCCTCCTGCCCGCTGTTCCTAGACACTGAGACTCATAATAACGTTGAACAAAGCATTACTGTGAAAAGTCAGTAACGCTTTTGGTCAATGAACAGTTATCGAAAATAACCTATAATTACCGAATCTTATCAAATCAGTCACATTCGTCGAACATAGCCAAAAACAGGTCGAATTTGAAATTGGCGAACATCGCTCATCTCTATTACTCAGTTCAGTTTTCTGAAGCTATCCCAGGTTTTGATGTGGGCGTATGGACCACAAGAATATCCACCACCATTGTGGTGCCCCTGCGATCCAGTTGCCACAGTGGTATCAATTCCATAACCTGCAGCTCCCTACACTAGGTAACCCATGCATTCACACACAGCCTGATCCCTGACCAGAAGGAGGAGCAAGAGTACCTAGTTTATAGAGTGACTCACTCTACTGGCTGGGGGGAGGGGTTAAAGTAGAGACTATGAGGAAGGGAAGGGAGGAAGATGCATGAGGCGGTTGACAGAATAGGGGGTACTTGGGTACCGGGGCTGATAGCAGCTTTGATGAGGGATCACGGCTGGTCGGTCCCTGGTCCTGTGCCCTGGACCCTCAATCGCGGGGAACAGTGGGGGATAAGGGGATTGTTAACGTGACGCCACCTATGGTACCTGGTAACGGGTATACCAGCGCTGAGGCCGGCTGCTGAGATGATGGTGGGTGCAGCAGAGTGTGGTACAGCTCCCCACGGATGGAGCCTTACCTCAGGGCAGCGGCGATTGATGAGGAGAGTAGTAGTTGCGTCCTTGCAGACAAGGCGGTGAATTGCGGTGGTTAAGCAGGCACGCACACACACACAGTGATTGTTGTTTCGGTACCTTTTACTGGTGACAAGGTAACAGATACAGTCCAGAGTATTAACCAGGTCCCCGGTGCAACTTGGGACTTCCACCTTAGAAAGTTATGAGGCCTCCTCTGTGTCTGTGCTCTGTGCTTTGGGGTAAGTCCTGCCTGAGCCTGAACCCACCGCTTCTTCTCCCTCTCTGGGCTTTGTCCTAAACTGGCAATGAGGTCCTTCTGCGGGGTCCCTGTTTCTCCTATGGCCCCTGGTCCTATACTTGGTCAGTTTAGCGTCTCTTACTTGTTCTCTTCAGGGGTGAACTTCTCCTGAGTCTTCCGGACTTTTGCTGTAACAGTAAATGGTATCGGCATCGGACTCCGGTGTCCGGGTGTACTAAAGGGATATAGCAAATGGTTCCCTTTTCTTGATTCCCTGTTTCTTCAGCTTGCCTCCGACCCTTTCCCTAGGGTGCAACACAGTGGTCAGTGGTCCCTGGTCCTGGTCCTGGATCTCTCCCAGCGACCAGCTCCTCACTCCTTACTCCTCAGACTCTCTCCTGGGACTCACTGTTGGGACTGACTAAGTCCTCCCCTCAGGCCTGGATGTTTTAAAGGGGAACTGGCTTAAGGCAGCCAGTAGAGCTCCCCCTTCAGATCTGGGGTGGAAGGTGTGGTGTGCTGTGCGAACCAAGGTGCAATTCCCTCTTGCACGGTGTATCCTGTGGCAATCCCCTGCAGGGGTGCCACATGCACATAGAGCCAAGAGTTCCTGGGGTTGGAGCTGCTGAAAGCTCACTACAGGATCATGCTGAGAGCAGGACACCAGAGTCCTAGGCTGTCCAGGGATTGCAGACCCTGGAAGCAAAACATGGAGACCAGGAGACTGCAGGTCTGCTGGTCACCCATGTAAATCTAGCAGCACAGCATTATACAGAGCCCAGAACTGTGACTACCAAAGCAGTTTGGAAGGGTTTGCAATGCATGCTGGCTGGAGAAACTGCAGAGAAAAGACAGCAAGGAGGACAGATCAGCTTGCAGGTATCTGAATCTCCAAACAGACAAGCATAAAAAGAAGGCATATTCACCCCAATTAATGGAGTGGACTCCAGCTGCTTCCAGATTGACCGGACCCTGAACCTGATGAGCAGTACTCCTGGATTCAACCTGTTACCAACCATCAGTAAAGGTAAAAAGACTGCATTCATCTGCCTCCTTGTCTCTGTCTTTGGCACTTAGGCATCTTTCACTACAACCCCCATAATTACCCCTACATCCTCAGTATGCCAGGGGCTTGCTCCTGCTGAGAGGAGTATTCCACTTTGCTGCTCCACCATCTATTTCCTGGGGACCCCATATGAAGCGCTGGCCCACCCTGGACGGACACCTCAGCTGGCGTCACAAATCATCTACAAACTCTAATCCCCTGTAAATAATCCCCCTTTTCATGTTCGTTCAGGGCCACGACCTCTGGGGATCACCACTGTGATATAGGGAATGTTTGCTCCGGATAGTTAAGTACCCTGGCCCTAGCGACCGCAACACCATCAACATTTTATCTAGACAAGTGCCACCATTACTACCACAAATAAAGTTGAGTTGAAGTAGAGTTGACGTAAATCGATTTGCAAGACTTGGATAATTGGCCGCAACACTGATTTTTGGTCACCGGATGGGAGCCCTGAGAATTGACTCTTACTTGATGGTATAGTTAGGGTGTGATATACTGTAAAGGCCCAGTTACACACACAGATAATTGTGCAGAGATTGTTCGCAGATCTTTGGTTGAAGTGAAATCATGGACACATTGTTCCATTTTGTGGCTGTGTACAATGTGTCCATGATTTCACTGCAACCAGAGATCTGCCAACAATCTCTACACAATTATCTGTGTGTGTAACTGGGCCTTAAGTTTACCTTCAACCTCAAACACTTTAAAAACTGGTGGAATAACTACAGGAGGTAGCAACGGGAATATTTACTACACAAGTCCAGTGTATACTCAAACTTTGAGTAGAAGATGAAGAAAGAGCAGATGTTTTTCACGGAAGGAGGTTGTGCCCAGTACACAATTCCGTCATAGCTGGTAGACATTGTGGATGACTGGTGCTTAATGTGAAGCCATAATCTGGGTTGGTCTTTGTCCACACTACAGTTTTCAGTACTGCCTGGCAACAATCTTTGAGCAAAATAACAATTCCACATTTCACCAAACAAGATATGCGCTCTATAGGGGCCAAATACAGATTGTCAGCTCCTATTCGCAGGTGTGGATGGGACACTGGGAAAAGATCCTTTCTGTAGAAGTCTCTGGAGACTGTCAGACATTATTGGGGACTGCAGGACAACCAGTAATAGAGGTTTGTTTGGCCATATTGTGGAGGACTGGCAGATACCATGCATTGGGCTTGTACTTTGGCTCGTGGCTGATAACGTCTGCTAAAAAAAGCTTAATAAACTTTATCTGCTGTCAGAGCTGCCCGTCATGGTCGGGACCGGTCTGCCTCTGCCAGGTGCTGAATGATCATATCAGTCCCTTTATCTTCCCAATACAGCAGCAGAGTCCAGTGATCCCCCCAAAATAATATTAATTAGCGTTTCCAAGATTCAGATGATATTCCTCAATACTTAAGTATTGAGGAATATCATCTGAATCTTGGAAATGCTAATTAGTCAGTGCTGTAATTAGATCACCATACATGGGTGTACCCAGCGTGGGGCAGGGGCGCTCCTAGTTTTATCAGATGCCGGCTGGTGCTGCTTTTACCCTCTGGGTTCAACAACTTGAGGAGGGGGCGTGTCCTGCAGGAGAAGAACACTGGCCAATGAATGCTGTCACATCAGCCTGATAGAAGAGCTGATTGGCCAGTGCTCTTCTCCTCCTGCATGGCGCGTCTTTGAATAGAACAAGTGAGAGAGAACACATAGGAACAGAGGAGCAGTCATCTGTGCTGGAAGATTAAAGAGGAGAATCAGCTCCAATCCACCAGGTGACAGATCTGCTACTGGGCAATACCGGCAGAGAGAGTGGAGGAGGGGCTGGGACCCAGCTGATGTTGACAGGTGAAGCTGCACACCAGTCCTCCCTGCACCACAGAGGAGTGTGTCTGTGTTTGGCATGTGTCTGTGTGTGGCATGTGTCTGTGTGTGGCGTGTCTGTGTGTGGCATGTGTCTGTATGTGGCTTGTCTGTGTGTGTGGCATGTGTCTGTGTGTGTGGCATATGTCTGTGTGTGTGGCATATGTCTGTGTGTTGCATGTGTCTGTGTGGCATGTGTCTGTGTGTGGCACGTGTCTGTGTGTGTGGCATGTGTCTGTGTGTGGCATGTGTCTGTGTGTGTGGCATGTGTGTGTAATGTGTCTGTGTGTGTGGCATGTGTGTGTGGCTTGTCTCTGTGTGGCATGTGTCTGTGTGTGTGGCTTGTCTGTGTGTGTGGCATGTGTGTGTGGCTTGTCTGTGTGTGTGGCATGTGTGTGTGGCATGTGTCTGTGTGTGGCATGTGTCTGTGTGTGTGGCTTGTGTCTGTGTGTGTGGCTTGTGTCTGTGTGTGGCATGGATCTGTGTGTGTAGCTTGTGTCTGTGTGTGTGGCTTGTGTCTGTGTGTGTGGCATGTGCCTGTATGTGTGGCTTGTGTCTGTATGTGGCATTTGTGTGTTGCTTGTGTGTCTGTGTGTGTGGATTGTGTGTGTGTGGCTTGTGTCTGTGTTTGTGGCTTGTGTCTCTGTATGTGTGTGGCTTGTGTCTGTGACTTGTGTCTCTGTGCGTGTGGCTTGTGTCTGTGTGTGTGTGGCTTGTGTCTGTGTGTGTGGCTTGTGTCTGTGTGTGTGTCATATGATACAGTCTATATAGAGTCTAATGCATGGGTATAATGAGACACATGAGACATACGCTTCTTAAGCAGCTCTTGTATTGCTTCATACAAGTTAGTGCATCAACAGGATAACATAAATGTAAGTTGCAGAGTGCAAGGCAAAACAACCCAGGACATCAGAGTATTAAAGCATAGTACAAGTCTCAGGGAAAGAATTCAGAGTTCATTACTTCCCTGTCAGATATTGCTGGCACCCAGGATTCTGTGTTCATAAATGATTCCAGGCAGAATGAATCCAGGCTTCAGAGAGCAAGTCACAGACAGATTGCAGGCCTGATTCTGGAGCACAGGTTAACCAGCTGAAGTAGTTTAAAAGGGCAATTGGCAAGAAACAGGGCAGGGACATCAAAGCTGAGGACTCCATATTGTTTGAGGGCAAGAGTCAATGCACAGGACAGGAAACAAGATGGCCGACGACAAGCTGAGAACTCCATATTGGTTGAGGGCAAAAGTCATTACACATGACAGGAAACAAGATGGCCGACAAAATACACTAAATGCAAACATAACAACAGATATAGCAAAAAAGACTGAAAACCTTACAGTGTGTGTGGCATTTGTCTGTGTGTGGCTTGTGTGTGGATTGTGTGTGTGTGCCATGTGTGTGTGGCTTGTCTCTGTGTGTGGCTTGTGTCTCTGTGTGTGTGGCTTATGTCTCTGTGTGTGTCCTGTTTGTGGCATGCCTTTGTGTGGCTTGTGGCTTGCCTGTGTGTGGCTTATGTCTGTGTGTGCGGATTGTGTGTGTGTGGCTTGTGTCTGCCTGTTTGTGGCTTGTGTCTGTCTGTGTGTGGCTTGTGTCTGTGTGTGTGTGTGGCTTATGTCTCTGTGTGTGTCCTGCGTGTGGCTTGCCTGTGTGTGGCTTATGGCTTGCCTGTGTGTCGCTTTTTGTCTGTGTGTGTGTGGCTTGTGTCTCCATGTGTGTGGTTTGTGTCTCTATGTCAAAAATATGTATGATATGTATGTAATGAGCATGTGTTGTCCAGTATAGGTTCCCTTTAAAGGGTGTCAGCGTTCCTTCTGTTGTTTACACCTCTTTTTGAAATTCCCGCCTCCTGTGGTACTCTGACACGCCGGCCGGAACGTCATATCTGGTCCAGTGCATTGTGGAGGCTTATGATGTGTATGGGCAGCTTCAATATGTGCACTGCACATGCGCTGGAGCCAGGCCGAACACGTGATCTGCCCCCACAATGCATCGGGACGGATATAACGTTCCGGCTGGCATGTCAGAGTACCACAGGATAGCTTATCTCCCCTAAGTTTCGATCCTGGGTAAGCCCATGTCACCATGCATGGTTGGTGACAGGTCCTCTTTAATAATTACATTTGGGAGGATCCATCATTAGATTACTGTAGGATTATTTTATGTGACTTTTTAGGCTTCTCCACCACTTTATTATTAATTGGACTGTTCCTCCTGAGTCTGGTTCTTGGATACAATGCCAGAACTACAGCAAGGACTGATATAGGATTTGGGGTATTTATATGTCATTTAGAGTCAGTGTCACCCTCCTGTAGGCACTACAATGCCTATCATGATTGGGTGAGAACCTGTGTGAGGTCATTCAAAAGGGAAGGAAGCATAAATAGAATGACCCCCCACCCACCCAAAGGGCTCAGACTGCCTTAAAAAGAAATTAAAGTAGAAGCATTCATATCTTTACCAATCTTTCCCCAAGATCCCGTTCTGATGCTTATTAAAGCCCAGTTACACACACAGATAATTGTGCAAAGATTGTTCGCAGATCTCTGGTTGCAGTGAAATCATGGACATATTGTTACATTTGTACACAGCCACAAAATGGAAGAATGTGTCCATGATTTCACTACAACCAGAGATCTGCGAACAATATCTGCACAATTATCTGTGTGTGTAATTGGGCTTTAATCTCTACACCAGATCCCGACTGAATGGACTAAAGGAAGGCACAAAGTGCTGGATCAGCCAATCAGAGGCCACATCAGGGACCTCCTCAGTCAGTGATTGGCTGAGCAGGTGTATTCTGCCTTTTTCATTGTGTCAAGGACAAGACCAAAAAGTGGAGATCACCCCAGGTCCCCCCTATTGGAAGAACGAGGGTCCGTAGAGTGATGGTAAAACTGTACCTTCCACAGACTTAAATAGATTTACATTCACACATTCGCCTCCTCTCCATTCCTCTCTGGTGCCGCCACCACCAGGCATTGATTTGCCATGAAGGCAATAGTGGGGATAACTTGGTAAAGTTACATATGATCTTCCAATAATAATGCCATATTAATTGGGACAGGATGGGCGATAACATCCTGATCAGGGGGCGTCCCACACTGGGCGGCAGATCGGGGAGGTTTTATAAATGGATGGGGCACTTTAATCCTGTTACAACATGGAGCAAAAAGTTGAATGAACGACTAATGCTGCATTCATTCTGTATGGGGCTGCCATGAAGAAACGAGTATAGTGCTCGGCGCCCGCATAGGGAGTAAATGAACCGATGGTCGAGCATGAGCAGTGATTAAAAAACCCTCTGTTGTGCTGATCAGTTCTGGTGGTCAGTTGTCTTTGGATAGGAGATAACTTGATTTCACTGGACAACCCCTTATAATGGACTTTTACACATTAATCAAATACCATGATCTGCTTATGAAACTATTTTATAGACACATTCACCATCTTGGAGCTAGTACAGTATCAGGCAGTTATGATGACATCATAGACTCTGAATGACATCACAATTGATATAGAATGTGCAGAGATCTGCTCCGGAGGCCTCTTTTGCCACTTGGACCTCACAGCTGGAGAAGACGAGGCCAGGTAGAAGCATTCTACTATTACGGGGTTTTGGAAGCTAAATCAGTTGTTATTGCTGGGGGAAGTCGTTGTCCCTACAGGACACGTGGTATTTTAGGGGAGGAGAAGGGGCAAGTGCTGCAGAGCTATAGATTGTCTAGATTGTCAGCTCCTATTCCCAGGTGTGGATGGGCCACTGAGATCAGATCCTTTCTGTAGAAGACTCCGAGGACTGTCAGACATTATTGGGGTCTGCAGGGGTCTGGCAGATACCATGCATTGGGCTTGTACTTTGACTCGTGGCTGATAACTTCTGCTATTAAATAAAATAAAGCTGAATAAACTTGTATCTGCTGTCAGAGCCGCCCGTCATGCTCGGGACTAGTGGGCCTGTTCCAGGTGCTGAATCTTCCCATCGGTCCCTTTATTTTCCCAATTCAGCAGTGTTACATTTTCAAGTCCACTGATTCCCCCCCAAAATATTAATGAGCGTTTCTAAGATTCAAATTATTTTCTTCTATCTATTATATAATCGCGAATCGGAAAAGCGCCCCTCCGCGCGCTACTTCCGGCGTGGTCATGTGGATACGAATTTAACATTGGGCGCGAAGCGCCCAATGCTGCGCGAGCAATGGCCGCGAGGCCATTGCGAGTCGCTGGCTCAGGGCGAGCAATGGCCGCGAAGCGGCCATTGCGAGTCGCTGCCCGAAAATCCATCCACAGGCTCGGCCACAACCTTAACGATTTACCGCTCAGATAGCACGAGCAATGGCCGCGAGGCCATTGCGAGTCGCTGCCTGAGCCGCAACTCGCTCCCCGGGGACCATGGAGCGGAGGCGGCACAGCCTCCGCTCCCCGCTACCCACAATTCGCCCCCGCCCCATGTCCGCACAGCCCCCCCCCATGTCCGCACAGCCCCCCCCATGTCCGCACAGCCCCTCCCATGTCCACACAGCCCCCCCCCATGTCCACACAGCCCCCCCCATGTCCACACAGCCCCCCCCCATCTCCGCACAGCCACCCCCATGTCCGCACAGCCACCCCCATGTCCGCACAGCCACCCCCATGTCATACACCACAGCCCCCCCATGTCCGCACAGCCACCCCATGTCCGCACACCCACCCCGCAATGTCCGCACAGCCACCCCGCACCTAAGCTCCTACCCCCTAACTCCGCACAGCCCCCCCCATGTCCACACAGCCCCCCCCCATGTCCACACAGCCCCCCCCATGTCCACACAGCCCCCCCCCATGTC